>JARJEE010000027.1:17500-1250512 GCA_030180105.1 Hyles lineata | reverse complement strand
AAAAAATAATTACTCAAGTTCTTTTTTGTTTTTGTATCCAAATAATTTTCTCGGGTAACTTGCTGCAGTCCATTACTATGATATTTATATAACTTTTTAAAAAACTGTCTTTGTCCAAAAAGGTTGCACTCATAAGGCCGTACGCAAAAATTCCTCAGCGAAAAACAATACAACAGAAAACGATATTCAAATATGGCGGGAGAAGCGCGAATTGTTACAGAATAATGGTATTTATATGGTACATTGGTTCCAGGGGAAATCACTCGCGGAATCGGCCGTAACGTCTGCCGGGGTGCGCCTTACGTCTTCTCTGTAATATGATAACGACGGCAGACGCGACACTTTTGTACGCAACTTGATTATTAATTGAATGACAGTTGGCGTGCAGCGACTATTTGTCGCGCGATTGTTTTTGAGATTTTTTTGGGTTCCGATGTTAATCATACTGCTGCGGTACTTGGAATTGATACTTGAAAGTAAAGATTAATATACATGCAGAATTTTAAAAGTCACTTCAAGATATTTGCCCTAGTATTTGATGACATTTTAACCTTAGAGCTTGGCCCTTCACACCGTCCTCACATACGACATTATTTTTATACCCAAACACTACCAACAAAAACTTCCCTCAGAACCAAATAACAAAGCATAAACCTACCAAACTGACTACACATACAACGCAACAAAAAGTCGTCTTATATCACAACAAAAAGTCGCGCTCAAATCTTAAAGTCTGCTCGCGCCACGAAACAAGCAAGTATTGAAAGGGCGAATAAGGGGAGAAGATGATTTGGAATATTAAACATTCACATTTATTAGTTTGTCCTCCACGTACCAACGTAAACGGGGGTAGTTCTACAACTTAGGAAAGTGTGTTAACGAATTCACCCTCCGTAGTCGATTTCCGCTAATGTTTCGTACTTTTAGTCGATTTTAACTATTCGATTGAACTTTAAACTGCGTTAGAGTTTAGCTCTGAGGTTTAGCTGAGGTTAAGTGTGAGTTTAATGTTGTTTTAATGTAGGTTGTATTGAATTATATTTTTTCTACTGTTGCTATTTTGTTAAACGTAATACAACTAATACAAGGTTTTGGATAAAATGTAACTATAATTAATGGTAATTAATTCTGACCTTGTGCACTCCTTCTAGTGATTTTCATACCTGAAAAAAATGGTTAATTATTTTACGAATAAATAAACACAACATGGCTTATCAACCTTTAAGAAATATTCCATATTGATTTTATAGCTTTACACATTTCATTTTTCATTCAGTATTACAAAGGCAAGGCTAATTACTCCTACCAAAAAGATAGTCAAAGGCGCCTATTCTTAATCGATGAAGCCGAAAAAAAAGGAAAATTGGCACCGTATGATGTCAGATAAGTAGGGGGGAGGGGGTGGCACAAAGGCCGCTATCGGAAGGAAAACGAAGGGGTAATGCGGGCGTAAGATGAGCACAGGCCCAATCAGGGACACTCCCTTGACATAGGGTTGTCACTTTAGGGTATTTAAATTTCGGACATGAGATGAAAAGTTTGATGTGTTATGATAAATTGGTGAACATATAATAGGACGTTTTGTTATGTATCGGTAAAGTAGCTGTAATACATTTGTTGGTAATATACAGTGTTGTCCAGACACATTTTGTCTTTAGTTATTCGACAGTGACAATGATACTTCCGTACTGTTTAATTGCTTCTCTACGTCTCAAGTAAATGAATCATATATGTGTATTGCTTAAGGCTTTGCTTGAAAAATCATTTAAAATTTCCTATCAAGCAAATAGAAACTTATTGATACAAATTACCGTTTTGCATACTTACGAACTATTCTGTACTAAAACTTGAATTTAACGAAGAATAAAGCAACGGAAGCTATATATTCCAAATCAAAATAACAAAGCAAAAATACATCAGTATTAATAACACGTCATTTTTTTTTCTCAAAACCGACAACCCTACCCAGTACTTTTGCATATACACTACAAGTCACGCTCGGCTACATTTTTGCAAGCCATACGACCCTAAACAACCCTTTGGCTGCGACGTATTGATCCCGCAACAGTTATCAACTCTCCTCCCTTGTAATAAGGGCGGAATTAACGAGCATTTATCTCCTACGTACTTTTAAAGATCACATTTTTGAGATATTTTGAATCGAAGGAATATTTGATATGAAAAACTGTTATATCACTTATATGTCTGAAGGTAAAACCACTACATATTAAACATAACTCATAATATTTAATATATACATATTAAATATTATGTATACATATTAAATATTATGTATTTAAAAAAACAGCAAATCAAATAAACATATATACCCCTACCTCTGTCATCTCAGCACCATCTCAAGGTAGACTGGTAGAGAATGCCTCTGGTATTAAGTCCGCCTATGTACAATATATTTGTATATAAAGTTAACTAAATAAATAAATAAATAACTCCTGCAAAATACAAAAATAATAGTGTAAAGTGTAGGAATAACAGAGATTGGGCTATAAATTAATCACAGGACTTTTTATACTGAATACGATATATTAGTATTAAGTATTTAATTATCTTTTCCTACAAAACTTGACAGCAAAGCCACTTGTAAATTTCCTGACAGCCAGTAAGTCAGACTAGTCTTTAAAATCGACATGAACCCAAAAAGACCAATAACCTTAAAACCCTGTCATATAATTATAATGTTTGCGCTAAAATAAATTGACGAAAAAACTCTCGCTCGCGCGCCATTAAAATTTCATAGTATTTAATTACATTAAAAAATAGACCAAAGACGCCGACTGCGAGCGGTCCGTCTGTACTACAATTTTAACAACGATTATGGATAAATAGTAGGTACATGTCTCTGTGTTTGTAAAGGGCGATAACACTTTACCTACATGTCGAAATAGGATCGTTTTATGAGATTAAGTTAACGAGGAAATTGGCTAATAGACCAAAAAACAAAAATGCTGACAATTTGTGACCACCGTAGTACAGTTTCAATTCTTAAATATTTGTCTCAATATTCTTTGGCTTTAATCATTAATTCCATAAAAAAACCTCAAGAATTGAAAGTATTTCGATTGCACAAAGGCTGCTATTCTTTTAACATCCAAATATACCAAGCCATTTTAAAACGGTTGGATAGAAAATAGATACATGTATCAAAATGTAAGCAATATTAAAACTCTCGGAGAAAAAAAGACAAACTAAAATGTTATATAATCAAGCATACGCATGGATTAATAGTCTTTATTCCTTGTTTATATTTTAGCACACTAACTAGAAACTCATACTCATAATGATATCTTAACAAAAGCAAAATAAAATAAATAATTAATTACATCTAATAGTAGTCCTTACCGCACACTAAGATCGAGTCTAGTATCATATGCATCAGAAACTACAATAGATATTTCGGTCTCACAAACACCCACCTCACAAATACCTGTGGATCACACAAATATTTCTTTACAACAAATTTGCTATGTACTTTATAATCGCATAGAGCCTTGACAAAACGTATTCTATAAACACATAGCGAAGAATCAATCGCGTTAAACACCGAGGCAGGAGGTTAGTGTTTCTATTGTGCGGCCCTCATTACAGGTCGCGAATGGATGTAATTTGCGGCCATTGTTACACACTTCAACGAGTGCTCATTTGTTAATGACCGTTTATTAGCATCGACGGGTTGCCTTCGTCTCGTAGCGCTATTGATTTAAATCAGCATTATGACTGTAACTTATAGTGATACATGGCTTTATCAAGTCTAAATGAGAGACATTTTTGCGAATGATTCAAAAAAGACTATTTTGCATTGCTATAACCAAAGACTTAAATTGGCACGCAATTTTCAGGAACTAAACGAGTCGGTTTTTTGAAGAAAAATAAGTCGGTAAGGTAATTCCCTACACAGCTAATAAAGCTTGTTTTGAGCTAAAATATTCATCCTAAGATTACGATTTCAAAGAATCAAATCACAAGAATTCAGATCATACATCAAAGAAATAACAAGGAACACAACTCAAAACGGCCACATCTCTAGCGCAAAACGTTCGCCTCTTCACGTTCCATTTACTTTATAATTTTAATCTCAATCATGTTAAATTATAATAATTGCATCAACGTTTAATAACTGCGGTTCATTACACGCGTTCGCCTTCACGTTTGAGGAATTATTTCTAGAAAACAGCCAACCTACTTCGTAAAAAGCTTAATTATTGTCAGTATAGCGTGGTTCGCATCGCTCGGATGTCTTACAGGCCTTCTATGAGCCGTGCGGCACGTAGGCATTAGTGCCGCGTACAAATACACACCATCTGTTTTATACTATAATCTATGATACTGCATGCTTGTTTAAATATTGCAAATTCTTTGTCCGATATAAAATTGAATGAGCCATTTATCTTTGTGGCGCGGTTTTTGCGTTGGTGCGTTTAATTGTGGTTCGATTGGGTATTAATAAAATAATTTTCAACGTACTTTTACACTATTTACTCGCAAATAATTACTTAAAATTCCCATATAATGAGGGATAATCAAAAAGATACACTTTGTGAAGAAACGTCGGAATTCAATATGAAACATTAGTTGGCCGGGAGTTTTCTAATTAGACTAAGTACACAAGCGAAATAAAGCATTTAGGAGATGTGCAAACAGTATGAAGGAGGGGACATCGCGCTGATGCATCATGTTACTGGATACGTTACTGTATTAATATGCTTATAACATAGATTTCAATATTTTTATGAATTTGAGCTGCATAACACTTTAGACGAAACTAAATCACGGGGTATTAATGACACATAATTAAAAACTAGTCTAAGACATAGGGCGAAAAGAAAATTACACAAAAATATTATAAGTAAAAAATATTTTAAACAGAGGCAACAGTAATCTTTTGAAATACTAAAACATCATACAACACAATAACTACGCTCAAATTACACCCAAAAGTACGTGCAAGACACATTCAGTAATTACAACTCAGAGTTAACCCGTATGCAATCGCAAAGCAAATACTACTACAAGACGAATGCAAAAATATGTACTTTTGGGACATGAACGAAAGGGTTAAATATAGGGGTAGAGTTAATCAGGAGGGTTGCCACTCCGCCGTATTCGGATAAGCTATCGTGATCACCGAATGTGAATTAAAAGGAAAATGGCGTTTGGACTTTTAAAACTGACCAAAAATTTGGCATCTACGAAAATGTTAGGTTGTGTCAATTAACTTAAAATTTTACCTCAAATTGAAATAAATTGTAATCAATTTTATGTAGTAAACATTATGATAACTTTGCATCCACCAATCATAATTAAACCAATTTATTTATATTTGTGTCCAGCAACAAACAAGTCACAAGAGCAATTTAATTGCCTACATGACCAATAAACGAATTTCATTCCACTACAAAAAAGTAACGTGGAAACTCAAAACTATTATCTTTTTAATAAATTTTGCAACATATACCTGAATCAGAAGCCAATACATCTACTTCAACTCTACCAAAAAGTATTCAAACAGTTTTTCACTCGATTCCAAAACAATATTAGATGACAATTGTACCCAACGAGTGAACATAGTAGCGAGGTCGGATGACGCAACGGATCCTGCCAGCATCATCAATCTCCGTTTGGAATGAGCTTGGAATATTAAACTACTGCTTGTAGTTTAGCAAAAGGTATTTTCTAATACCAGTACTCTTTGAGATAAGTTGGATGCTAGGGGCGTAGATAGAAGAAGGAAGAAGGCTATATAGTTTTCCGGCGAGAGATATATATCGGCGGATATTCTGTCTGAAATGCTGTGTATAATTCGTCTATTTTCTATTTGGCGACATTTGGAACTACAAATAAGATTCAAAAATATCAATTAAACTCATTGTTTGAAATATGGTTTTCCATATATAAAAACAAGCATTTATACTTGTAATCTAGTATTAACTTATCGAATATAACAAAATTTGAAGAGAGAAAAACGATTTCTAATATTTCAAAAGATCGTAGACAATCTTTACGTACCGCCTCGTGTATTTAAATAATGCGTCAAGCCAATAAAATAAAACCATTTTTCATAAATATTTATATGCGATACGGATAGTAAATAGTTTTGGCTATGAAATGACAGAGTGAAAGACAAAAGAATTGTTAGGCTAACGATCAAAACAGGTATAAATGCAACAACAAAATTATGACGTCACATTAGTTTTTAAAAGCTCCATTCCAATCAAGCAGATAGACATACAAAGCTGAAATTTCAATTCTAAAAAGCATTTCAAATAGAATAAAAAAATAATAAAACCCAACCTCAAAATTGGCGTAAAATATGGCAACAAAACGATAGCGGGCGTCGAAAATAAATTAAAATAATTACGGCGAATGCAGTCGGTGCAAGGTTGCTAGATCAGCTGTTTCACACGAATAGTGACGTTTGCCGGTCCGCCATTTTGTAAAAATTTGGCAACTGGAAAATTTAACTTACGTTACATTTAGGAAGAAATATTGTGCTTAGATTGGATTTTGAAGTACGTTTTGAGGCAACCATATTTTAATCTTTAGTACTTTCAATTTCAATTTGAATTTTACCTCTCACACGTTATTACTATCCTCTTAATCAAAAGCGAAGTTAAGTTGCCAAATCGGGAATACAAGTTTTTTATCGTGAGCATGCAGAAGGGCTCATCCACAACATCGTGGATATTTCCAAACTGTTTTTAGAGGCCTAAAAGAAGAATTAGTAAATAACCATCGAGCTTCCATCAAAGTCCTTAACAGAAGCAAAGGTTGTTCCACCACGAAGGTTTATAAATTCTTAAGATAATGAAAATGTTAAATTATACAAAAATATACTGCAATGTTTAGTGACGATAACTCTCAGCCTTGTCACGTTAAATGTGCAAATTACACTGATTTACTATGGCGAAATTATACGCTAGCAGCGTATCATTTAAAAATCAACTGCATACTTTTCTTGTGGAAAAATTTCATGGCCCAATACAGCGAGGAGTTATCCAGTACAAATAAATATTGTTGAAATGACTTTTTTCCTTTTTTGTCCTTGAGAATATGTACATTTCTCTTTTTTAATTATTGGGCCTTGAGATTGTGAGTTTAAGCTAGAATTAAATGTTATCGAGGAATATTATGTTCTAAGATTACTAATTTCAGCAGACATTGCACCTATCTTCCTTTAGCGCAGTAGAGATTTGAAGGAAGTGATCCCATACTAATACATAATTTAAGATACATAGGAAATACTACAACGCTTTCATAATTGCTGGCTATTTATATTAGTACTCTAAGCGATAAAATAAATAAATAATAGAGTCGGTATATCAGCAACTCCGTAAACAACAATTCTATGCCACTAAAATTCACCCACGTTGCATGCAATTTTAATTGCACAGCCGAATTTAGTATTTTTTTCAACACCCACCCCAGGCAGTTATTCAAAATAATCTAGGCTAGATATCAGGCCGAAAACGCCCGGCCTCATGATCTATCGCCTTTTACAACGTGAAATAACTATTCCACTAATTTTCTTTTAATCCCAAATGACTTTGGATGGGCGGCTAATTTCCCCGTGAAGGAAATTAGTTTCGACGTAATTTTATACGGATTTTTATTGATAAAACCTTTAAAGCCAATTAAATTAAGGCGGATAATAACATCCTACATTGATAGATAATTCAATGATATTGCGATTGTTCGAAAGCTCCTGAAAAACTAAAACATTCTACAACAGACAAAACAAAAGCAGAATCTGCACGAATCAACTGACAGAAAAATTAAACAAGAGAAACGAATAAAATCACCAAAACTGAAACAGATCGACACACGTTAACTTACCTCAGCGCCAACAAAGACATCAAACGCTGCACGTCAATCCAGAAAACGAAAAGGATCGAAAACTCATCAAATTCGCCAACTAATAGGAGCAACAAACAATACGGGCTGACAATACATCACAAAGTGTACGACAAGTATGGGAAAGGGCATAATACGCCATTTCGGCCGTCATAAAGCAGGATTCGTGTGGACGATCTGTCAAACTGGCCAAACACGAACCTCGCCCGTCCGCGATATTAGCAGACGAATTTTAAAAGGGGAAGCACTGACGCTACCCGGGGAGCTACTGCGAAATGTTTTTACGCATGAACAACTTCTTAAAATAACACACAATCAAAAGTAACTACGTTTTCAATTCCATAATGCCGCGCTATGAAAGCTTTATATATCATCTCAGGAACCTCATAAGAAATTCTAGATAATTAAAATCATTTTTACAGGTATAAACACCAATCGTTTTCACATAGAAATTATGTACTGTAATAATTAGACGTTAACTCAAAACCTTGCTTACTTCAAGATGAGTTCATACTACAATTACAGAACTCTTACCAAGGTAAAGATTACTAAAATCCCTTCATATTCCTCTATAAATACTAGCTGTACACAACACATGAAAATAACATTCAGATTCGTAGTAACGTCCCGGCACAGACGGCTTGCCCGAGCAATGCCAACAGTAGAAAGCAAAAAGACGTTGGCAAAGCTTGCGCGTTAGACTCTGCTACTTTTTGCATCGACACGGAGTCAGATTTTGGCGTGGGGGCACTAGTAATATGATTTCGGTGGCAGGATATTCGAATAGCGAAGGTTAATGGGGTCATAGAGACAGTGCACCACGTTCTGGCATAGGCGAACGTGTGGTAGCAAGAGGTATGTACTATAATTGACAAGATTACCAAGTAGGATAGAACTGCACTGAATGTTCAGTGGTAGTGGTAGATTAAAATTCTTATTTCTGATAGATAGAGTTGGTGTGAGGTAACTGGTGGTAAAAATATAACACAAATAATTCTACATCTTGTTGAAGATTTAAACAGCGCTGATCCCATTGTAGTATGAAGGGGAGGTAGAAGAAAATTATGTATCCCACCAATTCCTTTATACAAGCGTATGGCAAAAAGTTTATTGTGTAGTAGAGACTTCAATCAACAGTTTTGGACAAAAATCGAATCCAAAGCTACCGTTACAAATGCTGAAATTTAAATCGAAAATCTAAATATTTTCCACCTGCCGTGACGGGGGTCATTTCCCCCTCAATAGAGTGTGTCCATACATTTTTGCTGCAGTTGGTCGCCATAAAACGCTGAATGTGATTGACCGCTCGCGCAGACGTCCACTATCCGATTCTCGTTTTACCAAACATTACGCCGGCTCGTCATTGTATGAATTAAAAGGGTTAAAACGGACGCCGTCAAAATATTTTAATAGTTTGTAGTGATGCGATGATTGGTGTGTCGATAGATGTCTTGTTTGAGTTATATTATGTACTGTCTCAATTTAGGCAAGCAATTATGTAATGCTAAATAATTTCAAATTATTTCGTTAATGACGCAGGCTCAGTTATTACAAGATAAATTATCTTTTCTGACATTATGTTTATTAAAAATATCAATATAATAAAGAGTCGTTAATTTATATTATACTACAACGAAACCATAATGAGTCATTTGATTTATCACAGAATTGGCTCAGATCCTCAATAAGCCAAGTGTACTTGCTTTTCAAAACTATAAAAAGTCTTATTCACAATCATATATTATTTAAACTCATATGTTCGTAGATTGTAATACAAGTAGAGATACAATCCCCATTATAATCATTGCACAACCCCGAAAGCCTTATTATCATCGATAAATCCATAGAGCAATTTTATCCCCGTCGCATTTCAAAAACATTAACATTTAAACTGCGGCCGCGTTCTATTTGACAGCTGTCAGCAGTCACCTGTCATCTGTCATCAATCATTACGTCATTGCGAGTGTTGCCAGCGAAAAATAACAAATGACGTGTGAAACGCCCGCCTGCAGACCTGCAGTTCAGACGTCAATTTGCTTTTGACACGTGCAAATATGGCCGCTCGGCGCGAAAAACTGCCGCGGAAACTTGTCTATGGAGTTTTGATGCGATGACAGTTGATTTTAGGATTTTAGTGATGTTGTTGTGCTGTTTGACGATATTTTACTATCGATAGAATGTTGAAATAACGTGAAGTTTTAAGAGAAGTCTCCGTGAAGTTAAGTATGGATTTCATAAGATGCACTGTGACTGCGTGACATAATTGTTTTATAGTTTTCACGTAAACACTGCTTATTCATTTTAGTACTTACTATGAATCATTCTAAATCGAAATTAAGCTAATAAATAACCTTATTAAATATTCTCATTAAAAGTATCTCAGTGAGTCCAAACTAAAATAAACGCAAGCAAAACTCCTTTTACGGTTAAATCAATAGTCGAAACTATGCTATCTAGTTTCTATTGCAATAACTTATATTCAAAGACAATGACAAAGGCAGGGCACGACTCATGTTCGCTATCTACAAATTCCATCGACAAGCGATAGCCCCGAACTACCCATAGACAAACGCAAATCAAACCGCTCAGACGTTCGGCTCCGTAGACAACAAAATGAAGCAATTATAAGTTGCGAAGCTCATTTATTGCTTGTCTATGCTTTTCAGTTATAAAACCGAATGGCGGAGCAAGTTTCAGTCGCGTTGGTTTCGCTTTTATGACACAAAATATATTGTTTTTATATCTTTTTGTATTGTACCTGTTTAGTGTTTGATATTTCTCTATGGTGTATTATTGTTTATGCATATTTGTGTTATGATTCTCCAAGCATTAGTGTTGTAAATATATTATCTATTGTATTAGATTTATCTTTTATAGCTTTAAAATAATCTTAGATAAAGAAGGAAATATCTTAAAAACTACCCAACCGATTTTCGCAAAGTTTTCACCGCCAAAAAGCTTATACTTTAGGCTATCTCATACAACAAATTCACGTTTAACAAAACCTTGGTTCGCGGTAGATAGTTGCAAAATGGAAACTATGTAAAAACTCGCTCACTATGCATCAAACGTTGACGTAGGCCACGTACGTCTTCGCAAACACTTATCAGCATTACTTCGCATTCTTTTAGCGGTCCCTTCGCACGATGCAAATAGTGTCGCGCGGCCACCATAAATAACAGACTAACGTCTCCGGTTCCTTATCAACTGGTTCGATTAAAACTCTGTAATTTATGGTACGGCACGCAGTTTTATGGCTGAAATTTTATGTCACGTATGAAAGATCTTTTGATACCTAGTCATCGTTTTCCTTTCATTACACCTAGTCAAAAAACTTAGAACTCGCTAAAAGGATTTTCGCGGCAAATTTTATGTGGGCTTATCAGAACTGCGTTGTGCTATTAGGTTTCAAGTTTTCACGGAGCTAAATAAGATCGTTCAGTTCAAAACTTAGTACCTCACATTTCTGTCCGATATAGTAGCTTTACGAATGCCCTTTAAATGTGTGGACAACTGTTACCAACATTACAATTTAGCCAACATAACAATAACTGCCCCTAACAACCAGATCTCGAAAGAGCAAAGTCTCCCAACCATGAAACAGCCAGCCCTAATCACAAAGTTAAGGTTTTAAATCCGCAACAGTTTTTTGAGCTCGCTAATAGAGGGCGTTGGAGTACAATCTGCAATTAAACTAAAAATGTGGTCGTAGTCCAATAAAAAGCCGAAACTGTGACGGCCGGTGGTCGAAACATAATTGTCCGCGGCAATCGTAGGTAATTGTTAGGGCTGTAGCGACCCTTGCGAAGGAACCCTTGGGTGTGGTGCAAGATTACAATTTTCTGATGAAAATACAATGGAATAGTATCCATTTGTCGAAGAGTATATTTTTACAACCAATATTTAATGTTTGGTTAAGAATTTTGTATGTTAAAAGTGATACGCTGGGGATATATTGGCGCGAACCTGAGAATGCATCTTCGTTTTCGCATGAAACGGTCGCTTTTTTAACTGCGTATGAAATTAATGCAATCTTTAGTCGTCCCCTAAACATCTCCACATCGACCTGTTGAAGAAACTACTACATTAAACAAATAGTTATAAGTTAATGAAGATCTTAACTCAAAATCACACATTTACATCCTTAGTTGGTACCAAATACCATTGCCACTACAACCTTCCCTATTCACCCCGCTATCCGCTACATCCTGTACCCTAAGCCCTTGTTAATAGCGGTCAGAGGGAGTGGAATTAAGACAATCATTAGTCGCGGTGCTGTCCCGTCCTAGCACTTTTTACGCATGGGACCTGTGTTTTTACACCCATGTTATGGCTGTCAGTTTAAAATCGGGGGCAATTGGGGGTCAAGGTACACTGGACATAATGGAATGTACTTCTTAATTAAGGTTTGTAAAGGGTTTATTTAAGTTTCGTTTGGTGTGGAGGCATTGAGGTTCTGGGTTCTATGTCCAGTTTGAACTATTAACTGTGCAATATTATTTTGTAAAAAAAGATAATATTTGGTAATGTTTATTTAGTTTATTTTCAACACTTTATACATATTGTTTATAGGTGGAATGAATATCTGAGACATTTGAGACATTCTCTCCCAATCGAACCTGGGGTGAGGTTAGGTGTTCCAACTTTGATGCCTCCACTTAGATAATACAACTTTAACAATATCATACAATATAAAACAATCTTATATGGTTAAATTTGTTTAAAATTTTCACGAGCAGCATGAACGGATTAAAAGACTTTACCTATCATAGAATATTGAGAGTTTTTCAACAATTTTCCTGTTTCAATTACAAATTTTATCATACAAAGCTACAATATCAGGCTAATTGATGGTAATAACTTAATAAGCAATTCAAACATATCACGAAATATCACATGATAATGTAATTATATATAAATGCGGGTAAATTGCGACATTTTACGAGGCGTCATAAAAATGGATCAAAAACTAATGAAACAGAGATTTACAACACTGTTTTCGATGTCAAACGTGTTGTCTTAATGATAATATTTGATTTGGTATTTAGAATTATCAGCGGTCTAGTGGTGACGTACGAAATAATTAAATATACTCGATAATCATTCGTACAGTTCTGACGATATACATTACACACATATTGTAACAGATTATAAAAAAACTACTAGAGATTTTCCCAAATAACCCAAACTAGAAATATAAATATTCATTTATTTGAAATAATAATAACAATAAATAAGGAAACCATAAAATAAACAAACGAGAAATAATTATGTAAAAATAACTGTTAAAATATCGACACGTGTAAAATCAAGTATTTGTCATGGTTACTTCATTGTTATATAAATATTTAATATGTATATAAACAAAAATTATAAAGGACAAGTAATTAAAAATAATAAAAATCTGCCTTAAAAGATAAATTCCTGTCTTATGCCTTTGTATTAAAGACTACAATTACATTTTAGCTCCATAAACTCAAATTTTAGTTACATTTTACGAGCAAAACCTTCAAAAATGTTTTTGCCGAAAACAATTAATAAAGTAACAATATCATGTATATCATAAAATACAATCACAACGGAAATAATGATTAATTAAGTCTAAACTCCCGTTTAAAAACGACACGTGTAATTTTTTGCGGTATTACGTAAATACATAAAAATATACTTATCATATGACCTATTATGATGGTTTTCATCAAATCGTAATTTACATATACATAATGTAAATTATTAACCACTCAATATTTAAATATGCTTAAAGTTTTACAGGTTTTGAGAAGTCTTACTCATAATGAATTCTTTATGATAGCTACAACAGTGATATTTCATATTGAGACTTAACATCTTATGTCTCAGGATGGCGAGCGCAGTGGAATGCCAAGCATTGCTTTGTAATTCAAGGTGTTGTTTGGTTTTTCTACTGTTCATGAGCGGTCGTATCGCTTACCATCAGGCGAACGGCATGCTCGTCTCGCCATTCAAACAATAAAAAAAAAAAAATTCAGAAAAGCTTCGGTTACCCACGAAAATAAATGTTGCAGGAAGATTTGGCCTACAATTTGAAACCAATTTAAATTTTCTCTTATTTATTTTGGCGTGACAAAGTGAATGCCATACTTGGTGGCAACATAATATAGTCTAAATAGAATATAATATTTCGAAGAGAGACTATATCTCACTAATTGACATTATACTGCTCAAAACTGATCATAGACTGATTCTGAAACGCAACGGGCATTACTATGACGAATTATCCACTATTGTAGCTTGTAGTCGCTATTGTAACGTACAGGAAACCTACATACATAAACTCACGACTTTTTCCCCGATAGGGTAGGCAGAGCTGCCAGGATACCCATCACCCACTCTTTGCCTTGTGTTCCATCCCAGGATGGTAGGTATTTGATAAGGGGTGATCCTAACGCCATATCGGACACAAATTTCTGACTCCGGGCTGATAATCTTTGCCCAACCCAGGATTCGAACCCGAGACTTCAGCGTTGTAATCGTCCGTTTGTACTTCTGCGCTACCGGGTCAGTCCCTTAGAAATATTTACAATCCCATCAAACCCGTCTCCACCTGACCATACAATGTTAAAAAATCCCCACCATTCTAAAGCAAATTACAGGTACCATTTCCGTTCGACAATTGACGATCCGTTCATAAAATCAGCACATGTCATAACACTTCGATTCCATTGTCACCGCCTGCTGTTCCATTTAGAACTTTATGTTTATCTCGTTAAGGTTGTGTATCGGTTTGTACAGTTTATTATAGGTGTGCAGACGTGTTATTTGCCGACCTTCGGAAGATATCAATTGTGCTGGGTAGCCGGCGCTGGTCCGTGAAGATGTTTATCGTACCAAGATGGATGTGACGGAAATTGCACTTGTATGACTCATGCTTATATACTGAGTATCTGATCAGGTTTTTTCATAGTATATACTTGGTAATTATTTGAAAAACATTCAGCATTCGTTACATAGCGGCCTTCGAAAACTGCTCTGACATAAAATATATTTCGGTAATTTCACAGATCTGAAACTTGTATTTACTTCTTGTAAGGCGTAATAGTTCCAATTTTTATAATAAAACACCTACTGAAATAGGTTAAAAGTTGCGCCATTTTGAAATTACATGCGGCGGAAATAAGTGACAAATATAAAATGGTCTGTCAATGAAACACATACTTTTTCATGACCTAAACTCGACGAAAAATTGTTTAAGCACCCAAATAATATATAAATATATGTGTGTACACATACGTCTCATAGCATCTAATACTGGACCTACACTTCTAATATATAGCACAAAAATCCTTGAGATTTAATCTAGTTTATTGCAATAAAATTGAGCTCAATAAATATCCTGACGTCATCTTCTCAGAAACTCCACCAAATCACAAAAATAAAGACAATAAACTTTATATTTTACTATCTATACTGTTATCAGACATCTCCGCATAATTATTTTAATTAGATCAATCTCGCATCGTACATCATCGTACATTTTTAACGCTCTGCAAATATTTTACAATATCTTATCATAAAACATTATTGTTTCATAAAAAAGTAGGTTATTTTAGGAGAAATATGATTTAAAGTCTATATTTAAGATTTGAAAATGTATAATATAAAATATTATACAATATTGTCTTTATTTTTGTGATTTGTTGGAGTTTCTGAGAAGATAACTTCGGGATATTTATTCAGCTTAATTAATATTAGGTTAATAAAGTAACATATCTGTATAACCTTTAAATATAAGTATGAGTTCTTTTTAATTTCGATAGGTGGCGCTCTACATACAATTTAGCATCTGATGTCTCAGGATGACGAGCGCAGTGGAATGATAAGCATTGCTTTGTAATTCATGGTCTTATTTAGTTTTGCTACTGTTCATGAGTGGTCGCTTACCATTAGGCGAATGGCATGCTAATCTTGCCATTCACTGAAATAAAAAAAAAATACTTTGACGCACTTACAGTAATTATTTGTATACGACATACTTCGAAGGTCCTTTTTAATTGTATTTTATATTAATTTGCATTTTATATAATTTTCTTTATATTTCGTAATTTGATCATACTCATTAATAAATACACATTTTAAATCCTCTTTTTTTTCTCTATTTAACATTCGCCATCGAAACTTGTTACCAAAACGCTCAAACTGTCGAATTTGAAAACCAACTTCATTTTAAAATTGATTGGTCCTTTCCACAACCACAATAACATTAGGCTTTATATTGACATATATGCAACCAACTTTTACAGAGTCATTTTTACTTTTACATAAATAGTACCATCATAATTCTTCTGTTGAATAACTGCTCTAAATCTCATCTGAAATGACTAATGCTACCACCCAGCTTAATTTTCGGTCACACCCTTATCACACCCTTTAAAGTATTTTGTTGAATATAAACTCCTCAAAATCTCAAATAACTACATCTTTTCTAAATATCCAACAGTACAACAATTGCTAATAACCCTTTCTCTCCCGCAGATTGCTCAACTAGTAGAAGACGTGCGAAGTCTTCAAGCGTCGCTGTCAGCACTACAGGAGGCGCATGCGCAACAACTCCAGCGGCTGCAAGAGAGGCTGGAGGAGAAGAAACAGCACATCGCCAGGCTAGAAGCCAGGCTTGACACGCAACGCGACTACGATGATATGAAACGAGAGATCAGGTAAGGCTGGTGTTAGTAACAAAGCTTGTAAATGTTAAGGGGTCTGTGAAAACTGGACATGTTTTTAAAGAAAATTCAAAATTAAAAGACTTATAGGGTGACGAACAGCCTAATCTTGAAAAAGAATCCAAAATCATATTTGTCAAATTAATAATTGACATACTCATGACACTGATAACAGACTGAAGAAAAAAATGACCAGATTGGATCCAATCGACTGTCTAAAACTCTTGCCATTAGATGTTCTATCTACTTAGCATTTTCCTTCTAATCTGATGGAGTATGTGTGACTAATTTTACGACTGTTCGTTTTTGAATTAGATTTATTTGGTTTTGCAACAAATAGCTTATCGTTTATCCAGCCTACCGAACTTTGCTTATAAGTGTACCTTTCTTAACAAAAGCCTCTAGAAATTATTCATTCCTACGCCACCATATCTTCTAGATTCAAGATTTAATGACTGTTTGATGTAATTATGTAACAGCATTGTTTCTTTTATCAACAAGTGCTTGTCTCTTTCATCTCTTACAACCGGAGTAAAGTCAAGTGCAGTGATCAGACCCAAAGCGGTCACCCAACACTTTGTTTTCTCAGCTTGCGTTAAGTGTAAAGAGTTAATCACGATGTTTACCGAGCGTTTCCTCCGAAACTCTTTTACATCACCATTAATTGTTTTTGAAAGCAATTGAGACATTGGTACCTTGACAGCGGCCTTTCAAGATGTTTTCAGTTCAAGTTGAGGTTTTGTTGCTGTGTCTATGTTGTTTGTTTTGATGTGGCTGTGATCCAAAGACTTCAGTGTTAAAACAATCATTCTCGGTATGTATACTCATACAAAATGATCTAATTGACCTTCAAACAGTAATTTGTTGTCGAGATCTTTCTTCGCATTATAAAGTATGGTTACATAGGGATGAGTGTAGACTCTTAGTCATTGATGCAAGGTTTCAGTTATTTATACCTAGGTGACTTATTTATACCTAACATGGTGTTGAAGATTCGTTTTAATTAAACATATTTCTTCAAAGATCTTTAAATTGTTTATCTTTCTGTCTTGCGTAACAATAAGACAATTATAAACAGCTATTTCCAAAATAAATCAAAGAACATGAATCTAATTTCATAATCGTCTAAACACCAAAAAAACAACTCTTCCCAAATTCCAGGAAATTTTAACTCCATGGTAATACCATCTAATAATACCTGCCATCCCATCCCGGACATGTTCCTGTAGGAGAGTGCAAAGCCTCGGCAAACACTCGCAATGAACCCGGCGCCACCTTATCAGTCACCGGCTAAGCAAACCGTCAGAGAAAGCAAAGCTTATCATTTACTTAACAAGTTTAATTAAGTTTTATCACTCACGTTTGTATAGCTGCGATTTAATTTATGGTTAAGTATTTAATGTTTATTATGAATTCTGTACTTCTTAGGTATAGCTTCTTATTGCAACATGTTTTGTAAATTTAATTCTTTCATAAGAGGGAAAATTATACCCGTTGGTTTTAGAACTGTAAACATTACATATTTAACCTTTTCTTTTTTATTTTACATGTGTATCTTTTTTACACATTTAAACCCTAAATATAGATTATGAGAAAGTTTAAAATCATACCGCTAGCGTAAAAATGTTCGTTCGTTCGTTAAAAATTGTTATGTCTCAAAATCAAAATATTCCTTATTATAATAAAAAAGCAAAACACATTACTAATTAACAAATTAAAATTCATTTATTACGTAACCATTGTTTTATATATCAAAATCATGTACTCTACGAGTAGACAAAAAATCACTACGACCAGTACACCAGCTTCCAACACCCACATATTTTTAAAAATCCTCTTCGAACCATCGATATAGCTACAGTAACATATTATCCAACAGCGGTATTTTCTAGGCCATTTCCTAAGTTCCTCGACCACAATCAAGGCTTATGCATCATTGTTTCCCAACGCGGCAAACACACTAATCTATCTCAAACACAGGGTGAACAACCTGATACGTTATCAAGTTTATTACCACGTGCTGTGATGAAAACTTTTCTTTCACTAGTTTACAGTACGGGTTTGTCTGTTAGAAAGGCTGAGAAAGTCAATTGATTAAGTAAATTTATTAAGTACATAGAAACGGTATATTGAATACAATGTACTTATTAAACAAGGAGAAATTTACTTAATATGATACAATAGCTGTAGAACATAAAGAAATAAGCAAAAGGAATATTACTATAAAGGAATATTAATATTAATATAAAGCCCTCCCCTTTTTTCATTCATTTGACGCAGTAAAAAGAAAATAATTGGAAAATGAACATATACTCGTTCCATATTATATTCAACTGTCAAATGATTTCAAATACTTATAATTTATTCAAATGTGAATGAAAGAGTAATATATCTTCCGATTGAATATTTGTCTTTCATATCAAAAGATTTTGGCCCAATCTTTATCACCTAAAAACTTTTATTTAATTAAAAAACATCTTAAACCGCGATAAACCGAGACCCAACCCTTCACCTTGTATACGAAACAGTTTGTTTTCTAACCCTTATGTGGAGCGGCGGGTACATCAGGCCCCTGAGGGTTTTTGTGATATTTTTTATTTTTTTTCTCGTCACAAGCCCACTACATGTAGCAAGTGTACGCTAAACGGTTCAGATAAGGAATTTAGCGTTCCGAGTGTGTATCGATTGCTCCCTGAGAAATAGTTTTTTTTACGTTTCCTGTCGCAGTGGGAAATATAAATAGTTTCGATATTCCATTCATCTTTTTTACAGGCTGGCAATGTAAGATTTCTAAGGTTTTGTAGGAATATGGGGTAGAATAGACCGTATGCTTGTTTATTGATTCTTCAAGAAATTGTAATCAGTGGCTTTTAAAATTCTATTTAAATGTACACATTCTGGCATCCTAGAAGTAGTAAGGAATTTATTATTATTGCAATAGTTAATTAATGCAATAACAGTATTTCAATTTTAAAATATCCCCAAAGTTACTAATAAAGTAAATATGATCAAATTATAATAATCAACTTAGTATTATGGCATTGTAATATTTCATTGATAAATTCTAGTTTATTGCTATTATTATAATCATATGATGCATATTAAAAAAAAACACATTTTTAAGATCAGACTTCCTATTACAAAACCGTAGTAATATTTACACATATCAATAACATTAAACACAACTAAAATAACGTAGAAAAATAATTTTATCCTTATTAAACAAGGAACATTCGCTCATCGAGCATGTTCCCACAGGCTAATCACTCAGGAAGCGATCAGTCAACATCGAGATAAGCCGCGATAAAATCGATTAGCACATCGCTTGATAACGATTATTGTTTAACTTCAAATTAGGAACAGGTGCTTGAGCAGCTACATGGTATATTAATATTAACAGCGTTTTAATAATTTACGTCTTATCGTTAATAAAATTGTGTTTTGTATTCTTTAAATTAGACTAATAATTTAACGAGCAGTATGTAAAAAACTTTGTTTTTTTATACATATTTTTAAGTACAAAACATTTTTGGATTTTGGTGACTTAAGGAAACAATTTGTCTAAGAAAACATATCTGCACTAAACCAGTTAAGTTACCAAATTTTACTGATAGTAAGATATATAATCAAGAATTCTTTCTATGTACTAGCCTTACCCCCAGCTGCATACCCACTAACCCCACTTAAGCCGCCATAATTAAAAAATCAAATACCAAAAACACACCAACATTCCGTACACCTGTCCCATCCCAAATAAATTCAGAATTCAAAGAGGCCGAACTGTAAAACCAATGTTTTCCCTACTTCGTGTTGACACGGCACATCAAAGGGCTGCCATCAAACAGTGACATTAAACGTGTTATCATAACAACGATAAAGTTTTGGTGCTTTTTTGAACTATTGAAGGGTTAACGACGGGAAATCGGCAGCGAGTTTCGCGTCGCATCTGGAGTATAAAATTAGCAGTTTATATAAATATATAAAAAATGGAGAACGGTTATGGTGAAACTAGTGATGGTACAAAAGGCCCGCAATGGAGAAAAATTTTAAATGTGGAATTGCAGGGTTATTATTACTATATTAATAAATAAATTAAGACAAAGTTCGTAAATTCCTGTAAAAAATAATTAAAGTACTTTTAATTCGAAATCTAAAGTGGCTTTAAAATAGGTACTATTTTAAGACTTGATAGCGTATCCATATAGTTTACAAAAGCAATCATACCACTATAAAAAACTAAATCAGTAACATTCCATATTTCAATCGTATTCAATAACCATTTCCAATTACCCATAAAACCCCGCTAATCACAACACGAACATAAACAGCAATAGATATTAAAATCATAAACATTCGCTACATAATAACAATAATTTCCGACACAAGGAGACTCGTAAAAACTACACACGACACAATCCGATGACATATTATCGAAACTCACGACACCGATACAAAAATAAACGAAAAACACACGTACAATTCAATTATTGTGCGACACGCGAATCGGGAACATTTGTCGACGTTCCCATGATCGACCTCTTCACAAAGGAACTAAGCCTCTAAGATATAGGAGCCACCTTCGGTTTATTGCTTATTTATACCCGGTTCCGAAGTCGGGATTAAGTTATAGCCAGCCTCCGAAGATTAAAGCTTAATGGAGGGCGGAATGGATTGATTTCTGAACCAAATTAATACTTTAAACCGCGCTGGGGTAATACGCAGATTTGCTGGTAGCAGAATATCGACAAGAAAATAGATATAAGTACCCATCTTACGTCGGTGAATAAGCATATAACATCAGGGGGGTTGCTCCAAACAACGACAAATATTCAAACATCGCATGTAAAACTGTACAAATATGCCTCAATACTTTACAAAATTATCGAATCCTGTATCATATGTCGTTATCTTAGACTAAGTTCGAAGTGAATGATAAGTTTCATAGAGAATAGTATTGATTCTTATATGTGGAAAACTTATATCTTATATGTTGACGTTCAACGTCCGAACGTTCGAACTTCATGTCGGAGTATAGAGTAACCCCAAATGTTATGTAGTCTTGTCGCGCCAGTAAAAAATAGAAGATAAGATTCCCAGAGTTGATTAATTCAAAAAAATCAGTGTTGACACGTCAGAAATTAAAAAAGGCAAATAATGGATAGTTTATCTCGTGTTTAATTAGTCTGTGCACACTCGATTTACATATTACGACGAACTAACCTATGTTTACGCTTATATATCAATAGGAGGGTATCGCGGACACCTGGCACCATTTACTTAGGTCTGTTTGCTTTACATTTAACGAAAGTTGATCCTCATTTCTGTCACACACCAAATTATCAAGTAATCTGTGTTCCTACATTTTTTGAGTAAACGCCGTGAGCTTTTTAGTGCTGTTGACACGCGCGGGACCAATGGGAGCGGCATTCGAGTACCTGTGGCGTCGGGTTCGGTTCGTGAACGATGCGTATCGTTTGTTCATTGACCGATTGATCGCGATTGGTCAGCGGTGAGTGGGCGGAGTTATCGACGATGACGATTGATATCTTGGGTCATCGTCATTGAGTCGTGAGGCACGCGGCCGCGCGCCCACTGACCGCTAATCCGACTATTTAAATACAATTTATGCGCTCTAAAACGTGTGATGTACCGACGTCGGGACGCGCCGGTTAATTCGCAAACCGTCAAGAACTCAAAAGGAATTCCTAATTTGCTAATCAATATGGAAGCATCCTTTTACAGTTACCCTATAGAAATATGTCTTTGAATTTGGCGAAGGGGTGGAAATTTCAACCCTCGTTGGAACGGGAAACGATCAATCAAAATTTGTCGGAAATTTTAAATGTTTAAATGTGAAATATTTGCTTGTACGTCTTTCAATGAGTACAAATGATTTTCGTTCGTGTCTCGAGTTTGTATAAGTTTTATATATACTAAACAAGAATACAAACGGTACATATTAATGTTGGGTGATGTAATCCAAGTAATTTCAAATTATTTCTTTTAAAATAATATGTTTTTATATTTATTTAAAATTCATTACCAGTTGCCCTCATTAGTCATTTCATCATCAGATATTAAACAGCTATATCATTTAAGGGTCTATGAATGTATAGCAAAATTCAGGTTTTTTTGAGACTTATTAACACAGAGAATACCTCAAACGCACTATTGTCTAGGTAGCTAAATCTAACAAAATTTGTATTATGAAGATACCTAAAAATATTAATATCAATTTCTTAGCAATAGTAGTCTTCTAAATTCAGTTCCAAAAACCAGTTTACAAAGACCTTCGAAACATAAAAACACCGCTCATCAAACTAATGAAATATTAATTAATTTCCTAAGAAAACACGTGTGATTATATATTAACGTGTTGTTTGCGAGCATCGGTTACACGGCGCGCCATCAAATATTCATACTGTTACATGCTTTAAACTGAAGCCTTTTGGCCAAGACAAAGATGCTTTTAAGCTCGCCTTAGGACCAAAGGAATGGAGTCGCTTCAAATTTTTATCATACAAATTTTTGACAATTATCACAACTGTAATATTATATGTAAAAAATGATGTATAGTATCCGATTTAAATAGAACAACTCACTCTTTAATTTTAAAAAATATCATCCTTTATATTATTGCCAAACAAAAAATACACAATAATATAATACCCTTGTAATATTTTAGCCGCTTAAAATAAGAGTCTGAAAACTATGCACAATGATTACAAGTAAATTAAATTGAACTTTAATGAAAAATGAAGGTTATTCAAGCCTCGTATACTTTAAAGTGATGATAGTAATTCCAGTCATTAACATCTAGTTCTAAAAGTATATAAAATATATTACCTATAAAAATTACTCAACGAATTCTAAATTCTTCAAAATACAATGTTAAAATATTTGTACAATTTTGTCGTCTCCACAGTTTTCGCCGACAGGATCTGTTAAAACACTGCCTCACCCACTTTCGTACTTCGCAAATTGCAACTGTGTCATCAAACTTTGTACTTACGTCATAAGACTTTATCCTCTCTACATCATCGGATAGAAACAGATAATTAAACCATTCATAAAAACTGAAACGAGAATAGGAAGAGTAGGTAAATAATAGGGATGTGGAAGCAATCATAAGAGAATTTACAAATCTTGTTGTGTTTAGTTAAATGACACCAGTATAACTATGTTAAAATAAGCCCCGAAAAAAATGTTCATCTTGGGTAAAAGTTTAGATTTTGTTGTTGTTAAATTAACTCATAGATTTATATAAATTGCTGTCCTGTCTAAATTCTTAAAACCAATATCACAACTATTTCTCTAATATAAACTAGCATATTTCAAAAGCAATGAAAACCACCATTAAACATTTCAAAGCGAATAATACTAATGTATATTAATGCTACGGAAATAAATCGATTAAACCACAATCGACTAAAATGCTCTTATGAGAATTGCCACCTGCGAGCGAGCAGAGCTAAACAATACACGACCAATTTCGAAAGCACCATTTAAACTTCGAACGGAGAGGTGAAACAGCCATCTAAATTCGGTAGTGTTACCGATCGACTACTTAATTGGAGTTACATTAGTATGTAATTAAGGTGCAAGGGTTATTATAACCCCTTCGAGGGAGTTGCCACCCGTTGCGGGATGAAGGTGCAAAGATTGTTAGATTTTGGCTTACGAGATTAAATCGACTAATAAGTTATTGCATTGCGTTCGATTTTTGAATTAGGAATCGTCTGTGGTTGATTATTTTTTAAATTAAAATCATTTGAAAAAGGAATGTTTATTTTTTAAATTGTGTTTAGAGTGTTACATCAAAGCTGGATATTATGTTTATAATCTATTATAGAGTGTAATAAAGTCAGTGTGGTCACAAACAAATTGTCTATGCCACAAATTTATTAAATCCCCATAAAGCAGGTTACACAGTGCGTAATCAGTGATAAAATACAAAGGGCCTTATCTCCTAATAGCCGTGAGGTACCCTTCATTTGGCCCGATCTCAATAAATTTATGAAAGGAGTATAGCCAATAAGGGTACCGGCGCACATTCCATTAATTAAAATATTTAATTAATTCACCTGAAATGGTTTTAATCAATTCCCTGTGACTCAATTTATAAGGGAGGGTGGTCGATGTGGAATTTGCTATAGTTTTTATATTTACAAATGAATATACATTATTGATAATACTATCCATAATTTGAAATAATGCGATAAAGATAAATTAGAAATAATAAATGACCTGATAAAAATTGCAGACGGTATTTTGCGAAGGACTATGAGAATATTTCTTATATTTTGTTTACTTAAAAAAAACAATTAGATCTATGGGCTACATTACTAAATCGCTTTATTTTTGCAGTATGCTTCGTTCGCTCGACCTGGGCGCGGGCGAGAGGTCTCTGGAGCGCAAGCCGGACCCTCTGCGGTCTCCCGCCGCGCCCGTGCGGGAGGAGAGGAACTCCGCCGAGAGGGAACGCAGCACCGAGCGCCGGGACACAGGTACGTCCACTTCACTCAACCAGTAGACTTTTGAGGCATGCGTACCTAGTAACACTCCAATTGGTCAAGTCATAAATGAAGTCGGTTCAAACGAAGCGAATTCATTTGAACCGGCTGGAAAACCTTTGTGGAAAACTCGCCAACCGACTCCGATCAAGACTTCCAAGCATTGGTCGGAGCGGCGCGGCAGCTTGTCGTGGTGGCGTATCGTATGTCGCGTTACTGTGTATGTCCGTAGCTAGTACGTGTTCGCTTATCTCTCGCGAGTCCCGACGCAGCGCCGAGCGCAGGACGCGGACCATTCCAGTTTCCCACCACCCAGCCATGCAGGTCACGGACGCGCGTAACCGTTCCAAACGCAAAAAAACAACACATCTGAATTAATGCGAGATGACAGACGCCGCGCGCGCACTTAACATTCGCACGCCGTACTGCTGCGACGCTTACGTGCGTACGCCGGCCCGGCACCCCGCACCCCGCACCCCCTCCCGCCAGCCCGTCCCGCCCCGGCGCCGGCACCGCCGAGCTCCCGTAACCGTGCTCTCACCGCAGGTGGCGAGGAATGGCCGAGCACTCCCCCACCGCTGAACAACAACACCACGCACCACAACAACAACGGGCCCGCGTCGCTGCCGCTGCCGCCGCCGAGCCCGTTCCGCTTCGAGGAGCACCGGCCCTACAGGTTCGCCGAGGACATGGGCCCGCTGCCGCCCGGCGCGCTGGTGGGCCGCCTGGGAGACTCGCTCATACCCAAAGGGGACCCGATGGAGGCGCGCCTGCAGGAGATGCTCCGGTACAACATGGACAAGTACGCGAACAGCAACCTGGACACGCTGCACATCAGCCGGAAGGTGCGGGAGCTGCTCTCGGTGCACAACATAGGCCAGAGACTGTTCGCCAAGTACGTGCTGGGGCTGTCGCAGGGCACGGTGTCCGAGCTGCTCTCCAAGCCCAAGCCCTGGGACAAGCTCACGGAGAAGGGCCGCGACTCGTACAGGAAAATGCACGCGTGGGCCTGCGACGAGGCCGCCATCATGCTCCTCAAGTCTCTGATCCCTAAAAAAGGTACATTTATTCAATGCTTATTTGTCTTGTTGTGCTGGATGGACCCGCGACTATTGTGAAAACACTTACGTTAGTACTTTGTACAATTGCTGTAAAATGAAAATCCCAAAAAACAACTAATTATAAACAACCACCCCTTATTGCAACTTCCGTATGGTCTTCTAGTCATTTCAGCTCAGACTTCTACCATCTTTTACGTCAACATTCCCAAATGTATTATTTCTACTAGACCACGCATGCCAAATCTATGTCCCAACTGCTTCAACAACGTCGCATAGCTTCATACACTTAAAAGTGCTCCGAAGAATTTCTTTGAAAATACCCTCACATTCCCACCAGGCCGGCGGCAAATATTTTTCACTAGAAAATCAATCAAACGCCGACATTGGCCTCTGTTAATACCACGCATTATTACCGCCATAATTTCCGAACCCTTTAACTCAATCTTCCGAGCGAGTTGCCGCTTATCGCTTGTCAGGCCACCTGACAATGGCTCTCATCAATCACGGAGGTGAATGCGAGATAGCACGGCAGATTTCAGTAGCCCCCAACACGAAGCCACACGAAGCCGCCTCACGATCTTGTGCTGTTTTTTAAATTTGCCAGGTTTCCCGTCGATCGGAGACATTACTGGCCTTTGTGATGTTTTCTTTGCCTCAAAATGTAGTTTAAAAGTGCGTCCAAGGTTTGTAGGTGTATTGGCCGTTTGCAAGGTAATGATTTTGTTTCTGGTAACCCCTTCTTTGACGTTTTGCCCGTATGACATATAGTTCTGTCAAGATTATTCTACAATATTTTGACAGGGAAATATGATTTTTTAAGCACGATATAGGAATTATGCACTCGTTATTTCTTCGGTATTTCTTCAAGCTAATGGAATAACACACGTTATAGTCTAATCGTATGTTGCTCTCGTCATAATTATAAGTTCAGTTATTCGATTTAATTCAATTGCTTCTAAATATTAAATCGAATTGAATCGAATGCACTTAATTACTTTATAAAATTTATACTTTTATTCCACACTTATTATTTTAGCACATATTTGTTTTAATTTTTATTTGTATCCTAAACCTTGTCCTAGTTTCGTCCCGGACCTATCCTTGAATCCAGTCGCGTGCAAGTGATTCCCGTTACTCGAGAATAGTTTAAAGTTCCATGGACACATGCAATGCTCACATTTTAATAAGTTGTCTATGGTGAGTTTAAGAACACATTTATTATTCCTCATTTGAAATTGGAATTTTGAAAAGATTTATTTTTAATTCCCAACACAGGTGTAATTAAAAATTATCACAGATTAAAAACATGGGTTTTGAAAAAAAAACCGGTTTTGTACAATTCGTTCAATTAAAAGAGTTCATAAAGATACGGAACGTTTCAAAATAGGGCAAAAGTGTATGGACGGAACAATGGAGGAGTAAGCGGACACGCAACTAGCGCCGGTTCATACAACGACCACTTTCCACAGAGGACATCTCGCGCCATTGTTACGTGTTGTCTCTGCATTAGCATAGACAACGGTGTTTTTATTTTTGATTATGAATAGGCAAAGGAACCTCTGTTCAGCTTAGGTTTTATTTATGAATATGTGCTTGAGGTCAGTCTCGATTGACGCATAGATATCTTAGACAAAGATGTTTAGTAACGTAAATCATATTTAATGAAGGATTCTCTACACGACTACATTCGAAATACTGTGATTAAATTTTATCAAATTAAACTTAATTATTTTACGGCTAAATTTAGATTAGTCAAATAAGATGTAGTCACAGTTTAATTGAAAAAGATTACAACGATTCATTATGACAATAAATTGTTTTATCTCATTTTTAAAGCCTTAATTAGGTATGTCTATAGCGATAAAGGGATAGCCGACAAAAAATCGCGCCGTGTAATTTACGCCGAAAATTCTAAAAGAGTACATTAACAAGAAAATAACATAAATCTGGCGGACAAAGCGTACCCCGAGTACCCCGTTTCTACCCCATCGATACCGCACACAAATAGATTGCATTACAGATACTATTGTCTTTCCTGCTTTGTGCATGCGAATACATTTCTTTGTCTACAAGGTTTTTTATAAAAAAATACTACGAACTTGAATGAAATGGCTGGAGTATGCAAAATAGACGTTGTGGCGCTGTGGTTGTTGAGAATAGGACGGGACATTTCTATTTTGGTTCAATTTAATCCAAAATAAAGTCATGTGCGAAAGAGTTTTAGAAAAGGTTTTTTTTTTTTGTTAAATAATAATTTTCCAAGCAAGCGTCGAACCAACTGTCTCTCGTTTCGCGTCCTTCTTAACCAAATGCGCTGTATTAGGCCTGATGTTTGAAACTTTATTCCTAAAATGTAATCGGTAGGACTAGAGAATATTGATTTTTGATAAACAATTGTTATAATATCACTAAATGGGTCTAATAGCGGCATCTGTAAACTAAAAGATCCTAGGTTCGAATCCATGGCCGCAATTCGTGTTTGACCCGGTTTATTTTATTATTAGTAGTGAACCAATATTTTAGTTAACTAGATGTACCTGCGTCCAATTCCTAGGTCATAAAAATTCATTTGTTTTTTTTTGCCCGGAATAGGAAATTCCTATACAAGTAAATTGTGTGTACGCGTAGTGTAACGCGGTGTCGAACCCGGCAACTATTATGCCTCGTAATGACAGTTAATGAGCCACACGCGACGCAACTGGGCCGTGGGAAACGATCGCCAAGGAACCGACACTCGGGGATAGTGGGTTCGATTATTGTGGGTTATTGGTCACTGCGTATGAAGTCTAAAAGGTTGGTAGATCAGGTCACTTCCGAAACTTCGCCGTGGGTGTCTGTAGAAATCCTTAAGAGGCCTTAAATATGTCCAGTAGTGAACCTGTGGCAGATAATTCAATGAAAATGTTGTGTTCGCTTATTATTGGCACTTGTACTTGTATAGGACAATTGTTACATTGCTTAAGCCTTGTGAACCGGGTGGCAGTGGAAAAAAAGTGACTGAATCTAAATAATGTATGACATTTTATGGATTCAATAAATATTTTCATTTTTTTAAATAATTGTGTCATTTACACTGTACTATTGGTGTTCCTAATATAATAAAAAAAGCCTATAATAAAAATAAAAGCAGAGATCTGTTAGGATTCCGACCACTGAACCCCATATCAATAATATGTTTATATCTGATGTGGACCAGCCTGACTTATTGTAATTATGTCGAAAGTGGATAATAATCTATTTTAATCGCCTTCACTTGTCATCTGCATTCTAGTTAATCGTGCAAGCTTAAAAAATCTTACAAGAGTAAAATGCAAAGAAGAAGCTACAAAATTAACGCATATGGAATACAAAACTGCATGGGAGTAAATTGCTCCTTGTTTTTTTCTTCAAATTGTGATAATTCAAATTATAATGTTATACATCGCCATGATTGTGACTTATAATATGAACCATTGTAATTTTAAATTGTTTTAAAAAAAGAAGACAGTTCATGCTGCTGAGGGAGTTTCTTACGCCGTTTCTTCTTCACAGCTACAACACGTTCCGAAGCGGTGGTAGCAGAAATTAACGATTCAAAAGATCTTGTCAAAGACTATTTGAATGGAGAATATTTTCATTTGATGCATAAGATCAAAGTACAAGTAAATTACGCATTATAAGTAATTTTGCAAGATATCGAAAGCACGCTTTTCGCATGACAACCGTACCATAGACACGGCACCATAATCTTCCAACCGCTCATTTAGCATAGAGCGCGTTGTTTATGCTATTCCCACGTTACACATACGAGTGCGTAATGTCCGTTTGTTTGTGAAACTATTGTCTATGTGTGAACGCGCTGGACAAACTTCGATAAGTTGGGACTTTAAGTCATAAGGATATTTTTCAAGGAAAATTTTGTAGAAATCAAAACAGCCATAATCTGCACAATTTTCCAAAATAAACAGCTAGATAATTCCTGAACTGAGTATCGAATCTTCTCACATATCAGCCTAAAAATGTAACTACACCAAAACAAAAATTTAGCGACATTTTCGATACTAAAATACAAATTCAAAACCACACACACATAATTGAAAACCGCTTAAACCGAGCCGCGTTAAACGAAGTCTAAAAAACCTAATAATAGTTAATAAACGCCACTGAACCTGCCTCTAATGAACATCGCAATTACTTGTAACACTATTACAATTCATTACAGGGGAAAAAACTAATGGCTACTGATTAATAACGCTGTATTAATATCATACTTAGAAACGGGGGGATCCGGGTGAATGGAATAGTCTGTGTCTCGATGGGGAATATAAACATAAACTTCAATATTGGACGACTACAATCGACGATCGTAATTGTTTGTGAATTAATTTGATGTTATAAATACATAAGATGGCTTTTGGAATTCTTTCATAAATAAACAACACCTAACAGTCACATCAATCAGTCTTGTGTCGTATCAGAAGTTAAGAGAGACAAAAGTCTCTTAGCTTAGACCAAAAACGGTCTCACAAACAGCCAGACCCGAAAGAATTATTTATGGACCGCACAAACATTTCACTCGGTGCGATCGAACCCGTGGCCATAGTGAATTAAAGTTATTTAGAAAAACCTGGCTGATCGTGTATGGAAACTAATCTGATGGTTGGTTGATCTCGAAATTAGTGATATTTAAACATTTCGTCATCAGTAGTTACTTCGTAAAGAAATTACGTGCATTTCAGTCCAAGCTGATCTCAAGACTCAAATTCTTGTTAGTACTAAAAATCAAGGAATACTTTAACCACTAAAATGCCACGAACTCTATCGTAGCTGCTTTTTGTAATATTTCAAAAATTCCCACCTATTTAAACGTTTCGTCAGATGTAATCACATTACTAAATTGTACTTTAAGTGGATAAAATAATCTCGAATATCATAGAAACAAATACTATAAAAAAACACGTTCACGTGATCATGGCGTGACTAAATTTAATTTTTACAAAACATATAAATCGGCAAGCCATCATCGTAAGTACTACGACGTCTCGTAAAATCGTTTTTGAAGCGCAGTTTCCGTTTAAATTCTCGTATGCCCGCTCCCAATTAAATGTGATTACCGCGCTTGTAAATATTATAGCTTTATACATCAACATGGTTCAGTGATAAAAATAATTGAACTTTAATTCTTATTTATGGCGGAATGTGTAATGAGCGCCGACTGGTGGACGGAACGCGAATTAATATCTCCGCGCATTTGTCAAAAGTGACAGTTGCTACTTTTCAATTAGCTCAAGGAAGTAGTCTATACAGCCATTAAAAAACGCTATAATTTAATGAATGATATATGTTATTGCTAACATGAAGACTATAAATAACCAATAGTGCTAAATAAAAAACCTAATAACGTTCGAATACACGCAGGGAAATTTCTCCATGGCAAATATTTGGACAAAGTTTGGCACTCGAGAGCGTTGCGAGCGTAGCGTGAAAATCTATTTTCAATGGGCCACTATCGGCCGAGGCAGGACACCCGAAGGCTTTATGCCCGAAGTTAAGCGCTCTCGATGTTCTCACGAACTGCAAACTCCCCTTGTAGTGCTCTTAGTTTAACGCTAAGCAAATTTTAATATTCAATTGTGCTTTTGGATGTTTGAGATTTGTTTTCGGGTCCGCGCGCGAATTAGAACCGTTCTAATTAGTAATTTTACTTTGTTATTGTGTTTGCGTTTCACGCTACACCTCAAATTTTAAGAATGGTCCACTAACAGCAAATTTACTTTGTTTTTTAAATGTTTAAATTGTTATAATATTTCTTCCTATCTTTCTACAAGCAATACCAATTTAACCACGTTATCTAGTAACAGAAAAAGAATGCTGGGTACAAACTACGCAATGGCGTCAATATTATTATCTAACGACTAGTAAGAAATAAAAAGCTTTGGCCAAAGCTGACTTTTTAACATTCTTATTTCAAAATATAACAAATATTGTATCTCTAAATGTTCTGTGATATGCGCTGATTACATTTATTAAAAGTGTCCTACTGGCCATTAGGTCATTTTAGCTTTCAAACTCTTGTTATCATTTGTTGAACATCACCTTAACACCCAATATATTGTCTACGTATAAAACTCAACACACATTATCAACGACAGGTCACGTTCGGAAGCTCCGTCGCAAACGTTTAGAACAGTTCCCAACTGGAGAGTATTCGCTAATAAGGACCTCGTCCGACTTACAACTCGCGCTTAAACAGCCAACTTCTAATAGGATTTTCGAACGTTCCTTTTTAATCTCCAAATTTAAATGAGGAAGTTTGAAACTATAAATTTTTCAGTTCCAAGACAATGATCGTTGATGTATACGGTTTTAATGTGCAGTCAAGGCGAATGTAATTATTGAATTTAACTTTGATCGTCCGAAGCTGCTCATAGGATGCAGCTAAATTAGGTAATTGTTTTATTTTTCAATATGTAAATTATAAAAAAACATCGCAGAGGAAATATTATGTTCATTTTATTATTTAGTACGAGTACGATTGCACCACTTTTTATGGAAACTGTTCTTTGACTAAAATAGTTTTCCTACAGTAAAATTTTAGCTGCACATATATTCATCTTTAAATTAAAATTAAACAAAGACCAATGCTCACAAGAATGCATCATGTCGCCATCTACCGACTAATAGCGTAAACAAACGCATATTCCAACTGGATTGCACGCCGTACCAGACACTCAAAAATGTAAACTTCGTGTATTAAACCGCCTTAATTGAACTCATACAACATATAAAACAATAATGACCGCGACGATAACGCAATTACAGCTAACATCGCAAAGGACGTCCCCAACAAAAACGCACGCGCGGCCCACTTAGAAAGCGGTTTGAAAAACTAAATAACCGCTTAAAGCGCTTACGCAGAAATAATTCAGCGTAAAAACTTCGGAAAAAAGCGAGTAATGCGCATCACAATGTACACGTAACGCCCTCTGTTGTCGAGTAGCGTAAGCTTAAGAAATTTCGCGCGGAATTCGCTCCGACCGTCGGCCGCTTTGATGGCTTCCGACGAAGCAATCAGACCACTTTAAGGGCATATTTATTATTATAATACCTTGTATTATATACTTTATATTATACCTAAACGTCTACGGTAATAACGCGAGTAATTGTTGCAAAGAAACGCGCCAACTGGACACGAGCGGGACGAATATATTCGACTCTCGTTCGCACATTTCAAGTATCTATCCTTTTTAATTGTTTTAGCAGAGATTTTTATTGTATGACGCGTGGAATAATTGTTTAGTTTTAAATTGCTTCTGCTTTCACAATTAGAGTAACGATGACATTTTTATAATATGTACACAGCAGATATTAATATAAAGAGTACATGGACAAGTTCTTAGATAGGTAGTAGATATTAATAAAACATTAATTATTCTATATGATGTTTTCATTCTAAGATAGTTCTACAAATATATAAAAATATGTTGAATGCACCTCTACATTCGACACGGACTTAGGCCTTCTAACTTCAAGCAACTTGAAGTGTTTAATTAGGAATTATTCACAATTATTTTAACAAGTATCAAAAACACTTGGGCGCCACACCGTGTCCAAATATAAAACAATTAACCAACGGCTCGAGATTTCAGCGCATTACGAGAAGCGGTAAGAGCTTATAATAGTCTGTATTTAGTCTAGACTAATATCACGAATGCTGTCACGTCTTCCGTTGGGCCTGCTTAGGTATTAAATGTGACAGCCTGCCCAATCACATCTTGTATATACAGAATAATATACCATCTGCAATCACTTTTTATTTTGTGATTTTAAAACTTGTTGAGATCCAATGGAAATCAATCGTAGTGTTTTCTAAGATTCAACGGTAAAGTGATGTCACTTTTAATTTATGTTTTCCTGGTATTGTAATGTTTATGATCTCGACACAAAATAGTAAAAAGAAAGGGCCTTGCCCTGTAATCGTGCACGATGCGTAAGCTAATGAAGATAAAATTAAAATATTTAATCAAATAGTCTTTCATGAGATTTACGGAACGTGCCATAGTTTTAAAAATGAAATCGAGCGAGATACTTACTCAGTATCATCAACTGTCTTTTATTTTGGTTTCTTCATCATCATTCCTCATGACATTTACGTATGCATATCACAAATAATTGCTACATAAGTTTAACAATTAACATGTTTTGTTTTGGCGCTAAACACAGTATTCTGATATCTGCCAGCCCTGTGCGATTAAACTATCGCTAAGGCGCATATATCAGGGCAATACAACAAAATGACTGAAGCTCTCAACATTGGAACGATACGAAATTATTTCTGGACGCTATTAACCGCTTATTGTGTTAAGGACATTCTGTTGCGCGACATGTTGTCGAGCTACCTATTCTGGTTAATGCCTTAGTACAATTTAATATATTGGGCCTTCACAATCGATATGAGTATGACCAAAAAATTAACCACAGCATAACTAAGAAAAAAAAGGCCAATAAATTAATTATTTTTATTGTGTATTGTAAAACAAAAATTAAAGTCAGTATATCTATGCAGTAATCGACGCATATCGTCACGGACAAAATGCTGACGTCAACATTCTTATTCAATAGTTTTTGACGTCATACGAATAATTACAAATATAAATTAACCTTAAATTTAAAAATAAAGATATTAGATTATTAAAACAATACTTAGACGCGTCCATTATCGTCATGTAACATTTTCGTATTTTCCGCTTGGTAGAACAGTGGTTGGGAATAATTAATATTGTATGTAACCTTAAATTGCAGTAACATTAACCATTAACAATATTTATGACCTATCATATCTTTTTGTTTAATTAAAATTAAAGTTACGAAATGTTTTGTTAGACGTCATTCATAAAAACATATTTTAATATGGGAGGACTTAAAAAGATTTACATTTTAATGACTTTTTAAGGATTTGTAATTTAATGGTTTTAGAATAGTATGCCCGGAAAAATCTGAAATTATCGATAAATGTATCGATATGACACTCTTGAAACTACGCGCGTTCTAATTTCGCGAAATTGGCGCCAAAACAGTGACGCGCGGCCATTTTGTTAACCTCATTACAAACAACAGTTTAATAGGAAATTAAATGCATCCTGACGTATTATTCGGTTTAATTAATTGCTTGCGTTGAAACAGCAGCTTAAATCACAGCGCTGTCACACAAGATGGCCCGTTTAACCTGTCACGGGGACGCGATTTGTGTCCGCCATTTTATATCTTTGCTCACTTGTCTTGCATAATTAGCGAGGATTAATGCCGGACTATGAATGACTGGGAATATTGTTATGTGTTTTACTAGTTTGCGAATTGCATAGAGGTCGTGAACTAAGCACACTCTAGATGCTATCTGATCCTACCATGAACCTAGAAAAACAGTGACCAAAATTAATAAAATTTAACTCAAAGCGGATACATACGTATGCCTTCCACACAAACATTACTCAATTTAGTCAATTTTATTATGCGATAGAGCTTTTTTCCATAATAAAAAAACCTTCAACTTAAGCTAGCATGTAGCTCGTCATCTGGTCAGTACATAATGGTCCTAATCCCGACAAACGAAGTCGCGTGCTGTGCCCACATCAATTCCAATCGTAATCAATAACCGAGCATGCACTGATCGCTATTAATAATACACTGCGTTTCAAACACCGCCACTGTTATGCCTTTTAACTCCCTGGACATGATAAGGGGAACTTGGTATAAACTTTGAGGTTAACTGGAACTAATTTTCAAAATTAGAATATTTTTGACAGTTTAGCGACGTCAGATGAACTGATAGGAAGTAAGAAGTAGTGGGCTCAATCGAACCAAAGTTTTTGAATGATCATAAAATATTTTGACACTTTATAATAATACCTAATGCAGAATTGGTTTCCATGTTCAATGATATAGAATCATATTTTTTTATTACTATATGCCCGACCAAACCAGCTGTTACTAAAATAAAATAACTACCTATCACAAACACGTTTACTTTCTCTAAATTAGTAGTAATTTATCGTTCTATTAGCAATATGACTTCCTTTTATTAGTAGAAATACATTTATTTATGAAAAATAATAGCAAAAAATCCCAACATATTTACTGGTTTGTAGGAGTCACGGCTTGCGATCCAACAGTGCGTGTCTTTTACTTTGTAAGCAGTCATTGCTACAGATAAATTATTTAACGATAAATTTAAAAACTCATGACGTTCGTAATAATTTCTGGAGAAAAACATCAACATAATCATGTATAGATAAATCAGGGATTACAATTCAATATAGACGTGTAGAATAGAATGAATACCCATTGTAAATAGTTAAAAGTAAATCCAACTATAATATTTTTACACAGAAGCAAAGTAGTACATGTCTATTCTCTCAGCCTTATCCTGTCATCGAAATGAAAAAAAAAAACTTGAATTAATCCTACACGTTCTTTTTTTAAAACACAAGTACAATTAAACCATAGATTAAAAATAAAAACGCAATAAAATAAGGTAACAAGTGGTTTGTAGAGTGGCGCGACGACGGGGGAATTCGGTTATTACATTAAAAAAAACTTCATCCACGCTGATATCGTTAAAAGTTGGACAGATAGCGCCGAGCCAATACCTGCAGGTGATTATCTGTAGTCTGGCATTGTTTGAACAGGACTCTATAGATTTCAGGCAGGATTGAGGTGCTTCATTAATTTGGCTATTAACTGGCGTTAAAATATATTAAAAGCTTGTATTAACGTTTATATAACCATATACAAATGTTATGAATCTTCATGAGAGGTTTATTTTTATGTCATTTTCCATTTTTCAATTACATAAGTGCATTTTTCTTGCGAAACTGGATAAAGTTAAATGTATAATTTATAAAACATAATTTGCTTTGTTTCTTGCGTAATATAATTTATATTTTTTGTTGCTGATTTTAGTACAATACAACTAAAGTCTCGAATTTACCCGTATTTTCAAACTGACAAAACAACCATTAAATTCCGAAATTACTTTCCTCTTACCTTTCCCTGACTATGAATATGGGCATGTTAAGCGCACGGAGCGCAGTTGCCAAAATTGATTATCGAATCTAGTTACCAACTACTGACGCACGCGAAACGAGCGGTTTTTTCTCCTCTACCCCTTCTGGGAATCGTTGCATGATCTATTTAGTGCATCGGCGAAAACAGCAAAATTTAGGTTATGTGACGTTAGTTAGGATGAAGGAAATTGTTTCATACGGCTTATGAATTTAAAAAATCAGAGCTTTTTTAATTTATTGGCTTTAAACATACGTAAAACCATTTGATTTTAATATAGGTATTTTGGAATCAACATAGTCTGCAAAATAATCAAAATAAAACACGTAATTGTGTCAGAAAACATAATTTAGGAGTAATAAAGTTCTGATCACGTCCAGAGATTAAAGTCGTGAAGATGCATGAAATATCTTGCGAAATCCACCGGAGACAAACATCGAACGTAATAAAACACCTTGCTACAAATATAAATGCCTTTTGATGGCGGAGGAATTGCTTCCGGATGTTAGATGTAAAATTCTTTAATAATGCCGTCTGACCCATTTCATAGAGTTTTATATTTGTTTTTAACACTTATAAAATAATATAAAACTTATATATTGTGACATTAGATCGGATTACTGGTTTAAAAACGGATTTTTATCGCATCCCATGAGTCGGCTGATTTTCCTGTCACATGCGCGATGCGATGTTTTGATGCCAATGTGCGCTTTGAAATTACTTATGAAATGTTCGGACTATTTAACATTTTATTATCTCGTTTTTAAATTATACAATTTAGCAGCTACCATGTAGAATATTGTTTTTTTTTGCAAAATACAGATTTCGAACAAAATTTCAATATTGTTCATTACCTCAAAATGTTGAACAAAATGGCGGAAACGAGAGATTTAGATTAGAGATCATCTGCGCTACAGCTCAATACACAATGTATCTGTTGAGAGAACGGTGGAGCGTGGTCGGCGCTCGATTGCCGCGGAACACGCGACGTCCACCCGCCCTCACGCAACGCCAATCGACGTAAACTTTCGCCGATATACTTTCTCATGTTTTGTTTGATTCACAAGGTTTAAATTATATCCGGTATTATCTGGACTAAGCGAAGCATTCTTTTCTATTTTCTAAGTATCAAATTGTTTTGGCTTGTTTTCACACACATCTGTTTTATTCGTTTCGGGGCACGCGACATGCTGGTCAGCTACGTGAGAGGAAACCCTTGTAACGATATATTTCTGCATCAGTATGCTAGTTTACCTATCCCATGATAGGTCAATTCCAAATGAGCTAGGATTCCTGTAAAAATGATTGTTACATGAATTCCAACAAAATTCAAACCGTAAAGTTTAAATGTGACATTCCTAGAATTATAAGCGACAATTGTACATTTTATTGTCGGGACACTTAGCGCCCAATTTAGTGCGGGAACGTCGGTTTATGCAACTATTCGTTGTACGTAGGATTAACAATTCAAATGTTGCAGTTTTTCCAACGGCCGTCGACACTTTCGAGCGGGCCTGACGTCCGACGCCGCCGCCGGCCGCCATGCAAATGAGCATCGATCCGCCGCTGACGTACGGAACGCGCTCTTTCTCACCCCTTTCTTACGACTACCCGCCAACTTGATTTACAATCCCGGACACACAGCGCCGTTAAAACTCGACCTCCACACTTATATTACAATGGTATTTTTACAGTAATACAGTGACAGCGTAATTTAGGGCACACCGGGCCCCCACACGATCCGAACCATTTGAATATTCATACGGCGAGCAATCAATAACGGTCTCAAATAAAATAGTTTTCGCGTGCACGCACGCGATTGTAATGTCGCATAAAACAAATAATTTCTTAAGGTTTTTGTTGTTATCCCCGCATCGCGGCTCGCACTCTCGCCCGCGCCCCCGCCCCGCTCCCCGCGCCTCGGACGCGATCAAACCGACGCCGATAAATTTAAAACTTCGTGACTGGATGACGTTAATTGACCGCGTAGTTTTTTTCAAAAATATCCATCAAAAATGCACATCATAATGGCGGCAATAAAAAAATGATATCGTTACATAGTTTATGGACGTCGAGATAAGAAATTACAAACGCTATGTGAACTAGATCAATAAAAATTGAATATAAAGCGTTGAAGCGCGGCGGGCGGCCATGTTGTGGTGCCGCGCGCACAAGATGGCGCGCGCGCTGTTGCGTCACGCGCTGGTGGAAATAACCTCAGTTTTTGACAATATTTCGAGGCACGTCGCGGTAATTGTCCGCGTACCGTTTACAGAATAACAAAATGTCAGCAACAAGATCAAAGGCATTTATAGACGTGCGTTGAAATTTATCGATAGCCCGTGTGTGGAGCGGCGGAGGCGCACATACAAATTGCTACATATTATCTATCTGATTACCAAATAGATAATTTTTGCACAACGACATTTTTATGTTAAATTGGTTGAAAAAGTCTTTTTGTTCGTCCGACAAGCTTCCGTTATTGGTTTCTTGGTGGCATCGCGAAATACTGACGCTTCTATTGTGCACCGAGCCTTAGTTCATACAACAATGTCGCACGACCTTTGTTTGTTCCTTAATTAACCGTTGTCCTTGGCATTGACACAAAAACCAAAATATTATGTCAACAACACTACAGTCCTGCCACAGTTTTGTGAACCCAAAATTCTAATAAGATAAACTATTTATTATATTATCTTTGCAAGTAACATCACAGTATACGTGTTTTAGATAAATCTTGTAAGGAAACTCTTTGTTGCTTACCATCATCAATGTACAATACTTCACTACGGATCATACTACATCTCGCCGATAGCACGGTACTAATCACAATATTCGACCTCATATATGTCAAGACAAACTCTGCGAAGATGACCCTGAATTACTTTGAATTTTTCTTTAAACCTGCATGTCTTGGTACAACTGTCATGTTATATAAATCTGTATGTCTTGAAATAAATCTATATGTCTTGGTACAACTGTCATCAAGCGCAATGCTTCGTTCACAAGTAACTCTATTTACATTTTCTTACTATCACTACTCATGAAACAGGTAGGCTCGCCCCCTATCAAATCGTAGGATGGAATACATAAAAGTGTCACGGTAGCACCACTGCCTACCCCCTCTCTTACTACCTCCCTTCTAAGTTATAAATGTATGTATGAAATAGGCATTCACGACAGTTATCCGTTGCTATTAAAGCAGATTTTGCGTAAACTCCAAGGCACGCCTAAAAGGGTTTTATATCAAAAGTCGATCCACCGTAGTATTGTCCATCCCGTCGTCGACTTATATTTCTTTCGTACTATCAAACTGTGAACCAGTTTGCCGGCGATCATATTACCTCCTAATAAACCTGGATCTTTCTCACCTAGCATAAACAAGCAATTAAGAATATGGAAAATCAAAATTTTAAAAATCTGTAGTCAGTTAGCCACTCGTTCGTTCGTTGGTTATTTGAACTGAATAAATCTGTATATGTATTCTTTACGATTTTTTCCATCACCGTAATTCAATTTATTTTATTTTTTATCTGATAATAGTAAAATCGGACCTAAAAATAAGTCGGGATCGCGTGTCCAACGCATAACATATCGGTTTAGTAAGCAGGGGCAGCGCACGGCGTACATTCTAATACCATTTGATTGGTCACCATCGGCATAGCTGTGCTTTTTACAACAAAATCGAAACACGAATATTATAGGCCTACTTTACCACGAACTTATTGGGAATGTGTGAGTGTGTTGTATGTTTGTTGAATTGAAAATTATGGTTATATTATGAAATTTCAACTATGAACAATTCTGATGAAAATAAAAAGACAACAATTAAAATAAGTCGTTGGAAGCAGACTATTTTCACGAGGTCGATACAGAAATCCTTGGATGTTGGCAGTGAAGTGCATTTCTGTTCCTGTAACTAACTGCATTCTTGTTCATCTTCCGTCTTAAATTAGGAGACGATACCTGTCTTACTATTTTTCTGAAGTTATAGGGTTTTCCTTGATAAAAAAAATCACCCAAGTCTCTTAACCGTCTCTCTCTTCAGCCATAAAAAGTCCACTGCTGAACATAGGACTCTCCCAAGGATCGCCACATCGACCTGTTAGAAGCGGCCTGCATCCAACGACTTCCTACAACCTTAACAAAGTTTTCCGTCCTTGTAGGCGGACATCCTACTGCGAAGACACTCTCAAGCATCTAGGGCTCTAATAGTTAAAACAAAAGGTCCAATTCAACGATCATGCGTTATCATAGTGAATTGGATACTGTATTGGAAACATAACAAGCAAAGTCGCGGCATAAGCTGAACATTCATATAAATTTACAATCACCTCATACGCATTCAAATTGGACGTCCACCGTACACACAGACATCAAAGATCGCGTATTATACTGAATTTGCCGTTTAAAATGTTGTCAAAGCTTCAATTGTAATAAATTTTGCAGTTTTAACAACCGTATACTAATCAAATGAATGTAAATTGCCATTTTTAGAGTGTTTTCCGAGAAATGTGCTATCTTTTGGTTTTAAAGCCACTATTACAAATGTATTAGTAATGTATCTTTCGCTTAATCTTTATGGTATCGGCGCGACGTGGTTTTTATGCACATTGCAATTTTTGAAATGTAACTTTAAATTCAGATAATATTATGTACTTTATGGAACTGGAATTTGTGTTTCGTAAGGTACACCTGTAGCCATTATTTTCTACAAAGCAATAACCATAGCGAACACAGGTCCACTAATTCTTTTAAATTATGAAAACAAATCACGTATTTAATGTTATCGTCTGTCATTACGGATATAAAGCCAACGTTATGGTCATGTAAGATCATAATCTTCAAAACTGGACGGTTTCTGAATTTATTTCCATCACGTGTCCACATTGGTCGTTAAGAATGAGAATGGGTTTATAAAAATACATGCTCTATGGTTGGACATGATCGCTGTGTTTTTTTTTTTATTACTATTTTGTCGAATTTGGAGCGTGAGACTGGCCTGTCAACTGTCACAATTCATTATGAAATATGAAAGTGGCATGGACAATTTATTTTTCTTGTAATGTCTATCAGTCATTACGCTAAGGCAATTTAGTTGTTATGCCTGATTTAAACTGTACTTGATAGTGAGTAGAAAGCGGATTGTATTATTTTGAATAATCATGTCCACGAAATGTTATAAGTATTTTTTTCATAAAACAGTCAGTTAATCAAACTTTAGGTTAACATTCTGTTGAACATTTCGGTAAAAACAATGTTTCCTCAATTTCGTGTCACCAACGAAAATATCGCGTTTAATCATTTTTTTGATACGCATATAAATTGCATTTAAGACGCCAATAAAACGTCGCGCGGGCATTCGAAGAAAAACACATTTGATCCATCGCTTTATGCAGTTTATTTGTGATTAATCAGAGTTGAATTTTGCACAATACAGTGAAATCGAAAATAAATCACCACAGGAGCGGAGTAAGCGATTTTTTTGCATAGGACTGACAACTGAGCAGGCGACGTAGTTTATGATATAATCATTACTGCCTTTGAATACTCGCAAGTCGCAGGAATAAAGATAGGGATAATGTGGCAATGATGTTAGACCTCCTACAATGTCATAAACGAAAGACACCAGCAGCCCATTGCAAAACTCGTACAAAAGTCAATTTAATTAATAATAATGCCAAAATTTATCATTTTCACTTACGATAAATGAATAATTGGAAATCGAATAAGTCTAACTTGTACAAGGACAAGCTATTATCCCTGACTCACATGTAAATGATTGAGATACTGTTTCGGGAGTAATCTCCAGCTTACCTACTATTACTCATATAAAATTATGATAAAAGAATAATCGAGGCATCAATTGGTAGAATTTTAGAAGACATTACCAAATGTGTACTGATTGTTAGTCACGAATCACGATGGCCGTGGTTGCCTCATCTCGCAGAACTATTGACTCATCGGTGTTTTACACTAAACCGCTTTACGACGTATTTTTAGAATCTCTAAACGTAATTTTATCATTTGCCGTAATAGTACGTGCTTTGGTTTAAATAATCTGTGTAGAGAGACTGACCGTCTGTTGTCCAGACGTCAAATCTTTTATGTACAACATAAATTGTCTGCTAATGATTGTTCTTCCATAGGATCAGTTAATATAAGTTTTAAGTGCCGAATTATAATTCTTACAGTTTAAATTACATTGGCAGATATTGATGCGATATATCATATAGTAATAAGGACCATAATATGGTTGAATTTTGAAAGGTTTTATGTATCTCTGTCAATGTCTTTTAACAAGTGCGGAATTTCTAATTGTACGGCTTTTTTCTATGCTCAAAATACTGTCAATTATCATCACCAGTTCTTAGCCCCAACTCCGGTCCAGTCGCATCTTGGAACAAATAACCGAACACATTGTCGGTTTTAAAATTAAATTTAAGGACGTGATTAAACTCTTTGTGAAATCCTTAAAATTAATATGTTAATTCTCGCGCGATCCGTTTCGGGAATCGTTAAAATACCGCAAACGAGCCCCGAGTGCATTGTGATGTGTCGTATTGTTTTAAATGATCGCTTTGCTGGATCACTTAAGTGTGACACGGGTTTGTTTGGTTTTATTTCTTAATCCATATCATCTTGTTGGCCAAAAGCCGAAATCCTCGTTTCAATTCTGATATTGGTGATTTAGACCCAAATGCATGTATTGTTGTTTTGCCATCTTTTTCTAGGTCGGGTGAAACAATTTATGATATCGAGTGATTATTCTTCCCTTGAAGTATCGATGCTTTATATGACCTACTCCTGTCTCTCTCGATATCGTTTAAATTATCAGGCTAAAAGTTACCATTATCTATTAGATGGTAAACGAAAGGCAAATTGATATGTCTTTCATCTTCTAGTAAACATTTCAAACACAAATCAATCATATAATAACGTTAGACATACGATATTACATACAGATGACTCGCAGAAAATTATTTCAGCGAATGTCGAGCAAATATCAAATATAGTGTACTGTTGCAGCGCTAAATGCATTCATTAAACGTTCTAAAAATATAAATAGACGATTACAATTTCATCTCGCTATTAACCGCCCCATGCGATCTTAATATCATAATTTCTTTGAACTTTAATACATATTGTACCAGATAATTTTCAAAGATCAGAGTCATTCTAAAACCATGCCACTAAACGAGCGAAACTAATTACCGCTCTTAATTAAACTAAATTTAACGAATCAACGTCTAAATACCGCCATTGTGCGGCCAGAGACAATATGTTGACAGGATGAATGGCGGCAATATGGCGGATCTCGCGTAACTCCTCTTGTTTATGGATGCGCGGGCGCAGTTTTAGGATTACAGGCTTAGCCGACGATTGGACTTTCTCATTCAAATATTATCTTGCAAGCGTTTAAATGACTCGCCTAATTTCAATTGCGACCAAATATAAAGTGTTTATTTACTACTTGGCAACATCCACTCGGGCGGCGTGAGTGTGTGGCGGCTATTAAACACTCTCGCGTTTGTCAAACGACTGTAATATATTAAAAACAATAGTAATAACGCTACTGTTGAGTATTTCGTTTCTAATTTCCAGGATTTTGAATGATTCACGATAACCTACGCGCTTTGTTTCCGCCCGTTTGACGACACGTCTAAATTGTGTATAGGGTTGCCAGAAATTTACACGGCTCATTACAAATGAATTTCTTACTACAACCTATAAATTTTATAACATTAAATATTAAATTAGTCTTTAAAATTTCGGTTTTACGTCCATCCATACAGCAACGGCATTTTTAGAATAAGCGTCAGCCAAATGAACGTCTTAACCAACCAATTAAGATTTAGTTTCGTCTTTTCCAGTTGGGACGAAGGATGGAACTCCTGGCCCAGGTTTTGGTCGTCCAGATGGTGAAGGGGATGAGAGACTGGCACACATACTGAATGAGGCTTCTCATCTCATGAAGACTCCTACAGGGCAGCCGAACAACGATGATTCGAGGAGCAATGAGGACTCCAGTTCCCCACGAACGCAATGTCCTTCGCCCTTCTCGAATAAGGTACGTATGAGTTCCAAATAAATCATATTAGATCCATTTATGATTAATTTCACTTAAATATTTTGCTATTTAGTTGCACAAATTACTTTATATATCAAGCACATTAAACCATTTATATTTCAATGGAAAAGTAGATACTATTCTTAGCTTTGAATTATTCGATCTATAGACTATTCTAATTAAATTATTTGTTAAGAATTTGGAATGAATTTTTCTAATATATTACTCCATTTTAGGACTCAAGTCAAAACCGAAGGCTCAAGAAGTATGAGAACGACGACATTCCCCAGGAGAAGGTGGTCCGCATATACCAGGAGGAGTTGGCCAAGATCATGACCAGGCGAGTGGAGGACATGCGCCACAGTCGCGACGGGTTCCCTGGGTAAGTTCAGATTCTATACCATAAATATACATTTAATAATATTTTTGTTTGGTGTCTCTTTTAGTTGAAACCACTTAAACACCGAATATCTTATACGATAACAGTTCAAAAGTAAATGAGAATTATAAAATGTATACATTTTTTGTAACTAATTATAGCAAAACTAATTCAGACGAGAACAGCAAATCTAAAACTAACATATAGCATGTTCCCACCATTTTTCAGTGGAGGCATGCCGCCGCACATGGAGAGACCGCCTGAAGACATCCGCATGGCGCTGGAGGCGTACCACCGGGAGCTGGCCAAGATCCAGCCGGGGGGCAACATCCCCAACCTGCACAACTTGCCCGGAATGCCGCCCTTCCCCAACATCCTCGCGCTGCAACAACAAGCCATGCAGCAAGCCCAGAACCAACACATGAATGGCTCCGGAGCCATCCAAGACCTCTCCCTGCCCAAGGACAAAAATGCCAAAATTAATGGAATGACTGATAGCGATAAGGATAAACCGTTGGATGCCGAGGAAGCAATACGACACGCAGGAAGCGCGTTCTCTTTAGTCAGGCCGAAGCTGGAACCTGGGCAGCAGTCGACAGGCTCCTCCGCGTCCAGCCCGTTAGGAAATGCCATCTTGCCACCAGCTATAACGCCGAATGAGGACTTCAGCAGTTCAGCAGCAGCAAGCCCGTTGCAGCGAATGGCTTCTATTACAAATAGTCTCATCTCTCAACCGAACAACCCTCCCCATCATCCCCCACCACAAAGGTCCATGAAGGCAGTCCTGCCACCAATCACGCAACAGCAGTTCGACCTCTTCAACAACCTGAATACTGAGGAAATCGTACGGAGGGTCAAAGAGGCTTTAAGTCAGTATTCCATCAGCCAGCGGTTGTTTGGAGAGTCGGTATTGGGGCTTTCTCAAGGGTCTGTGAGTGATCTGTTGGCGCGACCGAAACCATGGCACATGCTGACGCAGAAGGGAAGGGAGCCGTTCATCCGTATGAAGATGTTCTTGGAAGACGATAACGCTGTGCACAAACTGGTCGCTTCGCAGTACAAGATAGCGCCGGAGAAGCTGATGAGGACTGGAAACTATAGCGGAGCACCTCGTAAGTACCCTCATCATAAAGTAGAATGCGATATTATAACTTTAAGTATCTCGAGTAAAATCTATAATGTAATACGCAATCATAAAAATTATGATAAAAGCACATGCTAGCACTCAAAACTCAAAAGGCTATTCCAGCAATTCTACTTAATGAACAATTATTAGTGTGATAAGGCCGCCACTTGCACTATTATTATGATGCAATTTCTTTATTGTTTCGCTGTACAGTGCGATCAAATATATAATTCCCAATTTAACTATCTAAAATTGCATACTTATGATTTTTCTATTATTTTCAGCATGTCCGCCAAACATGACCAAGCCTATGCCGCCAACGCAGAAAATGATCTCAGACGCCACTTCTCTGCTAAGCAAAATGCAACAGGAACAATTGTTGGGCCCCGGCCATTTGGGCCATTTGGGCCAGCCAACGCCATTACTACTGACTCCTCCGGGCTTCCCTCCGCACCACGCGGTGACCCTGCCGCCGCAGCACCACGACAACAACAACAAGGAGAGGAAACCGCCACCTCCACCACAGCCTCACCATCAGCCGCCGGTCATGCGCAACCTGCACCAGCACATATCGCCGAGTGTCTACGAAATGGCGGCCTTGACGCAGGACCTCGACACGCAAACCATTACAACCAAAATCAAAGAAGCCCTCTTAGCCAATAATATAGGACAAAAAATCTTCGGCGAAGCCGTGCTTGGTCTTTCTCAAGGATCCGTTAGTGAGTTGTTATCGAAGCCAAAGCCTTGGCACATGCTCAGCATCAAGGGTAGAGAGCCCTTCATCAGAATGCAGCTATGGCTCAGCGATGCCCACAACATCGACCGTCTTCAAGCGCTCAAAAACGAGAGACGAGAAGCAAACAAACGACGAAGATCTAGCGGGCCCGGACAAGATAACTCTTCAGACACCTCGTCAAATGACACTTCAGAATTCTACCACTCCAGTTCACCTGGTCCTACAGCAGGAGCCCCATGCGCAAAGAAACAACGAGTTCTTTTCTCAGAGGAACAGAAGGAAGCTTTAAGACTGGCCTTCGCGTTAGACCCTTACCCTAACATGCCGACGATAGAATTTCTCGCCGCTGAACTTGGTCTATCAACGCGAACCATAACCAACTGGTTCCACAATCACCGAATGAGGCTAAAGCAGCAAGCTCCCCACGGGCTGCCTGCCGAGCCACCGGCGAGGGACCAATCATCTGCACCCTTCGACCCGGTCCAGTTCCGCTTGCTCTTGAACCAGAGATTGCTGGAACTGCAAAAAGAGCGAATGGGATTAGCCGGTGTGCCGCTGCCCTATCCACCATACTTTGCCGCTAACTCAAATTTAGCGGCCCTCATCGGCCGCGGACTCATCCCTCCCGAGGAAGGAGGGAAGGACCAGGCGAGTGGACTCGATTTAACGATGCCGTTGAAACGTGAGCCCGATGGAGACGATTTTGAAGACGACGACGTTGAAAGCAACCTCGGATCTGAGGACTCTCTGGATGACGAATCAAAGACTGAGCCCAAAGCGGCGTCCACGCCCCACGCAGGGGGGCGGTCGAACAGGCGAAAACCGGCGGCGCCGCAGTGGGTGAACCCCGACTGGCAAGATGAGAAGCCGCGCAACCCTGATGAGATCATCATCAACGGTGTTTGCGTGATGAGAAGCGACGACTTCAGGAGAGAGTCGGAGGAAACGGTCCGCGTGGAGCCCTCGCCGGTCCCGCGGGACACGTCCCCCGCGCCCCGCACGCCGCAGACGCCGCACACGCCGCGGCCGCCGCACACTCCCGACGACGTCATCCCCGAGGATAAAATCAAATCAGAAAACGATGACGATCGATGGGAATATTAAGACTTTAATGACATTTAGTGTGTGATTATGAGAACCAGTGGATTTTAATACGGGACATATTTATTAAAGTGATACATTAGACGTTCAGTGCAAATACTATATGAATGTAGTTAGTGTTATATTCGATTGTAAGGCCAAAGACTTTGTAAATAATATCTTCTGTTAGTGTCGTTCCTTCTGAACGTGGACGACAAAAACTTGCGATACAAAAAGATGCATTTGCTTTAATTTTTTTTTTTCTTTTATGTAGTAGTACCCTGAATAGGTACAAATATCAGAGTATTAAGTTATACGGCTTTTTAAATGTAAATAAGTGTAATACCAAATTTGTCGAATATGAACGTTTGTATATATATTTAGGGTTTTCTTTTATGTAAAATATAAGCTGGTAACTTAGCCGTCATTTAATTGTTAATAGAAAAAGTTTTAAAAGTGCAATCAGATGTTAGGGTAAGCTACGTTCTAATGAACTCCAGTTAAAAGTATTATTATGTTTATAAATTAAAACCGGAGAGGTTTAAAATATTATGATTGGGTTGAGTAAGTTTTTTACTTTTTAAATTATGTTTTATCTATGGTATGTTTATATGTGCGGGACTGCTCAAGCATGTCTATATGTGGACAGCAACGTCATGTTCGTTTCCATAGACAATAAAAATTCCGTACAATTGTTTTTTATCGTACATATATATTTTTAGAAAAACGTACAAATTATAAAACACACAAATACGTTTAATATTTAAGCAAATATTGTATTGCTTGTGGTTATAGTTTTATTTTATTTTTAGCAATAAATTTGCTTTTAATCAGATTTTTTCTTTTTGTTTTTTTTTCTTTTCCTTTTTTTATATTATTAATAGGTGTAAGAAAAAGTGTATATTGAAGGAACCACACTCCTTGCATCACTCTGTACATAATTTAAAAAACATTACTTAATGTAAATAAACCATACTTAGATAATAAAAATATATATAGATAAGTAGAAAAATAGGCCCACGAATCAAAATACTTCAAAGGGTAAAAAATCTTGAATAATCAAAATTAATGTCATAAAATTGTAACGAACATAGTGTTAGGCATTCAGTAACAGATAAAAAAACAATTTTACCATTGAGGAGGCTCTCTTTATAACAGTTTTAGTAAAAAAAATCTCCATACATATCGATGTTATGTACCGAAATAGGTGAATAAGATAATATACTTTAGTCAATATAAAACCGATTAGGCTGTTTAACAGTTAATCCTTTAATTTTCTAAAGTCACAAACGTTTATAAGTACTTTTGATCATTTTTGAAGTTTAATCTTCTTTAAGCTACTTGCTTTCGAGAGTATTAATAGATATTGTAATTGTTGTTTGGAATGGATGTCTCAAATATTTTTTGAAGAGAAAACCAATTTTTGTTACATTTATTAAGGGTTCCAAAGTGAAGCCACTAGAAGTAGGATTAAATTCAACTATTTCATTAGACAATCGTCAGATCGAGTGTTAATTTTTCAGTCCACAATTCAGTTTTATAACGTAGTGATCAAAGAGAAGAATATTTGTTGCAAATTTGCTCCTAATTAAAAATGATAATATTATGGAAATTAATTTATTACTCTTAATAATACCATTTATACATTATCAGGCTGTCAAATTTTGCATTCAAAACTGATGCTCGTAACTTTCATTTTTAAAGTGGCACAAATTATATTTTGAATATATTTTTCCTACAAGTTATGTTACACTCGTATTTAATCGAAAGTTTGTAAAATTATTTAAGACCATGAAAAGTCTCGAGAAAGTCTTTTAGTTTGGGAATTGCGCAATATAAGAAACAAAGCTAAGGCCGATCAGTTTCAATTATATCCTACTTTTAGAAAGAAATTAAAAGAAAAATTTAAGTCTTCCTTCTTAATAAGCTCATATAAAATAATCACTTTGTTAAAGCTTTATGTTTCGTTGTTTTTTTACCAAGGTCTTTTTTTTCATAATTCTAAAATCAAATAAAAGAACTCTGTATTTAAAAAAACGTATTATTTAAAATACGTTTGATAATATAGTGTAATTAAAAATATTTGAGACCCCATTCATTGGTATCTCACGCCATCATGTATTATTTATTGTTGAATCATTTTGTAGCATTATTGTGTATATACGACACGGTAGAAGATAGAATTATTAACGCGTTATCAACATTATTAATAATGGATAGAAGTAAATTATTATTATTAATAATAACATAGCGATAATTATTATTGTTCATATCATAATATTAAAGGTAACGAATGCTGAAACCATTGTCTTCTTTCTGAACAATTTCTAAAGTTATTAAAATTAAAAATAAAGAAATTGCTAATCAGTGTGTGTTTCATTGTGAATGCCTAGAAAATGTAAAAAGTATGTATTAGGTTCAAGTAATATTCAAAACACCGAAAATAAATAAATACAAAACCTCAACAGTCACATACATAGTCTTGACCCCACACATCTAGTCTTGTGTCATGGGTAACGTGACCATTTATTTTTTGTGCCCGAGCGGGACATCCGTGAAATTAAATAATAATAAAAAGTTTTTGATGTTTTACAAGTTTTTAATAAAGAAGATTGAATTACAAAAAATAATCCCAGAACTAAACACAAGATAGTTAGTTAGGCACGACTTATATGCCCCAGTAGTGGCGTGACTTCCAGGCAGACACATAACGTACTCAATAATTGCGGAAAAGTTTTTTAAATCAAGATTGTTTTTACGAAACTGCTAGAAAATTTGACCCAACCGTTTTCACTTATAATTCGATAAAGCATTTCAAACGGGAAATACTTTTTGATCATCGTTTGGTCTGTTTGCAAAAGCGGGACTATGTAGGCCTTGCTGGGGACACCGGGACAGACTTCCTGAAAGCGGGACTGTCCCGCCTAAATCGGGACGTATGGTCACGTTAGTCATGGGTATCAGGTACTACGAGAGATTTTCCGGTTTCACAAACACCCAGACCTAAGACAAATGCTTGTGCGCCACATGAACATTTGCCTCTGTGCGATAGATCGAACCCGCGGTCCCTCGTTTTAGAGTCGGCGTCTAACCAACTGCGCTACACCCTACGTAGTCATGAAAGGATCTAAATATACTCGTATTGTCTAAAAAGTCATCTTAATACAGATCAATTCTACGCTCTTCTGGCGCCCGAATGTACTATTGTCCAAAAAATAGGAATAGTTTATCTCTTTTTTTTAATTATATAGAATGGCGAGACCAGCATTCCATTCGTCTGATGGTAAGCGATACGACCGCTCATAATCAGTCGCAAAACCAAACAACATCTTGAATTACAAAGCAATGCTTGGCGTTCCACTGCGCTCGCCTTCCTGAGACATAAGATGTTAAGTCTGAATATTATGTCCAGTAGTTACTCTGGCCACAATATCCTTCTAACCGGAACAACAGATTTCTGAACAGAATATTATTAGATTACGATTACAAACGCAGGTGAGAAGCTGCTTAGAATGAAAATGCCATGTAGGTTTTTCTACCATCGTGTACTGTGTGACTGCCTCGGTGGCGTAGTACGATACAATACAGATACACAACACAAATTACAAGAAAAATAAGACAGAAACCTTACAAATCAGCGAACAATTGGCAGTCTTATCGCTATAAGCGATCTCTTTCAGACAACCAAAAATCATAGAATCGATCGTAAGAGAAGAGTGTGTGCGTAACTTATAACGGAAATATTATATAACCTTAGTACTAAAAACTAATATGAAACATATACATATTAGAATAATACACTCACTTATACAGAAGCAAAAACAAAAAAAAATACTTACGATGAATTGGAAAGAAAATGATTTTTATATTCTATTTCTAAAGACGTTAAGCGATGGCGCTTGTCGAATTGCCAGAGGCAGTGTATTCCACAGGCGAAGGGCCTGGACGGTAAAAGTTCCGTCGAAGATAAAACACTTTCGTGACGAGGAGTCTTCAATTTTAGATTCTCTAACGATGTCACAACGTGGAAATGAGAAGTCAAAGCGTTCCTTAGATAAATGGGAAAATTAGAATTTAATAACACATAGAGAAGACAAAGAATATGAGTTTTCCGGCGAAAGCGAATAGGGAGCCACTTGAGCTTAGAACTTAGTGCGATATACGATTATAAAGCTGAGGTTTAGAGTTCGCCTCCCAGGTCGGGCAAATTGTGTCTGGTATGGCGATAAGCTCGCCCCCTATCACATCGGAACGGAACAAACAGGACAAAGCGTGGGTGTAATACGGCCATTCTCTATATAATCCTACCTATCTTTAACAAAAGGTTAAAATGGCTACCATTACTATGTCGGTTTAATTCTACATATATATTTATCTTGCTTAGCTATGTATACATGAAATACATGCACCATATCTATACCTCTCTGCCTTTGTTCACTGAAACATAAAATGCATCCAAATATCTATTGAAATCTCTAGTTACAGATAGATTATAGAGAACGGCTATTATTCGTACCCATAGAGTTAATATACTAACTCTATGGTAGTACCTCTACCTACCCCTTCTGGAAGGAGGCTAGTATCCCACTACGTGTACTATGCGACTAAACTAACAGGTACCGTTTGACATTTCATACTTTTCAACTTTGTATAGGCGTAACTTACACAATTTCAATAACATTTCGCCTAAAACCATGGTATTGTTGCTTTGCGGCAAGCGAAATTAAAATTATGTGAGTTACGCTTGTCTAAATATGTTTAACATTGAAAAATATGAAACGTCAAACGGTACCTGTTAGTTTAGTTGGATAGTAGGTAGATATTGTATAAATACGGCAGTCAGTAATACTGATAGCGCAAAATAGCCCTAACTTCGACATCGTCTATTATAGATCTATACAAAATACGTCAGTTTATCACGCCCGGTCAACTTTACCGCCTGTATAAAGTGAAGTTCGCACCTTTGGTATGGATGATGGATCCGCCGTACTTGCATCCATATTGTGAATGATGCAGACATTACGGGCAACTTAGTCACTACTGTTACGGAGGGATGTCGCCTCTCTAAGCGTGTTCTGAATGTAATGAGGAATTGTGCAATTTGATACCCTCCTTACCTTAACAGATCCACGCTTGCTGGCTTGCGGAGCCATAGTTTGACGGTTCAAAACATCTCAGCGCGAACATAAAGACTCTTCAATTCTTTTTCTGCCGCACAGTCAAGTTGTGAAACGGTTTGCCATTACACTTGTTCCGTCCTTCCTATAATTGTTGGTCTTCTGCCGTAGCATAAAGAGAAATCTTAGCGAGCCGGCAAGATTGTATCCAAAGGCATGAGACCACCGTCTGATGCCATTGGATACTTCTGTCTAGACGGCATTTGCACTTATCAGGTACAATGCACCCACTTTGCCAAGTCAACTAAAAATAACTGACGAATAATAATTTATTCCTCGTAAAGAATCTCTCTTCAGTTGGTATTTAAAATCACGAAACTAATATGTTAAAGAACTAATTACATCCACTTAGATCTAACCTGATTTAGGTGACGTGTAATACAATAAAACACTTTCGAAGTTCTAACAATAGAATTTAATTAACAATAAAACAAGCAACAAAATAATTCTAATCTACTTCTTCGATAACAGGTCCACTATCGCCTTGACGTGAACGAGACCCCTGCACTCCATGGAGCTTTTTCATCGATGGACCGCATTCTCGTGTCATCTCCTCCAATTTGTCTTCATATTCGACCGTTTCAGCCCTTGAATTACTCTCCAACCAACGCAGCATATCTTCACATTTACGTTTAACTTTATTAGACTCTCCATCACCAAGCTTCTTCCCGTATTCCTCCACAGCTTGTTTCACACCGTAAACATACGATTCCAACTTGTTTCTAGCTGTGACTCGCTCCTTCTGCCTTTCATCTTCTTCTTTAAACTTCTCTGCGTCGGAAAGCATCCTATCTATATCTGCCTGAGATAGTCTTCCTTTATCGTTCTTAATAACGATATTCTTGCTTTTTCCTGTGCTATTCTCCTTGGCTGCTACGTTGAGAATTCCGTTAGCGTCTAAATCAAAAGATACGTCGATTTGCGGGACCCCTCTCGGAGCTGGCGGTATGCCTGTTAAATCAAAGGTTCCTAATAGGTTATTATCTTTAGTCATAGCCCGTTCTCCTTCGTAAACCTGAATTGTAACAGCTGGTTGGTTGTCTGAATACGTTGTGAAAGTCTGGGAGTGCTTGCAAGGTATCTTCGCATTGCGCTCAACGATTTTAGCCATCACTCCACCGGCTGTCTCAATGCCTAATGATAGTGGAGCAACATCGACCAGAAGTACGTCTTTTATCTTTGAATGGCGGTCTCCGCTTAGTATAGCAGCTTGTACAGCCGCTCCATAAGCCACAGCTTCATCCGGGTTAATGGACAAATTCAGCTTCTTACCATTGAAGAAGTTTTGCAACAAACTTTGTATTTTAGGTATGCGGGTCGATCCGCCTACTAACACTATGTCGTTTATCGAACCTTTGTCTAGTTTAGCATCCTTTAGGGCCTTCTCCACAGGCTCTAGTGTTACTCTAAATAAGTCAGCATTGAGTTCCTCAAATCGAGCACGAGAGACGCGTGAAAAAAAGTCAATTCCTTCATACAAAGCGTCGATTTCTAAAGAAGCCTCAGTGCTCGAAGATAAAGTCCGTTTCGCCCGCTCAGCGGCGGTGCGCAGACGACGAAGCGCTTTAGGATTGTTCCTCAAATCTTTCTTATGCTTTCTCTTGAATTCGTCAGCTAGGAAGTTAACTAAACGACTATCAAAATCTTCGCCACCAAGATGCGTATCACCAGCTGTTGCTTTGACCTCAAATAACGATCCTTCATCAATAGTAAGTATAGATACATCGAACGTACCACCACCAAGGTCAAAAATAAGCACATTTCTCTCGCCTTTAAGGTTTTTATCGAGGCCATAAGCTAAGGCTGCTGCTGTGGGCTCGTTAATTATTCTAAGGACGTGTAAGCCGGCGATAGCACCGGCATCTTTAGTGGCTTGTCGTTGGGAATCGTTAAAGTAAGCTGGCACAGTAATTACAGCGTCTTTGACAGCAGAGCCTATATAAGCTTCGGCTATCTCCTTCATTTTAGTAAGCACCATACTACTTATCTCTTCAGGGGTAAAACGTTTAGACTTCCCTTTGTACTCAACCTGAATTTTGGGTTTTCCACCATCGTTTATGACTTTGAAAGGCCAGTGTCTGATGTCTTGTTGGATTTTAGGATCATCGAATTTCCGTCCAATTAAACGTTTGGCGTCAAAAATAGTGTTGCTTGGGTTAAGTGCTACTTGGTTTTTCGCTGCGTCGCCTATAAGACGCTCGGAGTCTGTAAATGCTACGTAAGAAGGCGTCGTACGGTTTCCTTGGTCGTTTGCAATAATATCCACATTTCCGTGCTGCCAAACCCCCACGCATGAATATGTAGTTCCTAAATCTATTCCAATCGCTGGCATTATTTTTGTATTTTCACCTTTTATTCAGTAATGATTTGTGATTTTGTTTGTCAGTGTCTGTGTATGTGAAGTTCAAAATTTAAATTGTTGGCATTGGTTTGGTGCCAGTTATATGCTCATCAAAATAGCCCAATTTCATTTTATTGACAATTATGATGCTCTATTATATATTTGTTATAATATTACATATTTTAAAACTGTGTCCAATTACTAATGTGTAATGTTTATAGCATATGTAAAAGAAGATTTTGTATTTCATTATGATGACAAGGCTGTATAATTGAGTTTCCTTTTCATAATAATTGAATAATTTCAGAAAATAAATTGTCAGATGTCAACTTGAATTATTTTGTAAACAAAAATTTAACTGTCAAATATAATTTCGTTGGAAGAAAATAATTGGCGTAATAGGCTTATCATAACTATTTAATTCCTTGATACAAACGTTACACATTTCGAATTTATGCAAGAAAAAAGTTGTCAGTAATAAAACGATAATTTTGGTTGCGTACATAACCTACTTGATTTTAGTACACATTTTCACATGTGGTAATATAATTAATAAGAAATAGCAAAATGCGGTACGCGCAATTAGTTGTTGGTCCTGCAGGCAGTGGAAAGGTAATTATCAATCTGGAAGTATAGTACTTTTACTTCAAACATAGTAATTATAGAAATAAAAGCTTCTTACCCAAACAACATAATATGTTATTTATACATTTTGTACATAATAAATCATAGTATTTATATCCCAGTCAACAGAAAATAGTCACTTCCTTTCCCATGCGATAGAAAACAAATCCTTCTTGTTCTTTTTTAATATTAATATTCTTGTAATTAAGATTAAGAAAGAATCTTTAGCATAAATGCTTTTGGCGCCGGTCGAAATATTAGAAGTGATGAATTTGATTCTTACACCAAGAGAAATGCTTACAAAACCTACATAAACACTAATTTCAGTGTGCATATTGTGAGAGCAAAAGTTTTCTTGTTCTTTTTAATATCCACAATGCAAAATTTGACTGATCTTACTGAAATCAAAACTATTTGTGTGTTTAATACATTATTTATTTATCCAAGTATGTCTAATTTCCAGTCCACCTACTGCTCGACAATGGTAAAACATGCAACTGACTCTAAAAGGATAATAGAAGTAGTGAACCTGGACCCGGCAGCCGAACACTTTGACTACGAGCCACTGGTGGACATCAGGGAGCTGATACACCTGGACGATGCCATGGAAGATGAGGAGCTTCAGTTTGGACCTAATGGAGGACTTGTGTTTTGTATTGAGTGAGTTTTGTATATTTCATCATAATTTCAGCCAACAACACAATATCGCCTCTTTGCTTTAACAACGTGACATTTCAAAAAGTTGCAGTTTTTGAAATTTTACATTGTTAAAGCAAAGACCCAATATGTTATTTATTTATTATTTACATAAAAATACCTCAGTCGACAGAAAATTGTGACTTGCTTTGCTGAGCCATATAACATAAATCCATCTTTTTTTAAATCATTTGTGTATTTATTTTTAAAAAATAATATGGTGTATATGCATTATTTGAATGACATATTGTAAACTAAATCTACAATAATTATTGTCAAGTGACATACCAATTAATTAAATATTGTTTAATTTAAATTAATTTCCAGAACCCTACTAGAGAACTGTGACTGGTTGGAGGAACAGTTAGGGGACGTTGATGATGACTACATCTTGTTCGACTGCCCCGGCCAGATAGAACTGTACACACACCTGCCAGTCATGAGAAGGCTTGTGGACCAGCTCCAGAAGTGGAACTTCAGGATATGCGTGGTGTTCATGGTGGACTCTCAGTTCATGATTGATGGAGCTAAGTTTTTGTCAGGTTGGTTTTTGATTTGATAAGTCAGTTAAATACCCAGCTCTTTTAAAGATATTATTATATTTAGAAGTTATAAATAAATAAGTTAGCGATATACCCTCATGACACCTGCCAAGTAGCTGTATAAATGCATTGTTGTGTTCCGTTTTAAGGATATTGTACCCAGAGTAACTACTGGACATATTGAGACTTAAGATGTTATGTCTCAGAAGGGCGAGCGCAGTGTAATGCCAAGCATTGCTTTTTCATTCATGGTCTTGTTTGGTTTTGCTACTGTCTATAATTAATAGTATGCTCGTCTTACAATTCACTGTAATAAAAAAAACTCGATCGATACGCAATATTATACCTAATCACCCAGCGCGTTATTTAGGCGCCTTTTTTGTCTAGTATTGATTATTTCGTGCGCGTTACGCACGTAGATACTATTTGCCATCAATGGGACATATCTATAGTTCGGTATGCTAGTATAACTCCTTAATACATAAATAGAGTATAATATTTAATACCTCAGCATATAGTTTGACGATTTGTCTATATGACGTATTATTTTATAAATAAATTATAACTGGTATAATTACCATTGGAATTACACACTAATGTGTGTAATTGTATATCCGTGGAATCTTGTAATTGGCACGTAACTAGCATAATACCTCATATTTGTTATTCATTTATTTAGTTTCCCTAAGAGAATAAAATAAAATATTTAGAGGTTTTTTCAGTACTAAGGAAAGGATAACATGAATTTTAAAGTAATGTATTTTTTTGCTATTTTCAGGTACAATGGCGGCACTTAGCGTGATGGTCAACTTGGAGCTGCCTCATGTAAATATACTGACCAAAATGGATCTTCTTACTAAGACAGCAAGAAATCAAATCGACAGGTGTGTTTTCTAATTTCTAACATCAATTGGTACCGATTTTAGTACTAATGGCGCCTCGAGCGAGATTGCTGTAGCGTTCTATAACTACCATTAAAACATTTAAAACCCATGCAAATAAAATCATAAAACTAGGCTTGCGTCGCGCGTTGAATACTGGCGCCATGGAGGCGGGGCGGTCGTCCAATGGCGCCACACTAAACAATACTCTCATTTTGGCCTACGTTTAATCCTCGCATAGTAATACAAATGATTGTCATTCATAAAATTTTATTTCGGTACTGGGTACGTACAATAACATTTTTTTTTTTAGGGTGAGCGCGTAATGTCCCTAGGGGCTAAAATCCATTATATAAATTATTACGTTGATAGAAAAAATCTCTAAAAATCAGTACCGTGAAATATATCCAACCGGTAATAAAATTTCTTAATATGCTATTATTTTATTCGTGTGTAGGAAATAGATAGGCACATCGTGAATCGTAGTTCACGCATTGACACGAATATACAAATGGCAATCCAATGAAGAAAAATGTTGTATAAGTACATCTAGTTAACTTACCGAAATCCCGCCAACACTGAAAACATGAACTTATAGAAACACTATACACCACTTGGCACTTACACTAGATAAACTACAATACGACACGAAATAAACACTACATCCACATCCAGCTACCACTGCAACTCCTATAAGCAGGATCATCGCGCAAAGAATATACGTCGAGCAACGAAACTACGCGAAACGCGCGAAATACTACTGCCACTTTCATAAAAGCCACAAGTTATTAGAAATTGTTGTTATTAGAAAGAAAATAAGTTGAAAATTAATAACCACGCACACACGGAACGCGAATATACACGAAATTTCTGCGCGGGCGGCGGCAGCGCACTTCCCATGCGTACGGAAGCTATCAAGACTCGTTACGGACGCGCTGAATTTGCAAACTAAGATAAAACTACCCTCATCTTTGTTATGTATAAAAAAAACAACTTTAATTTATACCAAATTACAAAGGTTTTATCAACAAATTATAATTTGTAATTTATAAACTTGCACTTAAAATACGTTGCCGGATAGCGGTAACCCTTTGATATAATGCCGCCAAAGGATCAAAACAAAGGTCCTATTGACCGGAAGTGACCACAATCAGTTGCGGCGGAAGATCAAAGTTTTATGAACTTGTATTTAGATCATTGACGTAAAATATAAGGTTAAGCACTTCAGTAGGTACATTGGGTACGTCAAAAAGATGCCTGTGAAAATCGCGCCATCTGTCAGATTTTTACGTCAATGGCGGCCATGAAATCGTTTTTCAATAATGCTAAAATAAATGTTATATTTACTTAAAGTACTATAATTTGAACTTAGCGATGATAAGAAATATTATCTTTTTTTTTGTTAACTTTCGGTCATCTTTATTGCACCCACGCACGATAAATTAGGCATTTGTCAACGACTTACAAACCGGTGTGCTGTGACGCCACAACCGCTGCACTGGTGCTGCAGACCACTTTTGTGACAACACTTTTCCCGCTCTCCGCCCCGTCCATATATTTTACGACAGTGATTTAGATGTGGAATATGTACAGTAGTAGCTTACATGTAATGACGTTGATAAATCACATTAACTTTGAAAATTAAAACAATATTTTGATGCTAATAAATAGAATATTCGAATCCACATTTTGAACTAAATAATAGGAAAAAACTTATTTGACAACCTCGGTAGCGCTGTTGGTCAGACACTTTGGACCCAAAGGCTGCGGGTTCAATCCCCGCACCGAGACACATGTTTGTGCAATCACAATCATTTGTTTCGAGTCTGGGTGTTTGTGAGACCGAAGTCTCCCGTACTTCCTGATACCCACGTCACAAGACTCGATCTTAGTGTGGGATCAGGACTATATTTGTGACTGTTGGGTATGTATGTATATATATTTCAAATCCTTCTATTCTTCTTTCAGTTACTTAGATCCAGACCCTCACATTCTCCTCACGGACATGAGAAACGCCAAGTCAAAATGGCACGAGAAATACGCCAAACTTACAGAGGCCATTGGACAAGTTATAGAGAACTTCAGCCTGGTGCGGTTCTACCCGCTCAACATCAAGGACGAGGAGAGCATAGACAACATTCTACTCACCATAGACAACATCATACAATATGGCGAGGATGCTGACGTCAAGATAAAGGACTTCGATGAACCAGACCCTGAAGAAGATGGCGGGGAATAAATATTTTTTATGAGACTTTGGTTTTTATTTATTCTTAACAAATTTGCACTGCAGATACCATCGGATAGACATTGCTATTCTATTTTTATTATAACTTGCCGATATAAAATAAATAGACTAAATAATTATACAAGAACCATACCTTAATTACACCTGGACAATATGGGTGAACAAAAAAAATTGCATGTCAATATAATTAACTTTATTCCACAAACATAAAACTTCCTACTACCGTGTATATTTCAAATACATTACACTATATAACACTTAATGGCTCAACTCTGAGAGTAATAAACGAATAGTTTATTTGACTGCCCACATTAGGCCAGCATGTTGGCCTATTTGGTCTAACCACTCTTAATCGTACTCTTGCTTCTACTGTTTGCTTGTTGAGCACTACAGTCTAAATTCCTCTTAACCCTAGAAAAGGCCCATACTCGCACTGGGACGAACTTAATATATTGGTTCATATTTTCTTTTTATAAAAAGCAACTGTAATGTAATAAATTTATATTTTCCTAAAAAATATGAATAGACCAAAATCATCACAATAATATGTCAGATCGAGTTAACAGTCTATATACCAACTTACCTTGAACATAAATGAAGTAATAAAAAAAAATGGGTATAAAGTCGAAATAAGAAATGAAATAGTAATAGCTAAAATTGTACCCTGGTGGTACAAAACATTACATTTATCACTCTCAGAAGTTGAGCTTCAATATTACTAAAATACAATACTTTGTAGTGAGCTAAAGGCTTACAAAGCCTTCTTATCCCCTAACAATAGAGGAAAAATGCATTGATATATAGTTGCAAATATGTACAATTATTTTCATGTATTGACACAGCAGAATATAATTAATTTTCTGGTTATGTAAAGTTTTCGATAATACGACTGTAAAGCGTATTATGCAAAATTCTACGCAGTGTTAATGATTTGTTAGTCACGACGAAAAAGTTTCTTTGATTATTAAATTAAATAACTCCATATGACAATTTCGACCCAGTCGCAGTCAACGTATCAATTTTAGTAATAGTTTTTATTGCTATCTCTACTTTATACAAGGCTTCTCCTTCACAATACCAAGTCAAAATTATACATTACATTCAAAAATATGTTTTTCAATTCTATTGCATTATTCTTCCATTAGCGTAATAACTAATAACACACTATCACTAATTTAGAAGAGACAAATCACAATTACGTTAACATATACATAATATATTCTCTTATGTGTATACATAACTATACTTGTATATAATATGCTATATTATATTAAGCGTCATAGTTATATCATTGCGTTGTATTGCTCACTCAATATACATTATTTTGCAAACCATACTTTCGTTTAGCCAACAGGCGTATAGGCTGGACATAAATATCCAAATCATTTGAATTTAAGACATATTCTAGATTTTAGTCATTCAATAGTTTTAATAATGCGAGGCTCTCATTCCACAAGCATACTGCCCTAAAAGCGACCATCCTTGAACATTTCTATATATGTTTAAATAGGCCTCCCTTTTTACGGTTCCCAGTTTTCGCTTTCTCCAGTCACCTTCTAGAGTTCCAGAAAGGAACTCACAAAATCCATCTATTGATTCATATTTCTTACTCAATAATACCATACAACGTTAAATATAAAATATATAAAGGGCTATAAATATTGCTTCGTTCGCATCACACAAGTTTGAACTATATTATACAGAGTCAATACATAAATCAATACTGCGAAAATTTTGACACATTCAAGGAATTTTTGACCGAATATTTGTATTTTATATGACAAAGAGAGCAAACAATATCTGCATAAACATTTAGCATTTTTACAGTCATAATATACTTTATTTACATAATATTCTTATGTTATCGCATATCATTTCATGTGATTTCTAACACATCTATTGATATTTCATGCAATTTTTCACATCCACTTTTCTTATTCTGTCCATAATCATGAAGGGTAATTTTAATTTTCCCAGATTCAGCGACAGAATAATTTGAGTTTAATTAGACTCAAAAGGCTTTTCAAAAAAATATCACATCCTCCATGCTTATCATTCAAAAAACTACACACAAGTTCGGCAGAAATTTATTTTTTGTAATTCTGACGTGACTATATAGAATTATTTGCTTCACTATATTATACATATAAAGGCCACAGTATCAATAAAAGTCCGTTCACATTTGAGCAAAGCGTCAAAATATGTGAACCATTTTAGTATGGCAGTAAATATTGTGGTCTATCCTTAAAATATATTTTTCTTACAAACACTTACATTAGTCATTATGTTGTTAATTTACAAGCGATCGCGGCATAGCTTACATAGGAACTGGACAATGTCCTACAACACATATTGTGGTCATCTCATTAAGGTTTACCTATACCACATTAAAGATACAAAAAAGAACCTTTTTATAACAATATAGATGATTTTAACTTGGGTAGATATTCAAATTTGATACTTTTGTATCTTGGATATGGCATAGACAAACTATTTTGGTTTTAGCTTTACAAAATGTACTGCTCTAGAGGGACAAAATGATTGAGCAATCTACATTACCACATGTATCTGAAGAATTAATTTTACTTTTTTAAATTCTCCTTAAAGTCTGTGTGAATCAACCAGAAATATTTGAGTCTCAATTAGTTTCTCTCTCTTATTTTTTTCCACATATTTTCCTTCAAAACTGTACAATATTCAATTCAATATCTATACTTTTAAGTCTAAATGTCCTAAATTATACGTCAAAATTAAAATTTAACCAGTTATGAATATATACAATAATCTGCAAGTATGAAATTAGATTGGATTATACTCTATTTGTCAAAAATTAGCAATAATAATAAGTATATATAGGAATATCGATTACGCAAAAGTAATTTAGATTTACAAAATATTCTTAGTTAATTATCATTTACTTCTACCGTCAAGGAAAAAATCATGAAGGAACCTGCATACCCTAAAAGTCCTTTGCAAGATTTTGAAACTTATGTGAAATCAACCAGTGGGTAGGATTTCACATACTACACTTGTTTAGCCGTCTAAATCATAGAAGCCTGTACAAATATTAGAGAATGCAGTGACAAGAACAGTTTTAATATGTCAGATACACACAAATATGAGTAAACTCCCTACTGAAACGAATTTTGTAAGGAGCATTCCAGTGACTCTCAAAAGGGTCACATTTGTGATAATGCCATTTTTACATGACCCTGGGAGATGACTTATTCATAATAGTTTATTCCATGTTTTCTATTTCACTGGTTGCATATTATATCAAGTGAGTAAGAGAATTACGCAATAACGTTTGTCGATGTTAAATTAAACATTGACTTTGAATTAACAATTAGTTAAAGTACATAGTATACAATAAACATGAAGTTATAAATGATAAAGAAAAAGAGTGGTAAAAACGTGGGTCAATCAAATAATTAAGGGTTGAAAAGGTTTAGATACTTGTTATTTTTATTTATTGTTGTTAATAGGCTCTTTAATTATTTTAGATTACAACAGAAACAAAAACCGTACGAAAGTGTCTATACACTTAGAAATACCTACATATAAAATTATTCATGCCAATGGTGACCGCATCGTACTCTTTTTTGACAGGTTATATAGGTGGCGAATTTAGTTAATGTGAATTGCTAGTCTTTCTGCTCACGTTGCTCATATTAAATGGCATATGTAGACATGTTGTATTATAACAGGTCCTGCTCATCAGTGTCGTGGTTGGCGAGATGGTCGGTGATGCAGAACACGTACATGAGGCAGCCGAACTGCAGCAGCGCGCCGTGCGGCACCAGCGCCGAGCCCTCCCACGCGCCCGCCGCCCCCGCGCTGCCCGCCGCGCATGCGCACTCGCACGCACCCGCCGCGCCCACCGCCCTGCACAACACGCACTTTAATACACTTGGATTAACAAGTAAAGATGCACATGCATTACTTCAAATAAATCATTAATTAAAAATATATATTTGTCTTTTTTCACAAAAACATTAAATAAAAATGATCATTGGTACTTAAGAAATAGCGCCATCTACAATGTCATATCACTAAAACATTGTTAAAATTAGTGCACAAAATACCTGTCGAAAATCGACTGTTATCAGCTTATTTCCCTTAGTAACTTATAATAATAATTACCTATATAATAAATAATAAAAAAAAAACAATGATTTTACAATAAAAAAATAAATACTTCATCGATCACCAAAGTCATAAGCCACTGAATATCTATTGCACTGTTGGACTTCCTCAATGACTCCAGCGAAACTAGTAGGAAGCGATCTCGATTAAACAATTCCCCCATGATGATGACAATTTATAAAATAGTAAAACAGCAACACTAACTTGATCGTCCTATCGTTCTTGGTCGGGTGTGTCCTGTTAATGAGTTCCCTGAGCGCGGCGGCCCGGCGCTCCGCGTCGTCGGCGGCGTCCGTGCCGTCCGCGCTGGGCGGGGGAGCGTCGCCGGGCGCGGATAGCGAGGCGTCGCACGTATACACCACTCCGTTCACGCGGGTGCCGTACTCCGAGTAGTTGATCAGCTCGAAGTGACCGCTCACCTGTGACATATCAATTATTAATGCTCCATTGCAATTCTAGATTTCTATTATAATAAATGCACTCAACTCCTAATAGTTATTATTGTTCTCTTTTCATTTTCGCACTATCCTAATTTCCTTCATACTAGCGAATTATATTTTTCTAGAGAAATGTTTCCCAGTGAATGTTGCCATTACCAGTTCACCGATTTTATTTATATTTCAAGATATTTTTCAAAAAATAGTCTATATTAGTGTCTTTCCCTGCTTCTGCCTTGTTCTTTTCGTTTCTGCTCTCTACTTTGATATTTCCAAATATTATCGGTATTTAGAGTGATGACAGACTACAATGAATAGTAAATATGTACGCACCTCGTCCATGAATATAACAGCGTGGTTCCTAGACACTCGGCGACACTGTGAGGCGTCGAGGCGCACGTCGCATCCACTGTCTGCGCCCACCCATAACGAAGACAAACGCATCGGGATCGGACGACCCAACCCGTCGCCTAGGCCATTCCTGTAGGACATTCATATTAGTGAATAAGCTTTATAATGTGGTAGTTTTTCAGTAATTTTCAATCAATATGGGTAGGCCTAACCTCTTGTAATTGAACTCAAGGTTTAAGAGGATTGTTATGTTAAAAAAATAATTAAGTGACATAAAACATTTGAATTCACTAAAACATCAAACATTCTTTTCTTTTATCTCATCCTCTGTACTGCCCCATTTTTTTTTTTCATTTATTATTATATTTAAGAGTAATAACAAAAAAATACAATTAGTCTCACAAAACCAATTTCTTGGTTTGTCTGTGAGTACATAGTGGTGTTTTACATATATTGCTAGTTGCTAGTGCCTAATTATAATGTTGACAGCAGATACTTTTTGATTAATTCATTAATTCTATATTATTCCATTCCAGAGGCAACCTTTGGCCTCTAAGAGATCGCAGCTATCGATAAGACCGCCAATTGTTACCATGTTTCTAGTTTTAAGTATTTTCTCTGTTTATTGTATAATTTTTCATACATTTTGGTGTACAATAAATAATAAAAATTTAAATTTGAAACAAAAACATTGACTACTGACTTAGCAGGCCGTTTAACAGCACACAGCGCCGCTCTGACCGCGGCATCAGCGAGCGTGTTCCGCGGATGCGCGCGTTGATGCGCGTGCGCAGGCTCCGTCTGTCGGGGCGGAGCGCCCAGCACGAGCGCGGCGATGCGCTCCCTATCGGCGCGGGAGAGCAGCTGCGAGGGCAGCGCCACGTGGCGGAAGCCGTGGCGGGCGAGGCGCGCGCGGTCCACGCCGCGCCGCACCGCGCGCGCCGCCGCCGCCGAAAGCCGCACGCGCCGCCAGCGACCCACCGCCTGCTCGCCCCATGCCACCTGCACGCAAGGACACATTACTATCACATATTACGCAACGGAAACATATTCATTGAGGTACTGTACAAATATTTCTTTCGGGTCTGGCTGTTTGTAAGACCGAAAAGTCTCTCGTAGTTCCTGATACCCACGACACAAGACTCGATCTTAGTGTGGGGTCAGGACTATGTATGTGACTGTTGAGTGTTATTTATTTATTTACTGTATTGCATCAGCTCATACACGTCCCACTGCAAGGCACGGACCTCCTCTACAATTAAGAGTGGTTAAGTCATACAGTCCACCATGCTGGCCTAATGCAGGTTGACGGACTTTTCATACCATGGAAATTTTTACAAATCCCTAAGCGGGCTGGCGGAATAGTAGACATTTGAAAAAATAAATTCATTAACATTTCTAAAACAGTGCCACTTTACTAAATGTTTCTTAGGGGTCACTCCTAAATCTGTCTTTCCCTCAAGTTTGTCTATATTACCCATTCAAATTCCACTTTCATGACTTTATAAGAAGTAAAAGTACTAAGGAATAAATTGCCCAAATTTTACTGCATTATGGCACACAACACAACAAAAGAAATAAAAAGTATAATTTACATTCCTAGAAAAATATCTTTACAACTTTGCAGCTACAACACATTCCAAAGTGATATTATTAAACTATTCAAAAGCCCATCATGAAAAACAATTTAAATAACATGACTCCCACCTGCTGCAGCCTCTGCCAGGCCAGCAACTTGACCAGCCCCTCGTCCAGCTTCTTCAGCTGCTCATCGGCGACCGCCAGCAACTCCTCCACCTCTCCGTCCGGGTGGAACTCCAGCCTCTCACTCCGGCCTCTCTTGCGCGGGCTGTGCTCCTCGTCGATCCTGCGCCGCTTTATTGCAGGCGTGTGGTACTCGTAGTCGTCGTCGGACATCTCGCTTGAGGATTCCGAGGCTGATTCCACCTGAATTGAAGGATACAGTGGTGGTAAGATAAGTATTGTGACATCTATCATGGCGCAGTTGGTTAGAGGCTGAGGAACGAAGGGCCGCGGGCTTGCACCGAGACCTGGTGTAGGTATGTCATACCCGCCTTAAAAGTGTTAGTCAATTGGGTTTTTTTATTGCTATGAATGGCGGGACGAGCATGGCTTTCGCCTGTTGGTGAGCGAATATGACCGCTAATGAACAGTAGCAAAACCAAACAACACCTCGGATAACAAAGCAATGTTTGGCATTCAACTACCCTCGCCACCCCTGAGATATAAGATGTTAAGTCTCAATATGTCCAGTAGTTACTCTGGCTATATTGTCCTATAATCAAAATCAAAACAATGCATTTCGTTCGGTGAGTGTGATGGCCAGATGCCCAGTACCCTTTCCCTTTACCATCCTTTTTCCTTCCCACTCCCTTTAAAATTTGATGGACCAGGACATTTCTATGACCCAAGGGTTGTTAATGATCATGGGCGGCAGTGATCACTCACCATCAGGTGTTTGGTCGGTTGGCTGACCAGTATTATAAAAGAAAAAAATGTATGTAAGCTCTAATAACATGATAAATATTGATACGGCATAATATGGCTATGAGATAGATAAGAGAATACTATTTACCTTAGGCGAAGGAGGTTGTTCCGTATGTTCTTCCTTGGCCCCACACTCTCCCTCGTTGGTGTAGGTGGGACACTCCATGTTCATGCATATTGTGTACTTGGGTCCGTCTTCATCTTCCTCATATACACCACTTTGTTTCAGATTTCTTAGTACTATAAAAAAATAACAATTATAATTAGTATTCATGCATTAGCGACCACATACTCTGGCGAAAGCAAGTGCAAACTTGCTATGGAAATTGATAGTTTTCAGTGGTGTGCGTGCGTGCGTGCATGTATGTGTGCGTTTAGGTATACGTGCGTGCATGCGTGTGCGTGTGCGTGTACGTACCGTTCCTGCAGCGCACGTACTCGCGCCGACTGGGCAGCAGCGGCGGCGGGTGCTGGTAGTGGTGGCGCACCATGTCGGGCACCACCACGCGCTCGCGACAACCCACCGCCACCTTCATCCTGCGATGACACACCAAAATAATACTGCTTTACTACTATTTACCATAGTTGATGATTTCAGTCTTCACATATCTTGTGTTAAAGTGTATGTGATTTATTTTGTAGTTCATAATATAATAGATATTGTAAAAATTTTGGCTTACAAATAAACACGCAGGAGTAATCGTTTCTGGCGTTGATTAACATTTGTTCGTAAACTCAAATTCCAAATTATTTTAAACACCATCAAAAATTGATATTGACAAAGATATCCACTTGATACAAGACATGTTATTGTATCTGTTTCATTGCTTTTTACAAAATCGCCCAAAAATATGTGTAAAAAATATAAGCTTAATGTATTATAATTAAATTATAATTTTCTTTATCTATTTTCTTTTTATTCTAGTACAGCTTAAAGGTTTGATTTTACATATAATATTGTGTACTGTACCTGAAAGCCGGTCGAGCTTTTCTCGCGCGCCTTATAAAGTCAATCTTTATTGCGTGCTGGTCGACAGGCCCGGAGAACTTATCCCATAGCGCCACGCGCTCTGTTGCAGATATTGAGTTCACCAGTTTCCAATCCTAACGCAAATACCAAACAATATTTAAGAATATTCATTATAATGATCTTATATTTAATGCTTTTGTTTAATGTCATGACATATCAAGTGAATTGTATAGTCAGTCAGTTGACTTTACTTTTTTTTTACTAATATAGTTTATATAACTAATATAATTTGTTCCTTCATAATATCACTTAACATTTTGGTTCGAAATGTTTCAATAGTAACACAAAGTAAATCTTAACTTGAAAATGCAGAGCCAATTCCATATTTTCTTGAATAAATAGTGAAGTATTAAAGCTTATTTGATGTGTTTGTTACTCACAATATACTGTTCCACATGGTTAGGGCACATCCATCTTCCTGTAGGCAGTGCTGTCAAGGGTGGGTCCAAACAATCCTGCAAAGAAAATATATAAAAATAATTACTTTTGTAACCTTTAGTAACCACTCACTCTATATTGGAAACTCAATGCCATCTGTATAAGCCCATATACGTCCCACTACAGGGCACAGGCCTCCTCTACAATCGACAGTAACTATGTCAATGCCATTCAATGAATTCCTGGTTGAGACAAGACGTCCCAAAAAGTATTTGAGGAACTCATAACTATTGCATTCTGTCTTGATGTGGTGAATGATTCTATAATTTACAAAAGATTTCTTTACTAACAGTGTGAATTAATACAAGAGAGAGAGAGAGAGTGGTCACCTGGTGGAAGAGCAGCGGGCAGTAGTCGCACTGCAGCAGCGGCGCGTGCTTGCAGGTGGCGCCGCACGCGTAGCAGCTCTTGGCGGGCAGCGGCACGCAGTAGTGATGCACTAGAGAGTGTAGAGAGAGAGAGAGTGGTCACCTGGTGGAAGAGCAGCGGGCAGTAGTCGCACTGCAGCAGCGGCGCGTGCTTGCAGGTGGCGCCGCACGCGTAGCAGCTCTTGGCGGGCAGCGGCACGCAGTAGTGATGCACTAGAGAGTGTAGAGAGAGAGAGAGTGGTCACCTGGTGGAAGAGCAGCGGGCAGTAGTCGCACTGCAGCAGCGGCGCGTGCTTGCAGGTGGCGCCGCACGCGTAGCAGCTCTTGGCGGGCAGCGGCACGCAGTAGTGATGCACTAGAGAGTGTAGAGAGAGAGAGAGTGGTCACCTGGTGGAAGAGCAGCGGGCAGTAGTCGCACTGCAGCAGCGGCGCGTGCTTGCAGGTGGCGCCGCACGCGTAGCAGCTCTTGGCGGGCAGCGGCACGCAGTAGTGATGCACTAGAGAGTGTAGAGAGAGAGAGAGTAGTCACCTGGTGGAAGAGCAGCGGGCAGTAGTCGCACTGCAGCAGCGGCGCGTGCTTGCAGGTGGCGCCGCACGCGTAGCAGCTCTTGGCGGGCAGCGGCACGCAGTAGTGATGCACTAGAGAGTGTAGAGAGAGAGAGAGTGGTCACCTGGTGGAAGAGCAGCGGGCAGTAGTCGCACTGCAGCAGCGGCGCGTGCTTGCAGGTGGCGCCGCACGCGTAGCAGCTCTTGGCGGGCAGCGGCACGCAGTAGTGATGCACTAGAGAGTGTAGAGAGAGAGAGAGTGGTCACCTGGTGGAAGAGCAGCGGGCAGTAGTCGCACTGCAGCAGCGGCGCGTGCTTGCAGGTGGCGCCGCACGCGTAGCAGCTCTTGGCGGGCAGCGGCACGCAGTAGTGATGCACTAGAGAGTGTAGAGAGAGAGAGAGTGGTCACCTGGTGGAAGAGCAGCGGGCAGTAGTCGCACTGCAGCAGCGGCGCGTGCTTGCAGGTGGCGCCGCACGCGTAGCAGCTCTTGGCGGGCAGCGGCACGCAGTAGTGATGCACTAGAGAGTGTAGAGAGAGAGAGAGTGGTCACCTGGTGGAAGAGCAGCGGGCAGTAGTCGCACTGCAGCAGCGGCGCGTGCTTGCAGGTGGCGCCGCACGCGTAGCAGCTCTTGGCGGGCAGCGGCACGCAGTAGTGATGCACTAGAGAGTGTAGAGAGAGAGAGAGTGGTCACCTGGTGGAAGAGCAGCGGGCAGTAGTCGCACTGCAGCAGCGGCGCGTGCTTGCAGGTGGCGCCGCACGCGTAGCAGCTCTTGGCGGGCAGCGGCACGCAGTAGTGATGCACTAGAGAGTGTAGAGAGAGAGAGAGTGGTCACCTGGTGGAAGAGCAGCGGGCAGTAGTCGCACTGCAGCAGCGGCGCGTGCTTGCAGGTGGCGCCGCACGCGTAGCAGCTCTTGGCGGGCAGCGGCACGCAGTAGTGATGCACTAGAGAGTGTAGAGAGAGAGAGAGTGGTCACCTGGTGGAAGAGCAGCGGGCAGTAGTCGCACTGCAGCAGCGGCGCGTGCTTGCAGGTGGCGCCGCACGCGTAGCAGCTCTTGGCGGGCAGCGGCACGCAGTAGTGATGCACTAGAGAGTGTAGAGAGAGAGAGAGTGGTCACCTGGTGGAAGAGCAGCGGGCAGTAGTCGCACTGCAGCAGCGGCGCGTGCTTGCAGGTGGCGCCGCACGCGTAGCAGCTCTTGGCGGGCAGCGGCACGCAGTAGTGATGCACTAGAGAGTGTAGAGAGAGAGAGAGTGGTCACCTGGTGGAAGAGCAGCGGGCAGTAGTCGCACTGCAGCAGCGGCGCGTGCTTGCAGGTGGCGCCGCACGCGTAGCAGCTCTTGGCGGGCAGCGGCACGCAGTAGTGATGCACTAGAGAGTGTAGAGAGAGAGAGAGTGGTCACCTGGTGGAAGAGCAGCGGGCAGTAGTCGCACTGCAGCAGCGGCGCGTGCTTGCAGGTGGCGCCGCACGCGTAGCAGCTCTTGGCGGGCAGCGGCACGCAGTAGTGATGCACTAGAGAGTGTAGAGAGAGAGAGAGTGGTCACCTGGTGGAAGAGCAGCGGGCAGTAGTCGCACTGCAGCAGCGGCGCGTGCTTGCAGGTGGCGCCGCACGCGTAGCAGCTCTTGGCGGGCAGCGGCACGCAGCCCCACGCGTCCACCGTCACCAGCGACGCGTTGCCGTTCTTGCTGCCCTCTGCAATACAACGCACATTCTATAATATTATATAGATATTTGTTTTGGGTCTGGATGTTTGTAAGATCGAAAAGTCTCTCGTTCGTGTCTAATAGTCTAGTCAACAAGTTCAAAAACGTGTTAAATAGACATAAAGCTCCTAAAAATATGTGCCATAGCTCATTCGATTCGGAATGACGTCTAGAAAAATGTTTTTTAAGGGTTTATTAGCACATAAAAAATTGCGATTGTTATTAACAAAATAAGATAAACAAAAAAAGGTATTTAGTTTTTCGTTAATAACTTTTAAAATAATGATATTTAAGGAATTTTGAAAAAAGAACCTGAAAGAGGAGAAAATTTCCAATAAAAAAGTCCTAACTCCTGGAACTCTATCTATATTATTTATAATTTTTTTTTAACGCTGAAAATAGGGCTCCGCGAGGGCGTTACGGCATAGGCTCGCCGCCTAAAAAGCCGGTATATCACTTAAAATAATATTTGTTTAATATTAAATAACAATTTAAAAATTTGAATAAATTATAGTGTAATCTAGACACTTGAACGAAAAAAACCTCGGTGAAAAAAATTTTTTTTGTCGATTTTTCAAAAAGTTACACCATTGTTAATTAACTAATATTTTTCCAATCTCTGTTTTTATAAATTACGGTATAAAAGTTTAAATAATTGGTCTATAAATTTTTCGCTTCGTGGAGCTCTTTTTGTTTAGGTACTTAATAAAGTTATGCAAAAAAAATTTATTAAAGTTAATTATTTTGTTAATTATAATTTTTTTAAACTAACTAAAAATGAAATTTCTAAAAAATGTTATCAAAAAAATTTTTTTTTGGTAATATATTATTATTGCTGTTTTCGCACCTGATATAGGTATTAATTAACATTGGAAAAAAAATTTTTACGTCATTTGTTAAGAAATTGTTTATAAACAAATAGACTATTTTGGGATTTTTAAAAATTTTTTTTTATTATCTTATAGCATAGGTGAAATGATGATTTAAAAAAAATTTTTTTTTCTTAAATAATTTTTTTTATTGTTTATAATCGTTTTTTTATATTTCAATTGTTTAAATAATTAGTTATGAAATTATTTTATCCTTAAAAATCATCATTTACCCTTTTCAATGGAATAACAGAGAAATATTTTTTTTTATAAATAATTTAATTGTTTATTAACTTAACAATTTGTTATAAACAAATAATATTAACCGTTATATTTTTTTTCGAAAACTTCAAAAAATTACAAAAACAACCATATATAACAAAGTTAAGAAAACATTTTTTTGTATTTTTTACAACACTTTTAAATATTATACAATAATGAAATTACAGCCGTTACATAATTTGTCAAGTTAAAAATTGTTATAACTTTTAAACTATTAGAGATAGGGTAAAGAACATTCAAGTCATTTTTGTAAAGGATTTATTTATCTGTAAAATGAATTCAAAATCGATTCTGTAACTATTATTTATCACTTGTTATAAATTTTTCTTGTTATTCATTATTGTATAATATTTAAAAGTGTTGTAAAAAATACAAAAAAATGTTTTTCTTAACTTTGTTATATATGGTTGTTTTTGTAATTTTTTGAAGTTTTCGAAAAAAAATATGACGGTTAATATTATTTGTTTATAACAAATTGTTAAGTTTATAAACAATTAAATTATTTATAAAAAAAAAATATTTCTCTGTTATTCCATTGAAAAGGGTAAATGATGATTTTTAAGGATAAAATAATTTCTTAACTAATTATTTAAACAATTGAAATATAAAAAAAACGATTATAAACAATAAAAAAAATTATTTAAGAAAAAAATTTTTTTTTAAAAATCATCATTTCACCTATGCTATAAGATAATAAAAAAATTTTTTTTAAAAATCCCAAAATAGTCTATTTGTTTATAAACAATTTCTTAACAAATGACGTAAAAATTTTTTTTCCAATGTTAATTCATACCTATATCAGGTGCAAAAACAGCAATAATAATATATTACCAAAAAAAAATTTTTTTGATAACATTTTTTAGAAATTTCATTTTTAGTTAGTTTAAAAAAATTATAATTAACAAAATAATTAACTTTAATAAATTTTTTTTGCATAACTTTATTAAGTACCTAAACAAAAAGAGCTCCACGAAGCGAAAAATTTATAGACCAATTATTTAAACTTTTATACCGTAATTTATAAAAACAGAGATTGGAAAAATATTAGTTAATTAACAATGGTGTAACTTTTTGAAAAATCGACAAAAAAAATTTTTTTCACCGAGGTTTTTTTCGTTCAAGTGTCTAGATTACACTATAATTTATTCAAATTTTTAAATTGTTATTTAATATTAAACAAATATTATTTTAAGTGATATACCGGCTTTTTAGGCGGCGAGCCTATGCCGTAACGCCCTCGCGGAGCCCTATTTTCAGCGTTAAAAAAAATTTATAAATAATATAGATAGAGTTCCGGGAGTTAGGACTTTTTTATTGGAAATTTTCTCCTCTTTCAGGTTCTTTTTTCAAAATTCCTTAAATATCATTATTTTAAAAGTTATTAACGAAAAACTAAATACCTTTTTTTGTTTATCTTATTTTGTTAATAACAATCGCAATTTTTTATGTGCTAATAAACCCTTAAAAAACATTTTTCTAGACGTCATTCCGAATCGAATGAGCTATGGCACATATTTTTAGGAGCTTTATGTCTATTTAACACGTTTTTGAACTTGTTGACTAGACTATAAGTTTGTGATACCCACGGCACAAGACTCGATCTTAGTGTGGGGTCAGGACTATATATGTGGCTGTTGGGTGTATTTATCATTTATAATTATAATCACCTTTCTCAGTCCCAGGGAATATGCAAGGTATCCTCATCTCTCTAGGCAGCTCGAACTGCCGCGGGTTCATGATCTTGGCCGCGTTCACCAGGATCTCCATGGGAGACAGCTCCTTCTCCTCTTTATCTTTTTCCTTCTCATTCCCCATCTCTTGCTCTGTTTCCTTCTTAACCTCATCATCTTCATCTTTGCTTTTCTTTTTGGAGTTGGTGCGGTTATTACGTAGCGATCTGACAATTAAGTTATTGCTAAAATTAGTTCATAAGTACACTTTACATTCTGTACAGATATGCATGTGATAGAGAATCAATGAATGATAGATGTTAAGAAAGATAATAAGGATAGCAATAATGATAAGACCACCTATTTTTCTCTCATTTTAATCGCTTTTCGGTTAATAGTGCATACCTGGACTTCTTCTCGCTATCAGATTTACAGTCAGCTGGGGACTGTGCCCTACTACTCCTAGAGCTGGTAGGCTTATTATCATCAGAAGCACGGCATTCCCGACACAACCACAGACCAACTGGGATGTCATTCTCGTCCAACGGAGGATCACTGTAATATTGATATATTCATGTTAAATCAATGATTTAGTTTTTTTATTTCAAAGAATGGCAAGACAAGCATGCCATTTGCCTGATGGTAAACTGTATGACTGCACATGGCCAAACCTAACAGCACCATGAATTTCAAAGCAATGCTTGGCATTCCACTGCACTTGCCATCCTGAGACATAAGATGTTAAGCCTCAATATGTCCAGTAGTTACTGGGTGTAGGTCTCTCATATGTGAGTGGCCGTCTGGGTAGGTACCACCACATTGTCTATTTCTCCCGTCAAACAGCAGTGTAAATGAGCTGTTGTTTCGAATTGAATGGCATTGCAGTCAGAGTAACTACTACCTACCCAAGTAGACCCTTACATGTGAGAGACCTACTGCTATTAAGCTTTTTTTGTAAGGAAATAACATGCTACAAATGTAATACTTGCCATCAACAATCTGATAGAATTTTTCACAGATAGACTGATCATACAGTTGGATCTAGAATCTTGATTATCTTAACTCATGTTAATCTAAATGCCTCTTATAATCCACATATTAAACAAAGCTATTTTACTGATGAACATAAATAAAATTGAATCAGTATCATAGAACATTTCAAATCTATCATAATTTTTACATACATATGTTACTAATTGTATACCTGCTTCAGCTACCCATATGGTTTTCAATAACTAAATTTTGACTTACATTTCCTCCGATTCAAATTAATATTTGTTTTTTTTTATATACAATACTATACTGAATATTTACCAGTGAGTTTAAGAGCCTATTGAACTGAAAATAAAAAGTTTTTAACAGTCTCAATGATATTTCAAACAGGTTTTGCCTTATTGTACACTAAATAAAAACACAATATATATTTTGTGGTACCTGATATATATACATTTGATGATTAAGTGCTATTGGATTACAGTAAAATAGAAGAGCATTATCATGTGCTTATATAATAATGTAAACAAATTAATTATTGCTATATACCTATGTTTGTTTCCATAAAGTTACTCACTAGCAACCGAGATGAAAGCTGGCGGGACAGCGATCGCAGCAGATGAGGTCTCCGCCCTCGCCACATGCGTCGCAGGAGTCGTGGTTGTGCCCCTTCCCAGGCCTCTTGTAGTAAGGATGCTGGGGCTTTTTAGGCTTCTGAGCATTCAAGTCCTCGTCCGGTGGCTTTATCAACGCCTTTATAAGCTAAAAAACATACATACAAATTTGTCAGTACAATAATATGCACACAGAGCCCTGCTACCACAAGCTAGCATAAAATGGCGCCACGGGCCAAACATAACTGGCTAATACAAATGAATAAATTACTCTTTAAACTTATCTTACCGGCATCAAGCCACCCGAAGTGTCCAAATCATAGCCAACGTTAGACATTTTAACACTTCTTGAGAACTAAAACTATTATTTTTTAAACTAAAAAACTTCAAATAAGTAAGCACAAAAAAGTGGAAATAAAGTTGGTTATTAGTTGTTTAAACCACTTTTACACGGGCTTATGGCCACATTATCTACAAAGGATATATTGCACTATTAAAATTACAAATTTTGAAGGGGATTTGTGGATTAACAAAGCCAAAATTAATTTAAATATTTTGAACAGAACGGGGCACCGATACAAGCAAGACCGATTTACGACAAAAATGGCCGCTAGATGTCGAGTTTCCAATTAGTAATAAAAGTTAGTATTTTCAGCATAGTATAAAGTGTCAACTAAAGAATTTCCATAACATTATCGACGATATTAATACTCCGTATGTTAACAATGCATTTTTTTCGTTGCATAAATATTTGGCTATGGAACAAAATAACTGACAATTTCATGAAACCATTTGACAGTTGGCATTTGCTAACCAAAAAGATTTTAAGGTGTTTAAAAACGAAACTATTTTTTGTACAATCTAATAAATTAATATACAAATCAAAATAAACTATAAATATTTTTATTATTATTCTCACTTCTAATTTAAGAACACAGCTAAATTATAGTAAAGTATTGTATTTTTTGTGTTGATATAAACCAGTTCATTATATTTTTATTTTTCTTGAATTATTTATAAACAATTTACTGACTCACACAATCAAGTATTTTTTATTGTTCTAAAGTCGACTACCCCAATACCAATTTAAAGTTAACGGCCTTATTCATAGACAGCATATAAACATATTATCGTGGTTTTACATGTTGGCTAAGGCTGGGCCAACGTGTAAACGCGTCATTAAAATATCGAATGTTTTGTCTTTTTAAAAAGGTAATGCCTAAAAGTCTTCAACCCATTATTTATTGTGTGATTTCCCAATGCTGGGGTTCGTGAATCATTAGAGAAACAAACCTTTGCGCACGATGTTTTGCCATCTTTATAATTTTAATTCCATATATCAGGCAAAAGAGAAAAGGCCAGAAATAGAATAAGGTGCCAGGAATACTGCCAGCCAACAACATATATAACGATTGGATCATGGATGTTTTGCCGGCCCATCAAATCAAAGAACAAGGTTGGGAACAGGAAAGGGTATTGAGCCTCCGGCAATCTCACTCTCCGAACAAAACGCGACAGCCAAGCTTTCGGTTCACGTCGATCTCCCTTGACTTATGAAACAGTGGTAGCCCGGATGAACCAATGTTGAGACGTACATGCTGACTGCTGAGTCTTAAATGCCAACAGCTTGGCTCTGCCAATACTGAACTAGATAAAGCTGGTCCAGGTTTTTATCGACAAAAACTGAAATTAATCTATGATACAAATGATCTTTCTTCTTATTTAATAGTATATGCAAAGAATTAACATAAAATTAAAAATAATTAGTGATAAATGGAGACCGCGTAACAAAAAGCGCAGCGTAGGACGTCCACCCACGTGGTGGTCAGACGACCTGGTAAAGGTCGCGGGACGTCGCTGGATGCAGGCTGCCTCCAACAGGTCACTGTGGAAATTATTGGGGGAGGCCTATGTTCAGCAGTGGACTTCCTTTGGCTGATGGATGGATAATTTAACATCAAGCAGTTAAAGCCACCTTTCAGTAAATAGAATTTTAATACCAAACCCGTATTCTCTACAGATAAGTTATCACCCCGCAAATGGGTAATGCGCAGGGACTTTTTCACATTAACATAATATAAATGTTAGAAGTAGGTCATCATCATCATTGCGTATGGCATTTATCCTGCGTGGATCAAACTTCTATGTTTAGGTTTTTTAGCCAGCTTGCTGCATCAGGAGTGTACTTATGAAGTTCCGAGATTCCGCCGGGGAAACAGCGAAGTGGGCATTCGTTTACGACATGGGACAGGGTCTGGTCGGGTGCTCCGCAGTCGCACTGCGGTGACTCCCTTAGACCCCATTTATGCAGGTGGTGGTTAGTTTTCCCGTGGTTGGTCCGGAATCTGTTGAGCCTTGTCCATGTCTTGCGTTCCGCATCGAAACCGGGCAGCTTCTTGGAGGGGTCAGATATAAGATTCGTATTGGTGTTTTTAAAATGGCACCATTCTGAACGCCAGGCTTCGTTTAGGTCGAACTTATTTTTGATCCTCTCATCCGTCCAAATTGGAAATCTTGAACCTAGACGAAAAAGAGGAAGTTCGTCCAATGTTTCCCTGATGGGCATGGGCTATGGTTAGAAGTAGGTACCCTGAACGGACGAAAATTCATGAAGAGATTGATGAAAGTAGACAGAATGTAAAAAACGGTATACCAAGATAGAGCAAAATGCAGAAGTCCTGAAACTATTAATTATTCTATAAAAATGTTGTTTATCATTTATCACCTGTTATTGTCTACTCACTAACCGAATAAATAAATAAACATACCCGTTGGGTACAAGCTTATCAAAAACTCTTTATTGGTGGTAGGCCCCTCACATGAGAGAAGCTGCCTGGGTAGGTACCACCGCAATGTCTATTTCTCCCGCCAAACAGGAGTGTAAATGCATTGTTGTGTTTCGGTTTGAAGGACATTGTAGCCAGAGTAACTACTGGATATATTGAGACTTAACATCTTTTGTCTTAGGATGGCGAGCGCAGTGAAATTCCAAGCATTGATTTGTAATTCACTGTGTTTGGTTTTGCTTCTATCCATGAGTGGTCGTATCGCTTACCATTAGACGAACGGCGTGCTCGTCTCGCCATCCATTCCAAGACATAAAAAATAAAACTCGTGCCAACGTGTAAATCGTAGACGGAGAATCTAATAGACGGAGTCACATGTTCTATCCCTTTTACACAAAACGAAAGAGATTTATACATAACGTTCATGTAAGAAAGAGATGCAAGCTTTTGTAGCCTGTCCTTATCGGCGTAACCGCTTGACTCCAGGAAATTTGACGTTTTGGAGGCAAATATTTATTATTTTTTTTTTATTTAAAATTTTACGGCCTTGGAAACAAGTCCTTTTAGCCAATTCTTAACTATTACAAATCGTCTGTTCGAATTATATACAATCATAAATCTATATACATTTACAACATCAACAACCTTTACAATTTTTCTACTGTACTACATATATATTTATATAACGGTTTATACATTAATGGATTCTTTAACATTTCTTTAACTGACGAAGGCTTATATGTTGATATTTCTAATAAATCCGAAATTAATTTTAAACGTAATAAATAAAATTTAGGGCAAGATAAAACAATATGATCTAAGTCTGCTGTTTGTACGCCACAATATTGGCAATGATCAGATGCTAATATTTTCATCCTAAACAGATGTGCTGGAGTCTGACAATGTCCAAATCTTAATCTATTTATTATAGTTATACATTTCCTTTCTTCAAATTGCATTTTATTATTATTAAACCATGGGCGGGCGGGTAGGTTCTCTTGTATTGATGCATACCATTTTCCTTTACTTTTATTTTTTTCCTTCCAGTAGCACTCCCATCTTAATCTAGTTTTTTCTTTTAATGTCAGAAAATAATCTGTGTAGGGTATTTTCAGTGCATCATTATGGTCTTCATCCCAATGAGAATTAGCTGCTTTATCAGCTAATTCATTACCCAGGATTCCCGAATGTCCGGGTACCCATTCAATCCTAACCACCTTGCTCTTGTTCAAATTATACAACAATTCTTTTATATTATAAATTATATAGTTGGTTTTATAAGCCAAAGTTGAACCATATATTGTTTTAATAACACTTTGAGCGTCTGATAGAATAAGTATTCTGTCAACGTTACCTAAATCTTTCGTGTACATTAAGGCTCTATAAATTGCGTATGCTTCTGCTGTGAAAATACTACTCTCGTTATTAATTCTATAATTTTTACTTATTTTCTTATACGAGTCATAGAAAGCAGCACATACACGATCTAGGGTCTTTGAGCCATCGGTGTATATTTTATACCAGAGCACATTATTTATGTCATCTACGCTATCCCTTCCTTGAGTTGAATCTAACAGAGCATCGTATTTACAATTATATACAGGGTAAATACTAAATTTATTCATATTTACACTAAGCTCATTCATATGAGCCATTATAGTACACAATTCAGGAATTTTGTTATACATTATATCAGAAGGACGAATGTAATCGTCTAATGAGGCATCGCATAAATTTTCAGGCAATTTAACAGTATCTAATAATATTGAGCTGGTTTTGCATAAAGCTTTTAAACAAAACTTTTCCGCAAAGTGTAACCTTCTAATAGCCAGAGGAGGTACGCAGACCTCAGCCTCAAGAGCATGTATAGGCGTAGTTCTCATTGCACCACTTATTATTCTCACTGCAATATTTTGAATAACATCTAATTTTTTTAACAATGAAGAGCCGGCATACATATAAGCTAAATAACTATAATCAAAATGACTCCTAATGATACTTTTATAGAGCATTAATAAGGTTTTAGGGTCTGAACCCCAGAATGTTCCTGCCAAACTTCTCAAGATATTTAAATTTCTTGTTGCATTTTTACATATGTAATTTATATGACTTTGAAATTTAAGCTTATTATCTATTATTACTCCTAAAAATTTCTTTTCTTTCACTTGAGGAATGGATAAATTATTATATTGAATATTGGTCAAATCATCAGTACCAAATACAACAAGAGAACTTTTTTCCGTATTAATATTTAATTTTAACTTATTACTGTAATATGAATTTAACTGACATAAAGCTAGATTTAAATTTTGTTGAGCAACCGAAATATTTCTGTCAATTGAGTAAACAACAATGTCATCTGCGAATTGTAACACTTTAACGTTTTTTGTAAGATATTGTGAAATCTGAGAAGTATACAGGTTGTACAAGATAGGTGACAGAGATGCTCCTTGCATTAGACCTTTACAAACAGAATGTGGGCCGTGTAATATCCCATTAAATTTAACATGAAACGACCGATCGTTCAGGAAATTATGTATCCATTTTAACAATTTTCCGGGTAAACCTAATTCATATAATACCAGTATCAGTTGGTTAATATCTACATTATCATATGCACCCTGAACATCAAGGAAGGCACAAACTGCAACAGATTTTGAAAGTAGACATTTTTTCATGTCTGTGATAAAAGTGACAAAGCTTTCTGGAGCACTTTTACCTTTTCTGAAACCAAATTGGATATCTGGTAAAATATTGTAATGCTCTACATAATAATCAAGTCTTAATTTGATAATTTGTTCTGTTACTTTACCTATGCAAGAGGTTAGTGATATGGGTCTATATGAATTGTAATCTTTAGGAGGTTTCTCAGGTTTCAGAATTGGAATAATGCACTGAGTTTTCCAAGATTCAGGAATAATTTGATTAAGCCATAGTGAATTTAAGACTATTAATAATTTCTTTTTACAGTTGATAGGAAGTTTTCGTAAAAGGATATAAGGAATATTGTCTAGTCCAGGAGCCGAATCCTTTCTTGAATCTAAAGCTATACAAAGTTCCTTATATGTAAATTCTCTTAACAAAAAAGTATTAATTTCATTGTCATTATTTTTATCGAAAAATATATCATTACCCACTAAACTACTGTTTGATCCATTACTAATTTTATTAATAAAATCAGGTAACCATTCGTCTTGTTTAGGTTTAGTCATAACATTAATCCTTTTAAATCTACGGATGTAATTCCAAATTTTTGAAACAGGAGTGTATCTATCTAAGGATGAACATAGGGTTTTCCAACTATTACGTTTTTGCTCACTGATAATTTTTTTCTTTTTTGCATCCAGTTTTTTATATTCAATAAACAGTTCCATTGTCATTGATGATCTATATGCTAACAAAGCCATTTTTGATTTTAGTACAGCTTCTGCACATTCATCGTTCCACCATGGTGCTGGGATTTTCCTATGGTTTGATGATATATTACATTTGAAGATAGGTGTACATTGGTCCCTTAAATTGTATAATAATTCACAAAATTTATTATATTGTGAAAGAGGGTCAGAGTCTGAAGGAATAAATTCACCAAATAATTTCTCAGCCTCAATCTCAAATTTAATCCAATCAGTTTTATGAAATAGATATTTTTGTATGTTATAATTTATTTGGTATTTACAGGGGGAGATCAGGATGTCAGTAAAGATCGGGAGGTGGTAACTTCCTAATGGATCTTCACCAACACTCCATTCACATAGTGGAGCTATGTCTGGGCTAACACAGGTGAGATCTATTGCTGATGGATTTCTGTTTGGGGCCTGGACTGTTGTGGCCTTGCCATCATTTAACAAGCACAGATCAGTTTCATCCAGTAGGTTAAATAGTTGAGTACCCCTTGACTTTGTTGTTGCACACCCAAAAGCTATGTGGTGCGCATTAAAATCTCCTGATATTAAGCAGGGTCTAGGTAAGGAATTAAATATATTTCTTAATTTATTTATTTTAAATCTACTACTTTTAGGTGGACAATACACAGTCAAAATGGATAAAGGACCAGTGTGAGTTTGAACTGAAATTGCAACTGATTGAATATCCTGGTAGAATGGGAGCTGTATGTTTTCATATTTAATATTATTTCTAATCAAAATACCAACACCACCATGATCATTTTTAGCATTTTTATAGATTAAATTATACCCTGGGAATTTCAGATTATGACAATTGTTAGTTTTTAACCAAGTTTCATTAAGCAGCAAAATATCAATGTTAAATTCTGTTAATAAAGACATTACAAGTGGCCGTTTGTTATTAATACTCTGAATATTATGATGTACTATTCTTATAAATCTATCCATTATGTAAGTGTTTCAATAAAATCTCTTTAATTTTAATTGTAGTCTTAGGAGCGTCTTTATTGTTTCCTAATGAAATTAGAGTTTTTACTAATGCATTTATTATCCTATCATTATTAATTATGTCACTGGTTTCTTTAATGGAAGAAATATGTTTAAATTTGTTCAGTCCTGAATTTTGGAATTTTAATGTATCATGTTTAGGTAAGGGAAGTGGAGGGAAATTCCTATTACTACTTGCATTATTAACAGAAGTGGCCGTTGTAGCAGCATAGGAAAGTTTTTTCTGTTTCAATTTGGCTTCCTTCATTGGGCATGTTCTGGCAATAGCCAGATGAGGACCCCCACAGTTAACACATTTAATTTCCTCCTCATTAATGCATTCTTTGTAGGAATGCTCACCAGCACAGATCGAGCATACTTGTTTATTTTTACATATTCTGGCTGAGTGATTGAATTTTAAACATTTAAAACATTGTAATAAAGGTTTAATATATGGTTTAACTTTGAAGCGCCAGTGATCCAAGAAAACAAATTCAGGCAAGGTGTTACTAACAAATGTTATAGCTACCGTCTTCAAGGCTTGTCTTACTCCATTACTGTCCTTTTTGGTGAACCTTCTTACCGCCACCATTTCATATTCACATGTGAGTTTTCTGTAGAGTTCTTCATTGGTGATGTCGAAGGGAACAAACTGGATTACACCGATGACTTCCACTGAAGATGCTGGAATGTATGCTTTTATATTATGAGCTTCTAATTTGGAATTGTTGTTCAGAAAATCATTGGCTGAACTGGCTTGCTTAAAAACAATTTGAATTTTATGAGCATTTACTCTACTAATTTCATACTGTCCTTTAATGAATTCTCCTAAAATATTTAATATGAATATCGGATCTTTGTTTCCAATAAATTCATTTTCAGTACTTTCAATAAATACTGGGAAGTTGTTATTGTTACAGTCATTGACTTATATTCTACCGATAGACGCGACGCGTCATAGAAACTGTTTGTCCCATATTTCAATAAAGCTCAGTAGCGACATCTAGTACATTTACTTGAATATTACAAATTATGATCAAAGATTATTAGACAGAAGAGACAGTTCAAATCAATAATAGCTTTTCCTAAGATACTGCCTAAGTATGAATGCCGTCATAGCAATTATATATTTTGTAATATTTTTTTATTTATGTGAATAATTCATGAAAGTTATCTAAATTAAACTAAAAACTCTTATAAGTGTACAAGTTTATCACAGTTTTACAATAAGATAATGAAACAACAGACAAATATTATAGAGATCTCCCTCTTTTGTAACGACGCGCAAGAATCTAAAACAATTTAAAGTGATATTAGTCTTTAATAACATTCAGTGGGTTCGAAATTTCAACGTAGTCCATTAGGTATTTCATATAAAGAAATAGGGTCTAAAAACTGTCCACTGTTTCAAAACATACATACAAAACACATATTTTGTGTTATTAATTAACAACATAAAATTAAAATAAAATACTGAAATAAATTTTTACCTACATTCTTCCTACATATCTGTATTTGTAATGTATTCGAATAGTTTATGCCTAATTGGTCGTCTGATATGAATGTCCCATGAATAATCTATATCTAATATAGTTCGTCTCTCTCACTCGACGGGCAATTTTTATGCGCGGGAATGAGACATACGATTAAGAAGCTCACCTTGTATTTCTAATGACCTATACAAATATTTAATCGAATAATAAATAAAATATCTGTATTATCGGCATTATACTACAATATTTTATCACTTAAGTTGTATGCTTTAATTATATTGTAATTTTAGAAAATTTCGCTATCGGTTTGACGGGGAAAAGTCAAAATAAATTACTTATAAATATAATCAAAGAGGCGTACTGCTGCGTAGCCGTCACGCGGCAGACTGATTCGTGTGCGGTGCATGCACCGCACTTGGGTGGGACACGTTTTTTACAAAGAACGTCTTATCTAGTGTAACATTGATATCGATGGTTACAGTTATCGGTATATTGCCTCTTGTAGCCAGGTTTGTAGAATGTTTTTGGCGCCAAAATCTCTTCTGCTGGATTACTAGTAGAAGTACTAGCAATCCGATCATACTTTCTCTTCTTATTATCTTTTATTGGGTCTCCATCACTATGGGTCCCCATTACTCCGGATAATTCAAGTATATAAAATATTTTATAAAATTAAAAATTTTAAATAGTCCGCCTTGTTTGACTTCCCGCCAAAAAGTCTCGCAAATATTTACATTATTTGGGGTGGCCAGCGGTCCGACGGTTGATATTCCCTAAAACAAAAGATATTAAAGATTTAAATTACATATTAAAAAACAAACCTCATTAATTATCTTTTATTTTTTAAACTTTTTCCTTATATGTATTGAACTGTATATGGTTGCGCAGTAGATATTGTTTTTGAAATAAAACTATTATTTACGGATTTTATCGCGGATTTGTTTTAAGTTTTGTTTTTTTTAACTTCTCCACGCAACGTTTCGATTACTTTACCAATTTCGTGGTCACGGGGCGGACTAGATATTATTTTGTTATTAGCTTTTATTACAATAGTTTTTATTTTCAGAACTAGCTATTTACTCAAATTATGTTTATGTTATACAGTGTTTTTATTAGTTCTGGGTGCTGGCTGGTGACCCAGGCATGTATGTGCACTGTAGTTCCACTCAAAGTTAAAATATCGATATTTTAGCAATAATATTTTTTTAAAGAGCGGTCAAAGTTTCCCGATACCTTAGGAAAAACGTGTCAACCTGGCCACACTCCCACAAATATCGCTATCTCATACTAGGTTACGCGGTGGCTACCCCTGTGGTGTAAATACATCGCAATCGCTTGCCAAACCTCCTTTGACTCGTGTTCAAAAACTGCCACTACTCCTCTACTTCCTACTCCGAACCATGCTCCGAACCGGCCCCGATCGACGTCAAGCCAAGGCAATTCAAGGGTATCGAACTAGGCAAACGCCTTGTTTACACGTTTATGTTGGTGGAAGTTGGCTAACCGTGTAAATGTAGCATTACAAGTGGCCAATGTTCACAATTATAGTCCTAGATACAATTATATTATGTTTTAATTTCTTTTAATACTTCAAATATTTGTTAAATTATAGCCTTTTTTGACGTGACAACGTCTTAAATTAGGTTGCGGCTGGGAGTCACTTATGAAAAAGTGTAACGCCCGGTAACGTTACGATGAGTCACCGAACGAGAGAGAGGCCCGCCGAATGCCTTGCGTCTCTCTCCCACTCAACTATGATCTAATTATAGTTGAGTGATTAATTTAATTATATTCATATCAATAAATATTCTACCGAGAAAAAGACGTTGTCACGTAAAATCTTCGCCCGTAAAACCGACTTTACAGGCAACCATTTTTTTTATTTGAATTACTTCTTGTAATGACAAGGAAGACTCAAATAAAATGTAACTTTCAATAGGAACTCAGATTTTTATGAGATAGACAGGTAATATTTAATAAAACCCATTTAATTGGACTCTGATCATTAAGTTGAAAAGCTTTTATAATACAGTATTTGATATATTAATATAATGTTATTTTTGTATTTCAAATAAATTATTTTAGAACTTTGGCAAAATCTACCATAAATGGTAGTTTTATTTCTGTCGTAAGTAGGTTATAGAAGTAATAAATGACAATAAGCTGGCAACGGAAGCTGCCATGTCTATGACGTGGACTTTTTGGCGGGAAGTCAAACAAGGCGGACTATTTAAAATTTTTAATTTTATAAAATATTTTATATACTTTAATTATCCGGAGTAATGGGGACCCATAGCGATGGAGACCCAATAAAAGATAATAAGAAGAGAAAGTATGATCGGATTGCTACTACTTCTACTAGTAATCCAGCAGAAGAGATTTTGGCGCCAAAAACATTCTACAAACCTGGCTACAAGAGGCAATATACCGATAACTGTAACAATAACAACTTCCCAGTATTTATTGAAAGTACTGAAAATGAATTTATTGGAAACAAAGATCCGATATTTATATTAAATATTTTAGGAGAATTCATTAAAGGACAGTATGAAATTAGTAGAGTAAATGCTCATAAAATTCAAATTGTTTTTAAGCAAGCCAGTTCAGCCAATGATTTTCTGAACAACAATTCCAAATTAGAAGCTCATAATATAAAAGCATACATTCCAGCATCTTCAGTGGAAGTCATCGGTGTAATCCAGTTTGTTCCCTTCGACATCTCCAATGAAGAACTCTACAGAAAACTCACATGTGAATATGAAATGGTGGCGGTGAGAAGGTTCACCAAAAAGGACAGTAATGGAGTTAGACAAGCTTTGAAGACGGTAGCTATAACATTTGTTAGTAACACCTTGCCTGAATTTGTTTTCTTAGATCACTGGCGCTTCAAAGTTAAACCATATATTAAACCCTTATTACAATGTTTTAAATGTTTAAAATTCAATCATTCAGCCAGAATTTGTAAAAATAAACAAGTATGCTCGATCTGTGCTGGTGAGCATTCCTACAAAGAATGCATTAATGAGGAGGAAATTAAATGTGTTAACTGTGGGGGTCCTCACCTAGCTATTGCCAGAACATGCCCAATGAAGGAAGCCAAATTGAAACAGAAAAAACTTTCCTATGCTGCTACAACGGCCACTTCTGTTAATAATACAAGTAGTAATAGGAATTTCCCTCCACTTCCCTTACCTAAACATGATACATTAAAATTCCAAAATTCAGGACTGAACAAATTTAAACATATTTCTTCCATTAAAGAAACCAATGACATAATTAATAATGATAGGATAATAAATGCATTAGTAAAAACTCTAATTTCATTAGGAAACAATAAAGACGCTCCTAAGACTACAATTAAAATTAAAGAGATTTTATTGAAACACTTACATAATGGATAGATTTATAAGAATAGTACATCATAATATTCAGAGTATTAATAACAAACGGCCACTTGTAATGTCTTTATTAACAGAATTTAACATTGATATTTTGCTGCTTAATGAAACTTGGTTAAAAACTAACAATTGTCATAATCTGAAATTTCCAGGGTATAATTTAATCTATAAAAATGCTAAAAATGATCATGGTGGTGTTGGTATTTTGATTAGAAATAATATTAAATATGAAAACATACAGCTCCCATTCTACCAGGATATTCAATCAGTTGCAATTTCAGTTCAAACTCACACTGGTCCTTTATCCATTTTGACTGTGTATTGTCCACCTAAAAGTAGTAGATTTAAAAGAAATAAATTAAGAAATATATTTAATTCCTTACCTAGACCCTGCTTAATATCAGGAGATTTTAATGCGCACCACATAGCTTTTGGGTGTGCAACAACAAAGTCAAGGGGTACTCAACTATTTAACCTACTGGATGAAACTGATCTGTGCTTGTTAAATGATGGCAAGGCCACAACAGTCCAGGCCCCAAACAGAAATCCATCAGCAATAGATCTCACCTGTGTTAGCCCAGACATAGCTCCACTATGTGAATGGAGTGTTGGTGAAGATCCATTAGGAAGTTACCACCTCCCGATCTTTACTGACATCATGATCTCCCCCTGTAAATACCAAATAAATTATAACATACAAAAATATCTATTTCATAAAACTGACTGGATTAAATTTGAGATTGAGGCTGAGAAATTATTTGGTGAATTTATTCCTTCAGACTCTGACCCTCTTTCACAATATAATAAATTTTGTGAATTATTATACAATTTAAGGGACCAATGTACACCTATCTTCAAATGTAATATATCATCAAATCATAGGAAAATCCCAGCACCATGGTGGAACGATGAATGTGCAGAAGCTGTACTAAAATCAAAAATGGCTTTGTTAGCATATAGATCATCAATGACAATGGAACTGTTTATTGAATATAAAAAACTGGATGCAAAAAAGAAAAAAATTATCAGTGAGCAAAAACGTAATAGTTGGAAAACCCTATGTTCATCCTTAGATAGATACACTCCTGTTTCAAAAATTTGGAATTACATCCGTAGATTTAAAAGGATTAATGTTATGACTAAACCTAAACAAGACGAATGGTTACCTGATTTTATTAATAAAATTAGTAATGGATCAAACAGTAGTTTAGTGGGTAATGATATATTTTTCGATAAAAATAATGACAATGAAATCAATACTTTTTTGTTAAGAGAATTTACATATAAGGAACTTTGTATAGCTTTAGATTCAAGAAAGGATTCGGCTCCTGGACTAGACAATATTCCTTATATCCTTTTACGAAAACTTCCTATCAACTGTAAAAAGAAATTATTAATAGTCTTAAATTCACTATGGCTTAATCAAATTATTCCTGAATCTTGGAAAACTCAGTGCATTATTCCAATTCTGAAACCTGAGAAACCTCCTAAAGATTACAATTCATATAGACCCATATCACTAACCTCTTGCATAGGTAAAGTAACAGAACAAATTATCAAATTAAGACTTGATTATTATGTAGAGCATTACAATATTTTACCAGATATCCAATTTGGTTTCAGAAAAGGTAAAAGTGCTCCAGAAAGCTTTGTCACTTTTATCACAGACATGAAAAAATGTCTACTTTCAAAATCTGTTGCAGTTTGTGCCTTCCTTGATGTTCAGGGTGCATATGATAATGTAGATATTAATCAACTGATACTGGTATTATATGAATTAGGTTTACCCGGAAAATTGTTAAAATGGATACATAATTTCCTTAACGATCGGTCGTTTCATGTTAAATTTAATGGGATATTACACGGCCCACATTCTGTTTGTAAAGGTCTAATGCAAGGAGCATCTCTGTCACCTATCTTGTACAACCTGTATACTTCTCAGATTTCACAATATCTTACAAAAAACGTTAAAGTGTTACAATTCGCAGATGACATTGTTGTTTACTCAATTGACAGAAATATTTCGGTTGCTCAACAAAATTTAAATCTAGCTTTATGTCAGTTAAATTCATATTACAGTAATAAGTTAAAATTAAATATTAATACGGAAAAAAGTTCTCTTGTTGTATTTGGTACTGATGATTTGATCAATATTCAATATAATAATTTATCCATTCCTCAAGTGAAAGAAAAGAAATTTTTAGGAGTAATAATAGATAATAAGCTTAAATTTCAAAGTCATATAAATTACATATGTAAAAATGCAACAAGAAATTTAAATATCTTGAGAAGTTTGGCAGGAACATTCTGGGGTTCAGACCCTAAAACCTTATTAATGCTCTTTAAAAGTATCATTAGGAGTCATTTTGATTATAGTTATTTAGCTTATATGTATGCCGGCTCTTCATTGTTAAAAAAATTAGATGTTATTCAAAATATTGCATTGAGAATAATAAGTGGTGCAATGAGAACTACGCCTATACATGCACTTGAGGCTGAGGTCTGCGTACCTCCTCTGGCTATTAGAAGGTTACACTTTGCGGAAAAGTTTTGTTTAAAAGCTTTATGCAAAACCAGCTCAATATTATTAGATACTGTTAAATTGCCTGAAAATTTATGCGATGCCTCATTAGACGATTACATTCGTCCTTCTGATATAATGTATAACAAAATTCCTGAATTGTGTACTATAATGGCTCATATGAATGAGCTTAGTGTAAATATGAATAAATTTAGTATATACCCTGTATATAATTGTAAATACGATGCTCTGTTAGATTCAACTCAAGGAAGGGATAGCGTAGATGACATAAATAATGTGCTCTGGTATAAAATATACACTGATGGCTCAAAGACCCTAGATCGTGTATGTGCTGCTTTCTATGACTCGTATAAGAAAATAAGTAAAAATTATAGAATTAATAACGAGAGTAGTATTTTCACAGCAGAAGCATACGCAATTTATAGAGCCTTAATGTACACGAAAGATTTAGGTAACGTTGACAGAATACTTATTCTATCAGACGCTCAAAGTGTTATTAAAACAATATATGGTTCAACTTTGGCTTATAAAACCAACTATATAATTTATAATATAAAAGAATTGTTGTATAATTTGAACAAGAGCAAGGTGGTTAGGATTGAATGGGTACCCGGACATTCGGGAATCCAGGGTAATGAATTAGCTGATAAAGCAGCTAATTCTCATTGGGATGAAGACCATAATGATGCACTGAAAATACCCTACACAGATTATTTTCTGACATTAAAAGAAAAAACTAGATTAAGATGGGAGTGCTACTGGAAGGAAAAAAATAAAAGTAAAGGAAAATGGTATGCATCAATACAAGAGAACCTACCCGCCCGCCCATGGTTTAATAATAATAAAATGCAATTTGAAGAAAGGAAATGTATAACTATAATAAATAGATTAAGATTTGGACATTGTCAGACTCCAGCACATCTGTTTAGGATGAAAATATTAGCATCTGATCATTGCCAATATTGTGGCGTACAAACAGCAGACTTAGATCATATTGTTTTAACTTGCCCTAAATTTTATTTATTACGTTTAATTTTAATTTCGGATTTATTAGAAATATCAACATATAAGCCTTCGTCAGTTAAAGAAATGTTAAAGAATCCATTAATGTATAAACCGTTATATAAATATATATGTAGTACAGTAGAAAAATTGTAAAGGTTGTTGATGTTGTAAATGTATATAGATTTATGATTGTATATAATTCGAACAGACGATTTGTAATAGTTAAGAATTGGCTAAAAGGACTTGTTTCCATGGCCGTAAAATTTTAAATAAAAAAAAAAAAAAAATGTCTATGACGTCATGGGCGGAGTTTAGTTGAAGATCGAATTCGGATTCGGTTGGCGGGCGCGGCCATCTTGGTGAATTAGTGACCTGGCGATTCGGTTTTAGTTAGTGAAAAATCATTTGTCATCCACAATGTCGGAAAGGGAAGATAATGTGTATAAAGCTAAGTTAGCCGAGCAGGCTGAGCGCTATGACGGTAAGTACATATTTTTTAATATATCGCCTCTATTAGGACGAAAATTCCATCGTATTTTCGCCGACAGTTGAAAGACGATTTAGTGATAGTTTGAAAAAAATATATGTAGTGATATTCCGTATGACTCTCATTTGGTCCTTTTCGATAGAGAATAGGGTGTAATACATTCAAATTTTGTTCTTTTATTACCTTCCGAGCAAATCAATGTTACTCGTTAGGCTTGGTCAGCGATCGATGCGTCATCCGCCGGTGGGATGTCCTTAACATTTTTTACTATGATAAAGCTAATGAAAACCTTTGAAAAGCGTACAAAAACCTCCACGGTTCACTAATAGCTATGTTTTCAGTCGCATAAAGCGCAACCTACGTCTGTATTGCATGTAAAACTGTATCGTCTGAGAAAAAAATATGTTCAATTTTTCCCATCCCAGGGTAATAGAATCGCGATCGATGTCATTGAATTCGGTCATGCATGTCGCGCCTTGGACAAATAACTTGTTTGGAGGCTGCGGAATGTTCTGGTAGTATTAGACGACGCAATTTTACGTCGCCTCGGATTTCACCCATTGTTTCGTGATATCAGAAGCACGGGAACTCACCTTCTGACACAGTGGCGAGATTTAGAATAATGTGGTCATTGTGAGAGCTCGTGGTAGTGTCAGGTGCGAGCGCACATCGCTTTTCACCTCATTATTAAATGAAATTAAGTGGCCGGGTGGCGGTTCATTGACCTTTATTAGAATTATCGTCTGAGAGTATCTCTGCTGGGGGAAGTATCGTAAATCTTATCAACTAACGCCCGGCCGCCGTATTAAAAACGAACATTTTTTTGTGCGAATCATAACTGTCAAATTTCAAGGATTTTTATCGATTGCAACAGTATCAATATCTGGACAGTTGACTTATTTATTATCTCACTCGGACGCTTTACAAACGAATTGTGTAAAATGAGACAGCATATACTATGTTGGTTTGTCGTATCAGTTGTATAGGCCCTATAGGTGTCCCAAAATTGAGAATCGCGTGAAATTGTTGACCACATGGTTACGATCGTTAATATTCGGAAAAAAATCAAGAACATGTGCACTTGGCCACACCCTGTTGTGCCTGATTCAACATTTTTCAAGTTCCATGCCCTATTCAACTGATAAAGAATGCATTACAAGCAGTTTAACACACTTACATCTCAATGAAATTTTCAGTCATTAACTCCAAATCAATTGTCAACATGCCACTAATGGAGAAATAACCTCTTTTATAAAAGAAAGCACAGGGATATTGATCAGGTAGTTCAACTTTCTTTCAGTAACCTAACTGTCAAATAATGTGGGTATTGTGGTTGTTGGGCCAAAAAAACTGAAGTGAATTTAGTGCACAGTTGCAAATAAATTTACCTTGAAAGAGTTTTTGTGGCATGTCTGGAAGCATTGAGGCTGTGCTCATTCAAAAATTCAAATATAAATTGATTTTTCATTTATATTGTTAAGTAAGGCTAACTAATATATTATGATGAATATTAAGCGTAAAAAAGCCTTTTCAACCACACTTGATATGTTTAAAACTAGTTTATTTGGTGCAACTATGATATTTTTTACTACCTTGGAAATTAGTTACATAATTTAAGAATAAAATATCATTTTTTGTACATAAAGCCTGAACTGTGTCATACTAGAATTAGGTATTATATAACTCAAATGGTCAACATACTAATGCACTAATAAGTTCCCTAGAGAATTCATTGTACTATGTGAATACATATTCAATTTTAATGTATGATGTAATGTCCACCCTGGTTTTATGCCTGAGGGTGAGTTGGGTTTTATTTGGGCTCGCCCCACATGATGTCACTCATGCAATGTATTTCTAGACTTCAGAACAACTTCAAAGTTAGTCATTCATGCAAATGGTAGTTACAATGTTATAAAGATTTTATTTAAAAATTTTTAACTTCTGCTTATGTCACTTTTTGTAAGTGTTGAATAAGCTATTGACTATTACTCTTGATATTTTGTGTCTTATAAACTTATCTCGCCTTAATTCCAGTAGAAAATCCTTGCACATTATAAAACATGAATATCTCTAAATATGTCAATGTGATTTAAATTTTCACCACATTATGATAATTTATCTGGTTTCTAGAACAAAAAATGAATCAAGGACGCTATCTGGTTACGGTGTGTATGATAATGAAATGTGTTCTCACATACTGGGGCCAAAACATATTCCTTATGTAATACATCTTATATGGCCAAGTATTGGTTAAAGCTGGCTTGCAACTGTCTAGATTCTTATGACTCAAACATGCTAAATGCCTTATATAGACTTTTCATTTTATTCCATGTAGATTAGATTTCATTGAATAGGAATTATTCAAATTATGCAAATTTGATATGGAGAAGATTGCATGTCTTGTCCTAGATATAATGATAAAATGAATAAGAGAATGGGTGTGGGTTTTGTATAATTCATGAATCATTGCTTGTTACAAGAGTGTATTAACATAGACTCGAATATTGGATTCTAACGCAAGGATCAATGAACATGCTACTCAATAAACAGTTGCTGCAAGGAAAATGCAAGGTGTGTTTAATCAGGTGCCACAATACTAGGCTCATAAACTTATTACTAGAAATACTGGTTTAATACCCTGTTATCGTAAAATAGTTTCACACCATTTTTGCTTATGTTTAACATTGTGGCAGACATTATAGGAATACGAGAAATTCAATTTTATTCAAAGTATGGTTTTCACAACAAATTGTCTCACAAACATATTCCTCGTTCCAGAAATGGTGGAGGCAATGAAGAACGTGGCGTCCCGCAACGTGTCCGACAATGAACTTACAGTGGAGGAGAGGAACCTTCTGTCGGTCGCCTACAAGAACGTCATAGGAGCCCGCCGCGCCTCCTGGAGGATCATATCCTCTATAGAACAAAAGGAAGAGACAAAAGTGAGTACCATCCACATGTATCCCGACAGGTCGTTATGGACGCTCTGTACTGCGGAGTTTAAAACACGTGCGGAAACGCCGCATGCTGTGGGAAATTGTCGACGCTGACTTGCGTAAGTTAAGGAAAAGTCGCAGGCAGCCGCCATCGCATCTATAAATAATTTTACGTTGTAGTTTTTACGAGGATAAGGGGAGATGTGCGGAAAAAATGCGCAACTACATGTTTTTACGAGCGCGTCCAATGACATCGGCCGCGTGTTACGGCCGGCACGTGGTGCGGCCAGACTCACTCCAGAGCTTAGACAGCGAGTCATAGCAGTGAGACAGAGCTAGCAAACTGATGTGGAGAAATTGCGGGGCTGTGTCGGGCAAGCCGCAGGGCTGTCACCGGCGCGAGATGTTACGCGATCGATAATCCGGCCGGCGAGCGCGTACACTTGTGTACCGAACACTGAAATCTATTGCGCGAAATATACGCCGAGATATGGACTCGGGTTAGCCGTTATGTAACGTTGTAAATGGAAATAATTGGATACGGCGACTGATGCTTGTACTCTGTTAAACTGTTGTGACGGAAACGCATAACGTGCTGTCTCGCACAGTTTTGGTTAGTCGCACGTGTGACGCGTATTTCGTCTTGTGGTTTCGAATAGATCAAAGCTAACTGTAAAAACATTGTCTAGTACGAGACGGAAACGCGATACCAGTAAAAGCCATTAAGATAACTTTAAGTGCTGACCCTTCAAATCGGAATGTGAAAAAACTATTTACCCAATTTACTTAATTATTTTTCTATAAGGAAATTGAAAAGTAACTGCCGTATTGCGTTTCTCATGCAATACGGAGCGGTAGAAAGTCGAACATTGTCGTGGGGAAGAACCCGAATAAGTTGCAATGCAAAGAGCCGTTACCGAGATAACGTTTTTTTGTTCACACTGCGACATTGTACGACAAAAACTCTGTCGGCTGCGGCGCGACCACTAACAGGCCGTGTAATGAGGAAAGTGACTCACGCCTAATTATTTCATATAGCGTACGATTCAACGGCCGGCTTAAAAACGCACTATCCAACATGGCACTTGTATATTTTGAATTTGGTGACGCATCTCGTGTGTAACGTATTGTAAGACTTGGGGCATGCTATTTGCATTGTGACTTGTGAGTGACTTGGCTGCGAGAATAAATATGCGGCCGACAGTCGAGAGTAGCGACAGCGGGCAGGCGATATTGACAGCTTTCACAGCATTTCCCAGGCTTTTGCACATCTCGTAGACAATGTGGTATTGAAATATCGACCGTTGGCCATGTGGAATGGACACGCCCCGTGGTGGCTGGGGCTGCGTCGGATGCGGTGCATTCATGAAGACGTAACGCATACGTAGAAATCCTTGCCAAATGGAGTAAGTTAATTGCGCATCAGATTTGGCTGTTCTCTTTTCCTTATTTTAAATGGCCCATTTATGTGACCGGATGTGCATTATTCATGGACATGAGCCATTTTATCTCAACTATTTCAAGGATGTGATATTTATATCGTCATATTGAGATTAAATCACGATGATTCTTCTTAGTACAAATGTGAGCGCTTTAACTAATAACGCATTTTTTTCCTTTTCTAATCGTTTGGGAATACCTGAAGTCAAAAAAGTGCATGCTCTACTGTAAGTCGCTACAGTGATGATATCCTAACGTGGCTTTGACAATAGGTGTTTGCAAATCGACCGCACAACTAGACATGAAAGCCGCTCATTAACTTTTAAATTGCTCGCAACGATTCTTATCGTGCATGAGGGCTGTTCCAGTAAAGGTACATGTGGCACATTGTACTAAGCCCGCCGTGACTCGGCAATGCTATGTGCTATTGATTAACCTCCATTGGCTGTAGGAGTCTGCATTGTTCAACTGTTTTCTGAAAATATTAGTGGATTTAAATATTTCATGTCGAGGAGCAGGTTACAAAACTACGTTTAAAATCCTGTTTCGAGCTCTATTATACATAATAATCTAAGGCAAATTATTCGCATAATTTGAGTCATCGCTTGGCAACTACCTAACCAATTTATACGTCATGTCGCTAGTTGTGGCCGATTTAAGTGCATGTTATCACTATTTCAGAGAATGAGATAAAGTTTTAATTATTTATTCATACATACATAAACTCACGCCTTTTTCCCAGATGGGGTAGGCAGAGGTGCCAGGGCACCCACATTTCGCCTTAGACGTTCCGTCCCACAATATGGTAGGTGGCGAGCCTATCGCCATATCGGGCACAAATTCCTGACTATGGGCTGATAATGAATAGAAAAATCCAATATCACTTTGCCCAACCCGGGATTCGAACCCGAGACCTCAGCTTTGTAAGCGTACCGTAGTACAACTTATCTATAAAACTGAAATTAAAGTTATAAAAATGTTTATTCATTAGCCGCCATTGGCACTAAGCGCGGTGAGTGAGAAGCGCCGGTGCTGCGGATCGATACGCGAACCGAACCCAGTGACGAAACGTAATAACACCAAGCAAATAAAATAACTAGAATTGGGACAAACAAAATTATTCACAAAGCACCGAATTAGATAAAAGCTTATGTTGCGCTGATTATTCCAAATTATTCAGAATGCGTAAGTAGACTCTCGCTACACGGTAATATTGTAATTGGATAGAATCCTCGTGCTCAATTAAGTTTATGCAATTTCGTAATGGGTTTTGAAATTTTCTTTGTCATTTAGGTGATTATAAACAGATGTATACCTGACACATGAAATTTGAATAGTGTGATAAAGATCAAAGATGATTTAAGAAAACTGTCCTCGTGTCTAGTGACTAGTCGATGATTTACGATCTCCTACGTACGGTCTAGCAACAGGTAACTAGAATTATTGATAGTCGCGGCGCTTTTAGGTAAAAATATACCTCGAACAGACCGTGGGTTCGATTCCCGCGCCGAGACATTAGTTGCGTGACCCACCATATTTCATTGTGTTGTGTGTTGAGACCCATAAATTGATCACATAGTATTTGATACCCATGTTAGAAGACTTGTATCATCAGGACTAAATTATGATTGTTGGGTGTATTTATTACTAAAGCTCGTGGAGATACAAAATTACTGATTGACTATATTTTTTGCAATAAAAGCAATCTAAAGAGTAACTCGCGCTAAGCATTGATGGCAAACTTATTATTCTATTGAACAAAGTTGGCCGGGCACGCGCTCCCAACAACTGCGTGGAAAAACTGCCAAGGGCGCGATACTTCGACACTTTACCGGAACAATGTTGTATGACGCAGGTTGCCAGCTTTATTACTACGGAATAAGTTCGGGCGGTTTTTATAACCGACCCTTTTTTGTTAGTCGGGATTTATAATCGCTGTATCCAAAGATGGCGGGCATGGGATTATGGATGCCGGTTATGATGGCTCTTGGTTAGTCATTTTGACGATGTTGCGATACACTAAATGTATTTAAGTAATAGTGCCAATATTTGGAAACGTAACAATATTTGTATGATGTTGAGATGTTTACGTTTACTTTTAATATTAAACAAATGTACGCAATAGCTGCAATACCAGTTCGCATTTTATACAAGTCTTGTATTTTGTTGTCGGCACAAGGATCTACGTTTCAGCGTCATATGAATATGAATTTACTCTCTATCGTAGTTAGACTGCAACTAATTAAAATCTAAATCATCAAACAATCTTTACCACGTGTAGTGGCGACAATCTGACTAGTAATTGCTATCAGTATAGACAACAAACTTGCAATTCTATCGCACCACTCAACCTTGTATGTCAGTTTTCATAGCTATCAATTTGCTAATAAAGCGTGCCTCTCTTTGAAGCCGCGTTTTCTTATTGTGCCGGGCTTTGTGCATCGCGCCTGCACCAATTGTCACGTCACACGTTGTCAGGAACTGTCTGAAATGCGCTTTTTATAGTGCAGTCTGGCGTGTTCACGACGAGAGAATATTCTGAAGTTGTGTTTTCAGTATCCAAAGAAATGAGAAACTTTTCCTAAATATAGTCTCAATAATCAATTGAGAATTATTCCTCTTAATAAGCTGTTGCGTTTCATCCACTAGAATGTGCTGAATATTCGTACATTTATGGTTAAACAAATTATACTCTATCCAGGGCCCTATGCTTTCATATCCACAATCATAATATCTTAAACAGTCAGTAAGGATGAACTCAAGGCAATCATTTGTAAGCCCAAACATAGTGTGACTTCGATGTCACATCGCGCGGTCTCCGTCCTTATAGGTGTGAGATATAGATAACTCGAAATATATTCATTGAGGCTATGATTAATATCGAAGTGACTCAATATTATATGCAGCGAACATAAAATATGAACATGGCACACGATAAAATGTCGCCGTGCATAAATTTTGCGCGAGTGAAAGGTCTTTGTGTAACAGTGAAAAGTTCAATAGTTTACTAGACTCGCTCGCAAACCGCCTTTCTAAAGCAATCTCGATAAATGTTTTCAAATATTGATCGAGTTAATGCGGAACGCGGGGAATTGACGAAGTTTCGGAATGCAGTGAGATCACCCGCTCAATAACGCAGATAGCCGACGATGAGGCGTTACGTACTTATGGTTTCTGTTTGGTGATAGCTGTATATGGATCTGTTGTTAAGTTTTTATCCAAGCACTTAATCCGGGAAGATACCGCAGCGTTTAAACATCGACAGACCTAAGTGATACTTTATAAGGATTGGATCATATACTTGTAGTTAAGATTCATAGATAGAATACAATAAAAGCTATTTACATTTTCTTCACGCAAATACGGCCAAATTAAGCTTCAGATGTGATGGCTAGGAACCGACAATAATATTACAGCTACTAATATCGCGCATAGCTTGTACTGGATTCTAAAGCGTAGACAACAATTTGCCCTTGTGAAATTGTAAATTACCTAATGATAGTATAGTAGTCACTGCCGGCTCAATGTACTAGTGGTCGCGTGGATTTTTAACCGGAGATAGACCATTTACTTGGGAAAATCCGCTTAGATTCTTCCTGGTCCGTTCGAGACTAGTTATATCTTGTCGACTGTTAATGGTCCTCCGAAAGGTTTCTAAAATTGATTGTGTGAGATTTCCTGAAGAACTTTCGTTTCCAACTATTAGTATTAGTAGGCCACATCTTTGGTTGATCAATTTTCTATCGCTCTAAAACTTGTAATATGTTGGGTTTAAGCTTTTTTTTTTTTTTTATTGCTATGAATGGCGAGACGAGCATGCCGTTCGCCTGATGGTAAGCGATACGACCGCTCATAAACAGTAGCAAAACCAAACAACACCTTGAATTAAAAAGCAATGCTCTCGAGATTTCGTAGTATCTTTCGATCAATACTTCGCCATCTCTCTCAGGACTCAATCAACTTTCTGTAGAAAAGTGTCCCGAGACTTGCCTTTAAAATTCAAGCTACTAATAAAATTATTTTAAAGAATTTATTCGTAACTTTGCAATTTCATTTTTCTTCTAGATTCTGATCTTCATTTTGTTGAAATATTTTCATTGAATGATTTACAAGCCAACTACGCAGTACATATGAGTGATCAATGCGTGCATTGGGGTGCTTTTGTTGGAGCCCCCAGTCGCCGTCCCCTGCTCTCTCATTAGTATTTGACCATGTTCCACCGTTTCTGTGCGAATGGCGTGTTGAGAACAATCGCCAACTTGGATCGTTATTTGTTGGGAAGTTCGACACTTTGTTGGTTCGCTACGGTATTTTGTATTTATTTCGCTTCATTTGTACACGGACAGAAATTCTGTATGCGAATTTATCACTTTCCTTGTATCCTATAACTTATTACCTGCTGTTTAATCATCTCATGAACTATTGAGAGGAAATAGTTGTCGTTTCCTATTCATCGCTATATTTTTTCACCAAATCCCCGTAAACACAATTTTAGATAGATACAAACGATTAGGACAGTTATTTTTAACACCGGTCACTGTGCCAAAAAATATCTGATGTAACGCAAATATTTCCGAGCAATTGTTGGCCGCACTTGTCTCTAAAAAAGCTGTTTCACCAAGTCTAGTAGAAAAAGTGGGTCAGGTAATGTAGTGAGTGTTGGAGACCATGTGGCGCCCGTCGCCGTACGCGTCGTATGTTGCAGCAGCGTTACTTATTGATTGTACGAGCGGCCGGGTGTGACGTCATCTCCTCCGGGAACAGCCGGTCGATAGGGAGCGGTGCGCGCCTTCGCCGCCAACGCCGCTGGTCGCACAATAACCAACACCTTTGTACACCACGATGCTATCTTGCGCCCCCTTTAGATAAATATTACGCCAGCGACAGTCTGCTGCCACGGAAACAGCCGTGACGGGAGCTCACAAGTTGTGAATAAAAAAATCAAGTAATTGGGCATTAATTTCCTTAGGTTTGGGTAAATCCAAGTAATTGGCATAGTCGTAAAAGAATTTCAATCTGTTTTCAAGGTTTCGGGTTCGATCCCCGCACGCAAACGGGGCGTACGTTGACTTCAGATATTTCTCGGGTCTGGGTGTTTGTCCATGTGAATTTTTTAGTTCGAAGCTGATCTTAGGTCTTGTTTTATTACCTGTTCTCATCTCACAATTACACAGGGTCATCGCGATATGGCCTTTCAGCCATTTTGCAGAATTAAATGAAAGCTCGATGAAAAAACAGTACATTTCTCTTTAGAGCCGCGTACGAATATATCTGTGTAGGCTTACTCATTTATGTAAGCCTGCAAAACTCGCAACTCACAAATTGAGGGCGGCGGATGAGGTGAAAAAAGAAGCAATTTTTCTCCATAGGTTTGTTTGCACAAGCACGGCTTTGTTGCGCGGACGAGGCATTGTGATGTGTATGGGCTGTGGCGCTGTGTGGAGTAGGACGGTGCGTTGAAAGGTCAGCTCGCGGGTACACTCTGCGTTATTGATCCGCCGGTGACGCGCGCCAAGCCCTGCTCATCACTAGGATACGTGTTACCGTTGAAATTAATTGAAATGTACATGAGGTCATGCCTGTTGCGACACGGGCAGACAACGTACCACCGGTGACATGTGACGTAGACGAACCTATTGCCATGTCGAGCACAAATTCAAAAAGATATGCAAAACGAGAAAAGTAACAGAGAATATAAATTAAGATAATTGCGAAAATATGCACAGTTTGGATATATTGGGTTGTTTGAACAAGGCGTGAACAAGCAATTAAGCTGACGGGTATAATTATGGCGACTGTCGAGTGAACCTCACGCTTCTCGTTAGACATTTTCTTTACACCGCGCCGCAGACTACTCGTACTCGCCATTCGCCATGGGGTGCACCGTGCTAGCGTAAAAAATACTTCTAGTAAATGTTGCTGCCTACTGAAAATAACAATATAAACATCAATATATTCCTTTTATTGAATCTGTTTCGATAAAACAAAACGTGGGCTTTCCGGCATCCATTTTTATAGCCAGTAGGGTTTTATTGTAATTGCATTTACGGCGCTAAATTGATTCCCTGGTAGCATATAGACGTGAAACCTAGTTTAGACGCTTCAAATTGATATATTTGCGAGAGAGTGGGTTGAAACAGATTAATTTCCAACTAAGTGTTCCGAGCGGGGAGACATTACGCTGAACGCTATATTTAAAGATACTAAAACGTTGATTATACTACATTACTGTATTCGGTTTATGGAATGTATTGCAATGACTCAAGTATTAACTAAAGTATGATAGTATAATTTGTAAATAAGTTTTATTAACATGAATTACAATTTAACAATTAATCTGGGTATAATTAATCGGTAAAATGGTTAAAAGATCTCAAATTAATTTCAAATCATATGCAGATATAAATAGTAACAGGTTTAATAGAGTTGATAGAGCACAATAAACAATAGTTAAATCAACACGAAATAGAAAATCTGTTGAAAAAACAACGAGTTTTATAGACTTTTTGAACTGACTGTCGGTCGGGCAACTTTTGAAGCTTCAGTGAGCAAGTAGGCGATCGTTTAGACTTATACCTCAATGATTTATATACCATATCGCCTGCGATACATTCCGAACCTTACTGATTTTTAGCAGATTTAAAACCAAATAAAATTGAATATAAATCAATTAAAGGATTGTAAGTCGCGTAACATGCAAGAATATACTTCTGTAAATAGTCGAATTTAGTAGCAAATTGATCTGTCGATATCGATGAAGATTGTTGTTCAGACTACCGAGATAATAGCTAATAATACGTTTTTATCACTATACAGATATTTCTATGCCGACTTTTAAATCGTCATGCTGTATTATCTGAACGATCAACGTCAGAATTTTCGGAGAATTTGGTATTGCGGTTCGGCCTCAAGTAGTACGGTTATAAGCTAAGGTTAGCTTAAATTCCGTAAAAAGTGATTCATAAGCTATTATAGAACTGTAATAGCTTATCGCCTGATGAACTGTCCAAGTTACCTTTGCATTCACAAATTGTCCGAATGACGAATGGTGGGAATATCGCTTATTGCAAATGCTATGCTTTCAGCCACGAAAACCCGAAGGTTACAGTCACCCCTCGGCCCGTTAACACCCCCGATAACACCGCCATAACCTACTTTTGGAGGTAAAAATACATTTTTTCACCCAGCCGAGGACACGGAGGGTTTGCGCGGATACCATCGACCCGTTTGACCTTATTGCTTCTCCAAATGGCGTTTAATGAAGGGGTCTTTGGCCCGCTGTTTGCGGTCGCCGATTTGATTTGAATCGTCTGGACGCGGTTTTGTAACAGATAATTTGTATTACGGGTTTGTTAGATGTCTCTGAGAGATTTGGGTTGAATAATTTGTCGGGTTTGAAGACGAAATAAGCTGTCAGTAGTTTTCAATCATTGGATTTTCAAATAGACAAAAGCGATTAACAAACTTTATACTATGCGTATGATATAGTTTTCTTCGCCTGTTATCAACATCGTCATCATCACTGCTGAACACAAGCGCCCCCATGTATTATTAAACATGACAAAAAATATCTATGGAAAGATAAGTATGAAAATAAAGGTAAAAAATTACGCAATTAATCAAAACACATCATGTGCTACGCAGTAACATATGTGACGTAATCACACTTGTTATCTACGATGTGTGGATATGGTTGATCTTAATCGAGTATGGTTTTATCCACCAAAATATATTTGTGTTTCAAACACATCCATTTCCCGTTAAGTTTGTTTATTTCTTAACATTACAGTAAATATTCTTTGTCTGAAAAAGTGTTCTGAGAATGGGTTGCGTGCCGCTTGCGCTGACGAATTATAAATAAAAGGTGACGTTAATTCGTGTTCGTTTCCTTCCAAATTCTTATACGTTGTAACGTAGATAAGGCTAGCTTGTTCCGGTAGTCAAGTTACTAAACTTTGCTAAAGAAATTATTAATAAATTTGTGGTTCTGTTTTCGAGATTCATCGGTAATATTTGCTAACTTATACGACGGGTGAAAGTCGTCAGAGGGAAAACAAACGAAAGAAAGGGAGCGATAAGAGTAATGCGAGCTCGTAAAGTTCAGTGTCATTAGTCGGCCTGCGCTAAATATCAGTCGCGGTGCGTCTAAGCGGATGCGATATACGTGTAATCTGCTCTACTCACTGTTAAACTGTGACGATAATGGCTACGGCGGAAACAGACACCGATTGTAACGAATATCCAGTTAATGCGCACGGTCTAAGGTTGTTCAAACTCTTGAATTTTAGCGGACAATCGAGGCGTTTTGCAACGATATATATTACTTTGTTGAAATTATTGAAGACTAAAAAATTATGTAGTCTCGGTGAAGTATTGATGGGATGATATCGCAGATTTCTGTATGAATGCTCTTATAAAACAATATCGGTCGGTGTCATCATCATTCACAGGATATCCATTATACATAAGCCTCTCCCAATGATTAATAGAGCATGTATCGACCTGCGACCTTCGCCAGGTCGTGTGTTCACTTTGTAACAGGCCGTGCTACGTGGCGCTTGGTGATTATTTCAGATTTTTATTTAATCTAGACGCTAACGAGACTAGCGACTTAATATCCGCTTCAATAACATCGCCCATTGACTATGCTAGTTTTTATGAATATTTAAGTTATCAATAACATGCGAAGAATCTCGGAAATACATAAAAAAGGATCGTTATGCCTGTCCGTTGCTTCCCATGGTCTCCCAGGGCGTGGTGCGTACGACTGATGATTGTACTTTCTTCCGTTTAAATCGCGTGGGTGAAAATGTCGCCCACGTCCGAAAATTCCGTCCGTTACTTTGCATATTTCTTAAACTAAATTGACCTCTTGGTTAAGGTTACAAAAAGTATCGTGGCGAGTAGCTATGAAAATCTTTGGGAGAGCCCTATGTTCAGCATTCACTAGTGGACTTAACTGCAGTTTAAGACAGTTTGAAAAATATTTGGAATTATGTAGCAAGGTAACATGTATGTGTGCGTGTGTTGCAGGGCGCCGAGGACAAACTGAACATGATCAGGGCGTACCGCAGCCAGGTGGAGAAGGAGTTGCGCGATATCTGCTCCGACATCCTGGGCGTGCTCGACAAACACCTCATCCCCAGCTCACAGACAGGAGAGTCCAAAGTCTTCTACTACAAAATGAAGGTGAGTCACACAACGAAACAACCTTCGATCAAATATATACTAGATACAGGGTCCGGAACAAAACTCACACGCTAAAAGTGGCCGAGGTTGCATAAACTTATACGTTTGAATTTCGAACTACGAGATGTAGCAAAATAGCTTAAATTATAATCAACTTCAGGTAACAATAAACTTTATTCCTTTCAATTAAGATTTATTATGATTTTGGATGATACTAAAATCAAATAAGAGCACACGCTTATTTGTGCTCTTATTTCTCTTGCTGTTTTTTGGGCCTTTACTTACAATCTACTAGTGTATATTTCATCGGAGATGCAACACATGTTGGGACAGCATGCTGCGGTCTAAACATTTACTTCATGGAGATAATCTTGGGTTCCTAGCTCTCGCAGACTAGATATGCAGGATATTGTCAACTTAAAGGGTTGTTAATCTTCTTTCGCATTTTAGAGCGATTTCGGCACAACATGAACGTATTGACTCAACATGTTCTCAACATTGTTGAGGCACTTTATGGGTTGGGTACGGTCTAACGGCCCTCAAACGCCTCTATCAATATTATTTAGCACCATACCGATCATTTTCGGCGTAGATATTTGCAATAACACCTATTCTTAGCCATCGATGATCGAAGAGACGTAGACGCCAAATATTTTTGAAGCCTTTGTCTTACATTTGAGTAGATGCCTTGAAATATTTGCTAAGTATTATGAAATGGATTCAAGGTGGACACTTAGTCATAAAAAACTTAGGAATGTGAGTTGTATGTATATTCATGATCCAAACCAAGAGTTTCGACTCGAGTGTGTCGAGTTTTTAATTTTGCTTTCAGACTATCATTCGTTTGGTGAAAGTGTTTATTCATAAATAATGGATCGTTTTTATGAGTCAAATTTATTGTTTTAATATTTATGATACACTGTTCCATATAGTCTATAGGCATGTTGGTAACCAGTTCGAAAATGGAATACCCCGTTTCCTTAAAACTTAATATTGATATAACTATGTTTATGGTTCTCAGTCCAACGTCTCTTTAATCAGATCTATTCCTAAGTTTCATGATATAAATTAAAGTAAGTTTCATTCAGTTACCTAGATTATATTGCATGCATGAAGTTACCGATAAAAAAATCATTATCAAATTCGTCTAACGGACTTTTTCAGTTGCCTAGTGGATCACGGAACAGTAATCTTTCTTTGTCTTGGGTCTAGTTTGTGTGGCGTTTTTGTGCTATCGGTATTTAGCCAAGAACAGGACAATCTGGTTTAACTGTGGCGTGATATCGCCGCCTTTTTTACCTGCCCACATGTGAAAATACTAGTTTACCTTAGCAGTCATTTGTTACAAACAATACGGATGATGGGTTTATAATATCAGTTTAAACATATTGACGAACACATGTGAAGTTCCTTAAATGATTTAGTTTTAATATCACATGTATTTTGAATTCTATGACAAAGCTATTTTATCCACATGGCTTATTATATCAAGCGAATTGTTAGGAGTGCTTGGACACGGTGAAAGCAAAACAGAGTAAGGCGAACATTTAAGGAGACATGTGCACACGACAATGTTATTTCAAAAGCAGCGATTGTCATGTACGTCATAGCCTTTTTATATGATAGGGTGGACCCACAACCTAATTAAAGTTGCTTCCAACAGTCCTATGTTCAACAGTGTCTTAAAAATAATGTGTGTGTGTGTGTTATAAGAGTTTGTGATGACACTTGTTATGTGTTTGCAGGGTGATTACCACCGGTACCTGGCGGAGTTCGCGACGGGCAACGATCGCAAGGAGGCTGCCGAGAACTCGCTGGTCGCGTACAAGGCAGCCTCAGACATCGCCATGACCGAACTGCCACCCACCCACCCCATCCGCCTCGGACTCGCGCTCAACTTCTCAGTGAGTACCACCTCCATACACACACACATACATACATACAGCACAACCATACATACACACACATAACCGAATGTCTCTATAATTGTATGATGCAAGAAATAACACACATTCAATATTGTACTGTAGAGAATCATTAGAATACGGCTATTGCACATTTCATTAAAGTTTCCAGTCAATACACAATGAGTAACTCGGTAGTAACGTCATTAAGATAATGTTACTTTAATACAAATATTTGTCATTGACGCCAACAGGAATGCGATTGTCGTAGATTCTTTGTTGAACACACAACATTAGACTATGTTTCTTGAGCAGTCATTAAAAGACGTTTTTTAAATTTTCGTTCTTGTGAGAAGTGACGAATGAAATAATAAGAGGCAGGTAAAGCGTTTAGTCACAATCTCTTTGTGGAAGCTGACGTATCTACGTATTAAACTAAACAGTTTGCTCACGCGTGTCACACAGTTTGTTATAAGTGAAGTTATAATGACCGCACACTGACGCGTTAATGTTGTAAATCAATATTTTCGCAGCTACGGCTCTACCATGACTCCTTTTGATAATTAAATGTACAATTACGTACTAATATTGTTTACTCTCATTATTATCAAGTTTGGCTCGATATCCTTTGTGTTTCGAGTCTGCAGGATTTTTAATTGTTTGTGGAAGATATCTCATGTTAATTGATTAGCAATTATGTAATGTTAGTAATAGTGTAATTATAACGATACGAACGCATTTAATCAGTCTAATTTGTTAGAGAAAACGAAATTAAATGTGATGAATTGTAAATAATAAGTTAGTCCTTTATTTACTTGTAATATTTCTTTACCGAGGTATTGATTCCTTGCAAATAGACAGACAGATATTGCGAAGAAATTTACTACTTCGTTAAACGGCGTGAACTGTTATAGGAATTGCAATTGGCTTCTAGTCACGGCTTTCTATTATTTTTGTCAACTTTTATCTTTAGAGTAACTTCTATACTCTATGCTTTTGTTTACGAATGCCCGTAATTCAGATAACACAATCGGAAATCAGATAAGTCTCGATAAAACTGTCGTAATTCATAAACGAGTAGATTAGAGAATTAAGACGCAGTAAACAGCAATGGCACGAGTAGGTCAGTGCTTTTTACGCTGGAATGTCCTCCAGCCAAGAGATACCTTTTCCCATGTATCTTTTGTCCTTAAGTTGACGGATTGAAAGAAATATTATGTTTATTGACGGGTCTCGGAACGCACTCGCGTGGTTTAACATGGAGTAACATGGAATCGCTATGTGTTTCCAATATGATGGACGCGCTATCCGGACATCTAGTAGTGTACTATCCGTAGGTAAATTGAAAAAAATCAATAAAATATAAAACACAATATTTTCTAGGTTTTAAGATAAAACATTGCCTATGACTTCCTGTTCCTTGTTTATTAGATAAACATATTATGTACCAGTAAATAGTTGAATAGTTCAGCTCCGGACCTGCGCTCATTGGCACAGTGCAACACCGGTTGGTGAGTCAGACGCCGCGTGCTGTGACCGACCGCTACTAACGCAATGATTCTGACATTAACTACCTCGACATGTTCAGCTCTTCCACCAGTCACGTGATTTTAATACGTTTCGTGACATTTACAATCGCTAAGAATAAATTATTTCTTTATAGAGCAGTTGGTAATATATTATGTGTAACGTATTTTTGCATCGTAACAAATATGCTCTGTGACGCGTATTTCTCTTGTGGTTTAATGGGATTCCCCACATTAGAGACCACAAATAGTATCTATCGACGCATTGTTTTGTGCCCAGGGTTCGATTTAACTTATATCATACTTGGTAGAACTGAAAAACTGTTGTGGTATTACTACACCGATATTTTATCTATTCGGAAGTACCAACGGAAAACTATGTTCATTTAAAAAAAGATTTAGTAAATGAATTTTGTGCTAGCCCAATACTATTAGATGTTGGATGCTTCATGTGAAAAAATACGTCATAAAGATTTTTATATGTCACCACTCATGTACCTTCCGTCATCAACACAGTGTCTATTTTTACTCTAAAGAAGTGTGTGCTTTTATCATATACTCCATGTCAATTAAATCTCTATTCACACGGCACTATTAATAAATATGATAATGCGTAATAATTATCGCGCCATTCGTATGTCGCAGCGTGTTCCGAGAACGCCGGGCCGTTGTGTTTATGGGGAAAACGTTAGCTCAAAATGTATCGACGCGTTTAATCGCCGGCGTTGAGTTGAGCACGCGTCATGAGTCAGCCGATGATGTCAGCGCGAAGAAAGCGCCCTCGTCTTGTTTGTGAATGGATTTGTAACGTGTAGTAATACGTGTGGGATTGTGGTTGCTAGGGCTTATTGTATTAAGGATGGTGTTTCGAAGTTCTGAGAAAATTAAGGAGTATGAAGGTTTCCAGTTGATTTGTTGCTATGACAGTCCATAGCAAAGTTAATAATAGTAGATAATCAAGTTAATGAAGCAGGCTCAATTTCAATAAAATATTATTATACTTAGAAGAGGAAAATCAAGATTATGAAATAATCAAACATATTAGTATAAAATTGTAGCAAATCTCGTGTAATTTCGATGTTAAGGCTTACCCTACATACATGCGCAACTATTTAAAATTCGCAACACGTAAGATAGTATTTTGTAACCAATTCCCAAAATAAAAAGTGAAAGCTACAATAATGGATGAGTCACGGCCCGGACTCACTTCAACGGAATACAAATATTACTTTAATGTATTACAAACGCTCCATTGATGCCTGCGTACGGAAATTTCACGCGCCAGACACGACAGGTGGCGAAATTATTGCCACCATAGTCTGCACGGCGCGTTGCGACTTCAAAACCTGTTAGTGTTACTAAATGTATCGTGAGTAGTAACCATGAAAATAGTCGCTCACGGAGACTTAAAATATTCGAAATAGAGAAGCAAAAAATCTCGTTAAGTCAGAATTAATTATTTTTATCAGCTTTAATCTCAAGATAAAATTACAAATATTGAGAAATAAAACTGGTAGAAACTACGAGGCAAATCTAATGCAGCATATCTAATTTGGTAAAAAAGCTCTTGAAATATGCTATATTTTATTGAATGTAAATCTGTCCTTAACATTTTGTCATATAGGTTGACATTTAAAAGACGGTGTAACGTATCACTTAACTCTATCAGCTATATTTCTTTGTGTGATTACGCCTCGTGACGTACTTGTGTAGATAACTACAGCATTGTACATATCTTGATAACTAGAGATATGACGCTAAGGTTATAAAACAGACGCACGGCGTCTGCTGGGCCACAGCCAAACTAATTACAAGTTTTCCACCAGTTAGCTCATTATTACTCGCTCACTTGTTTTAACTTTTTTTGAACTGAAAAATGACTTATTAATCCAGTTTATCTGTAAAATTTGCAAATACATGTATATGTTTTAATCAACAGTAGGTAAAGATAGTGTATGTCATCCAGGCGTAGGCAGAAAAGTATGTGATTACGTGTAGTGAATAAAATTATAGTGGAACATGATTCATGTTGCAATGTCTTCAATGCCACGTTCTGCCGATTTCTCACTGACCTGTGCAAGGTCATCGAAAATATATCTATTTTGAGTAACGAAAGTATACGGAATTGTTTGTCATTTATTTACTATGTCTTTGTAATACTAACAGGAAATTCCGTTAAAAACATTACTAATACCATGACTATATTTTTATAATAAATAATGGGAAATTTAGTAGATAACGTGGGAGGTTCTAAATCCGGTTTGACGCACCACACAAATAAGTAGTAAAAAATTCCCAGAAAATCTTAATTACCATTTCGGCGCAATAAATATAGGAAAATGTCGTTGCCTATACATTTCTTTCTGCTCAGTGCTCAGACATTAGAGCTGACTGGCTCAGCGGGATTCTAAGTGCCTTTACTTGGAAACTATTTTATTGTCGAAACTTGTAAAGGTCATATAAAAGTGGTCATTAGTTGCCCTACTTTTTATTTCTTGCATTAGAATAATACAAAAATATACACCCAGCATACTTATGACATGGATATACAAAACTAGCATCAATAATATTTAAATTCGAATTTCGTAGCACATGCCTCCTTGAATCCTTTATATTATGGGTTCGAAGTCGGATCCAAAGCCTCTTATCTCATATTAGAACTTTTATATCTACATGAAGGTAGAGTTTGTCGCTAGTGTAAGTATGTGTCAGTAAAGATATCTGTCGCTCGTTGCAGGTATTCTACTACGAAATCCTGAACAGCCCGGACCGCGCGTGCCGGCTGGCCAAGGCGGCGTTCGACGACGCCATCGCCGAGCTGGACACGCTCTCGGAGGAGAGCTACAAGGACTCGACGCTCATCATGCAGCTGCTGCGGGACAACCTCACGCTCTGGACCTCCGACATGCAGGGCGACGGCGAGTCCGGCGAGGCCGAGCACAAGGACCAGCCGCAGGACGTGGAGGATCAGGACGTCTCGTAATCACCCACGCGTTCTACTCTAATATTATTAAATTACTATAGTACCACATAAGACCCAGCCCTCGACCACAACCGGTCCTATACTCTACTCTATACTGTATACTGTACACTGTACACACAACACTACACCATACGCCGCGACGACAACAAACCAACAGACAGACACACTCATCCACCTCCGGGAACTCATTACCACTATTTATATTAGATATGTATGTATGTAAGCGTTGGTTCGTACAGCCGCAGTACACACCACACCACACCCGACCCGACTCACATCCACTCCGAACAACCGAACAAGTGAACACTCCGCAACCAAATTGTCAGTCGAATGTGTTGATACGTGTTATATTAGCCGACGTACATGAGAACGTTTCGTTTATGTATGTGTCAAATTATATATGGATAATATACAGTATGGAAATATGTACTTGTTTTGATATATTTGTTTTCAGTTACGTGAAATAATGTTTAAGATGATAAAAAGTACTTTGGTATTTGCATTTTAACTGTATGTTGTTAATGTATTTGGTATTTCCTTACGGTTACTCTCGATTGATCTCTAGTGGTGTCACTGAGCTTGTGACGCGTGGGGCTCTCCTCCGGGCCTCACTCGACTCCCGTAGATTCTATATCTATACATTACATTACATATGTACTCGAACTTTCCGACAACTACTCTTTAAGGTGGGAATTGTAAATTTTCTAAGTATTTTATACCGTGTGTACAATGAATGTATCGTAGTGCGCCCACTGTGCCCACTCCACGCCCACACGGCCTCATGTGTGTTGCGTCTCGCTCTCGCGCGTCGTGTCCCATTCGGTCTGCACAAATAGTCGTTTTATACAAGGACGTATAATCTCGTGGCTAGGTTGTTGTTTTGAGACTGTTGCTAGTTGGTATTAGTGGGCTCCGGCGGGCGCGTCAATCGCCTGTCGCCGCATTTGTATACATTTGAATGATTATATTTTAAATTGTGTAACATTATTAGGGTGGTATAACGTAGTGGCTCGCAGTACGTAGGTGAAGGCCCGCCTCTCATAGATTAAAGACATTGTCGTTGTTCCCGCTTCGTTCGTATTGCAACATTGGAGTATTCACATTTGAATTGCTTTAATTACTTACGAGTATTGTGATAGAGATTTTGTATATTTTAATTTATTTTTTGTAATTTCGCAAGTTGTCTAAAATGAGCTGTTGTAGCGCTACATCTCTTACGGTCCCGCAGACAGACAGGCGGCCAGGCAGACGGTAGTTGTCAAGTTGTGCTAGGTTAAGGTGATGCACTTGTGTATGTATTTATTGTCGAACACATTCCATCTCTGGAACAGCGCGTAGTGTGGCATCGCAGCGCAGCGCGGAGCAAGTGCGTGCCCTAGTAAGATATTAGCGTTATTTTTATTTGAATTTGTAATATTGCATATATTTTGTTAATTTATCCACAAAAATACTGATGCAATTAGCCTTAGTGTTATGCAATATTGATTTATGTCCTACCAACTACATGGAAATTTATTGTAAATGACAGTGTAAATCTAATAATAAAAATTCAAAAGTCCGCATTTTTGTTTTATTGCAAGGATCAGAATGTGGGCGACGGTGTTCTTAATATTATTCAACAATTACTACATACTTTTCTCCGATAGCCAATAAACACATGTACACAGAAGAGATTTTTTATTTCTACCCTACTCTGCACATTTTAAAATAAATGTATAATCTAATTATAAAAAATATAATCACTTTCTGTGGTGTTCCAGTAAACATTTTTTTTGTGTCGATCACACAAAGCCTAGAAGAGTAAATTGGAAAAAATATCTTGGTGTCTATTAGGCATATAAGGTATGGAAAATGGAGAAAAATACATCAGTAGCGTACATCATAATATCCTGCAATCTGCCTTTTGTTTTTCAATATTCACTCGCATACCCACAGCTGATAGGGCGAATATATTGATTCTCGCAGGCACGTACTTGCCATATACTATTATCTTGGCATTCAATGTGTATTACTTGACCCTGACTGATAGCGTATGCCATGGCAACAATCGACATTACAATATTGTCTTGGAAAAAGTAGAAACTAAACAACAATAGGTTTCCGTTACAGACTATTTAGGACATCCGAATTTAATATGCTTGTCTGAATTCAATTTCATATTTTTAATTCGTAATGTGGGTAGCACAATATTAATGTTACCCGATCAACGATATTTTTCGTCATATGGATGATTGCCGGATGCCCAATACCCCTCCCCTCTTTTCGTCTTTTTTTCTTCCCGCTCTCATTACGATTTAATTGTTCGGCAAAACATCCAAGATCCAAGCGTTGTGGATGTTCTTTGGCGACAGTGATCACTTATCAAGTGACCTGCCTGCTCGTTTACCGAGCTTAAGCAATAAAAAATTGGTATTTAATTTTCACATATTCCTAACCACCCCAGGTAACATGAGCAAGTTTTAGTCAACATCTGGTGATGTAATCCTGGAGGAATCGACGGATCTCTGCAAATTTTATAAACGCACTTCAAGAGATGTTTTTTTTAATTCAATTGTTCTTAGTCTTTGGCAGACTTACAGGAAAATAATCCCATTCTGGTCTCCATCTGCATGATACGAGAATCAAAATTGGTACTTGTCGGTGTATCCTACCCTCAGACTAAAAAAATATTGTGTATTTATTGTATAGGTTATCATTCTCCTATACTCCATGGGGCCCTGGTGCTTTATTGATTTAAATGATTGTACAATAAAAAACTGAGGGGAATTGGTAACTCCATTTAACGAAAAAGCGAAAATAATTTATATCAATACAATCATTAATCAGAGAATAAATCCTAAAATTATCCTACTTCTCAAATTTTATATTTGTCCCCTTATCTTGAAGTTCATATTTTCGAAGGCTTCTATCACGGGTGAACTGTATACATTTTTAATGGCGGTTTATTAGCTCGAGGGTAAAATAAAGGAATAGATGGATACAAAAATTCTTTATTGCACAGGGATATTAAAATACTTAATAACAATTTGATACTAAACACGACGACTCGTGATCCAGATGGCATGTACAAGCGATTACCGGCAAGTACATTGAATGTACTCAGACGAAGCGGCGCCGCCTCTGCGTCTCATATTCCTTGTGCACCAATACACTAGAGAAAATTTGGTGGAAAATAATACGAGGTGACCCAAGGGTAATAAATATTGTTAACTATAAAACCTGTTACTGTACCAGTCCTTATACGTCCCACTGCAGGGCATGAGTCTTCCCTACAATCAAAAGTACGATTGAGACTGGTTAGGCCATATAGACCACCACGCTGGCCTAGTACGGTTTGGTGGAAAAAGCCTGCTCAATTATTGAAAATTGTAATGAAGTTTAGGTGGTTTTTTAATGTATGATTCAAATTATCACATAAGATATCTAGTCTTGGCTCACAATTACAATTAAAAAATAAAGACACAGAGCACGGCTATACGAAAAATACATTTTTTGTTGCCAAAACAATCCGCTAACAGAGGCCTCACCGAAACATTAATGACGACTTTGGTATATAATTACAAATGGGAAATCATTTCGATGGCACGTTTCACCGTGGAATACAAAATATACAATGCCTTAATATAAAACATGTTCCCTGCTCGAGCGCGCAATGTGCCGCGCAACAGTTCGGCCGCACCACTACTTACAACAAAACACCAACTTCAATTAGGAACTGCTACACTGCTTTCATCAGAACAAAATATTGACAGTTTTTGTAATTTCATGTATGTGAATTGATATATTTTACATGTTTACACTGCGGTATGTAACGATGGTGGTGCGCCCGGACGCAAATAATATCAATTATATGAAACAATTTAAACTAATACTTATCGCATCACACTATTTAAGCAACGCTACGTTGTGCCCTAGGCCGCGTACTTTAATAAAAATAAATTGAGCCCATGCCGCGAGCTCCGCACGATAAAAATCACTGTTTAAAACAATACAATAATTTATAATTAAAAATAAACTTATCTGTTTTATATTAATATTTATAATTCTAAATACGTCTTCGCTAAAAGCATATATTATGCTGATACATTTTGTATTACGCACCGCTATTAATAATAGTTTTGAAATCACTGTTACAATAATTCAGAACATATTGTATAAATACAAGTAGGAATAACAAAACTCTTGAAGTGTTCCTGTGGTGGATACTTCAAAAATCTTACTTGACAACCACGCGACTCATTGCCGATGATCGCTTTAAGTAGAGTATCGGTGCGTAATGCAAAACGAATCTGTATCTATGATTAAATTATATAAAATATGAGTAAATATAGCACATCACAATGTTTGTATTACATCACATCAGTCTCCGAAACAGGCCGACGCAGCCGCCGGCGATCCATCGCACCAAATAAAACTACATTACAATAACGTACAACAATCCAACGAGTGGCCACGCTCTTGCCTACTGTGCCATGTGCCTGCAGCTCTTACAAAACAGAATATTAAACATTATGAAATGATTCTTATTTATAGCTGTTTTAGAATATTTAGAATTCATTCACAACAGTTATAAAAAGACAATAGAAAACTGAGGGAATTAGTTAGATTTCAAAACAAAAATAAACATTCACTGATCCAGAAAATAAGATTGATCGAAAGTTCACTATTCCTATCAATAGGTACACTCTTTCCTAAGAATCTTAAATACCGCACCATTTGAAGGTACAGACACAAGGCAAGAACATAATAATTACACAGTATAACATTAATTATGTACCACAAACCGAAAGCAACAGAAGGAATGCATAACCAATTCAACGATGCATACATACTATGAAAGACGAGTGCAGTCAGAATTGTAATAGATTATATTTTTATTGGTTTGCATTCTCATATTGAAGTAACATAAAAATGGGCTTCAACAAGGAATATTTTTATTTCAAATTGATTGTAAAATTATTTTCTTCATAAATATATTTATTTAGAATATATTATTATTAAAATTAATTGAGGTGCAAGAAAACACTTGCTAAGACATTTTACTTAAAATAAAAGCAGAACATTTAAAATTTAAACACACTTACGCCCGAATACTGGAACGCCATTCAAATAATAAGCTGCTCTAAACAGCGCACGGCCCACTTAGTCAGTACATTTAAGCGGGATTAACGTAGTTAAGCGCAATTTATATTTAAGTTGCGTTCCAGTATTTGGGCGTTAATTTTCAAACAATAATATATTTTAAGTAAAATATTTTGATTACCAAAGCTGACTGCACTCCTAAACAAATAATGATGGAGTGTGAGTGAACCGAGGAATGTTCCATACATCATTCGACGCAATCCAATTGTTTATGGTCCATTTTAATTACACATACAATAGTTAAATATTAAAAATACTATTATATACCGTTTATTTGAGTCTTCGTCCAATGCCTCGATGCCATGGAATTAATCATGACGGACAATTAACGTGAAATGTTAATCACGGTGTTTGAAACTGTTTTGTATAGCTGCCTGTGTAATAAGGCTTTTGAACGAGTTATTATTTACTGTGGTGATATGTTATTTACATATGGGTGTTGTCCGTCAGTGAAGTGTACAGCTGAGCTTTCTTCAAATGATTTTTCTATACATTACATGATATATAATTCTTGTTCAGAGATCTTATGTTAAAAAACTTTTTTAAAACAAAATTCGGCGTTGTATTCTGCTTCTTCCTATCTATACAGAAACTTTAATGTGTATACGTTTTGTACAGGAAAGCACATATAAATCAATCTCCCATGTACCATTCTGTTCGAATATACATAGGTAGACCTTGCTACACATGTGTTACCATATTAGTTGAATATTATGTACAGCGGTATGTATGTATGGGTAGATACGAATATTATCAAAGTAAAGTATAGAGAAAGCCATTTGTAGAAGCGGCTTGTACACTATGTCGCACCTTTAGAATTATAGAGACCTAAAAATCTATTTTTTCGAGAAACATTAATTAAAGATTTGTAATATACGAAATTTTGTACTTATGGAACATATTATATTGAGAAGACTGAAGTATACATATTTTTGTCTCTCATGGGTCAATAGGTCCTTGTTTTACATCGGGTCGATGTAGATAGTCATTTTGAGCCAATATAATATGATTAAAAGCCATTTTATTTGCACGCTTTATATTAGCTTCATTTGTATGTTTGTTTGCAACCAACTCCCTTGGGCGCGATTTTGACCCACTTTAAACAGTTAGATTTCATTAGAACTTTGTAGATTTGTCGAGGACCGATGACAATACAATAATTGAAAATTATATGACATTATCTTATCTAGAAACTTTAGTATTTTTTTCTTCCTTTGGTAAGATAGACGTAGAGAGATGTTTTTAGTCAATACAATTAAATTTGGATTAGGTCACTAATTCTAAAGGTGCGATGTGTGTGTATGTATGTGTTCACGCGAGCACGCACATCTTCTTGAGGTCGGCGTCGTCCTGGTCCAGCACGTGCGGCGCGGCGGGCGCGCGCGGCGGCGGCGGCGGCACGTAGCGCGCGGCGTGCAGGCCGCGGCGCTCGTAGAACAGCAGGTAGGCGCTGGCCGGGTCGATGTGCGGCGCGGGCGCGGCCGGCACCTCGCGGCACATCGAGTCGTTGTAGCACAGCCACGCGCCCGACGGGTTGCGCGCGTACGCCACGTAGTGCCCGCCAGACATCTGGCCCGAGTGACACTGCGAGAGACGAACATACTTGTCAATGTCATTTTAAAAAATACCTCATTTAGTAGCAAAATAAAGTATGTGATATTTTTTTATCTTTTACTTTAGCCATAAATGAAAAACAATTAGAAAAATAAATATATTCAAATTGGTAACAATATTTCTACTAATAAAATAACCTAGTATTTTTCTGGAAATAAATTCAATATATATTGCGCTTATTTTACTGATTTTAATACCTATAGAATTCCTGTTACATCCAATGTTATCAACAACATAATAGAATTGTCTTTCAGTACAAAATAACCATATTTATGATTTTACAATTACTCTAACCTTTAATTTGAGCATGCATGTCCAATATAGGTATTTTTTTTTGAAACATAAAACAATAAGCAGACTATAGTATAAAAACAGAAGGTATAAATCGCGACTCACGATGACGGCGTAGAGGTTGTATTTGAGGTCGAACTTGTCCTGGTCGGGCAGCAGGTGGTGGTGGTGGTAGTCCACCAGGTTGTCGTCGCTCACGGGCGACTTGCTGAGGCTGGCCGAGTGCACGCGCACGCGCGCGCCGCCCTCGCCGCGCCGCAGCCGCCGCGCCGCCGCCCTAGCGCTCGCGCTCTCCTGCATGCACACACAGACATGATCAGTGTCGACTCAATGATAACGTACCAAATGTCAAGGATAAGGAATTTTTGATAGCACAAATAATAACATTTATATGTATAAAGAGAAAAAAGAGTTTATGGCGAGCACATTAAGATCAAATTTAATAATAATTGTCTTTTAATAATCAATATTAGGTAATTCTTGTTGCATTGTGATTGAAGTCACTAAAACTACCACTTGGCTTGGTTTTCGGTAGCAGTCTTCATATCCATCCATCAGCCAAAGGAAGTTCATTGCTGAACATAGGCCGCCCCCAATTATTTCCACAGAGACCTGTTGGAGGCAGCCTGTATCCGGCGACGTTGCGCGACCTTTACCAGGTTGTCTGACCACCTTGTGGGTGGACGTCCTCTCCGCTACGTGGTCTCTATTCAAGGACTTTTTGGCCCCATTGGCCATCAGTTTCAGTTGAGTGGAGAACATAGCGCGGAGTCTTCATATAACCTGTATAGAACAGCAATACACGGATACGCACCTGATCGACCTCCTCATCCTCAGACTCGGTGTCGGATATGGGCGGGTCGACGTACATGGAGACCTGCGGCGTGATGTTGTTGATGTGCAGGTAGCGGCGGATGGTGGCGCGCGGGATGGACGCCAGGTACGCCGTCGGATCGAAGTCTTGGAACGGAAAGTTCACCACTTTCTGCGACTTTATCCACTTGTTGTTCACGAATTGGAAACGTTTGAGGTGTATTATCTGTTGGGAGAAATAGTTAGAACTTTAATAATGTTATTTATATAGGCAAATATTTAATTGATCTCAAGTACAAGTTTACATTATAAATCCTAAGATTTTTGATTTTCATCCAGCTTGATGGACCAAAATATTAAGATTGAAATATTTTTTATACCAAAGATATAATTCAAGTGTGTGGGTGTGTATTCTTTATGTATTTCATTGTAGACAGTTACTTTAGTGAGCCCAATTTTTTTTCTGGCGTGCTTCTTATGCCCTATTTTTAAAACTCATTATTATTTACCAGTAGTGTATTTAAATTCATTTAAAATCATTAAACTCATGAAACGGCATGCCACCCGATCCGACGCGACGCAACGTAGCATCGCGTGTTCGTAGTGTGGTTCTGGCCATAGAAAATACTAGGATTTGATTTGATTGAACAGGTGTCCCGTCGGGTCGGGTGGCGTTAGTGTCGTGCAGAGTGGTGTGTAGCAGGGTGTGCGCACCAGCACGGGCGGCAGGCGCCATATCTGCAGGTTCTTGGTGGCGGGCTGCGCGGCGCGGCAGTGCGCGCAGTGGTAGCGCTCGTCCAGCCGCTCCTCCGACGTGAAGGCGCGCAGGCACGAGCCCAGGTCCACGGCGCGCGCCGCCTCCGCCACGCTGGCCGCCACCGACCAGTGCGCCGTGAACGCCTGCGCACGCACACATTACTCAACAATACTGAACCACGTGCAACACTCTCCGGGTTACAGTCACATCATGTAACCAAACCAAGAACAAGTGAGTGATGATTGCTGAAGTCAAAATATTCATTTCTTCCTTTCTTATTATTTTGGCTTTGACTTTCATTTTGAGATTTGCATTCCTATTCGTGTTGTCGATGTTCATGAGTAACAGTAATCATCTACACAAACAGTCATCACAATAGTTATTTCTTGCTTTCATTGTTAATAGTCTTCGATTAAATATACACTAGATTATAAGTAACGGCCTAAAAATGGCAAGAGAAATGATTATAATTTAAGACTTTTGTTACATCTCGTAGTTCGAAATTCAAATGTATAAGTTTATGCAACCTCGGCCACATTTGGTGTGTGATTTTGTTCCGAACCCTGTATCTAGTATAATATATTTAATCGAAGTTGATAGCGATTTCGTAGCATTTCCCTATCTCTCTACATAAGGTTTACGCTATAGTTGTGAATCTGAGTTGTTTTATTTTTTATTTTATTAACTTTATATACCAAACAGTATACAGGCGGATTTAATGCCAGAGGTATTCTCTAACAGTCTACCTTTAGGTGAAGCAGAAATGGAGTAAAGCAGGTTTATTTAACATTTAGATAGTTGTTGTAGTGTATATAGTGTAGCATACCTTCTCCCGCGTGGACTGGTAGCGCAGGTGCAGCGCGGTGGGGTCCCAGTCGATGGCGAGCAGCACGCGCTGGCCCGAGCGGCGCATGGCGGCGCGCACGGCGCCCAGGTCCAGCCGCCGCAGCGTGCCGCCACCGCCGCCCTGCCGACAACATTCAAAATCACTATGTCACAGCTCAGTCATTTTATACATATTTATTTAACATTTTTGTGATTTCAAATAAAAAAAGAGACTATTAAAATTAATAAATGAAAATAACAAGTAGCTAAACATTTTCATAAACAATCAGTGATATAGAACCCTATAACAGAATATATAGAACCCTGCACACAACACACAACCCACGTCAACACGTCCATTCCTAACCACAAACACACGTACTGGTCTTGCGAAGCTAGTATATTTTGGAGGTTCAAATCTCGGCACGAACCAAAAAGTTCGTAGATTCTTTTTTATGCCACACCGTCAGGCTGTGAAATTGTTTGCCGTAACAAGTATGCCATCCTTCCTATCCTGGGTCCTTCCGCCATAGTTTGAAGAGGCATCTTAGCAGGTCGGCATAATTGTATCGATTGGCATGGGACTGCCGTACCATCAGGCGCAGTGTGCAGTCACTATGCCGAGCCAGAATAAAAATAAATAAATAACACAACACTCACGAGTATTCCAGTACGGAAATAACACACCATTTGTGACACCCGCACAAGCGTTACGCACGAAAATATAACGAGTATGTGTGCCTTGGTTATAGTATAGATTCGCTAGAGCGACAATAGTCGACTTGTCTGCCATTGGAAAAACATAATTTAGCTATCGTTAGATGCCTAATTTCCCCTTAATTCATAATATGAAATATAAAAACTCAACAACCATCTAATAACCAATACTTACATGTGAATTATGCCTAGTACTAGAATGCCTGTGTAGCTTAGCCTTTGCTATAGGTGAGTTTCCGTCCGGAGTTCCGTCTGCCACTGCAATTTCCGCCTCTTCCGCCTCCATCGCGCCGGACTTCCGCCTCGAACGCGTGCGTCCTCCTATAACACGTAATGTTATTTTAAGAATTCTTATTGGTACTGTATAAAAGGATAGTTTACTATGTTTGATTGTATATAAATTCGTAATAGAAAATCACATCTTCTAAATTAAATTAAAATCATATAAATTTAATAGTATGTATGTGTCTATGTATGTAAGTGTGTAAGTACGGGACAAGGTTTTTTGTACGTGTCTAAATGCGTGGCGTGTGTACGTCTTTATGTACGTGTATGCGCGCGGACGTATTTGTGTGTGTGCTTGTACGTGTGTATGTGCGTGTACGTGTGTACGTCTCTGTGTATGTGCGTGTGTGTGTCCGTGCGTGTGCGCGTGCGTACCGGGCGCTGTGACTAGTGGCGCATGGTCGGTGTGTATGTGCGTGTGTGTGCGCATGCGTACCGGGTGCCGTGACGAGTGGCGCGTGGTCGGTGGGCAGCGCGCAGCCGCGGCACAGCGCGGGCCACTCGCACACGGCGCACCACGCGCCGCTGCCGCTCACCACGCGCAGCGTGAACGGGAACTCGTAGCCCAGGCTGTCGTCGCTGCCGCAACATACACATGCGTTACTCAGTTATACTATTAACTTAACTGCTTGCTGAAACTATACAACGCGACAAGTAGTCCATTTTGTAGATGGACCCTATCTAAACATGAATAAAATAATTTTACCAACTAATTTTAATAAAAAAAACAACCGTTGAAATGACTAGTAATGGTTCAAGGCTTACGCCCAAATACTCAAACACGACTTAAATATAACGTTACACTTTACTCAACTCCCGCTGAAATGTACTAACTACTGGCCGTGCGTGGTATTCGTGTAGTATAGTATGTGCTCGTACCAGTCGGTGGCGTGGTTGTGCCGGGGCGGCGGCGGGCGCGCGGACAGCAGGCGCGCCACCTGCGCCCACACGGCGGCGTAGAGCGCGCGGCCGCTCATGCCGGCGCGCACGCCCACCACCAGCGGCACGCCGAACAGCGCCGCGCGCGACCACAGGAACGACGCCTCCGTCACGCACGTCTTCCTGCACGCGCACACGCACTACATTAGCACTCTAACGTCACAGCCTCTTTACAGACTTGTCAATGTCAATATGACAGCCATCATGTTAATAAAAATATACTTAGTTGTGGCTGTAATTTTTTACATAAACCTGTACCAGCTTGCAGATAGTACTAGTATAACCTACAGATCGGGTATTTTTTTACAATATTTTTTTTTATTTATATTTCATTTACCATAAAACCTACAGAGCGCCAAAAAAATAAAAAACATCAAATCCAACAGACCTGTGCACGGCAACCAAATACTGTATCTTGCCGACATTCACGGGCGTGTCCTTGACATCGTTCATCTTGTACATGTTGGAGGGGGAGGAGCCGAACTTGACCTTGGCGAGGCGCGGGCTGGTGGGCTTGAGGGTGAGGGACTTGACGCTGAGCGTGGGCGAGGCGTGCGGCGCGGCAGACGCGCGAGGCGAGTAGAACGTGCTCGGCGGACTCTGGGACATAAGAATTTCCGATCTCGACCTCTGAAATTCACGGGCACACGTTATTGTTGTATTTACTGTACGCGCACGCGCCGGGACACTGCAAATAAAAAAACATAAAATCCATTAAAAAAATATATAATAAACAAAACATAAAAATAAATTGATAATAACAGAAAAAAAAACAGGACTTAACTTTCTTTGATACCTATGATAATATTAAATAAATCTTATTTCTTTGTTTAAGTTAAAATAAATATTAAAATAGCAAAACCATAGGCAATAAAAAATATAACCAAAGTTTTTGATTGAAATAATTAATTGACATTGATTTCCATGTGTTTTAAGCAATAACTTTTTTCACGGTTTAATCATAAAATTCATAATACAGATTAAAAAGTATTATTATTTTAGTAGCGTCAGAAAAAAAAACCAATAAAAATATTTGTCTTTAAATGATCCAACATAAATATATAAATAAAAAAAACTGTACAAATAAAACATAACAAAAGGGTCCACAGTCCACACAGAACATCTATATACAGACGGCACATAGGTACGTATGTACACTACAACGAGCGCTAACACGGCCGTGACGCACAAACACACAGATGAACATGATTCTTAACATACACATAGAAAATAGACCGCAAAAGCAAAAAAAAACAATTCCAATAGCTGTCTTTGTTTGTCATCAATTAATTTCAATTATTAGTTATGTGACAATTTGCATACACTTTTCGGTTCAAATTCTTAACCGGCATTGCTACAGGCCAATCTATGACATTTTAAAACAGGATTGGACTCAGCAGTGATATTCAGACCCTTTCAAGGAGTTAATATATTTTCTCTTTATTCTCCAATACTACTTTTAAAATATAACGCCATAAGAATTCTATGACGTATACTGATCATGGTTACTGAGACAGCCACTGGTAATAAAATCGATGGCTTTCATAATTATTATTCAATAGTTCCATAATAATCAGTAGTCTATTTTCTACGTGTTTGATTTTTACACAACACTACAAATGACACTCGGCAATGGTATTATTAATGCTGGCAACACAAACACGGTAATTATCTATGATCACACAAACTGGCTTAAAGGACTAGTGTCCATGATAATTGAATAAAATAATTGATTTGCGTTATATAAAGAAAGTAGTGATAATAATGACAATTGTAATTATTATTTACTGAACAATACATAAAATCATCTAAATATTTTTATTTAATCGTACGTACTTACAAATGAAAAACCAAAAACTGATTAAGCGATAAGTAAAGCAGTCTTTAAAATAAATTTTAACAAGATAACCATTGTTTTAAAAATGACAAAATAATTATTACGAAATGTATTAAAATATTTAAAAAATCTCAATGCAGTAAACGCATTTACATAATAAAAGTGAACACACAAAACAAACGTGGAATATTTGCCAAATAAAACGTTGCAGAACAGCAACCATTGTCACTTCAAGCCCATTTTCTTACCTAAATTGCATGTTTATACAAAGAGCTAAAAAACAAAATTTGACTGTTAATCTAAAGTCTAGGGTGTTTTATATTTGCTTAAAAAATTACTAAGAGAATAGTTTTTTTTATTAGCATACAATATAACATTTTATTTTTTATTTTATAACGGGAGACATCATCATAAAGGCACTATTGTCGATAAATTCATTTTTATGACACCATTTCTCAGTAACTAATTTAAAATGAACTTTATTTCTGAACATTATAGTTTATTTTAAAACGTCTTGGTCTAATACTTGAACCAGTAATGCTTGAAGTGACAAGGTGGGCGTGTGTGTTGATTACCTCGTAGTGTTGTTATAAAGTGCGTACGGACGGACTGACACGGCTTGGAACGAACACAACATGTCACCAGCGTTGAGTGAAACGCGCATATTTATCACTTGCAAAAACATTTATGATATTAATATGTTTTTGTAGTATATATGAAGACTTCAGCAATAAACCAGTAATGAAAATGACTTTATTTTTGAAAAAGTGTCGAATCTGCTTATTGCCTTTACTTTCAAGTTTTTTGACTTTTTTGACATTATAATAATTTTTTCAAGCCTATCTTGAAACACAGCATTTTCTAATCATCAAAGTCTATTCTGCAGTTTCTTTCGTTAGCCTATTTAAACATGTATGTGGTTTTTATAATTAAAAAATCTATATTAAATACAGTTAGGAAGACGCTTATATAAGTCAAATATATTTCACAATAATTTTACCTATTAGTAATACTCTAACTCCTACGAAATTTAGGCTAAAAATTGTATATTGTAATTTTTATGCATGTTTCACTCAACGCAAAATACACAAAAATATGCACAGGTGTTATTTATGTACAAAGTATTAGTGATTATCCGTGTGACGTAGTGTTTAGTGTATATACAGCCACATTAATATTGATTATTGTAAATTAAAGCTCCCAGTTCCTTAGCCTTATATTTAATTCTCAACCTTATTAATTAGGTAATTATAACTACATTTAATTGTACTAAATCTATGCTCTCTTTGCTTCGTGTGTGCGGTTTTTGTGTTTCAAATTATAGTATATTGTGGAGTTTGAGTGTACAGAACATTAAAGATAGTTGTTGGAAAATTCACTATGCGCAATTTCACGAAATATAACTTTTCACAAAAATGTCATTAGACAGACTATAATTAACATTTAACCAAGGTATTCCGAGTCAATCCCCGCAGCTACAGTACGTTAAAATGTTTATTTCTTGATTTATTTATTAGGTCTACTAACTTATCTTTTAATGTTCTGTGATTGTGTGCTTTACATATGAGCTAACCTGCATTGTACCATGGCGGATTGTCGCGTACTTCATCTCGATCGACTCTGTGCTTTCTTTATTATTTAGAAAATCAAACATGTCAATATATTAATTCTTTAAATTACAATTTTAAAAATAGTATGTTATTATGGCAAATATTTAGATGCCTTAATATATTTGTTTGTGTATATTTACTATGTGTCTGTATGTGTGTCTGTACGTGTGCGTGTGCGTGTGGGTGCGTGCGTGCGTGCGTGCGTGCTCGCTAACCTTGAAGCAGAAGAGGGCCGGCATGCAGAGCGAGGAAGTATTGCCGCCGCGGCCCACACTCACCTCCGCCCACGCGCCCGTCTCCTGCCGCCAGCCTGCTGACATACCGAGGCATACGATCTCGTCAAATGTATTATGTAATATATTTTATATAACTGTTTTCATTTCTTTTTGTAGCTTTATTAATTCAGTGGTAGAGTTCAATGTAATTTGTCTGATCTTTACTAACTATAAACACAGAATCACTTGATGAAGATTTTGAACCTTCCAAGATATAGTAGCATAAGAATTATTTGACACTACCTCCGTAATTCGGAGCAACTTAGTGGATGATAAATCGGATACGAAACAAGAGTTTGAAACTTCATACTCCGCAAGTTTGGCAGAGAAAACACATTGTTTTTGTATAGCTTGGCAAAAAAAACTTGTTTTTAATGAGGGCGTTAAAATCAAATTTAATATAAATTTGGCAACCCGATACACTATTACAGAAACTATTTATTTATTTTTGTTAATAATCTTTTTGATTTTAATGTTGAATCACAAAACAAACAAAGGTCGTACTAAATTGTATATACGTATAAAATTATTCAACGAACACAATGACATTTTTAAAAGTGTCACCATAATTGTATTTTTTAATACTAATTATCATCGCAACGTACTTTTTTTGCCAAGCTATACCATACAAGAAATTGTTTAAATTCGACTACGCTTGTTATGTAAATGCGTGCATGCGTGCGTGCGTGCGTGCGTGCGCGTGCTCACCGGCGGCGTCGTCGTCGAGCTCGTCGTCGGAGAGTTGTTGCGCGGGCGGCGCGGGCGGCGCGGGCAGCTCGTAGGCCAGCAGGTCGCGCGCGCCGCCCAGCCGCGCGCCGTCCTCCACCACGCGCCCCAGCGTCGCGCCGCACAGCTCCGCCACCAGCATGCTGACCACACATCACGTTACTGTGCTTCACACTATCTTACAGAACACGTCTTATAATAAGCAACGATACGCCAACTCAAAAGTCGGCAACCTGCGGCTCAGAAGTCACATGCGGTTCTTTGAATGTGAAGCTGCGGCTCTTTAATTCAATCGGCTAAATAATGTATTTAAAAAACGGATTACTAAAATAATCATTGAATTAATTAATGAGGATAAGGCACCATTTCTATCAATCAGTTACTTGTCCTCGCTGTTTACCGCATCTCTGTGACAGACGTTGGAACAGTAGTAAAAAAATAATGGCTCTTTAAAAACTCAGAAATGTTGTAAATTGTAATTTATCCGCTCTTCCGACTCAATACGTTGCCGACCCCTGCGCCAACTTAATCAAATTTACAGAACAACTAAACTGTAGAACTGGTTTTGTACAGAAGAACCCGCTAAATCGACGGCAATGTATCCGAACTACTAACGACACAAATAAAGTTCAAAATCCATCGAGTAGTAATGGTAGTAGTAAATGGTTGGCACTCACGATTCAGGCGGCAGCCCACACAGTTCCGATAAATTCTTCTTTAAATCTAAGTATGTGCCTTCTGAGTTTACTCTGACTCCATATTTCACTGGCACTGATCCATCCAATAATATTACTGTGGATGAAACAAATATATTATTAAGATACTCTACATGTCAGTCTTTCAGAGTCATCATAAATGAGCTGGCTATGAATCCTGAAACTAGGAAAATATTTAAGTGATCAATAAAAGATTTGTTGCGGGTGATAGTGTTCCGATGGATAAATTGTTTGTAGTTTGTTCTACATAAGTGATTTGTTTTGTCGGTGGAATAACACTGTCAACTTTGAGCGCATGTTTGCGAGTGCGTGCGTGCGTGCGTGCCTACGTGCGCGCGTGCGTACCGGTGAGTTCGTATCGCAGATGCGCGTCGACGGGCAGCGGCAGGCTGAGCATGTTGTGTTGGTGTGCGTGTGCGTGCGTGCATGCGTGCGTGCGCGTGCGTACCGGTGAGTTCGTATCGCAGATGCGCGTCGACGGGCAGCGGCAGGCTGAGCATGTTGTGTTGGTGTGCGTGTGCGTGCGTGCATGCGTGCGTGCGCGTGCGTACCGGTGAGTTCGTATCGCAGATGCGCGTCGACGGGCAGCGGCAGGCTGAGCATGTTGTGTTGGTGTGCGTGTGCGTGCGTGCATGCGTGCGTGCGCGTGCGTACCGGTGAGTTCGTATCGCAGATGCGCGTCGACGGGCAGCGGCAGGCTGAGCATGTTGTGTTGGTGTGCGTGTGCGTGCGTGCATGCGTGCGTGCGCGTGCGTACCGGTGAGTTCGTATCGCAGATGCGCGTCGACGGGCAGCGGCAGGCTGAGCATGTTGTGTTGGTGTGCGTGTGCGTGCGTGCATGCGTGCGTGCGCGTGCGTACCGGTGAGTTCGTATCGCAGATGCGCGTCGACGGGCAGCGGCAGGCTGAGCATGTTGTGTTGGTGTGCGTGTGCGTGCGTGCATGCGTGCGTGCGCGTGCGTACCGGTGAGTTCGTATCGCAGATGCGCGTCGACGGGCAGCGGCAGGCTGAGCATGTTGTGTTGGTGTGCGTGTGCGTGCGTGCATGCGTGCGTGCGCGTGCGTACCGGTGAGTTCGTATCGCAGATGCGCGTCGACGGGCAGCGGCAGGCTGAGCATGTTGTGTTGGTGTGCGTGTGCGTGCGTGCATGCGTGCGTGCGCGTGCGTACCGGTGAGTTCGTATCGCAGATGCGCGTCGACGGGCAGCGGCAGGCTGAGCATGTTGTGTTGGTGTGCGTGTGCGTGCGTGCATGCGTGCGTGCGCGTGCGTACCGGTGAGTTCGTATCGCAGATGCGCGTCGACGGGCAGCGGCAGGCTGAGCATGTTGTGTTGGTGTGCGTGTGCGTGCGTGCATGCGTGCGTGCGCGTGCGTACCGGTGAGTTCGTATCGCAGATGCGCGTCGACGGGCAGCGGCAGGCTGAGCATGTTGTGTTGGTGTGCGTGTGCGTGCGTGCATGCGTGCGTGCGCGTGCGTACCGGTGAGTTCGTATCGCAGATGCGCGTCGACGGGCAGCGGCAGGCTGAGCATGTTGTGTTGGTGTGCGTGTGCGTGCGTGCATGCGTGCGTGCGCGTGCGTACCGGTGAGTTCGTATCGCAGATGCGCGTCGACGGGCAGCGGCAGGCTGAGCATGTTGTGTTGGTGTGCGTGTGCGTGCGTGCATGCGTGCGTGCGCGTGCGTACCGGTGAGTTCGTATCGCAGATGCGCGTCGACGGGCAGCGGCAGGCTGAGCATGTTGTGTTGGTGTGCGTGTGCGTGCGTGCATGCGTGCGTGCGCGTGCGTACCGGTGAGTTCGTATCGCAGATGCGCGTCGACGGGCAGCGGCAGGCTGAGCATGTTGAAGGTGTCGAAGCGCACGGAGCCGCGGCCGCACGCCTCGCAGCGCACGCGCGAGCGCAGCTGCCCGTGGAACAGCTCCGTCACGATGGAGCGGTTGCGCGCCGAGTGGCTCGCCCACGCCTCCGCCGCCACCTCCTGCAACAGGAATAGCCGTCATCTTACATTCGTATTGCCACCCATCAGTCTGCTTTCAGACACTGCAGGACTTTGCTTTTGTCAGACCAGTGAGAATGAGGTCGACCACGCTCTGTATTTTATTTCAGTACCTGGCGGCTCCAAGAATAACTATTGAACAAATAGTTATATCAATGAACGAGGACAAATATTTACTAGTTTAAAATAAAATAAATAACACCCAACATCCTGATTCCACACTTAAATCAAATCTTATATCGTGGGTATCAGGACCTATGAGAGACTTTTCGGTCATACACCCACACCCGAAGGAAATATTTGTGGTCGGCACAAACATTTCTCTCGGTGCGGGGATCAAAACTGCAGGCTTTCGTTCCACGCCTGCGCCACGGATGCTGTCAGTTTAACATGATATAATTAAACAAACACTATACCTCATCAGGTCTGTCGTCATCAGGTTTGTCTGCGGGTTGTTCTGCGGGCGCGGGCGGCGCGGGCGGCGCGGGGTCGGGCGGCGCGGGCGGCGGCGCGGCGCGGTTGAGGTCCTCGTGCAGCGCGTCCAGCAGCCACGCCAGCAGCTCCTGCGCGTCGTGCTGGCCGCCGCCCGCCAGCGCGCGCGCGTGCCGCGACACGCACCAGCGCACGCGCAGCGGCGCCACCGAGCGCGCGCTGCACGACCACACCTGCACACGCACACACGTCACTAACATCATCATTGTACGGAGCACCTTTCAAATTACGCACTAAACTAAATTTATACAAATGTCTTTAAAATTCTACACATTGAAATAAAACTATTATTTACGTGGTCACGGGTAGAACCACGAAAGCTATAAAACAATCGAAACGTCGCACTGTGATTCGCCTAGAACAAGCTAGCTGGACAAAAGTCACTTCCAAGAATCAACTAATTAGTGGTCACATATTGTAAACAACACCCCCAATGTCATAAAAACAAGTAGAAATGGTGAATAACATTTCACAGGGACGAATCATTGACTAGCGAAGGTAAGTAATGTAATATTTGCATTAAGTTAATTAGAGTAGTTGCATTTTTGCAGTGCTTTAGATAACATCTCATTCAATTTGTGTGCTATATTACCGTGATTTTTGTGATAGATACTACTGTCGAGGGTCAGTGCTTTTATATTTTAGCACCCATAAGATTCTAATATGAGAAACTTTGGTCCATTACGACTTGGAATATATTATTGAAAAATACTATTTTTTTGTCTAGTTCTGAAATTTTAATCGTATTTATCTTTTTGTATCCAAATGTATCCAGTCTAATTTTTTTACAGTATATAGTAGTGATATTCACCTTTAAAACGAGATATAATTTTTCACCGCATTCCCGCACTAAAGGATTTTATTTCATTTTTCAGAATGTGTCTTCTCCATTTCGAAAAGTGTTTTTTTTGAAGAATGTCGAAAGCATTCCATTGAAGAGCGGAATGTTCGTTTATTGGAACATATAAATCTTAAATTTGGTGTTACTTATATAACCAGTGATTCGTTAAGGACTATTAAACAGAAAGTATCTAGTATATCGTCAAAATTAACTGAAAAATGGGCGGCATCATATAAGTCATTGGATCGGTTTTTAATTAATAATAAAGATTGGTTAGAAGGAGACAACATAAGTTTTACGATTTCTGTGTGTCGACCTTGCTCATAAAGGTCATCAGAGGAGAGTAGGCTTCAAGGTCATATTGATTTAATTAAAAATTCGATATTTTGTTACGACTTTATCTTCGGGTTACGAAATAAATATAAATATACTTGAACATTTTTGTTCAGAGACTAGGGCCCTCTATCTAATTTTGTATTCGTGGTACTATATGCCTGTCACTGTGCATAAAATTCTTGTGCATAGTACAGAGGTTGTTAAATCTTGTATTGTGCCCAATAGGGCAACTATCTGAAGAAGCTCAAGAGGCTCAAAATAAAGACTGTCGTAGATTTTGGGAACATCATACCAGGAAACAGTCACGTATAGGTGAACTTAATTTATCTATTAGTATATAATTTAAAGTGTTATTAAATAATTTTATATTTTTTTACTACTTAGTCGTATTATGTACATATGCTTTTATTTTGTTTTTGACGTGACAACGTCTTAAATTAGGTTGCGGCTGGGAGTCACTTATGAAAAAGTGTAACGCCCGGTAACGTTACGATGAGTCACCGAACGAGAGAGAGGCCCGCCGAATGCCTTTTTTATTATATATTAATTTATTTTCTAAGCTGCCATTATTATATTTAAATTTTTCATCGAATGTAATTTGTGTTTTAATTACTATTATCCTAAAAGCCTCCTCTCCATTCCTAACCAGAACCACGCGTGCTGGCTTGCGAAGCCATGGCTCGACGGTCCACACAATCCCTAATTCCTTTAATCCTGGGTCAGTGTGAAAAGGCATCTTAGCAGGCCGGCATAATTATGTCTATTGACATGGGACTGCCGTCCAATGCCAGTAGACACTCTGCCTGGGCGGTATTTGCGCTCACCATCAGGCGCAATCGGGCAACTACGCCGGGCCAGAATTAAAAAAAAATTAAAAAAATCTTTCAAAAACACATTTCTCCTTTAAAATATTACTGTCCGTAGCCAAAACAACCAACATACGCACTCAAATGTTTTTGTCCTCCTAGCTTGTTCTAGACGAATCACTGTGCGTCGTGAAGTTAAAAAAATTAAACCAAATCCGCGATAAAATCCGTAAATAATAGTTTCATCATCATATTCATCCACGGAAAATCTACTGAAAATTAATGTGGTTTACACACCAATATCCTAAGTTGGTATAAAAGTATTATGTTTTAAAATATAGCATACCTCCTTGCATAGTTCCCCGTATCGTAATGCTAACACGCCTTTAGTACCGAGCGGGTTTGTCGTATTCACTTCATATAAATGCATGCCTGAGTTGAAGTATTTGGTGAGTGGTCCTGTGTTCCACACCTGTTAAAAAAATATATAAACTATTAATAATTAATTTTAAATATATTTTTTCATTCAGTCTTCCCACATCTACGTCCAAAGGTGGGTCTAGTCAAGTATTACATGTATTTATTTATGGCATGGCATTAAAATATTATATAGCAAGACACATATTGTCGACATGTTTATGTATGCAAGCTCGTGCGTGGTTGTACGTACGCGTGCGTACAAACGAGTGTGTGAATACGTATGTATGTGCGTGCAATACAGACCGCCTGCAGCGCGGCGTTCATGAAGCAGGTGTTGCCGAGGTTGTGCAGGCCCGTGGCGCCCGGCACGTTCGGCGCGATCAACGTCTCGCGTCGCTCCGTCGCGCGGTTGCCGCACCTGCGAGTATATACCGTTTTTATTAATACACCAGTGATAAATCATATTAAACGTAGCTTCAGTGTATGATAGGGTAAATAAGATGAAACATATATTATATATTTGCAGATATATTTTTCGTAGAGGAAAAGAGAGGTATAAAGTCCGTTTGATGGTCCGTAGAAGGCCGGAAAGGGTGTGCTAATCAATGGCCAACCATGGTTAACGTTTGCGAATATTCCGCCGAGTTATTCTAGGATGGTAGAAGTAAAGCATGTGATGATGCAGTGAGGTGGAGGGGTGTATGAGGTACCCGAGCGCGCCGATCTCCTCCGGCCAGGTGAGGTCGGGGTTGCGCAGCTCCAGCAGCAGGCGCGCGCGCTCGTCCAGGCGCAGCTCGTGCAGCGCGGGCCGCTCGTCGTCCAGCAGCACCTGGTTGGCGCCCAGCAGCCACAGCCGCATGTCCTCGCGCGCCAGCCCCAGCGCGCCGCACAGGAACTCGCTCACCTGCACAAGTGCCGTAACACCGCCCATTATCGAGCTCTTTGATACCTTTCATAACTAATTATTTACTCTTCTTCTCTTTTAATCGCTGTCCATCTTCAATTATAGAAATCCCAATGTTGAACATAGGCCTCAATGACTTATGCAGATGATATTTAAATAATGAACCATTAATCATAATTATCAGTGATCGCAAAAATACTACAGACACAGTTCTTTGTGAAAACTCTTTTTATATAAAAAGTGATATAATAAGACATATTTACAATAATAAATAATGAACTAATGACAAAAAAACCAAATGCAAACCAAATGGAACGTCCTAACATAATAATGTCTATGGTGTAAATTGCTCATGGTACGTCCTTATGTACGCACTCGGCCGTACAATACGTGCGCAGAGTCAGTAAGTTATTTTCAGTACGTTACCTGCTTGACGGTGGCGAGCCTGGAGAAGGCGGCGGTGTAGGCCAGGTGTCGCTCGGGCGGCGCGGGCGCCAGCGGCACGCTGCTGTACAGCGCCGCGCCGCCCGCGCCCGCGCCCGCACCCGCGCCCGCCGACACGCTCGCCCCTGCGCACGGTACATTACTACATACGAGTCGTTAAGTTTCAAATATCGCCATCTTCACATGGCACATTTTTTTGGATTTAACGTAAATTGAAAAGAGGAACATGCATTAAAAAGTCTGTTTGTCTGCTACGAATTCGACCGTTATTTCTTAGTTACTTCAAAAATGACCATATCCGAACGTGTTTTAAAAAAACTCGCCATTGGTGAAATAAAACTCATCCAAATCCAGCGTCAACCAAATCAAATCTATCCGAATCCCGTAGGTACAAATCAAACCAAGCTATATCCAAAATTAATATCATTATTTCAGAAAATCTATCGCATTTATTAGTATGGGGTTTGGAAATATATATTATACATATAAATATCATTACGGACATATAAGTATTTAAATAGCCATTCATTTCTTAATAATTGAAATTCTCCTTTTCTGACTTTTTTGTTATGATGGATTAGCCACATTTGAAATTTAACGACTCTTTCATATTGATACAACAGGGAAAATGCTTCGATCAAATATACACTACATTATAAGTAACGGCCTAAAAACGGCCTGAGAAATAACAGCACAAATAAGCGTGTCTTATTTGATTTTTGTATGGTCCAAAACATGATAAATCTTAATTTAGAGGAATAAGGTTTATTATTACCTGAAGTTGATTATAATTTAAGGCTTTTTGCTACATCTCATAGTTCAAAATTCAAATCAGGGACCGAAAACGGTAACGAAAATACCGGTATTTTTTGGTATCAACCGAAAAAAAAAATACCGGTATTTTTAAAGGTAACCCCTATACGCCAATTTTATTAGATTCCTAGAATTTAACTGGTATCATACCGGTAACCGAAATAAGGATTACCTCTATGTTTCAAGCGTTGTCGGCAAAAGTCAAAGCGTCGCTGCGCCGTGCGTCGACCAAACACGACCTCAAGGCCGTCGCCCCGGTTGGTGCATGTTGTAACTTGCACTGATTCGACGCAGACCATACGCAGACGCGATCTTTGCGATTTTTGAATTTTGAGACTCTTAATTGATATTTCATTCAGTACGCACGTCGCACGGGAGTGTTGAATTATTTGTTTGGTTTGAAATCGGTTTACCTATATACTTTGAAAATGGAACGAAAGCGAAAAAATCATGTTTATGCATATTTTACCTACCAAAAAGAAACAAATTCATCTAAATGTAATGTACAAGGGTGTAATAAAGTTGACACTAATAACGAAAAAGTAATAGTAATCACCACAAATCCATATCTATTTTAAAATACGATGTCTGTGCCTTGTGGTAATCACATTGTTAATATTTATTATTGTCTGCCCTGAGGAACGCCGGCATTTACCGACATGAGCGCCGAAGCGTGTCCGTCGACGACTACACGTATTCTATGCCCATGCAGAAAGCCGGAAATCCACGAACACAGGTTGCCGGGCAGACCGTATGCCGGAAGTTTAGAAAGAAGACCACGGTGCCAGACTCTATCAAACGACTTGGCTATGTCGAGGCTCACAGCAAGAGCCTCGCCACGCCGGTCAATCGCCTCACTCCAGCGATGCAGGACAAACGCTAGAAGATCACCCGTCGATCGGTATTGACGGAATCCGTATTGTCGGTCACTGATCAACGAGTGATCGTCCAGGTAGCGGACCAATTGAGCGTTTATGATCCGCTCCATGACCTTACACATCACTGAGGTGATAGCGATAGGGCGGTAATTGGTAGGGTCCGACCGATCACCCTTTTTTGGGATCGGCTGCACATTGGCCTCCCTCCAAGATTCCGGCACAACACCTGTGCGGTAGGACGCTCGGTAGAGGCAAGTCAGTGCAGGAGACAACTTGGCTGCACAAGCTCTTAAAACCACGGCTGGTATCCCATCCCATCCAGACCACTGGCTTTCCGCACATCGAGAGACCGTAACTCACGCTGCAAACCACACTGCCTGATGCGAATATCCGCCATTGAGAAACCGCAATCAGGCAGTGTGGGCAGCGTCTGCGAACCACGGTCTTCGACGCGGGAATTAGCCGCAAAGAGATTTGCCAGCAAGGCAGCCTTCTCTTGCGGCTTGTGGGCCAGCGACCGTTCTGGATACCTCAGCGGTGGCAACGCTGGACGGCAGAAGTTAGATTGAACGGCCCCGGCCAAACTCCAATAAGCACGACTGCTAGTTAGGTGATTGGCAAACGCACGCCCAATCCTGCTAACGCGCTGGGCATCCACCCTAACGTAGGCCTTCTTACAAGCCTTGGTTGTAGGCTTATTTGAGGGAACTGATATTGGGATACTTCATGGCACGACTCCTGATCCAAGCGCGGTACGCCGCCTGTTTGTCACTGACAGAATCGGTGCATGCACGATTGAACCAGGAGCGTCCAAGGCCCTTACTGGCGATCTCAAATCTCGTCAGCAATAGCGTTGACACTCGCTGACGGATCTTTACCCTCAAAGCAGCGCCGCCTCCAAGAGATGAATGCGAAATATTCCGGCATACCATCCCAATCTGCCACGAGTAATGCCAGACCCTCCGCTTAATCTGCACGGATTGTGGTGGTGATGCGAATGGTAATGACGACCCAACCAGGCAGTTATCGGAAGTGCCTAGAGGCTCACTAACGGTCACACGATACCCGGCTGGATGACTCGCCAGCAGAAGGTCCAGCAGAGAAGGCGCATGACTCGCCACATCCGGGATCCTGGTGGGCTAGTTCACCAGTTGTGTCAAGTCATGAGTTAGAGCGAATGCATGGGCAGCTCTGCTAGCATGATCAGTCCTAGCCACAGTTCGTGATGAGCATTGAAATCCCCCAAGACCACCATTTCGGGCGACGGGAACTGCGCCTGCGCGTCATCAGCCGCCTGGCTAAGATACCTGAACAGCCGAGTCGCCTCATCGTCCCCGTGGTGAGAGCTGTAAAGGCACACGTAGATAAGGCTCAGGGAATCTAGATCCACTTGCACCCACAGAGCGGAGAAGGAGGGGTCCTCCATGCAGTGCAAACGGCGACAGCAGATGTCCGACCGAACACACAAACATACCCCGGCTTTAGGCTTGAAGTTTACTTCAAGCGAATAACCGGGATACAACAGGTAAGAATCATCGGCCGGACAACGAATCTGCATCTCCGAGGAAGAGCAAAGCAGGCCGGGCCGTCTCGAGATGGTGGTGGACGGCATTGAGGTTCGTATGGGGTCCGCGGATATTAGTGAACTCCATAGTGAACGCGGTGGTGGGGTTATGCACCGCTGAAGGACCTGCTCTGTTTAATTGCACTGTCATGGTTGAAAGGATGGGATTGGTGAAGAGGCAACGAATGGCTTAAGTTCGGGCACTAAGAAGGCCGAATGGGCACCGGTACGAAAGGATCGGCAGGAAGCGAATTGATCCGCCGGACGGAAAGGCCCCCGTACCCTCCCGGGATGGGCCGCCGGGACCCCACTTCCGGTCACCAACCGGCACGACGGACCCGCCCAAGATTATGCGCGGCATGGTTAGGCAGCCTCTCGAGGTGGTTAGCCCCTGTACTATACCGCGGGCGGCCAGCGGACAACTGTTTCTACGGGTCTCCCTGGCCGGCGGATCAACATTCCTCCCTTCGACAAACGACTGAAAATACCCACACGGTACAACCTCATGCCTGGACTCAAGCCCCTCGAAAAAAACGGAAAACCATGGGCTGATCCCGGAACGCGATCCCCTTATGGAGATCACTATGGCGGCCTTTACGCCTCGTGGACGGTGGTCGCTACCCGGGCGGACACTTAAGTCCTACCACCACGAACTGTGTCACTCATTTGGCACTACCCAGGGGTCAAGTGTAGGGAATCTAGAGTCAAAGCCTACGGACGCCGGTGACGTTAACCCCCTCGAATGGACTCTACTGCGGTAAAGTGTTGTGCGATGGTAAAAAAAAGCGAAGACTTGTGGACAGAAATCGGACGTTCGCACCAAAACCCTATGATTCGTCCCACAAAAACCGACAACAATCGGATTCGAGGCGGACGCATCTGTGGACGTTAAATACCTACAACAGACGCACAAATAACCTCCTTTATACGTCGGCGGACGCAACCGAATACGACGTCTTGTATAGAAGGCAGTAGAAAGACGTAAATGCTCAAGGTCATTTGCTCGGGACGTGGTTTATCTTATTTTAATGTTTTATAATTTAAAAATATAGGGTTTTTGTACTAAATAATATTATTTATGTGAATTTAGGTATCTATCTATTTATTTATTAAATTAAATATACTGAGATATAAAAATGTCTTTACTATACAGTATCCCATTACACCAAATTCTTGCCTTTACTCACTTCCTTTTCTTTTCAACACAATTACATCGCAAGTAAAATGAAACGATTCCAGGGATATTGCGTAAACAACACGCCAAGTATAATATATTTTATTTGGTATGCAATATGGAAATGAGTATTCTCCAATGCGCTCTCTTTTACCGTCAAGGTCTTTTTTAGGTTACCGGTATTAAATCGGTTACCGTATATAAGGGTAACCTTTATAATTTTCATTGGTTACCGTCATAAGGGTTACCTAAATCTTAAAGGTAACCGAAATTGGTCGATACCGGTACCGTTATGTACAACCGGTTTCGGTCCCTGATTCAAATGTATAAGTTTATGTAACCTCGGCCTCTTTTGGCGTGTCATTTTGTTCCGTCCCTGTACCTAGTATATATTTGGTCGAAGTGAAAATATATCTTTTTCAGTCACGCTTGCGCAGTAAGACAATCCTCCTTCCCGTTTTACTGAGAGCCGGCGATATCCATTCTAGTTTAATACGTTATTAGTGTACGCTACATAATATTATGAACCCACCAGCTTACCATACTCAAAATTATTGTGACCGTCTATTTCTTCAATTTAATTACACTAACATAGCTAAATAACTACAAAGCGCCTAATGGCAAGAGAAATGCAATATATTAATTTTGACTATCAACAGTTTTGCCATAATACATGAGCATAAAAGGCCATTCTGGATAAGATCCGGCTCGAAGGACCATACAGATTTAACATAATTTGAATGAATACAGAGTCATTCAAAACGTAATTAGAATTCCTAGATACCAGAATTAAGACATAAAATAATTAATATTTAAATAGCATAAAGAATGTTCTCTACTATGAACCTGTATGATATATGATTTATTGTGTATTTTACTTACTCTGCGTACTGGGTACATGCCGGTACAACTTCAGATGTAGCGGGTACAGTTCAAGTTCAACGTCTGAGTTTGGCGGCCTTATCACCTACAGACAGATAAACAAAAATATCAATTTATTGGTATAAATAAATACACCCAACAGTCACATACATTGTCCTCACCCCACACTAAGATCGAATCTTGTCACGTGGGTGTCAAGAACTACGAGAGACTTTTCGGTCTCACACCTACCCAGACTCGCAACAAATACCTGTGGTTCACACAGCCGGCGTCTTAGGGCCAGCGCAGATCGCGACTGCATGGCAAGGGATTTCATTTATACCAAAGGGTATCCATTATTTTAAAATTATGCTGTGGCATCAAAAGGCATTTTTCGATGCCGCGGAATATAAATTTCTAAGAACAGGGGTAGTACTATTTGACAATAGAAAAGATGTCTGCTTGGTAAGCACCTGTCGTGGCAGCGGGTCGGGCCCGCCGTACCAGAGCGCGAGCGCGCGCCACAGCGCGTCGGGCACGAGCTCGAAGTCGCGGTGCTGCGCCAGCGTCACGTCGCGCCGCAGGTGCCCGCCCTCGCCCGTCAGCGTGCGCACCTGCACGCCATCAACACACAAATATCATTAGGGGCACATCCCTAAATTACGTCACATGTTAAGAGGGAGAGGTTCGACGAAGTGTGACATTGTGACACAAGAGGCGATATGGGTCCAAAATGTTGTGACATCATATTAAAAAAATATATATAATATCTTATATCTAAGTATTACAACACTGCATTTAAATTACATAAAATTTTTGCAACCCTGTCTGTCAACAATTGTATAATATGTATCATCACACTAGGTAAGGGGAAGGGGGATCAAAATGTGACCTGCTGTGAGAAGTAAGGGGAGGGGCCAAAAACATTTTTGGCCCCTCCCCAATTTATGGATGACGCCTTATAAAGCAACTGTTTATTACATCAATTTAATGCTGTGTTAACTGGATTTGTTTTGTTTTGTTTTACGTGTGAGATATGTTCTATCTATTCTGTAGCTGTAAGTCTGGCTAATACTTAATTAATCTTCTATTATGCGTAAAAAGACCTGCCTGATGTCAAATTGATTTAATATATCCATTCAATGGTATAAGGTATTTCTGTTTAGTTCATTTTTTAATTCCATACCACACATTAGGGTTTCTAACTAGAATAGAAAACCAACTTCTGTGATGCTCGTCCATCCTATAGACAATTACACCACTGACCTACTTAAACAATATTTGCATAACAAGTTACTCATACGTAAGTGCGGAGGATTAAATTCTGGAGTGTTCTATCACGTCGTTAAAACTCAAGTGCTTCATTATGTTTTACAAGTTGCACCGCCACTTCAAACTATGTTTTACATGACAATTTGTATCTACTCGCGTTGTATAACGCTTCAGTAGGTCGATATTGTAGTAGAATAATCAATACTTGAGAGTTTACGATGTGCGCGCAATTTGTGTACCTGTTTTGATGGGAGTAAATGTATTTAGAGGCTACAACTCAATTAGTAAGATAACTACGCTGTAATGATAATATAGTTGTGAAAACAGGGAAGAACTTTATTAAAATAATTTTCTTTAGCCATAAGAAACTGGGCTAAACACAGGCCTCATCCAAAGAATGTCTGCTCTCAGCTATGCATCGCTTTCCATCACAAGGCTGAACGTTGTGACTTGTGCATGTGTTAACATAGGTTATATACTTAGATTGTTTATAATATTTGTAAATATATATTCCACATTGTAAATTATATATTGAAGTGATTGTTTGTGAAACAAATTCATTAGGATAATATAAAAACATAAGTTGTAAATGTAAGCTTGAAGTGGCGGTAGTATTAAGTTGTTTTGACATTCGGATTGGTATAAATACCAGTCTCCGGCGGATAGGAGACACATTTCGATCGTGAGGCGTCGCGCTGAGCGGAAGCTCTGCCAGTGAGCAGTGAGGAGTACCAGGATTGGCAAGTTAAGTAATTAATATTATATTCTGATGCTTATTGTTCAGAATAATTAGATATTATTCTGTAACATTGTAATTGTCGATTGTGGTAGAATTAATCTATATTATTGTACCAATTGCTGTGTAATAAATAAGATTTAACATAATTGATAATTTTGTAACATTATAATAATTATTGACCATTATGTTAAGTAATATGGTTAAAATATATAATTATATCTATTGAAATACCCATGTTTATATTTTTTATATACCTCTACCCACAAAATTCTAACACATGCGTGCACGTGCGTGCGTGTACTAGCATGTAGGTGAGTGCGTGCGTGTACGTGCGTGCGTGTGCGTGCGCACGTGTACGTACATTGAGCGCATCCCGTGCGAGCAGGCGCTTGTTGTCGACGGGTCCGGGATGCCTGGGCGCGCGCGGCGCGGGCGCGCTGCTCACGCCGCTGCTGGAGCCGCCGGAACCCACTGACGCCGTCTCCGCGCGCCACAGCAACGAACCCATCGACTCTGCACCACACACAACACGATATACCCATTATTATAGAACTTGCCTTACGAAGGAGAGGGACACGAAGCGTTAAAATGGTTTGTGAATGTTAGCTTAGACTACTATGGAGGTATACTTGCTTGACCACCATGTTCTTTTCTTTAAAGAGCCCAGCAAGAATCTACGAAGCAAGTATTATAGACCTTCAAAGGAGGCATTAATCACGTAGCATCCAAGTAAAACAATACTCGTTTATCATACCCAAGCCATAAAAAAGCGAATACAAATGTGTGTGAACTTACGCGACTCACCTGTGGAGTTGGTGGTGAAGCTCTCGTCGCACACGATGGCCTCGTCCAGGTGCCTGTTGGGCGGCCTGCAGCACGCGTCGCCGCTGCCGCCCGCCGTGTACGCCGCCCACGCGCCCCACCACTCCGACGACACCAGGTACCAGAACTGACCCACTGAGTACCCTCGCTGGACTTCGCGACGCAGCCACCCGAGTACTGGAAGTTAATCATATTAATTTATAGTGGAAATATAGTTCGTAAATTTTATTCTTCTGATAGTTCATAACAAACCAGCCGAGATTTTGAATCTCGGAGCACTCCTTAGATTTCTAAAGAGTCATGTACGTACAACCTCATGGGCAAAGTTGGTTAGATGGCGATTGTGAAACATGAGATCGCGGGTTCGATACCCGAACTGAGACAAATATTTGTGTGATCCAAAGGTGTTTTGCTTTGGATCTGGATGTTTGTGAGACCGAAAAGTATTACGACACACAAGCTTCGATCAAATATACACTAGATACAACATGAGCGCTTAGAAAATGGCACCAAAAAAGAGTGCTTAAGCACTCTTTCGCCTTCAGTCACGCACCGACCGTTTCATCTAAAACGTCGTAAAACTTTAGACAATATTATTTGAAAAGCTACTTTAAGCTCCAGGAATAAGGTGGAATTTGTGTTAATATATTTGGAGTATGTGATCTTTTTGTTTACTTTTTTTAATGTCATGCATCGGTGCCACTTTTTAACAGAACTTTTACAGGGAACTGTGTATCTAGTGTATATTTGATCGAAGCACACAAGGCTTAATCTTAGTGAGGGTCAGGACTATCTATGTATGTGATTTTGGGTGTATTTATTTATTTATTGATAGTCATTTACGGCGCATTCTAATACAAAAAATATATCGTGAACACACCGACATAATATAGAGATTACGACAAATAGACAGCTAGCTAATGTTAATAGTTATACTGGGTCGCCAAGTTGGGCATTTTAAGATCGAAGCTATATACATATGTGTGGTTTGGTTAATATGATTTGCGAATTTTTAATTGCAATGAATGGCGAGACGAGAATCCCCTTCGCCTGATCGTAGGCGAAACGATCGCTCATGAATGGTAGCAAAACCAAACAACACCTTGAATTACAAAGTAATGCTTGGGATTCCACTGCGCACGCCATCCTGAGACATAAGATGTTGTCTCAATGGCCAGTAGTTACATTGGATACAATTTCCTTTAAATCGAAACATAACAGTGCATTTACACTGGTATTTTTCAGGAGAAATAGACATTGCGGTGGTACCTACCCAGGCGGCCTCTCACATATATAAAAAATATCTATGTTAACTGCCTATTGCTACTAGACGAATGAGACGTCTTACCAGGACATTACATATAGGCTGCATATCGTAAGAATCTTTATACTTTTTTATATAATATTATTGCTTTGTAACTGTTTGATGTAATTTATGAGTTTATTTTATTTCACATGTAATCTTATGCTTTAAATATAATCAGTTGAGCTACAGCTGTTTACAATATATTTAAAGATAATTAAAAGGTCGTTAATATTTGTTTTTATTGTGTCACTATTAAAATAATTCTGTAAGATAAGCGATTGGATAACATGGTACATATTATATCTTTATATTGTACGCATTTTATATATGAAGCCATTAACAATTGTCGACGGGAGCTGAAAAATATGTAATTGTAAAATGGAAGAACAATTCCGTACTAAGCAGAATTGTATTAATAATTGAAACATTTACATATATACATACATTTACATACATAAACATCACGCCTTTTTCCCAGAAAGGGTTAGCAGAGGTGCAACCAGCACACCCACACGTTTTTCTTTATGTGTTCCATCCCACGATGTTATAGGGGGCGAGCCTATAGCCAAATTGGGAACAAATTACTGACTCCGCGCTGACAATGAATAGAAAAATCCTATACCCATCTAAATTTAACTTATGTTATATTTCACAGTATTTTCTAAAGTGCTTACTATAGTATCGATTGTCCTTCAGAAAACATTCATTTCTTTTAAGATAACAGATTCGTAGCGTTGATTACTCAAATGTAAAACATTCTAGTCTAGAATTGAGCATATGTCACTCCAGCGAGTTCGTATCGTTAAAAGATTTTTTATTGCCTTGGTGGCGTAGTTGAGCTATGGTACGGTTACAAAGCCGAGGTCTCGGCTTCGAATCCCGGGTCGGGCAGTAATAGAGTATTTTTCTATTAATTATCTGCCCGGAGTCAGGAATTTGTGTCCGATATGGCGATAGGCGAAATGTCCTGGCACCTCTGCCTACCCCTTCTGAGAAAAAGGAGCGAGCTTATGTATGTAAGATTTTTTAGTAGTACATCATGAGTCATGATTGCACATTTATACAGCTTGATCGCTAGTGAAAAGTCTTGGCACATAATTAGTGCATGCAAGTATTCAGTAGACAAGCACGCTAAGTACATAGTTCCCTTGACATATTGTTATGTAAAACCTATTAACCGCACAGCATTGGATCTGTAAAACGACCCACATACTCGCGACGCATCTAAATGTGACACTAAAGTGTATATGCAATATATTATTTTTATCTTTTATTCAATCTTTGAAGAATGTACAGAAACTTGCTACTGGGAATCAATTGTGATAATGCTTCAGAGAAAGGAGGAAAATTTAAATCCGGATATCCAGTATGCTAAAAATAACCACCATAATAAGGTCAAAGGCCTTAAGGCCACTTGCTTTATTTCGAAGTACCAATACATCGGTGCTTCTTGCGTTGTTTAATTTATTGTAAGAACCGATAAAGTAAAAACTGCACATAATCATAAACCTACGTTTTATACCACTTAAAAATGGATTTAAATTTCAGGACCAGGGGTTGAAAAGTTCGGACGATGAACGTCAACATATAAGATACAAGTTATCCATTTCTAAAAATCAATACTATTATCTATAAAACTTATCATTCACTTCTAACTTAGTGTAAGATAGCGTACGATACAGGATTCGAACATTTTGTAATGTATTTAGGCATATTCGTACAGTTTTACATGTGATGTTCGAACATTCGTCGTTTTGTCAGAGTATAGACTAACTCCCCTAGGATGAAAAGAACACGTGGATCTAGCAAAAATATCTTTCGAGGCTTGGTGGTGGAACCCACCCAACTCAATCATTAATAATTCCTAGTAAAATTTCTTCTTATGAGTTACTCGAGTTATTAAGTAATAACGGCATGTGCTACACATGTGTAGTGTAGTGTACACACGGTCTCGTCGCTCGCAAACACGACGCGTAGAAAGCAAATTCAACAATGACATTCGAGATAACGCGCGATAAGCGACCTTTTTAATAGCGCGCGTCTGCGGCGCTTGTGTCGCAGTTAATACTAAATCTTGCCAACATTATAAAGGCGAAAGTGTGTGTTTGTTATCTCTTCACGCTCAGAGCGATGGACCAATTTTCATGAAATTTGGCTTGTAACTGGCTGAAATTCTTGATTAATACGCATGCTACTTTTTATCCCGACAACATGTAGTGCTCCCGTGGGATGAGTCAGGAATTCAAAAAAACATACTTGCTACTGTTTAAATTTTAATGGGTGCTACGGGACAGGCAAGAGCAGAATTGCATGCTTTTCGTCACGGGACGGAATGGTTTCTTCATTAGCTTGTACGGTATTTGCTATCCAGGGAGACATGCATATTTTACAAGAGGATATTAAAGATGCCAAGAAGAATAATGCAAAGATTTGGCTAGATCGCATAGATAGATAATATAATGGCCACTGACTGATTGGTATTATGGTTCAGTATATGTATGCAGGTGACAAGAGTACCAAAATATAAAAAAAAAAGAATTTTCTTAGTGTGAAGAAGGCAGAAACAATGAACAAATATCAGCTGACCTAGGTCATGTTAATCGTACAGCCTTGGAACACAATTGGAATTATTAAGATAAAATAAATATCTATGCAAAGATAACATATCTACATATCATTTTGTGTTTAATAATTGCGGACGTCACGTTCGCGCCATTAATCCAATTGTATAGTTATTAATTTCAAACAAAAATGGCACAATAACACGGAATGCAATTTGTATTTAAATATGTACACGACATTGGGACTTTGGCACCGTACATTGAATTTGCACATTCGTAACAAATTATATTATATTTTCATAACCTAGTTACGGCATAATAAACAAAGAAAGATGAAAGAAAGTAAAAGGAAGATGGACAACTTTCTTGTATGAACATACAAAATATATCCTAGACATCTTGTAAACCAGCTGAGTATATTGTTTGACTACTACATGTCTATATACAGAGCTGGCGCAGTATGTCAAGTTGACACTGATAGCGTCGACAACTTTTAAATATTTTTGAAGTGAACATTGTACTTAATTTGAGATCGCGAAAGTTTTGATGTTAAGATGTAACATGATCGTGAAAAAAATTGTATAGTATAATAAAATAAAATTGGAGATATTTGTAAAATTTTAACAATCATAGCATACTTTCTTGTAATTTAAAACTATGCAATAGTATTTTATCACATTATATATTTAATTAAGAATATTTTTAGCGATATGTTTTAAACTAGCTTTTTACGGCCTTATTCATAGAAACTTATAAAAGCTATTTTTGTGTTGTGTCTCTTTCGAACGACTTTTCAGTTCGAGGGACGAAGACAAGACATTCGATAACCAAAATAGGTTTTAAAACTATGTCTATGAATGAAGTCTATAACGTTTGGATCAATAACTATGTAATTTTAATATAAATAAATAACACCCAACAGCCACATACATAGTCCTGACCCCACACTAAGATCGAGTCTTGTGTCGTGGGTATCAGGAACTATAAGAGACTTTTCGATCTCACAAACACCCAGACCCGAAAGAAATATTTACTACGTTTTATTTGTTAGTTCATAGCACACTATAAAGTAAAGAATCAAAGAAACACAATTAATATTTGTACTCTACATTCTAGTTCAGTGCAGACGAATATCAATCGATACCATGGAAAATCGTCTGGAACTATCTCGCTCAATTAATTCGATAACATCTTTTTGGTGGCACGTTTTACGATAATTGTCTTTATACCAATTACGAAATGTATACTCATTTGTTTTCGTAGAAGGACAAATAAATCAAACAGGTCGTCATTCATTATTATCATCAATGCCCATCAGGAAAACCAGAAATATGTTACTAATCTCAAAGGAATTATATGCTATGTCTTTCTTCTTACTATCCTGTATATTATTAAAAAAACTTGTTATCTTATATACAGCCATTTTACGGTCTATATATGAGAAATACATTAGAAAAACAAACTATCCTTCCATCAAAAACAAATCGACATGTAATATATTCAGCGTTCGATAAGCGTTATCATTATCATTCACGCGATGTTTTCAGTACATGCGCACCGTTCAATGCTTTTTTGAAATGCGTTTCCTTTGTGGCGCCCTCCATTGATTTCACTTGGGTCAAGGACGCTTAGTCAGTGGGGGTTCGATGCCAATTGCTAGTGGAAGGTCAGAGGGTAATTAGTTTAACTATGTATGTAACTTTGCACTTCGAAAGGAAATAAGCTAGAATAAACAGCTAAACAAAATATGAAAAAATAAAACTGGTTGGCGAGAAAGTTCTTGGTGTCGAAATAATTGTGGCGGCATGTTTAAATCTAGGTATACTTATTAAAACTGGACACATTTGCGTTTGTCAATATGATAAGCTTTTTACTGTTATGTTATCTATCTTCTATTGCATTATCATGTCCAATAAAATAAAATGTGAAGAGAGAAAAATTATTTCTAATATTTTTACAAAAGCATGACAACAACGTATTCGGGTGCCAATAGATCGTAGACGATCTATTTGTTTGTCTGAGTATGTTTGCCTGAATATACCACAGACTCGTACACGCAAGCGGGTAAATGGCAACCAAGCGTTTGTAATAGCTCGGAAATATGTAGACGTGGGCCTAACTTCAGCCAGTACAGCTGTTAACCAGGCAAGATATTGCTCACAACAAACCAATCTATACTTAAATATAAAACTGAAGAATTTGTTTGTGCCCGCTAATCTCAGGAGCTACTGGTTCAAGATTACCATAGAGCCTTCTAAACATATCGATGTCACTTGATCCATGACACAAGTCTAATTTAGTAACGGAAACTATGTGTTACAACCTATCGGTTTATGGTATAATGATAAGCTGATAATTTAGTGTAAAAATAATTCATCGGCATCGCTATTACGTCATCACAATGGTGACGGGTCCTCGAGAAACACAAACAGATATTTATGAATATATTTAGATTGCAAATGTATGGAGTACGTGAATGCCGGAAAGCAATAGTTAATCATTATAAACAATGTGTTTAAACAGATGTTAATACATACGCACGAATATATAGGCCTCCTTATATACTGACAATTTACATATGTATCACCACAACCATCTAAGCAAATACACGTTTTTAAATTGAACCGTTTTGCGCGTTACAATTCGCATTTACCTTGATGTATTACAATTGCAATTTCTTTACGAGACAATGAGTAATTATCGATAACATTTCCCCATCAGAAACATGAGGGACTTCATAATAGCTGTACCACTTAAATTCAAGTTTAAGATGTTCCTAAAGTCTCTAGTAAGTCCTTAATTATTGTATCCAGAACTAAATATTACAATCCACAAAAAAGTCTATTCCCAAAAGGATTGACATCAGAGAGGCGGCGGCGCCGGTCGTAAATTTATAAGCCAAATGAAATTGTAGTGCGGGACGTGATCAAACAGAAGACGACAAGCAAAACTTTATTTGAACAGTACTATAACCCAAAAAATATTTTTATATCTACTCAATTTCTCTTCAACCCGTGATGTTTACCAAATTGCGTGCGTGACGCGTGCCATACTACGCATTCCGTTACCGAGTATGACGCGCGCGTCACTCGCTCGGGTATCGGTGTCAAGTTTGGCGCGACACTGAGACTCGCCGCAGATAACCGTGTTTGTTTCATTTATTACAACCATTGCCGGCTAATTATACACACGTTATGTAATACCGTTTCACTTTATTACATCTCGTAACGTTCAGATTTTTTATTTAATACGTATGTTGTGTCGAACGGCGCGGCGCGGCGGGAGATAGTCGTTGAAAACTCGAGACTTTGTCTGGATGAAACTGGATTTACTATCATGCGCATTGTAGTCATATTTGAGTAACAATGTATCGTGTATGAATTTAAAAATAAGAAAGAGATATTGATTACTATACTTAGTCTGGCCATAAATACTGTTACACTTAATTATAAAAAAATATTACATTTGAATTTCGAATCTGTCATTTTTATACGATTGTTCATTGTGTTTTCTCATTTTGGCGCCAATACATTGTAAAATATTTTGCGATATTAAAATGGTGTGGGGTGATAAAGAGAACCGAATCGCTGTGATAGCATTACACAAAGTAGGTATGGAGCCAAATGCAATTTTTAAAACTCTCCATACACTTGGTATTAGTAAAATGTTTGTGTACCGGGCTATTAATAGGTACAATGAGACCTCCTCTGTTTGTGACAGAAAAAGATCTGGCCGTCCACGTAGTGTTCGTACGAAAAAGGTGGTCAAAGCAGTAAGGGAAAGAATTCGAAGAAATCCTGTCCGAAAGCAAAAGATTTTATCTCGGGAAATGAAGATAGCACCTAGAACCATGTCGCGTATTTTAAAAGATGACTTAGGACTTGCAGCCTATAAGAGACGCACTGGCCATTTCTTAACTGATAATTTAAAGAAGAATAGGGTGGTAAAATCGAAACAACTACTGAAGCGGTACGCAAAGGGAGGTCACAGAAAAATTTTGTTTACGGATGAGAAAATTTTTACAATTGAGCAACATTTTAACAAACAAAATGACCGTATTTATGCTCAAAGCTCTAAGGAAGCTTCCCAATTAGTCGACAGAGTGCAACGTGGACATTATCCGACTTCAGTGATGGTTTGGTGGGGTGTTAGCTATGAAGGAGTGACTGAGCCATATTTTTGTGAAAAAGGTATCAAAACATCGGCACAAGTGTATCAAGATACCATTCTTGAGAAGGTAGTTAAGCCCCTTAACATCACCATGTTCAATAACCAAGTATGGTCCTTCCAGCAAGACTCGGCGCCGGGTCATAAAGCTCGGTCCACGCAGTCTTGGTTGGAATCGAACGTTTCGGACTTCATCAGAGCTGAAGACTGGCCGTCGTCTAGTCCCGATCTTAATCCGCTGGATTATGATTTGTGGTCAGTTTTAGAGAGTACAGCTTGCTCTAAACGCCATGATAATTTGGAGTCCCTAAAACAATCTATACGATTGGCAGTGAAGAATTTTCCCATGGAAAGAGTGCGTGCTTCTATTGATAACTGGCCTCATCGTTTAAAGGACTGTATTGCAGCCAATGGAGACCACTTCGAATAAGCTTTTTATATTTTTAATTGTTTTATATTTATGTATTAAACTGACACACTGTAAAAGTAATAAATGTTATTTGCAGTTAACAATTTTCTTTTTTCTTTATTACAATATTTATGGCAAGACTAGGTAATGTATTTTATAGGGACAGCAATGAGGTCTCTGAGCAGTGCAGGTTTAGGTATTACTAGCCTTCTGTCTGAGATGTTTACGAAACATTAAGCAGTCTATGGCGACCCTTACTTGCTATTCAAACTCATTCAAGACCTAAGCCTGCGGCGCTCCTGGTGGTCTTTCAGATGCGCTCTACACTAGTGTTCTTGCATAGTTTTATATTATGTTTTCGCAAAGATGGCCAGATTATCGAAACATAACATGACATTGAATATATGAATTTAATAATATATTAAGTTTACTATTGTTCAGGCATTTACTGGTGGTAGGTCTCTCGTATGTGAGAGGCCGCCTGGGTGGGTACCACCTCAATGTCTCTTTCTCCCGCCAGACAGCAGTTTAAATGCACTGTTGTGTTTCTGATTGAAGGACATTGTAGCCAGAAGAGCTTCTGGACATATTGATACTTTACGTCTTATGTCTCAGGATGGCGAACACAGGAGAGTGCCATGCATTGTTGTTTGGTTTTGCTACTGTTCATGAGTGGTCGTATCGCTTACCATCAGGCGAACGGCATGCTCGTCTCGCCATTCGTTGCAAAAAGAAAGTTATATTGAACAGATTTAAAGTAAAGACTTAGCCATATCGTCACATCTCAGAATTATTCCGTATCGTTCTACCTCACAACATGAATAAAATGATGCTAACAAAGACGAATATTTACAATCACGGTCGATATTCTTAAATATCAAAATAAACCCATTAAACACAATCAGAGCACTTTTATGTTTAATATGTTGAATAATAACAGCATTGTATTACGAGTTACGACCTCATTAAACCGTCTTGGGGGATAAGGAGTAGTGCGCATACGTATCTCTATGTCGTTTATAATATACTGCCTTCTATTCAGTAATGAATCAAATGATGCGTAATCATATTTATTTTACGTAGATGTATAATCGCCCAAATGGATTTATGATTATTATTTTTTGTACACTTTTAAAGAAGAAACTGTATAGCAAGCAATTGGACCAGCCAAATGTTGAGTCTCAGGATTTTTTATTAATGACATTAAGATATTTTATAATAGCTCAATTGATGATTTGCAATTGACATTTGACAGCTTTTTCTCCAAGATGACATTTTTTTACCATGACATTAAATAAAGAGAAACAACTTTCATATGCCTCCTAAAATCCTCCTCTCCCATTCCTTTTCGCTACAGCCACAGGAATTCTACTACCCGGCTTAGGCCTCACTCAAAACTCCTATAGCAACCCACATACAACGACTTCTTGGATTCTTACTATCCTTTTTCTATCTCGACCAAACACCCTGCTGAATAATGAAACTCCTACTCACCAATATCCCTCTCCTTGTGCTTGCACTGCGGCCGGAGCCCCAGCACGATGTGGCACACCTCGAAGATCAGCTCGAGGAACGGCGTCACCAGACCCTCGGCGCTCTCCACCGACCAGATCAGGAAATCTTCTAATGTTAGCACCGTGTCGTTAGCGATCAGGCCCTCGTCTTCTTGTACCTCGGGCTGAAGAGAACGGGGGGTTTTAGATGACTTACATTTTTGAGGATGGGCCGTGTTTAGGAAGAATTTGATGAGGCTCTTTAAGATGCTTAGTGAAAATATTTTGATTATTCAGTTATGCAATTATAACTTGAAGTAAGGAAGAGTGCTCAGACTATCAATGTAACTAAGGAATTAGTGGAAAATTAATACGACTTAGTAAGAGAACCTGAAATAAATATTGTATAGATCCATCATCCAATATTAGCATCGGTAAATCCTTATAAATGATTTTATAAATGGTGAATACGATTGCAATTTAATCAAACGATATGAAGAAGACAACAATTAAAATTTTCAACTTCATATATAAAATACATTTCATACATAGAGCACCAATATTATTAACCAATCCTATCACAACATCGACATAATTACTTACTTCCTTCAACACGATGATCTCCTCAGAGTCTCCACTAGGACCGAGCTGGAACATGGGTTTCCTTCCATTCCTTGGCACTGTCACCAGTTTCTCCCTCAAGTTGACCAGAATAACCTCTGGATCGAATCCTTTTTCTACCACCTCTGGCTCGGTACCGTCAGGAGTCGAGGCTCTTGAACCCTGGTTCTTGATGCTCTCGTTCGCGACTGTGCAAAGTATTCCCACCATGTCGATAAGCTCCTTTTTGTTTAGGACCCCATCGCTGTCCAGATCGAAGATTTTGAAGCAAACTGCAATAGGAAGATTGATTTTCATTCTGATTCGTGTTGCTTTACTTTTAAGATGTGCAATAATTTATATCAACTGTCTCATCTTTTTATGTTTAATAATTTTGAAATATACAACATAAATATAAAGAACATGAATGGATAATATCAAATTATATGGAATCGTTTAAGTTTTAGGTATAATTTAACTTGTTAAATAATAATATTCGATGCTATCATGAATCGATTTCGAATTTAACATTGTTTTATTTTCCTTATCGAAATAATTATGAAATTTAAAAATCATTTGGTTTTCCCAGTATTAGTCATTTTCACTTGTCAGCGTAATGAGCTAACCAGACTTATTGGTATGTGAGATATGCTTTCGATCGTAAAATTCTGAGCCATATCATTCTCCAATGAGAAGGAAAAACGATGCACTCAGTATTTATAACTTTAGACACGAACCCTTCTGTCAGTTAAGAAATATACTGCTGGAATATAATAAAAATGTTCCCAAAGACGAAACCGATGCAGTTTTTACCAATCCTATCGCAGAGTAAACAAGAGACGGAGACAAACATGAAAATTCTCCATCCGATCAGTCTACACAGATAGGGGAGTCACGCGACGCTATCTCTACGGCAATTTGCTTACAACTATTTGCACTGTACTATTTATTTATTTATCTTATTAAAGAGAGCGATAGTAATTTTGCGGACGAGATGGAGATCAGCAAACGCCCCTGACCTTTAGAATTTGCGTTAATGATAAACGATCACTTTAACAGTGAAGAAAATTATTCTAAGAAAAAACTGTATACCTAAGCAACCTAACACTGGAATGTATGCAAACATAAACTTACGCCTTATTCACAGAAGGGGTAGGCAGAGGTACTACTAGAACACCCTCGTTTCACCTTTAGTGTTCTATTCACGACGAGGCGAGCCTATCGCCATATCGGGCACAATTTCCTGACTCAGGGCTGATAATGAATAGAAAAAATACTCACTTTTCCCGACCCGGGATTCGAACCCGAGACCTCACCTTTACAATCATACCGTGGTACAACTGCACCACTGTCTGTCTGGTATGTAAATATTTCCCAGATGAGACATATGTATGTGCGAGCTGTCCATTAGATATTATTACCATTGCTAAATTATGCGCAAGAAATGATGTATGTAAAACCTTTTTTAACAATAAAACCTCTGATTTCTGTAATAAAACTTTATTCTAATAATCAAGCTGTTAGCATACCATATTTCAATGTATTTTTTTAATAATACTTTATATAATAATAATTTATATAAAAAATCTAAATTGGCGAAACATGGGACGGTTGCAGGAATGCGATCGCGGAATGATGCAATTGGTGGTTAAGCATATTCCAAAAGTAAACTTATGATAATGATAGGTATGTAAATGATGATGATATAGAGCCAGGAAATATAATATGTTTTATTTCACAAACAAGGTGAAAAGAACGCAACGAACCAAACCTGAAAAAAATAATGTCATGAAACGGAAAGCTATTTGAATAAATCCCAATTCATTGACGTCACAAGCAGAAGTGTATAATTTGTCTGTCGTCAACAGCAACACCTGTGTTTTCGTAAGAACCGAGACCCATCTCCAACCGAATGTCAAAGTCAAATTGTTTTATTCGTTTCGGCATACATATTACATATTCATCGTGGGGTAACCCACATATTGAGGTTTGCTTCCACTGTATCGGAGGAAATTTGGAACCTATATAATTCTACCAACCCTCACTGGACCTTCGTCACAGATTTAGACTGGATACAAACACAAATAAATGGAAGATGACTGTTGTAAAGACTAAGAAGAATCACAAACAAATAAAGATTGGTAAAACTGCATAGTGTTGTAACAAAAATCTCGCTGCGCTAATTTTGAGACGCCAGCTGTATAACGAGAGACCGTAGGTTCAAAATCAAAATTAAAATATTCTATATTCAAATAGTTTTTCACAAGATCTTTTGAAACGTTAATTTCTGCTACCACCGCTTCGGAACGTGTTGTAGCTGTGAAGAAGAAACGGCGCAAGAAACTCCCTCAGCAACACGACCTGTCTTCTTTTGTCTTTGTTCAAATCCAGCAACGAAATAAATGTTTGTGCGATCCAGTAATATGTTCCAGGTCTGGGTGGTGTTTATGGGAGCAAATAGCGTCGATACTCACAATAGAAGACTTCCATATAAGATAATGAAATGTTGGTGACTATTGGCTATCTAGTTAAATTATCTACAGGAGTTGCGTTATACGTGGGTGTGTCATTTTTATTGCGCAATTAAACTATAACTAAATTCATAAACCAGAGGACAAATAAATATATCACAGATTACAAACATTTTAAAAGTCGTAAATTAAACGTATCTCTGTTTGTACTCTGTCAACTGTCACAGAACTTCCTGCGGTTTTTACGTAATGAAATAGACACGGGTTTGTACTGTTTGGTTGGGACTAGGTACGTAACAACAGGTTTCTATACAAATCCTTGGGAGACTCCTATGTTCAACAGTGGACTTGTGGCTGATAAAGAGGGCCAGAGGGAGATAGGTAAGTTAATTTTATGGCACAAGGTATGCCGTGATACAGTTTGAAACGGTTTTTTTTATTGCATTGAATGGCGAGACGAACATGCTGTTCGCCTGATGGTAAGCGATACGACCGCTCATGAACAGTAGCAAAATCAAACAACACCTTGAATAACAAAGCAATCCTTGGCATTCCACTGCACATATCCATATCCTGAGACATATGATGTTAAGTTTCAATATGTCCAGTAGTTACTCTGGCTACAATGCCCTTCAATCCGAAACACAATAGTGCATTTACATTACTGTTTGACGGAAGAAATAGACATTGCGGTGGTACCCACCCAGATGGCCTCACATATGAGAGTCCTACCACCAGCATCTTAGTAGTAGAAGTTTTAAAGAATAGAAGAATTATGATTATACGTATAAATAGATAAATCACATCACCAGTCCAAAGACTAGAATACTGAATCAATTGTGGCCACCTCTCATACCACAAGTTACAGAGTTCGCCATTCATGTCATTAAAAATGTGCTTAATGGTTTTAAAAATAAGTTAATCAGGAAATATTATTTTTCCCGTAGTGACTAACGTCAGGAAAGCTGGTAATAATATTTTTCCTGCAATGTGCATAGTAGAAAAACGTGGCTTTGACCAAAACCTTTTCAATTATAATATAACTATTTTAGAGTGGGATAAAGAAAACATCATGAAAATCGATTTGTCACAAAATTCTTATTATATATTACGTAATGGTAAATTAGGTAATGTATATTGTCATTATATTAAGCTGATGGCCAACCTTAGACACTGAAGAGGCACTCAAAAAGAAAAACAATGTTGGGTATATATGTTATGGGCCAAGTGATAAATGCGGGCAGTATTCATAATGCCCGGGCATTATGAATATGGCTACATGATGATCGGGCAATGTGATTAATAGGTGATTTTTTACGTGGTGCGCTGCCGCATTGTCGCATCTGCGATAGATCTATAAATTAGAAAGGTTGATCTGCTTATGTTTAGTTGTTTTTTAACGTCCGAAACATTATCTTCAGAAGAAAATTAGTGTACCCACTTTATGGATCAGTTAGGTCGACTGTGCCCCAAAACCGACTCGGAACACCCCGACTTCACGTAGTCTTTTGGTTACCGACCCTAGAGTGTATATAAAATGCCGGAGGCGCGGAGGGAGAGCAGCCCCCGCCCACTGTAACGAAGGATAGGCAACCGTGCGAGCCGTAGCGGCTGAGGCTGGTCGCCGGAGGCGACCAGCAAGCCGAAGCTGCGGAGGTGAGCATGGGTGCCTATCTTTTGTTACGCAAGGGCGAAGGGGCTGAACTTCCCGTAGCGCCGGAGACGATGCATAAGCTAATTTGTATTGACAACAAGTATTTCAAGGGTTAGGTTGCTATAATAGATATTTCTCAGGAATGGTGTGTTACCTTTTCATGGGAGTGTTACCAGGGGAGGCGCGACAGTCCCTCTCCCCCTCCACTCCTCCCAACCCACCCCCTCGTGCTGCTCTATTCTAAATTCTACCACTTCGGCTCATTGTTTTGATTTTAATTTGCTTTACATCACTGTGCCCAATAGGCACTTTGCATTATTCATAATGCCCGGGCATTATGAATAATGCTCGATTAATCACTTGGCCCATAACATATACATTTTATTTGAGAGCCTATGCCATAACATATATTACTAACTACAACATAACTTATGGTTTTATAGCAATTCTGAATTCGGATAAGATTATTGACTATTGTCTAGCGATGTATGACTGTCCATTGGACACAGTTATGCAGGTGTATGAAATCGCCCCTTAGTGTTTCGCTTTCAGCTATCTAGCAGACACATACAACTGCCTCGGTGGCGTAGTTGTGCTACGGTACGGTTATAAAGCTAAGGTCTTGGGTTCGAATCCCGGGTCGGGCAGTGATATTGGATTTGGGTGTCCTGGCACCTCTACTTACTCCATCGGGGAAAAAGGTGTGAGTTTATGTTTGTATGTACAAACGTTTTCAAAACCTGCATGTTGATATTACCTTGCCCGAAGTCGTTCTCTCAAAGTCACAACTATTCTATGATGTACCTCAAAGAATTTACACGCAGTAAAAACCATAAATATGAGGTAAACTTCACTACAAAGTATATATAAAAGACAGCCTTATTATTCGCCCAATATTGCTTTGCTCTTTCCGTTCTTTTTGTCCTTCCCTTTCCGAGGGGGAAATGCTACAACGCATGTATGATCCAAGTGTTCAGATATTTTGGCCAGCGCTGATTACTTGTGCGTGGCGGCCTGTAGGTAAACGGACATGACACGGCTACCGATACGTTCACGGTAGTCGCGGGTTCAAATCCCAGGCCACATCTCTGACTTTTCGGAGTCATGTGTGTATTGCAAGTCAATCACCGCGCACTATACCGGTGACGCCAAATATCGTCAGGAAATTTGCATACCATAGCAATTTGTGCGAATTTCTATGGTGTATAAAGTCTGCCAACCCGCAGTAGGCCTGCTTGGTGGACTATATGCCCTAAACCCTCTTAATTTTGCGATTGTGGGGGAGATTTATGCCTTGCAATGAGACGTATATGAGCTGATACTGTATAGGTAATCATTATTAGGTAAGCCGTATGTTTGCCGAAATTTTGCAATAAAAATGATCTGTTTGGGTGAATTGTTAACTTTGAATTTCAGAATGCAATTCCCAGACGATGTAATTTAAATTTGAAAAACATTTATATTGAGTTTCCAGCGGCTGGTGTAGTCAGTAGCTATCACGATAGATCCTCCTATCATTCCTTAAAGCACCCTCGTCACGTCTTTGGATGGGTTTGACAGCCTCCGTGACGCAGTTGGTTAGACGCCGCCATTGAAACGAGAGGTCGCGGGTTCGATCCCCGCACCGAGAGAAATGTTTGTACAGCCCACAAATATTTCTTCCGGGTCTGGGTATTTGTGAGACCGAAAAGTCTCTCGTAGTTCCTGATACCCACGACACAAGACTGGATCTTAGTGTGGGGTTAGGACTATGTATGTGACTGTTGGGTGTTATTTATTTATTTAATAAATTTGACGAATGTGTGGTACAAAAGGCAATAAAAATATATCAAAGGAAGTGAAAACGTAACGTCACACACGAACGCTAATGCAATTAACCGACTCTTCACGAGGGCACATTTCCTCTTGTAAATTACATCGAAACGAGCTTCTGTGACTGCCGAGTGCCGCTTTGTTAAGCCTTTATATGTCTTATTTGGGAACTCGAGCATCATTGTCTTTTGTTTAGGAACAATTGCGTCCTTTTTCCATTATACTTGAACGCCTCCAACAGGTCAATCTGGAGATCCTTGGGGGAGGCCTATGTTCACAGTGGACTTCCTGTGGCTGAGATGATGATAATTAAAATTTGGGAATGCCCTTAAACTACAGTAAGGCTATTTGCTACAATTATCGCATAATACAAAATTTAAAATTAGTAGCCTTTCGAAACGTCTAATTAGCGATTGTTTGGTCTGTCTACCACTTTACATCACAAACAGCAATACCTTAACATCTCAACAGAAATTGAAACTAAATTGCATAACCAACGAACGTAGCAAAAAAAAAACAAAACAAATCTCAATAACGCAACGCCGAATCTCATGATGAGTACAAAATAGTAATAAAGTAATAATGTAGGCAACCTAGATTGCGGCAATTAGCCACATCGGTTAACACGCAACGCACGAATAACACGCGTCAGCACACAATGCCTCTCATTGTGATGTTGAAGCGAATCTAATTCCAATCGTTTGTATGAAAGTACGACATCTGTCTTTCACGGCAATGTTCCTTGCAACAATATTATTTTTATTGCAATGTACGGCGCGACGAGCATGCCATTCACCTGCTGGTAAGCGATATGATCGTTCATGGACAGTACCAAAACCAAACACCGTGATTTACAAAGCAATGCTTGGCATTCCACTGTGCTCATCATCCTGAGACATAAGATGTTAGGTCTCATTATGTCCAGTAGTTACTCTGGCTACAATGTGCTTCAAACCGGTACAAAACAATGCATTTACACTGCTACTTGACGGGAGGAATAGACATTGCAATGGTCTTCACTCCACTCTATATAGAAATGGCGGACTTGTCCGTGTTGCAGAATAATTCGGCAAATAATTTTACAATTAGCCGTCTGCAAGATTCATAATTAAGTTTTATTTACTGTTTGGTATTTTACAATTACCCTCAAATACATATGTAGTAAAAGTATATTTATTTAATTTCTTCAGTTTTTCAGTTAAAATCACGTGTCATTAATATATCTGATTGACGGATTCAAGCTAACCCATTACACTGATAGTATGCACTAGACCGACAATCATTAAAACACTAATTAACTAATTATTATTAAACATATATGCGCAGACATTACTTCACGAACGTCATAAAAACTAGAGTACAGTCGCGTGCTATGTCTAAATTATTTTGTTTTTAATATACACTTAATTTAAAAAAATCAATGTGTCGATAAAATATACCCAAAATGATTATATTTTTAATTATTTTTGCTCATCGCGAATAATTAAAAGAAAAGCGATGAAAGCGCGGTGGTGGTAAAGTATTATATACCTAAGGAATCCAATTGAGTATGTGCTTTTCTGGACACTGAAGACAATAGATTTATTAAATTCCTGATAATTAATCGGACCAGAATGCCACGCAAAACGACATGCAAATATTTATAAATGAAATGCATATGTACAACCTTTACGATCTATAAAAGAGCATCACATATCAATCTCACTTATCTAACCTAATATTAACGATCGTAGACATCAATGCAGTTGAATGTACTTACTGCATATTAGCGCACGAATATGGCGCGTAAGTCGTAACGCGGCCTTGGCTTGTTTATCTGCATTTCTCAAACAATGGACTCGGAACAAAAGACCATGTGAGATGCGCCGCGGTCGCAGTTCAAGCGATGAACCGAGCGATAAGCGATAACACTTCAGAAGATTAACTTGCTGTGTAAAGAGTTTTACATATCAGAATCTGGTCTAGCGGTATGGTCAGAAGTTGACACAGAGATCGACCTTTATAGACCCTATTTCTTCGATGAGATGCACCGGCAATGCCATAGCGGTGCACTCGATAAACCGAACGATAAGCGATGCCACTTGAGAAGATTAACCGGTTTAGGAAGGAGCTTTAGATATCTATATCTGGTTTAGCGGCGTGGTTCAGAAGGTGATAGAGAGATCAATCTTTACAAACCGCATTTCTTCGATGAGATACACCCGCCATAGGGGTAAACGCGATAAGCGATGACACTTGGAAAGATTAACCGACTGTGGAAGGAGCTTTAGATTTTTGTATTTGGTCTAGCGGTGTGGATAGAAGTCGATCATTATAGACTCGATTTCTTCGATGAGATGCAAACGCCATCGAATGCGCGCGATGAGCTGAGCGATAAGCGAAAACATTTGAAAATATTAATCGATTGTAGGAGCTTCGATATCTATGAAGTTTGGTCTAGTATTGGAAGAAAGGGGACCTTTATGCGGATATGAACATTATCTTCGAAATTAGATCTTTAGGCTCGTGGCTATCTTATTAATTAAGTTTTTGGTGAACATGTTCGATAAAGTTAAACTGTGTTTTCATTCGTCTTGAATTAATTTACGAGTATTTCGCACTCCTTCAATTATTCTAATTCTCTTGTCGTGCTTATGCTGTCAAAACACAAAATAAAAAATTTCGTGTAACTTTTCTTTCAAAGACGTATCAAAATATATGTGGCTCAAAACTGTAAAAAATACACAGTCTACACATAACATGTTTTTTGTGAACAAACGACGAGGGACTTTTCGTCCGTGAAAAAACCGAGACCCGAAACAAATATTTGTTGATCACACAAACATTTTACAGCGGTCAACTCACCGAATGCGTCACACACATTGTAAATAACCAAATTCAACATAATATACGCATTGCGGCATTATATTTTATTTTTTTATGCAATCATTAAAGCAATGTCGAGGGTATATTTCCGTCATTCATTATCCTTTATTAGCTTCTTGAATTAAACATACGCCGGAACTAATTTACAATGTTATGCATTAATTTAAAATACTAAGAAATTTGGCAAATACTTTAAAAATAGCTAATTCCAATAATCAAGTTCAGCCAAGTCACGATACGGCAATCTATGCAAATCTAATTACGTATCGCTAAGTTAGATGTTTATCGCTCGCTGTGCGACGGCGGTGTGACGAGGTTAGTAGGAAGGGCACTCAATGGAAGTGAAAAAGTAGGAAACGTCCGCTTTTTGTTGTGACCGCGGGTCAGAGGCAGCGGCCGTGGGTTCGTGACTCACTGCACCGGAGCTGCGGAGATCATGCACCGTGAACCAACTCGACTTCCAAATATTTACTATGCTAAGACATATAAAAAAAATATATTGAAAGTGAGTGCAGTGCCATCAATACCTCATGACTAGAGATTCTGTATCAGCCCATATACGTCCCACTGCAGGGCACGGGCCTCCTCCACGATCGAGGGTACGATTGAGAGCGTACCATATACATATAGTCCACCACAAAATATATCGGTGAAGAAAAACATCGCGAGGTAAACTGCATACCATAGGGATTTGTATAAATTTCTATGGTATGTAAAGTCCGACCACAGATTACTTTTTTTTTTTTTTTTTTTTTTTTATTTTTATTTTTTTTTTATTGTGGCCCGACATAGTGGCGGCATTGCACCTGCTGGTAAGCGCAAATGCCGCCCAGGCAGAGTATCCATTGGCATCGGATGGCAGTCCCATGCCAATGGAAACAATTATGCCGGCCTGCTAAGGTGCCTCTTCACACCACGGCGGAAGGACCCAGGATTGTAGGAAGGAGGGAACACGTGAGATGGCAAACAATTCCACAGCCTGACGGTGCGGCACAAAAAAGAATTAGAGAACCGTTTGGTTCGCGCCGGGATGGTTTGGACCGACAAGCTGTGGCTTCGCAAGCCAGCCCGCGTGGTTCTGGTAAGGAATGGAGAGGAGGGGATCAAGTTGAACAATTCCTCAGAGCATTCCCCGTGATACAGGCGGTAGAACACGCTTAGAGAGGCGACATCCCTCCGGAGTTGTAGCGACTCTAAGTTGCTCGTAACGTCTGCATCATTCACAATGCGGATGGCCCGCCGCTGCAATCCATCCAAGGCATCGAGCAGGTACTGGGCGGATCCATCCCAGAGGTGCGAACAGTACTCCATACCCGGCCGGACCTGCGCTTTATTTAATGCAATTACACTACTAACATCAATTAATTCTTCTCGTCTAGCTAACAGCAGTGTGATAGTATGGAAAGAGGATGCCGATGACCGATATTCAAGATCTGGGTGGAGAACTATTTTTTTTTATTCTTTACTCAATATGTTTACTATACAAAGGGCAAAGAAAAGGGCAATATAATACATTGTGACTGACAAGCTTGCATGAGAAGATAAAGGAGAATTGAAGATATATTCAGATAAAAATGACGCATAATAAAGTCACCTCAACTCTGTTTATGCTACTATTTAACAGCGTACAAACCGGGTGGGTAATGACTAATTTCCTTAAGATGTTTCTTAGAAATTCTAAGTGAGGAATTAGTTACATTAATTTGCAGTAGTTTTTACAAGTTAGCTGCCAAGGACGTTTTCATGTTATTATAATAGTACGATGTGAATAAAAAAAGGCATAGTTGCCATCTCTAAACAAAAATCGGCCTAATTCATAGACATGTTTAAAACCTATTTTAGCTATCGAATGTTTTGTCTTCTTCACTCAAACTGAATTCAAAAGTCGTTAGAAAAGGACAAATCATTCGATAGCTAAAATAGGTTTTAAAACTGTCTATGAATAAGGCTGAAAGTATTTATTACAATCGTTCACGACAAAGATACTATGATACACCTGCTGCCACCTATTGATAAGTGCAGTGCGCTCTATATATATAGTATTATTTATTTGTTTTGTAGTCAATAACTACCATTGATTATTTATATTCAAAAAATAAAAGATATGGATTACGAACTTTTAGACATTCAAGAAAAAAAGTGCGGTAATAGAATGCCATTTTAATCGATGAATTTTACGATGGATTTCGATTCGCAAAATAAGAGCTAAGCGATTTTTTTAAATGGTTGTACCTTCAATTAAATATACACTAGACCACACGTACTTATACGAGTGGTTTTATTTGATTCATTCCAAAACCATAACAAATCTTGATTTAAAGGAAGAAGGTTTATTGTTACCTGAAGTTGATTATAATTTAAGTTATTGCTACGTCTAGCAGTTCGAAATTCAAATGTATAAGTTTATGCAACCTCGGCCACTTTTGGCGTGTGATTTTCTTCCGGACCCTGTATCTAGCATATATTTGATCGAAGGGTTGTGCTATAAAATTCCCTACTAGGAGTACAGACGACCGCGTGTGCGCCTGGAATGCACGCCCGAGATGTCGAGCTTGTAATCGGTATCGGAGTGTTTGCAGCGCGTTATCGGCAAGTTCTCGTGACGCGCGAGATAAACGCAGGTGCAGTCGCGATGAAGCTCTACTGTCTAGTATAAATACTGTACTGTCCTGTATCAGCCCATATACGTCCCACTGCAGGGCACGGGCCTACTCTACAATCGAGAGTACGACTGAGAGTGGTTAGGCCACCACGCTGGCCTAATGCGGGTTGGTGGACTTACATACCATTGATATTTTTATAAATCGTTACGGTATGCAGGTTTCCTTACGATGTTTTTCTTCACAGTTTTAGTGCGTGGTGATTGGTTATCAATACCTGGGAATCGAACCCGCAACCACCGTGAGCATGTTGGCAGCCGCGTCTGGTCCGAATACCAACAGGCCACCACGCACTTTAGTATATATACACCGACAGATGATTCCAATAAATTACACTGAGTGAGACTTTAATTTTAATTTCCTTAATTACTATGGGACGCTGTTCACTAGACCATTTTGTCAATAACCTATAATATAGATAAAATAATAAATATGACACATAATCTTATAGCATCAATTACAAAGAACACTTTTTGTTTAATACGTTCTGAACATGGTCATGCTATGCTACGACATAATGGGATGACATACATATTGGAATGATGAGTAATAATAGGGTAATTAGCCGATCCATGGGCCCTACTATATTCATCCGAACGAACGAAGTTCGAAACTTCGGATAATCGCAGTTTATATGCGATACGAATGTACCTACATATACTTATGGTCGTAATTGACTTATGGTTACGATGTACGTCATACAACTTCGAACTTTTACAGAGTAGATACATTCGTATGTCGATCGTTCGAAGTTTCGAACTTCGTTCGTTCGTTCGTTCGGATGAATATAGTAGGGCCCAACTTCGTTCGTTCGGATGAATATAGTAGGGCCCAACTTCGTTCGTTCGTTCGTTCGGATGAATATAGTAGGGCCCAACTTCGTTCGTTCGTTCGTTCGGATGAATATAGTAGGGCCCCTTAGCTATTGCTAAAAGACAGAGGTATTTTTCTGTTATTTTTACAGCTGAACCAATCGAACCTATATTTTACACAAGTGTTGTGTCGTGGGTAACGGAAACTACGGGAGACTGCAGTTTCTTAAACACCCCGACCCAACAAATATTTGTGGGCCGCACAAACATTGTTGCGGGAATCGAACCCGCAACCTCTCGTCACAGCCAGCGTCTAACCAACAGCGCCACGAATACTGTCAAAAATAAACTAAACAAAAATACAGCATCAACTCACACTTGAGCCTCTCAGTGCTGGGTCCCCGGCACGCGGCGCTGAGTCCGCAGCACAGCTCCTTGAAGTCGACGTGTCCGTCGCGGTTCTCGTCGAAGGCGAGGAAGGTGCCGGCCACGGCGGCGGGCGGCAGCGGCGGCGACAGCAGCGGCGTCAGGCTCTCCGCGTCCAGCTGGCCCGTCGGCGCCGCGTTGCGTAGCGACCAGAAGCATTTCTCTAGCTCTATTATGTCCTAGGGACGAGAGGAAAAGAAAGAAAAAGAAATAAATATTTATTAGAACAGTTAAGCTAAAACAAAATCAAATAAATAAATATTGCGCCAGCAAAGGTAGCTCTCATTCAGCTAGTATGCTGCAGCACCACCCGAGCAGCACTGCATATCATAGCAATAGCATATTCGACTAATGGACTTATTCATAGAAAGTTTTTAAACTATTTTAGTTATCAAATGTTTTGACTGTTTGATGACTATTTTAGTCCGATTGGTTTAATATCGGTATCTGAGGGATCCTTTGCTTCGATATTCCAAATTGATAGTCGGAATTGAACATTTGTCCAGAATTTTGAAGTGTATCTGCACCCGGGCGTAGCCGGACGGGACCGCTAGTAAATAAAAAAAGAAAAATTATACGAAGGTTGCCATTAATTTCGACACAACATTTTTGATTCATTGGACTCATGACTAATATGACAATGGGCTTGTCTCTCTGTTCATTGTGCAATGGAAATACCGTAATGGAAGTGGGAAAAATTCGCTACACCTGTTTACTCACAAGAAATATAAGCAAATAAATCTTGAATGGCATTTCAAAGAGGATATCCTATCCGAATCATTAACTCAGCGAATTTATACATATCTTCATGTATTTGTAAAGTAATATCATGCATCAATTGTGTTTTAAGGCAGAATAATATTAGTTTGAAGTTTCATATTATATTGCTTACATTACAAGGGCATGGGCACAAGCGCACTAACAGGAATTAACGTTATCTAATTCAGTTACAGACAGTAGTTACTATGAACGTAGGTTCATTACGGCTATTATCGGTATAATTAAAGGATATCGCTTTTGCACGTGTTTCTCATTAGACACAAAACGATATCAAAAGAAATGTGTCTGATAAGAAAACATACTAGTGGTAGGTCCCGTGAGAGGCTACCTGGGTTGGTCCCACCGCAATGTCTATTTCTCCCGCCAAACAGCAGTGTTAACGCACTGTTGTGTTCCGGTTTGAAGAACATTGTAGACAGAGTAACTGCCGGACTTAAAGAGCATTTCTTTGTCATTCATGGTGTTGTGACTGTCCATAAGCGGTCGTATCGCTCACCATCAGGTGAATGGCACGCTTATCTCGCCATCATCGCAATAAAAAATATGTATAAATTGCCAAATCATCAATGTATCAGTTATCGTGACGATAATCTAAATAGGTATATTTTTATCTTCTATTTTCGTCTGTCTATTGTTTATCGCGATAACAGATATGGCAGAACAGGAGTTCCTGTGACCATCAAGTAGAGATCTTGATTTAAACCCTTTGGCGGCTAGATGAAATTAATACTTCCGGTGTTTTTAATAGCGATAATAATCGACCAAATGGATCGTCTGATGATAACCGATTATCGATGTATAAAACTGATGGCACCTTGGCATTGTATGTGCAATATGGACTTTGGTAACCTGACGCGAAAATTAATACGAGGAAATTCCTAGCCTTCGCACTACGATAAGGAGTGAATAAGATTACTGGAACCCAAAAAGTATAACCATTCACATCTTTTCAATATTTAAAATTCGTAATCATCCATACAATGGTATAGCTGTGCAAATTAAAAATAAAATGTAATAAAATGAAATTCGTTTATTGATCATGTAGGCAATTAAATAGCTCTTATGAAAAGTCAATACATGGTACTTATTCTATATTTATAAAATAATTGATTGTATTATTATATAAATTAAATTTATTTAGTTAGTTATATAAAATAAAGAAAATTAAATCAAATAAAATTACTTCATATGTGTTTATGAGAGGTATTTTTTTCTATCATGTTATCAACTTGTTCTATACTACTATACTTTAAAAAGTACAAGTATGATATTCCTTAAAAACCTAGCTGGTCCTATCACATTTGCGTAACTCATTGACAATGACCATATTTATGCCAACGGTTCTAGAAAGGAGTAACAACCACCCTTGAGCATATCACTCTCATTACCCGTTCACTACATTCTCTCCTCTCAATACTACGTGAAAGTATCAAAACAAACCAACAATACGACGCAATGCAATGAATTACCATCACATAACATTATTACAGAACTACAATGAGCGTGTCCGGCAATTAGGCCCAATAATATTAGCATGCGCGGTCGTTACTACTACAATCACATCACCTATCGAACAGCTGTGCTCGATATTATTGCGTTTGGTGTACACGGGTCAAAGTCCAGTGTATTGCCTTTGTTTAACAATAGTGATAAACAATATAATATTCTTATACATTTTTTAATTTTTAATGTGCGTGGTCGCCTGTTGTTTGCCGCGCTCACGTTGGTCGCGGGTTCAAATCCTAGGGCACAAGTATGACTTTTCGGATTCACCGCACAAACATTTCTCTCGGTGCTGGGATCGAACCAGCTGTCTCTTGTTTCACAGGCGGCGTTTAACCGACTGCGCCACGGAAGCCGTCTTATAACTTTTGATACAAAGTAAATTTTGTGTTTGAATTACATTGCTGGTTCAAAAAGTTTCCCATACGAAATCTCACAGCTGGCAACACGAAAACTAGTGGCAAGCAGATATGAAATTCCATTTACCCACTTCTGATATTTGGGTCTCGTATGACACTTCGTTTTTATCGCAACAATGTAGCGATTGCATGTTTATTGTTCTAATTCATAACTTGTTGATCGAATGTTTTCGATCTTTCGACTTTAAGACAAGAAAGAAAATAATGGATAATGCGAATAAAGATGATGCGTGGTACGTTCTTGAACCAAGTGGAACTGGAAGGTACAATACAACAGTAACCTGAATGCCTGCCCAAAACTCTGCCAAAGACTGATATTGATAAGCCTTCTGCAGAATAAAAGAAGTTGACGACAGGATTTTACTATGAAATAGCTGCTTCGGTTGTCGCAATAGGAAAAACTCCTAACATTGATTTATTAATTCGTCGACCAGCGATCTGTATCAGCCCATATACGTCCCACTGCAGGGCACGGGCCTACTCTACAATCGAAAGTACGATTGAGAGTGGTTACCAGCGATACTTCATACAATTTGATCGCGATTACATCTCATCATCAATTTATGATAACAATAACAAAGTAAGGTAGGAACCTTTAAAGGGAGAGGCCTATGTCCAGGAGTGGACTTCCTGTGGCTGAAGAAAGAAAGAGAGAACCTATAGAAATCGCTGCCTGCTGTATCACTGCATGGGCACATGTCGTAAAATGATTCAGATTAAGACAAGTAGTAATTATTTGTGATAGTTTTCCTTGTTATTGTTCCGTCGAGTTTGAGTTATCTAAAAGCGCATACTTCCCGTATCTTTTATGATTACGAAACAAGCGAATTTTTCATTTTTGTAACAAAATCGCACAACATCAACGCACGGTAAACATCCGTGCGTGGTGTTGCCTGTTGGTAAGTGGACCAGACTGCGCTTGCTCATGATGGTAGCGGGTTCAAATCCCAGGGCACACCTCTGACTTTTACGGAATTATGTGTGCATTGATAGTAAATCACCACGCACTTTAACGGTGAAGGAAAACATCGTCAGGAACCTTGCATACTATAGCGAATTTGTAAGAATTTCTATGGTATGTAAAGTCCGCCAACCCGCACTAAACCAGTATGGTGGACTATATGAAATAAACACTCTCAATTGTACTCTCTATTGTATAGACTATAGGGGGCCCGTGCCCTGCAGTGGAACGAATATGGGCTGATACAGATCATCTTTAGCCTCGATAAGTCTACTGCTGAACACCGATCTTCTTAAATTTCTATATTCTGATGAATATTAAAAATATAACATGATTGAAGAGAAAAAGTTATTTGCCGATGCGTTTTTTAAGTTAAGCAATTATACTGTGCTTATTTCTATTCAAAAAATTGATTATTCTAAAAAAACTCAGTCAAAGCAATCAATAAGCGGTCAATAAAATCAGATATCAAATCCTACAAAAAAATTAACTTAAATTTAATAATATAAAGCGTGTAAAAAGGCAGATGAAGTATAAGATATTAAAACAAATAAAAGTCCGTGTGGATATTAGTTTAGCAATTTGTTGTAACGCCTACACATACGTCTCCGGTTTGATAACGTTTGTCGGGTTTTAATTGTTGCAATAACATTTTATTGAATTGTAATTGTTGTAAAATGTTACAGAGCCCTACTATATTCATCCCAAACGAAGTTCGAAACTGCGGACGATCGAAGTTTTTTATACGATACCAATGTATCTACTCTGTAAAAGTTCGAATTTGTATAACGTACATCGTAACCATAAGTCTATGGTTACGAACATAAGTATATGTAGGTACATTCGTATCGTATATAAAATTCGATAATCCGAAGTTTTGAACTTCATTTCGGATGAATATAGTAGGGCCCAGAAGCTGAATTCAGTACCTTTTTTTTCAATCGACTTAAAAAAAAGGTAATTATGTATTTATTTCATAGAATTGCGCCACGAGCATGAAATTCGACTGATTATAAGCGATATGACCGCTCATGGACAGCAGCAAAACTAAACAACACCATGAAGTACAATCAATGCTTGACAATACACTGCGCTCGCTATCTTGAGACATATGATGTCAAGTCAATACGTCCAGTAGTTACTCTGGCTACAATGTCCTTCAAAGCGAAACACAACAGTGCATTTACACTCCTGTTTGGCGAGAGAAATAGACGTTGCCGTGGTAGTTACTAATGCATCTCTCACATATGAGATACCTATCACCAGTGTATGTAAAGTGTTCCAATAACAAAAGATTGGAATTGAGTTGCTACTTTGATATAAGCAGAATTGAAAACTTAAGATCCAGTTTCACCTATTATTGATAGAGTCCTAGATAGCTATCCGGCACTCATATGTTGGATAAAATACTAAATTCAACCCCATTACAACAGAGATTTATATATCATCTGACAGATGAGTACCAGATAGCTATCTAGATCTTTATCAAGAACTGGTGCAACTAGCCCTAAGTCACATACATCAACATATGTGCCTAGAATATTAAGTATGTATAACAATACTATTTATGTATTTGCTTGAAGGGTTTTCCTTCCTTTCCCCTACAGTGGCGTCCGCATCGCAAACAAACTGTAGATTATGATAACAACCGAGTTATCATACAAATAGATACGTTATGCGTTAGATTTCAAGTTAAATGTTTATCTGATCGGTGTGTAATTAATATTTATTTTGCGTATAATATTCAAATAGTTGTAACATAGATTATACTATTTTCAATGTTATTTTATTTCATGTTGTATAAAGGCACACTTAATGCCTAAGGTATTTTTTACCGGTCAACCATTGCATGATAAAGATATTTAGGCAAATAAAAATTACGTAAAAAAGAGATTTTTTTTGTGACATGTTTTAAATATCCTTGTTTTTGGGTGGTAAATACATAATTTTTGCTAAAATAATAATTTAGACCCTTGCGTACCATAGCGTCTTTAAATTTACACTACTGTTTGGCGGGAGAAATAGATAGGTACGATAGAATAACAAGTAATTTTTCATTTTCCACATAACTGCTGGTTCATATTTGTATATCTGGCTAGACTGAATACGTAACATAATATATGGGTAAGTATAAACTGTATAAGTATAGTGAATAAGTGGATAATTTATTATAATTTACTTTGTCTATGTCAATATTCACGCTAGCTATGAATTTATTTATTCAGTCACTGCCTCTGATAACCGCCTTCGCGTTCCTTTACGTTTCAGTTAAAGATAACACCGTTTTACACTTCTATAATTAGGAATCCATTGAGCTTTTATACCTTGCGTGAATTTTTATGGTTTTAATAAAACCGAGCATGGATATAAATGTGTGAATTTTAATTACAATAGGTACCTACTAATTGTAAATTATTAAAACTACTGAAAAACTAAGTTCAAGAATTTGTGCCCGATATGTATGTCGATAGGCTCGCGTCCTATCTCATCGTGGGACGGAACATACAAGGTGAAATGTAGGTTTTCTGGCACCTCTGCTTATCCCTTATGAGAGAGTCATGAGTTTACGTATGTATTAAAAAACGAAACCTGTTTATTTCAGATCTCATGGACGTGTCAGCACCACGATTCATTTTTAAATTATACAATTGTTAAAATCCTGTAAGATTTTTTTGCACATGCGAATAAATCTATTATTTAACGTTTATGGTAATTCATACGAGGATATTTTTTATGACTCTCGTATTAAATAACAATAAGTTTTCATTGGTATTGCTTTTGTATAATATACGCAAGTGTGTCCTCTACTAACAGGCGAGCGAATTGCTATTACTTTGTACTAGTAAAATAACATAAAATATTTTTTAAAAGCTGTGGAAATGTTTGCCGTCACGCGTGTTCCCTCCTTCCTATAATCCTGGGTTCTTCCGCCGTAGTGTGAAGAAGCATCTAAGCAGGCCGGCATTTCGTGTTAAATTGCATGGGACTGCCGTCTGATGCCATTTGATACTCTGCTTGGATGGCATTTGCGCTTACCTTCAGGTGCAGTGCATTCATAATGCTGTCCCAGCATAAATAAAATAAAAATGATATATGCCTCTTCCTATACACACCCAGCAATGTACACATATCACCAAACACTCACCCTCTCCTCCAAATGCGTGACACCAGCCAAGCTCTGATAGAACGTGGGCGTCTCCAGATCCTGGGCCACGTTCACCTCCGAGAGCAGCCATTTGGACAGCACCGTGGCGTCCTTGTGTATTAGCAGCCAGGACCTGAACTGGTCGAAGGTCACCTTCTCCCCAGTCCCGAAGAGACCGAGTAGTGTCTCCGCGGTGCGTGGAGCTCCCGTGGGAAGGGAGGTATTCTCCAGGTGAAGGATGCGGGCGAAATCCTTCTTGTATATGTATGTTCCGTTGTCCCCATTGTTGTTCACGTATAGGGTCCAAAGGAATCTAAAACAAAATGGATTAATTAGTTGGAAATATTATTTAGGACCAGCGCAGACCGGGATGGAATGGCAAGGATTTTTTTTACGAAAGGATATTCAAATTTATCTGGTAGGAATACATTAAATTACAATGTTTTTAATTGATGTCGCGGCATCGAGAAATGCCTCTCGATGGTAAAAATTAAAATTCTTTGCCATGCCGTCACGGTGTGTGCTCGGCCTTAGTGTCATAAATTTTGGTATGGTAGCCGTGTATTCATAAGTTGCAATGGTAGTTTGTGGAGAGTATGGCGCTAAGTAACATAGCCCGCGCGTTGCAAGGTTGGAGCCCCGACATACCCCTTCCGACCTCCTCCGAGGTAACAGACGGATAGCTTAAACCGCTTTACTATCACTAAAAAGTCGCTGAGCTGTCTAAACTTGAATCATATTTGGGGCTGATACAAAATTTGTCGACCTGTATCTGGCACTGGTGGCACCTCATCTCACTCCTTAGAGAGTACCAACGTGGGTTTGTTTATGTATGAACACACGCAACCACCAAAACAGTCACACAAAACGACACAATAATCAGACACAGCCAACCTACACTAAGCTAAGGGTCCTGACTCCTGGACATATGAAAACTACGAGATGCCATTCCACAAAAACATTTGTTTCGGCCCTAGGATAAAACCACCGGCCTTTTCTATCACATCAAGTTCTTTTATTTTTAAGAATATGCGCTTGGGAGGTTCTTATACTACCAAAGGTTTTTTTACCTTCAACAGGATAAAGAATATGTGCTGTATTGGCACTTAAATATAATATTATATCCACCAAAAACAACAATAAGATAATTATTACACAACCAACACCGCTGTGCACTAATCGTGGACGCAATACCTGATACAAATACGTATTTTGGACCAAATGTGAATATATTAAAATAAATAATCTAGTTTTCGTAAATCCTACGATAATATCGATAATACATATCGTAATCGATAGGAAAGTGCGAGCGAAATTAATAAATAAGTTGGTATTTATTGATCTATCTTTTCGAGAAGCAGACGGAACGATATTACAATTACTCATAATAATAATTATTGTATTTTGATAAGAATATGTAAAAATGCAGAAACTAATGGCTTAGATATGATAAAAGTATAATCAATAAATACACCTAACAGTCACACTTGTAGTCCTGACTCCTTTCAGAGATACAAATCTGATATGATAGGTAGTAAAAAGTGGAAACCGCTTAGAGACTTCTTGGTCTCATCAAGCCTATACCTGAAACGAATTCTAGTAGTTGGGAGTCTCACAAATAAGTGCGATTATACTCTCGAACTCGGGGTTTTCGATATGCAGCCGGCATTTTTACCAATTTTAGGTACCTTTATTACAAATAAATATTTACATATAAAATGTGTGGTGGGCTCTTGGTAAACGGACTAGACGTGACTGCCAACATGTTCACAGTTGTTGCGGGTTCGAATCCCTGGGCACACCTCTTTTCCGAATCATGTTTGTATTGATAGTCAATCACAACGCATTATAACGGTGAAGGAAAACATCGTGAGGAAACATACCATAGTAATTTCTATAGTAAGAAATGCGCACCAACCCGCACTAGGCCAGCGTGGTTGACTATATGGCCTAACCACTCTCAATCGTATTGTCGATTGTAAAGGATACCCGTGCCCTGCAGTGAGACATATATGGGCTGATACAGATACAGATATAATTGTCTGGTTTCGAAATAAGAATTTGTACACGATACTGCGAAAAGTTTGCCCCTTTTCACGTATTGAAGCGGAAATAAATTCTTATGATGGAAGGAAACAAAAACAGTAAAGACTGGTTTAAAAACAACAAGAATCTGAATTCGAAATAGTGACCACATGTTATGGCAAAAACTTAGGAGTCCTGTGATAGTTAATTTCTCTCGTGATTTCTCTATACAATTGTGCTTAGGTAGCAGATTCAACACTATACAATCACGTCATATTAAAATACATTTACAAAACTAATTAAGAGAAATATAAGAACTTATAATAGCACAAAAATGTTATAGTAATTAAAACTAATAAATGTGATATTATACGTAATGTATTGTAAGGCGGAAGAAAGATTTCTTCGAATTAGCCGACAGATAGCGTATGCTTCCCGACACTGCGGTTGCAAATTGCAATACAACACCCGAGCTATTCTTACAATGTTTTCCTTCTCGACAATACGTAAGAGAACTATACAATTGTTTGTAATCTATATTGACAAATGTTTTAGCTACAAATATTTGTATCAGGTGGTTTTGTAAGAAGGAAAAGTCCCTGCGATATGTGTTATTATACTTGTGGCGGACAACAAATACTGGCAACCAACCAACCTGAACTTCATGCCAGCGGTTTACTCTATGGTGTTCGAGAGTGTTCGGCGTTCTCTGTCAATTGAAACATATATAAGGATCGTCATGCAAGAAAAACGCCATTCTATTCTTTCGACTCAATTCTGAACTTATTGTACATAATATAATATTTTTACTCATTTACTAAAATTGTTTCTTTTAATACAAAAAGTACCTTCCTGCCTATACCCACAATTTGGTGACCCCGACGTGATATGAACGAGCCGACGTAATATGAACGAGCCGACGTAATATGAACGAGCCGACGTGATATGAACGAGCCGACGTGATGAACGAGCCGACGTGATCATCGAGCCGCCGCCGCCGCCACCTCCACCACCAGCTCATCAACAAGATCAACGCTGCATCTACATCAATGATTTAACTATAGCCGAGCCATTGGACCTTCTCCACTGGCCGTCGATGGGCATCAGGTAGGCGAATGTGGGGCTTTAACACTCGGACTCGACGATGTTGCACGCGCAGATGCCGTTGCATTACCGGCCCGTGCTACCCTCGCACACGCTGTTCAACAACGCCTTCAGCAGGTTGCTCAGCTACAGCGCGACTGGCAATACATAGATTTCTTTGGCCAGGGATTCGCAGAGACCGTAGAGAGTGGGCTAGACTACGCTTGGAATACCAGAAAACGTTTCTCGTCTTTCCATTTCTTCGCTGACTTTGTTCCCTTCCGCTTTCTTAAAGGTTTGCTCATAACCTTGACATCTTGGGACCGTTACCTATATCTGCTGATCAGATACTGCTTCACTGCCGGATTTGGTGTGCGCCATTTGCGTACTTCCGCTTCTCAACGGCAGCCAACGGTCTCGTCACCGCCGACTCAAGGCGGCTATCTAGTGCCATGCTCCTGCCTCTCAGTGGACTCAAACGCTTCCACTGATTCTTCTTCGCATGTGCCACGCTCGGAAGGAAGATATTCTGTCTAGTCCTGCTAAACTTGTGTACGGCGAACTTCTTCGTCTACCCGGTCAGTTCCTGAGCCCGAAGGAGGACTACTCGAATGCTGACGTCACCTAGTACGCGACGCGACCGCGCGTACCTGGCGAAGCATATATGGTCAAAGAAGCTCAAGTTGTAGTTCAGCCTACTTCGGAAGACATCAAGCAGACTTCCAGCGGTAGAAGAGTCCGTCTACCAGATTTTTATCGCCCGTAGTCACGACTAAAGCCAGCTTTTATGATGCGTGAGCCCGTGTTTCCCGCACCTGCTTCTACGCCACTAGCTCTTCAGAAGTCCACGAAAAGCGGCCGTCGTGTGAAGATACCAGATTTCTATCGACCGTAGTCACGGTCTGGCCAGGGGGGAACATGTGGCGGACAACAAATACTGGCAACCAACCAACCTGAACTTCATGCCAGCGGTTTACTCTATGGTGTTCGAGAGTGTTCGGCGTTCTCTGTCAATTGAAACATATATAAGGATTGTCATGCAAGAAAAACGCCATTCTATTCTTTCGACTCAATTCTGAACTTATTGTACATAATATAATATTTTTACTCATTTACTAAAATTGTTTCTTTTAATACAAAAAGTACCTTCCTGCCTATACCCACATACTTAACGCGTAACTTATGGTATATTTTTTTAGAAAAACATCAGAAGGACTCTCACTTCCAAACGAAATTGGGTTCGATCCCTGCACCGAGACAAAAGTGTGAACCAAAATAATTTGTGTCGGGTCTGGGTGTTTGCGAGACTGAAAAGTCTCTCGTATTAACCGATACCCACGATACAAGACTCAATCTTAGTGTGAGGCTAATTCTAATGTATGTGACTGTTGAGTGTATTTATTTATTCCATAAATGTTTTTGATACTCTCAATCACACATTTTTTCTTTTTATCAAGCTCACTCAGACCTAACCTATTATATCGATATTACATAACTTTTATTTCTTGAATAATAAATATAAATACATTTTTATGGTGAAAGAAAATACCTTTATCGTGTGAAAAATTTAAATTGTCTGTTGCCATGTTCTTTCTGAATAGCAAATATGTTAACGATACCGTATCTTGTTTTCTGGTTATCAAGAACTCAGAAGTAGCAAGGCCATCAGCAAGTAGCCTTATAAACGTTACAGCAAGTCGCTGGATGCAGACCTATTCTAAAAAACCGCTGTATCTACTGGACATATTGAGACTTGACATCTTATGGCTCAAGGTGCCAAGAAAAAAAGAAGAATGCCAAGCATTGCTTTGTAATTCAAAATGTTTGGTTTTGATACTGTTCATGAGCGATCATATCGCTTACCATCAGGTGAACGGCAAGCTAGTCTCACCATTCATTGCAATAAAAAAAACCTTCTCGTTTCACAGCTGAATTCCGAGAGCGCCACTGAGTCTGTCAACGCATCGCAAATACATGCAGTCAGTATATCAATGCGTATTTTACGAAAATTACAAGAGCAGTGGTTAGCAACGCGCATACTTGATAAATCAACGTCATACAGATTAACTCCTTGCTGATATACTATCGGCATTATTAAGAAAGTAGCGCCGTGACGGCTACGAACAGGAATGCAAATTGCAGTGAAAGATCAGTATAGTCTGAATAATAAAATCTATTTGTTTAATCAGTTATAGTCATTTTACATTGATATGATGTACTCCCAAAGATAAAATAGCTACATATTATTTTAAGCTTCTATTTAAATAAAGGTTATCTTACTTAAAAATAGCCAAACTCGAATTCGTAAGTTTAATCCCAAAATTCTTGAATTCTAAACTCACATATGTTTTGATAAATATTTTTATCGCTAGTATCACGATAAATTAAACTTCGATAATAATCTGCGTAAATGAGAGTCTTCACTTACTTGTATCAAGTGCATAACGTATGAATAGAATAATACAAAACAATTCTGACTCTCTTTAAAAATAACATTTTACCATCTCCTCAGATAGTACAAGAAGATATTATGAACAAGATATTATCAACAATTATTTACAACACGCCGTAATAACCGACATAACAAAGGTTAGCTGAAATATCTGTAGACGGGTTCCAACAGGTCGCATTTGCATCCTTGAGGGAATCCGAGTTATGCAATAAATAAATACACCCAAAAGTCACTTACATAGTCCTGACTCCACATTAAGATCAATTAAGTCTTTATCGTGTATCAGATGCTACGAGAGCCTTTTCGGTCTCACAAACACCTAGACTGGAGACAAATTGTGGAGGCTTGTGGACCTGACAAACATTTGTCTCCGTGAGGAGAACGAACCCGCGGCCTCTCGCTTCACAGCCTGTGTCTAACCAACTGCGCGACAGAGGCTGTCGAATGATGATTTGGTTACGTCTCTATCTCCTTACAATTAGGTTGCAGCATATCGGTGATGTACTGAAGTCATGGATTAAAGTGCTAATATAATTTATTTAGTAAAAACCACTTACGTACGTAGCTGACTCTACATTACGTGCTTACGATTGGAACAGGTAAAACACTTCAAATTGACGTGTTGGGGGAACTACCAAGTTTGTAAACGAAAAGGTAGCCATATAAATATTTTAGATTAGATCCAATACGACTATATTATTAACGGCCGTTCTCTATATCCTATCTATCTTTAACAAGAGGTTAAACTGGCTAACATTACTGTGTCGGATCAATTCTACACTTTATTAAACAAAGATAAAAATATGTATTTATCTTGCCTAGCTATCAAGAAACATATGCACCATATCTATATTTGTGTATCTTTGTTAACTGAAACGTAAAATGCATCAAAATATCTAATGAAATCTCTAGTTAAAGACAGGCAGATTATTGAGGAACGGCTGTAAGAGGCGCTTTTTAAGAGACCGGGATAATTAGTCACGGATTACTTTTTTTTTTGTGATGAATGGTGAGACTCGCTTGCCATTCGCCTGATGGTAAGCGATACGACCGCCAATGAACAGTAGCAAGACCAAACATCACCATGAATCACAATGCAATGCTTGGCATTCCACTACGCTCGCCATCCTGAGATATAAGATGTTAAGTGTCTATATGTCCTTTGAGGAAAATGGACAAATTCAATTCAAACTCGTATGTTTCTTATACAAATTAATCTCATGCCTGTATCCCAGTGATGTAAGCAGAAAGAACCTTGCTCCCAAATTCACGTAGCTTATTTACCCAAGATATGATTATTGGGTATCGAGAGTTGAAATAACCCACCTATTAAAACCGAAGTCTTAGAAACCCGATTACATAATGCATACATAAATTAGCAATGCATTAAGCATATAATTTGCGTTATCGCAACCAAACTCGAACAAGTTAACATTGCACTTTAAGAGAGCATTATTGGGTCAATACACGCGCTACTGTTTACGTGTACTTATATCTAGTACATTATTTAATTTGTTGTGCGTTTGTTACTGGACGGGGTGGTTAGTAGGTCGCGGGGAGGGGAGGGGCAAAGGGCACTGACCGCCCTTTGTACACGGTGCAGGGATGATCAGGTGTGCAGGATAGCCATATAGGAACGTTTACGATAATTTACAATTTAGTAGCAGTGTTATCCCACTGTGCCATTGATGTGGAAGAATGTCGCAAGCCTAATTTTCCTTATATATCTTTGGGAGGCAAATAGGCACTTGTGGATTATTGTCCATTTGTCCAAGGAGTCTTAGTAATCAACTGTAACCTAGTGTTATTCCACCAGCTTTATCCAATTAATATATAATTACTTGATACTATCAATAAACTTCAACTCATGGATTTAATGATGTAAAGTTGTACTACAGTATGATTGCATAGCTGAGGTCTCGGGTTCGTATACCGGGTCGCAAAAGCTGATATTGGATTTTTCTATCCATTATCAGCCGGAGTCGGAAATGTATGCCCGATGGAGCGATAAGCTTGCCCCCATCACATTGTGGAATAGGTGAAATGTGGGTGTCATGGTTGCACCTCTGTCTATTTCTTGTGGAAAAAAGGAGTGAGTTTATGTATGTTTCATATATACACTTGCACGATAAAATGATTACAATATTCCTGATGGTAAGGTAAAAGCACCAATAGAAGACAATTTAAGGATAAATCAAACTTAATTCTCAAAATTCAAAAATGTTTTTCAAAAAATTAAAGTTACATTTTCTTTTACTGTTGGAGCAACATTTGGAATTTAACTATTTCATAATAATGAAATTAAGATTGCTTTATTTTATATAAAAAAAATATATTTTCTTAGGATTGCCGTAGTCACTAATAGATGACATGTATAAAAAATCAGATACCCCAATAATAGACATCAATTGGCACTAATAATAGACATGTCTATAACATCATTTTAATATTATGTGTTATCAAAAAAATATAATTTAAAATCAAACTTAGCACAGATTGTGCTTTAGAATTAATTAAGTAACAAAATATATATAATATCTTCTTCTTTCTTTCAAGGACTTTAAATTACATTATTATCACGTATGGTCTTATTTTCTTCGTGGTAATTTTCTTCACCTGTATATAAATTTATTATTATTAGTCCTATATCAATTTCTAATTAATTATCTTTCTTATTGATTTTCTTTTTCCCATCTCATCATTCTTAGTTGATCTTAATTCATCTCATCATTTTTAATTGCTTAAACCGTAATCTGAAATTAATGTATACTAGTAGTGGACATCTAGTAGACTCTAATAGTTGACACTGTCTTCTTTTAATTAGCCTAGTGTACAACAAACGAAACTCAGATATGAAATAATATAAATAAATAAAATTGAGCATCTTAAAATGTTTGCATAAGATTCATATTTGATTTACGCAAATATGACAATCTTTCTGAGTTTCATCTTAAGCTCAAGTGGTTACCCATACGGCTTTGTCGGAATGCTCACACTCTTTCACTTTTATTTAATATATTATTTAACCCTCTCGCCCCTTCTTATCTCAAAGACCGTTTTATATTTCTTCATAATTCCCATGAAAGATCCCTGAGGTCATCGGAGAACCTGAAACTGAGAATACCCGTACACACCACGACATTTATGGACAAGTCATTCCCCGTACTCGCTGTTCGATTGTGGAACTCACTTCCAGATGTCGTGAGACAGGCTCGCAAATTGCCATCATTTAAGTCACTAGTCAAGGAACACTATCTTTTTCACTGAACTTACTCATTGTTGTGCTTTTACTATTAGCATTTTTTTATATTTATTTACTATGCATATATTTATTACATTTTATGTCTATTTTGTATATGTATATACATATATATGTATGTATGTTGTATGTATTTATATGTATAATAATGTAGGTGTACAATAAAGTTAAATAAATAAATAAAATGAACTACCAAGATTACACATGTCATCTTTTAGATTTTGATCAATTTCTGGAACTAATAGTAGACACCACTAAAAATTTATACAAAAACAAGCCAAAATAACAAGGAAATGGTCCAAATAAATCAATAATGTAATATCCATATAATATCGAAACCCGATATAGCCAAAAGTCATATAATAAAAGACAAAATCATACCGTTTGAAAATGAGTTCCTTAAGAAAAACGCTAAGAATTGCGCTCGTAATGGCGCGAAATCACACTGTTTGTGGTCAATTAACAAAAAAATTGAAATTTACTTCTGACAGTGCAAACAAGCTTTTGGGCATGTATCATAAATGGTACGAGGTGGCTTTAAAATTAGGAGCAATGAGATTAAAATATTTAGTTTTCTTATTAGAAAATATTTTTTCGAAAGTGTCATCTATTGGTTCAGTGTCGGGCATTGGTGCTTTTACCTTACATAGTTTTATCTGAAAAGATTACCTACCAGTAAGAGATGACTATTTTTTACCAATCCACATAATTATGCCAGTTTGGTCAAGACAAATATGCCAGTATCTCATACATAGATATAAATTAATATGCCATAAGTTGAGTACTTAAGTATAACTAGGAAGGGTCTCACAACATTGCTTGAATATTGATTACTATTCAGGCAGTTATGATAAGTATTAATTAAACTAAAGTTTAATACAGTGGTTAACATAGAATCAGGGATAACAATGGCTAAAAAGCATTGTAAAAATTATATGTTTACTGTGTAGATACAGAAATACTATAAAATGATTGAGGAAAACTGTTTTACTTCACTTCTGCTTGATATTGTGCAATTTAGGTGCAGTGCATAAGATATCTTTAATAATATCTAAAGTTTTTACTTTTTAAATAATATTTGACAGTAAGCATTTTCATAACCACTCATAATTGATTCTTGTTATTAAACATTTGTTAACTCTTGTGTTTCTCTTATTTTTTAATTTTTAATGCAAAACTATTTTATATTTTTGAATAAAACGATATGTACTACATAATTTTTAAAAACCAACTTATACTTTTTGAGATATATGCATGGACAAACACACATACAATTATGAAATTTGGTGCACATGTTCAGATGGTGGTATAGACTAAAATTGTGCAATTTTGACAAAATAAATATATAAAACATTGTATTAAGAATCTTCTTTTTGAAGTTGATTTAAAATGCATTTTAATAAAATGTTTTCATGTCATAAATGATGTTTTGTATTGTTTTGTCATGCAAAGATATTAAACCTTTATAGTCTCTGTAGAGAGCATAAAAACAGTTAACAAGGTGTGTTAGTACAATAATGATACAGTTTAAAGTAATTAGTCTATAACAACATTTATTGTTTGTGAACAATATGCAGAATTTCTTAAATACATAATGAACAAAAGGATTTTTGTTCCAAATATATATCCTTTCATAAATAAAAATGGTACTTTATAAAAACCAATAGGAATTTGTCCAGTTTGCAAGGTTGTACAGGGACAACATTTTACTAACCACCCACGGCTATGGGAATTTCCACACATGTGAATAAAATATTCCATAAGTGAAAAAATCCATGTTTGTTGTTACATATACATTACATAAAGAGATGTGCAGGCATGAGAAGTTTGTCATTTCTACATAATAGCAATTATGAAATATTAACTCAGATCTAAACTTATTTGTGATGCAAATGTAATAATTATAATTTATTATACATTATTTTTTTATAATATTTGAAACAATATGATTTCAATATACATATATGTATATTAATTGGTAATTTAAAGGTTGGTGTTATTTATTTTTCATTTTGCTATTTCTGGACAATTATTACGATAAAACGACTACTACAATAAAATTTAAGCAAACTGTTAAATTAGGGAAATGTTCACCCAATAAATTCATTTACCAGCGTAAATTTTATAGTAAGACCGAGATTCGAATAAACTACAAAAAAAATTTTACAATAAGTAATCGCGACGTAACTGAAAAGCAATAAAAGTGCAAACACTCGCGACTCGCAACATTCCAACAAGTTAGTACAAACATGATAATAATAAAAAAACATGATGTAATTGTTTACTACTGAATATTTGGTTAAAGATAAACTCTCACTTGATTTTCTCCTCGATGTTGCCCTTGGTGAGGACCACCAGGCCGCACAGCAGGTCTTTGAAAGCGATCCCTCGCTTAGTTCCACCGCATGCCTGGTACAGCCACTCGGCGACATCGTACGGCACTCCGTCACACAGCACCTCATGCACGAAAGCCTCCAGGCTCAGCGCCGAACCGTTTGGGCCGGCGCATCTCTTGAACGCTTCTCGTATACGTCTCAACTCACTTTCGGACACTGCAAATAAAATGAACACCGATATTCAAACATTCCTACAACGCACTTGCATTAACTTTCCGCACTTCGCGTACCTCGTTTCACTGCATCTTCATATGATATAAAACTAGGTTTTGAGTCTTTCGCACCCATATTCACACGTACGTGACGATCATAACATTTTTAAAAACGTAATAAACACAAAGAAACAAAAATTATTACAGCTGACAGCTCACGTCGTATGATCTGTAGCCATATTGAATATTTTTAGTCGTCTGTGATATTGAATATTTTTTTCCACTATTTCCACTTCCCTTCCAATAAGCACGACGATATTTGTATTTTAACGTCAGATACGCTTCCAATTCGCAATGACACTTTGGAAATATATAACAAATCAGCAATGTATATGAAAGATATCAAAATTTCTCTTTGAGTATGAATACATTCGTTTGGATACACACAAATATTTTTTTTGTGTAATTATCTTTCTTACTTTTATAAAACCGAATTAATTATATTTTGTTTTTATATTTATTACTTTATTGGAGCTCTTTAAATTACGCCTACGTTGACAGATCAAATATACGTAAGTTTTGTAAGTTTTTTACTGATATCTGCAAAGCAACGACCAAACGTTATTTCAGAACATCTGAAATCCTTTCAGTGCATATTTCATGAAATATGTAATAAAAAACCACATATACATTGCAGAATTCTTATACGATATAAGCCAAAGTCAGCAATAATAAATTGGACGCGTATTTCATCATACAACGAGAAAAAATTACAAAAACAAAAACGTCACGTTTGGCTAATAATCCTTTCAAATTATAAAGTCAGCTTGCAAATCTGTTTTCTCTTTCTATACCACACGATGTGCATAATACTATTTCAGGATACATAATAAATCACGCATCGATGCAACTGCCACATATATTCGGGTAACTATTGATTGGTGACAATTGTCGAGAGAAATATTTTTGCGTTTTGTTTGTAAGCAATTTTTCAAAAGTAATACTCGGCGTAAATTTTGTGAAATTAATATCTAATGTGATTTTCAACGACTTGTAATGTGTTGACTTTGCGTTACAATCGCGGTTTATCTTCGTATTGAGTAAGTTTGTTAATTTTTGTAAATGTCAGTCTCTTTGTGCGTGCTCCGTATTGAAATTGACGAAGAGCTGCCAGAAATGGGGGATAATCCAGCTGAGATAGGTAATTATTCTAAATATTTTGTTAACACAATGTACATTCCATGGTCTTAGATGTTTATTGCAATTCATACAACAGTTTTCCATTGACATAATATTGGAATACAGATACTTTCAGTTTACCTTATATGCTATGTGCTATCTGCATCTTCATCTTTGATAGGTGTAATTAAAGAAGTTATTTTTAAATTTAATTTTCGTTTAGTTATGCTGGTTAATTCTTTTTCATTCTTTGATTTAAGTTTTATTAAAGTTGTCATAATAGCAAGGAAGTGAGTAATATTAATTACTTTATGCCCAGCAGTGGGCTTCCGTTGGATGGAAGTTACAATATTGATAAAACAAACATAATATTTATTAATTTCTATGCACATCCAATGGTTTCATATTATGTTAATTCATAATATTATGTATAATTTTATCATAATTATGAATTATTAATATTTCACGACATTTAATAAAACAATGTAAAATTGTGAAATATCGTTTAATTTCAGTATGTATCTATTCAAAATACTGGTTATATTAAAACTGCCTTCTTCTCCCGCAGAAGCTGCAAAAGAACAGAAGAAGAAAGACCGAGGTGCAAGGGAGTCAAAGACTATCACGGTGGAGACCTATGCAAGTGTCCTCACCGGTCCCAATGCTGCCACTGGAATTCTGCCCACCAGCTCCCGCAGGTCACCTGCAGAGAGCACTAGCATGTCAGAGGACAGTGACACCATCAGCTTCTTCTGTGGCAACCCACTTGTGGAGGTCACCAAAGGGGTGCTACACTTGTATAAGGAGAAGTAAGTTCTTTATCATTATTTGTTAACTAAGATGATGGTGAAATATTGTTTTCCTATTTCAAATTATTCATTTGTTTCAACATTATCCTCAGTCACAAGAAGTCCATTGCTGTATATAAGGATTCCCACTTTATATAAAACTACCACAATAATTTCACTGCTGAATGTAGACCTCTGCCAAAAAGAATGAATAAAGTTGTATTAATGCAACAACTTCTTACTTACTTTATCAAAATAACATTTTATAAATAACAACACTTGAAATCACTTGACGAAGAACTCTCGTTTCAGAGGCAAAGACCCACCTTGGGCTGAGCCAATAGAGTTAGTTTGTTAGATACCAACACAGAGGTTGCAAAGTTGTAGTATGTGTTTGTCTTCCCAATAAGATTTTAGAAATTTTAGGAATATTGTATATTGATACCCTGTTTTTATAAAAAAGCCAACTTTGTTTAGGAATAAACTAGCAAAAAATTTTCTATATCATGTCTTGATTGATTAATCTACCAGCTATAAATTTATTTATATACAACCATATTCATAGACAACATAGTTTATAAACCTATTTTAGTTATAAAATATTTTGTCTTCATTGCTCAAACTGTATTCAAATGTGTTCGATAGTGATAAAACATTTGATAATTTAACATTTATTTAATAACAGACTGAGTAGGGCTGTTATATTCTGCATAGATAAAATCGATTGATATAACTCTCTTTACTTTAAAGGTGTTGTACGGTCTAGGTTAAGCACCACACACCTTATAGTTCAGTTTTATGATGATAAATGATAACACACATATAACATCTAACCAATGAATGAACTAACGAACAATATATGTAATGATTTTAGTTTTTCCTTAGTGTATTAATTATTCTAAAGAACTGATTTCCTCATTGTTAGAATACAAATGATCAATGATGATTGATTAGTTTGCTTTACCCTTTAATTCTATTTTTAGTTTTATTTTTATGTGGTTAAGTTTAAACTAGTCATTTCTATTATGAGTATAAATATCATAAAAAATAATCATAAGTCTATTGTTTTCGTATGTCTTAGGTGGGGTGTCGATATCTTTGTACATATAGATTTAAATAAGATAAATATAAGTTAGAGATCAAGATACATATCAAGATAGATGTCACATCTTAGTTGTAATTTTAGCTTTCATGGCTTATTATAGATCTTGAGTTATTTTACCATAACTATTATTTCAGTATTTACTTAAATACAATTATTTCTTAACTTGCTATGTTGCTTGCTTCTACTGATAATAAATACGCGGGACTTCATATGTTGGGGGTTGGTTTGGTGGCCCTTCATTATTTACAAAAGGTTCATGTTTTACCCCACAGTGAGCTGAAAGAAGCACAGGAGGCTAAAACCCTCTGCTTGCTATCAGTCCCTGGAGCTCTGGGCGCGTCTGATCTGCTAGGATTCGCAGCGGCTTGCCAACAAGACATCGCCCATGTGCGGGTGCTTAGAGATGGATCGCCCGATCACTACATGGCATTGTTCACGTAAGTGTCTAATATATTTTAAAAATCCTGGACAATTAATTGGTCATTGTTTTCACCCATAATGTACCGTCATCAAGCATCTATTGAGCACTTAACAATTTAACAATACATCATATGGTGATTGGTGTTACTTATTAGGAGTTACTTTCCTGTTAGTGGTGTAATAGCCACAGGTTATTACATAGAAGAACCTTTACACATCATAGCCATTAGTCTGTTTTCGGTAATATCGTGTGGCTATTCCAATCATGAATAACATACAACATGCTATAATGAAGATCACACGGTTACGGTTCTTCCACATGAAAACATTTACCCCAGGTTCCGCACAAGTGAAGCGGCCCGCGAGTTCCACTCCGCGTTCGACGGCGTGCCGTACAGCAGCCTGGAGCCGAACGCGCTGTGCCGCATGTCGTGGGTGTCGCGCGTGGAGTGGGCCCGCGACGGCACGCCGCCGCCCTCGCACACCGAGCTGCCCACATGCCCTGTTTGTTTGGGTATGGAGTTTTAATCTAAATATGTAGAGTTATCATATTATTTTGACAGCCTCCGTGGCGCAGGATGTTAGACGCCGCCCGTGAAACGAGAGGCCGCGGGTTCGATCGCCGCACCGAGATAAATGTTTGTGCGGCCCACAAATATTTGTTTCGGGTCTGGGTGTATGTGCGACCGAAAAGTCGCTCGTAGTTCTTAATACCCAAGACTCGATCTTAGTGTGGGGTCAGGTCTACGTATGTAACTGTTGGGTGTTATTATTTGTTTTATTGTAATTGATTTATAGTGTAAAAAAGTATTACATAAATAAATATCATTTCAGCTGGTCACCTGATGATGCACCTACTTTACGTGCGAACTTTTTGCATTTTATTGGATATCATTTGCTTGTTCTGTACGCATTAATGCGTAAATTACTAATTATAAAATTAAACCAAATCCGCGATAAAATCCGTAAACAATCGTTTTATTTCAATGCGTAAATTACTGTTTTTGTACTTCTATATATTTCTCTATGATTATTATAAAGTTTTTTCTCTATATAATTGTATGTTTAATTGGATTATACAATAGTACATCTACCCGACTGCGCCACGGAGGCTGTCTATCTGTAATGTGTACTAATGTGCGTGTCCGCAGAGCGCATGGACGAGAGCGTGGCGGGCGTGCTGAGCGTGCAGTGCGCGCACGCGTTCCACGCGGAGTGCCTGTCGCGCTGGGCCGACGCGCGCTGCCCCGTGTGCCGCTGCGCGCAGACGCCCGAGCCGCGCGCGCGCTCGCACTGCGACCAGTGCCGCGCGCACGCAGGTACCGCACCCACCTGCATCACCAACATCATCATCACTTACATCACCAACATTACTTCCATCACCACCATCACCATCATCACCTCCATCACTACCATCACCACAAGCCAAAAAAATAATGTTACTAAACTCACTACAAGATGAGTGAAAATTAAATAATTTTCCAAACCAGTAGGGCGATTCACGTAATAAATTAAGTACAGTTGCAGTGGAGTTGGGATTAAGTTTCGATCTATAACGACCCTTTTCACATTCTCCTAACTTTTACAACCGCTGTCTTATACACTCGCGTCAAGTTTGCGTCACGCATTACTACACACCGAATTACATTACCAGAGGACTCTACTCAATGACTCCTGTCTCCAACGCTTCGACTCGACGAGAATGTTATTTTAAAGATGTTTCCTGTGACGCCAGATGAGGAAGGCGAGGAGGGTCCAGAGAACACGAGCGGCGTGGCTGAAGGCATGCTGGACGGCGTGGAGGCGGGCACGCTGTGGATCTGCCTCATCTGCGGACACGTCGGCTGCGGCAGGTAGTACTGGGAGAAAGACTCTTAAAATTAATATATGTATGTATTTTTTTAATTCTGAGAGACCGTCCATCAGTCAGAGCAAGTCCACTGCTAAACATATTGGTATCCACTGTGTCTTGGGCCTCCAACAGGTCACATACTGTAAGACAATGTTGCAAACATCAAGTGCTGATTTTTTCTTTGATTAAATAAGTATATAACATTGTTTACGTTATTTCAGATATGAAAACGGCCATGCTGCAAAACATTTTATGCAGTCAAACCACACCTATGCTCTGCAGCTTGGGTCTAATAGAGTTTGGGATTATGCCGGTAAGTGATATAAAAAGTTAAATATAGAAAATATAAATATTTGATTAAAATTTCAGGTAACTCCAGATTAACATAGCTGGTGATTCAATGGAGTTTGATATCGATAAAAATAATGTTTTCTCTTTTGTGGTAGTTTTATGTAAGTTTAAAAAGTATGTGAACTAAAGCACTTGACCTATGTTCTTCGGTGGGCACCTGCGACTAAGGGTGATGAGGGTGATGAAGGTGATGATACTTGTGTTCGTGCAGGCGACAACTTCGTGCACCGTCTGGTGCAGAACAAGGCGGACGGCAAGCTGGTGGCGGCGGAGGGCGGGCTGGGCGGCGAGGACGGCGCGTGCGGCGCCAAGCTGGACTCGGCGCAGCTGGAGTTCACCTACATCCTCACGCACCAGCTCGACTCGCAGCGCACCTACTACGAGGACAAGATCGACAAGTGTGTACTTACCTTACCTTTAAACTTAGGCTGATTTTAGAAACATGCAGACCGCGCGCTGGCCGTCAGCGTTGACAGTTGAAACGTATGAGCTTCTAAGCAGCATTTTAGAACAACGTAGTTGTCAGCGCTGACCCCCGTCCGTAAGCTACGCCAGCGTGACTCTAAAATCAGCCTTAGTATTGTCTACATTGGGACTGTATAATTATCTAATAAAAAAATGTATTAATAAGATTTGGCCTCATACATTCGTGCCCATTACTTCAAACAAGCGAGTCAAACAGCATCTAAGAATTTTAACATTATTTTTACCCTAAAAGTAGGAATTTATTTAGTAACTGGCAAATATGTTGTGTGTGTAGTCAGCTATCCCTCTCCCCTCTCCTTTCAATAGTTCTATTGATTGTAGAGGAGGCTCGTGCCCCATATATGGGCTAGTACAGTACAATACAATGGTCAACTATCTCGGCTCATATTAAACGATTGATTTGATGTATAATTCCAGACTGGAGTGTAAACACGCGTCAGAATGCGAGCAGCTACGCGCGCGCGCCAGCGAGGCGGAGGCGCGCGCGGCGCAGCTGCAGAAGCAGGTGGCGGCGCTCAAGCACGAGAACAAGGCGCTCGACAAGAAGCTGCAGCAGGTCAACACCAAGTCAGTACACGTCATTATCATTATTTACTAGTCGAAGAGTGGAGTAGCAAGTGTTATTTCAATGTGTCCAATTTAGAGTAAAGCCAGGGTTCGTCCAGTTTCAATCAGACCATCATAATTGTATCGACCAGGGAAAGATCTCTAACCATAAATACTATATTTGAGTTACACTGAATTCACTATCAGATACTTTGGGAGTTAATTGTCGTAACGCTTAGTTTTATAAACATTTGTTTTAAAGGTTGGGAGCACTGCAGAGCGATCTAGACGAGGAGAGAGGCTTGGCGGAGGCACTGGCTAGCAGCCAGGCGGAGTGGCAGGCCGCGGCCAAAGCACGAGAGGAGGGCTTCGTCAGAGAGGTGTGTTTAACATTCGAAGTCTTTATCAGTAAAACTTTGTATAGTAATTGAAAATAAATAGGGAGTTTATTTGGCAGTTCAATTTTCAATTAAGCTTATTACATCTTACATACACACGCATACACACATACATACATATACATGCACATGCGCACGCACACACGCACGCATATACGCACGTATGCATTGTAGTTTTTTTTATGTGCGAATATTACAACTGTAGTTTTCCATATTTAATATCCTCTACTTGCATTGGTACTTGCTAGCTATAGTATTGCCGCAGTGTACGTGTTTGTAGACATACTACAATGCCACTCTTAATCGTACTCTCGATTGTAGAGGACGTCCGTGCCCTGTAATGGGATATAAATGGGCTGAAACAGATTTGTTTATAGGCATGGACCCTAATGAACACAATATTTGTAATAGTATGTGGTCTACAGGTGAAACCTGCATACCATAGCGATTTATAAGAATATCTATGGTATGTGTCCGCCAACCCGCACTAGGCCAGCGTGGTGGACTACATGGCCTAATCACTCTTAATCGTATCCTCGATTGTGTCGGAGGGCCGTGCCCTGCAGTGGGAAGCATATGTGCTGATACAGAGATGTGTCGTGGCAGGTGTCGGAGCTGAAGGAGCAGCTGCGCGACGTGATGTTCTTCGTGGAGGCGCGCGGCTCGCTGGAGAGCAGCGGCGCGTCGCCCGCCGAGCTCGCCGCCGCCAGCGTCACCGTCGCGCCGCCGCCCAAGCCGCGCCGGCGACGACGCTGAACACAACACCACAACACCACAACACCATACCGCATCAAGCCGCTCCTCACTTATAAACAGCTTGCCAAAAACACTCTCACTTATAAATTGGCAAAAATAGTCTCACTTATAACTTGGCAAAAAATAGTCTCACTTATAACTTGGCAAAAAATAGTCTCACTTATAACTTGGCAAAAAATAGTCTCACTTATAACTTGGCAAAAAATAGTCTCACTTATAACTTGGCAAAAAATAGTCTCACTTATAACTTGGCAAAAATAGTCTCACTTATAACTTGGCAAAAAATAGTCTCACTTATAACTTGGCAAAAAATAGTCTCACTTATAACTTGGCAAAAAATAGTCTCACTTATAACTTGGCAAAAAATAGTCTCACTTATAACTTGGCAAAAAATAGTCTCAGTTATAATTTGGCAAAAAGAGTCTCACTTGACAAAAAAGAATGTTTTTGTGTTATTTGTGTGAATTTAATTAATATGGCAAACTGACGGAAAATATTTAAATACTTATTATATTTATTATTGTTAATAGTATGTTTATTTAAAATCACAAAACAAACAAAAATCTTACAAAACTATATAGAAATACCTATGTATAAAATTACTTAACGAACACAGTGACATTTTTAAAAGTGTTGCCATAATAGTATTACTGTAATGCCAACTGTCACCGCATCGTACTCTTTTTTGCCAGGTTATGCACTGTTCAACCTACTAGACCCCTAGACAAATGTCACTTTAGTGATCAAATCAAATCAAAATATTCTTTATTCACATATTCTTTCCAAAGATCTTTAAATTGTTAATTACTGCTACCACTGCTTCGGAACATGTTGTATCTGTTAACAAGAAACCAAGCAAGGAACTCCCTCAGCAACACAAACTGTCTTCTTTTTTTTATATATCCATTTAAAATTAAAATGGTTCATGTCACAAGTCACATTCATGTTGGTGTATATCATCTGTCAATTTGTTGGAGTGAAAGCCTGTGGAAAGATCAAGTGACTCCTTTGAAAAGTGACAATTGTGTCTAGGCCCCATGGATTTATTGAGACTTAACATCTTATGTCTCAGAATGCTAAGCATTGCTTTGTAAACCATAGTGTTGTCTGGTTTTGTTACGGTCCTTGGGCGGTCATATCGCTTACCATCAGGCATTTAAAAAAAATGGTAAGATTTGGAAATGTTCACAACAAACCATATTATTCAACAGTCATATAGGACTTATTTCATTTAATATTCTTTAAACTGCTAGATAGCCTATCCTGTCACCTGTGGTTAAATATGTAGAGTCAGGATCACTTGTGATTTTACTTCGTTTATGTTATCAAAAATAAAATATTCATCTTCAAAAATAGAAAGTCCACTACTTAAACATAGATCCTAGGGATTTTCTCAGTAGTTGTTGGGAGAAATTTCAATTCATACATAATCACACATATTTGTCTACTTATGTGTTAGGATTTAGCCACTAATATTAATTGGGACCTATCAACTATTTCTATACAAGAGCTTACAAGCAGATTTGATTCGGAAAGAAAATGGTGAAAAAAAATATTCTACATTTACTATAGAAAATAATTGGAGTAGTGTTTAAATGTGTTGTTAAATCAATGTCTATAACCCTATACAAAATAAATTATAGATATAAGATTTCATTGATGTCTTTCATAATATGTATGATTTTCTGTACCAACAAATAAAATAAATAGTCGAGAAACAACTGATATCAAGGGTAAATGATGTAGCTTTTATCCACCCTAAGAAAATTCAGCTTATGGGTTTTGACAAAAATGATCCTAATTTATTCCGTGTAAATGCTACAATTCTTGTAATGATATCTCATTAATTATATCTAATCATTTAATAATTAATTAAATGATTAGTGACTGCCCACTATAACATTTACCGTACAATATTTTGCATTGATTAAATCCTTACATTGCTTTAAAAGTATTGTAATCTGAAGAGAGGAGAATTACTATTATTCTATGAGTGATTTATTGTGATTTCTGTGATAGTGTTCATATATGTGATTTATTTAAAATATTTTTGTAGGTATTAACGAAGAGGCACTATTACTTACATTTTTAACAGTAGTAAGTCAAGTATTGACGGTCGCTTGGGGCTGTTGCAAGTGTTGGACATGTTTGGAAGATGGCAGTTTAAATGGGCTGTGAATTATGACAACTTGGAATAGATTCGTGATTTTAGAATCGGATGTGGGTATTTTTCGATTTGTCAAACATGTCTTTCCATGATTTTGTGTTCAAAAATCATTGATATGTGGTTATAAGATAGGCAAAATATTGCATGAGATGTGTAAGAACCAAGACGAGTTTTCGCGAAAATAATGTGGTTAGACAAAATGACTACATTATATAAGTCGGCTTTGTTAGGATATAAAATGTGTTGGTACAGGGATGTAGCTTTTTGTGACTATTGTGTCTTTATATTGTTAAATCCTCGAGGCGTAGTCTCGATTAGGTTAAGGTTTACTTATAGTTAAATGTGAAAGCCTAAGACTATTGTACGACTGCTTTGGAAAGGAATTTTCATGAATTGTTTTTTATTAAAAGGAAATTATTGTGTCTTCTACTCCCGTTAATATTTAATGCAATATCTAATTAAAAACTATTGTTAATTTCAGAGACAGTTTCTTTAGCTTCTAATAATGTTGATTGTCATAGTAACAAACAGCTGAGCAATGCAACAGGTTAAGGCCAGGGCAGACCGGGACGGCATGGTAAAGGATTTATATTTTTTACCAAACAATATTCAATCTTATCCGGTGGGAATACGACATGAATTCTATTGTTTTTAATGAATGTCACGGCATCCAGAATCCAGAAATATCTTTTGATGCACTGGCCCTTAACCACCTTAGTAAACCTATCTAGTGTTTGTGTAAGTTACGATGTAATTTGCTATAATGATTCTCATAATACAGTTAATATGCACAATAGGGTTTTTGTTTCCTTATTGTAAAATGGAAAACAATTTATTTAAAATAATATCTTATGTGTCTATGATAAAACCTAAATATACCATGTCTAGCAAATTAAACGTAATAAAATTGCCTTCTTGGAGATTTTTAAAATGCGTTTTTATTTTATTTATCTAATATAGCAGTGATAATTGATGAGTATGGTTTTTTTTTTTTCATAAATTGGAGAGTATGGCCAAATAAAATTTTATAGTAATGAAAATAAGTAGTCAAATATATTTTGGTAATAATCTTTTAGGAAATGGTTTGTTCGTAGTGCAGTCCTATTTATGACTATTTAAATTCAATACAATAGTTATAATGGTAGTTGGATTTTAAAATAGTCTCAATTACTACAGCATTATTTAGATTTTAATGATTCTAAGTGGCGTTCAGTTATACTTTCAACAAATAGAAGTCACAGAATAAATTAAAATTAAGTGTAATAATTCTGGAACATACGACTGTACTGTAAAATGTTATAATGTAATAATAACGACTGCCTCGGTGGCGTAGTTGTACTAGGGCACGGTTATAAAGCTGAGGTCTCGGGTTCGAATCCCAGATTGGGGGAAGTGATATCGGATTTTTCTATTCATTATCAGCCCAGTCAATTTCGTGCCCGATATGGCGATAGGCTCGCCACCTATCACATCGTCGGACGGAACATACAAGGCGAAATGTGGGTGTCCTGGCACCTCTGCCTACTCCTTCTGAGAAAAAGGCGTGAGTTTTTTGTATGTATGTATGTATGTATGTAAAATGCCACAAGACTGCAAAGAATGGCAATTAACTGTTTTTTAACGCCACAATTTTGAAGTTTGAACACGTTGGTTGTGGGCAGTGACATTGGGCACACACGTGTGTTTTGTGCGCAAGGGTGTGCGACTGTCATATGACAGGCACAATATTTAAAAATCACCTTTTAAAAAAATCAGTTATGTTGCCATTTGCCACCCCAGCCAAAGTGTTAAATTGCCCTAATTTCTATCGTAAGATCTTGTTTTTTTTTTAGAAACATTTATAAAATTCTGCACTACATTATAATTATTATAACTGCCATCTAAATGACCTAAATAAACTTTTATTCACAACATTTTAACTACTACATATTATATTTTATAAGTAACACATAAATGATCTAAGTGGGCAAAGGATAGCAAAGTAATCCAATACTGTAATTTGGAAGCTTGAACTTTATGAATGTGGTAATAAGATTTAAAATGATGTGAGTTAAATATTTTTAAGATAATGGCGATTATTGATTGTCCGTGAAGTGGATATTATGTTTTAATTGAATTTTATTATTTGTAAATATTATTGGAAATAATCGTTGCGGGTTGAAACGCCTAATTAATATAAATGTGTGTAGCAGGATTGTAGAATAAATGATAATAATTAATATTGTTTTTATTACATGCATGCCTTCAAAATATTAAAATAAGTTAACCACACACTGGTTTCTCGGGAAGTTTTAGATTAATTATGATGAGTGACCGGTAGCGGGGTTTCACAATGTCTGTAAAGGTACATGGGGTGCGAAATAATTTGAGGAGAGTCAGGGTGTCTCCCCAGGTTGTATCCTTGGACTCAAGTGGACCTTCAGTGGGGTTGGTTCTCGGCGAGGTGCGCTTGGTTCAACAGAACTATAACAGATCACAATACTAGTAATAGAACTTTGGTGAAGGAAATTTACTTTGAAACTGCTCCTTAGGTGAGACTACACACGTGCGAACAGGATCCTATACCACTTTATATAGAAATTTTAAGAAAACCTAAAATCTAAATTATGGAAGTTTTAAAAAAAAATATATTATTATTATTCTCTTTTATATCAAAAATGCAAATTACTTAAGTCTTAGTAGTTTACTGGTGGTAGGTCTCTTATATGTGAGAGGCCATCTGGGTAGGTACCACCGCAATGTCTACTTCTCTCGCTAAACAGCAGTATAAATGCACTGTTGTGTTTTGGATTGAAGGGCATTGTAGCTAGATTAACTACTGGACATATTGAGACTTAAAATCTTATGTCTCAGGATGGCGAGCGCAGCGGAATGCCAAGCATTGCTTTGTAATTCAAGGTGTTTGGTTTTGCTACTATTTATGAGCGGCCGTATCGCTAAACGAACAGTGCGGCGTGCTCGTCTCGCTATTCATTGTAATAAAAAGAAAAAGTATTATAGATCAAAAATTCCAAAATAACGCTACTTTATTAAATTTCGCCTATAAATCAAGTTACCAAGAATCAACAATTATGAAAATGAAAATTCGGAAACTTTCTGATATTCTGCTCAAACGATTTTTTTATTTCGGAAAATAATAATCGATATTCAAGAATCGATTATTTTTTCTATAATCGATTTCTTTTTTTATCTTACGCGCTTTACGACTTTTTTCTCTATAAAGGAATAGAAACTAACCGATTTAAACCATGGACATAATAGTTTGTTTATTACGTACTTCCATGGCTTAAACCTATATTTCTTTTGATTGTCGGCCCCACAAATTAGTAGCTGATAGGGGGGAACTTTACTTCTTGTCTGTGGTGGAAATAATTCCACATTAAAGGCCGGAAACGCATCTCCATGCCATACGGTGTTAAATGTTCATGGGCGGCGATGATAACTTACCCTCATGCCCTCAGGTGAACCGCATACACTCGTTTACCCCCTATAACACAAAAAATGCCAGACATATAAGAAGCGGTGAGTTTTCGGATATCTACCGACTATTCACGCTTCTTTACTTTTAATTATTTGAAAATTGTATTAATCAGCTATTTGCTTAATCGATATCTGCGCCGAATGCGCAGTTTGCTATTCCACTGCGCACACCACTAACGGCGCTAACAAATTACAACAATGGCGGATTTCAGCGGATTTCGAATTGTCATTTGTCAATTGGGTAGAAGTCTAGTCGCTTGATTCCAGTGATTTTTTAATTTAGTGAAATTATTACAAGCATTTCGAATTATACGTCCGTTCCGTGATTTGTTGTATATCATATATTTTGTGCAATTTAATACTTTTTAGATATTAGTTGAAAGCGGCAGCTACATCCAGTACATCGCTAAATAATTGTGGTTAGCAGAGGAGAGTGAGTAGAAACTGATTTTGCCGACTTGCAAAACGGTCATGTGCGTTGACTTTACGAGATATAAGTATTCTTGCTTTTTTACAAATGGCTACGAGGACAGGGCGTAGCATAACATTGGTAGGGTTGCGTGACCGCTTTGCATGCAGGTTTGGACGTTCAGAACATGGATCGCTCGGAGCAGCAGTGTCGAGGCGGCGGTGTGTGGCTGGTGCCATCGCCGTTGTGTTCGGTAGCGGTTTTGCGCGAGACTAGACTCTGTATAGTGTTCCAGAAGTCTCAGTCTGTCGCAACTCCGCAGAGATCTTCGCTCACGGCTATCGCGGCAGAGCGCTCCAGCGCGACGCCGGCGTCACTCGCGCACTACCGAGGGAAAGTCTACAGCGAGCGATGGATGGAATCCAACTGTTGTAACACATTGGATTTTTAGTGCCATCGCTATTTGTGGACTGTCTTACTACAACTGGGGTATTTTATATAAATTAATGTAACCTCAGGTATTTTATAAGATACTCAACTCTAAACTCTATTGTGATAATGTGATGCTTTAATTGTAATTGATAGAAGAATATCAATGAGAGAAAATATACAACATATTTTTTTTTTGCTTAAAGTCACTTAAGTATGTATTAAAATGCCATACTAAAACCCTACTGAGCAATCCAATTTTGATTTTTTGTCAAAATGCTGTTAATTGAAAAGGAAAACAAAAAAACCTGCATACTATTGAGGCCTTTATAAGAATATATATGTGATGCGAAGTCTGTAAACCCGCAATAGGCCACTGTTTTGGAATCGGGCCTTATTTTTAAATTTCAAGGAAATATTGTATCTTACATAAATGAAACTTTAAAAAGTCATATTGGCTGCGGCTATCACATGTTGATGGATGTGTAACTTCTATGTTTTGTCCAAGCTGCAATGCAAATATAATTATGAATATTAATACATTTTTACTGCATTGGTTTATATTCACACCATTTTCTAAAAATTCTGAAGTTGGAATGCTCACTTAAATATTTCAGTTTTCATAAAAGTTAGTGTATAGTTTATAGTTGTATTATTGTAAAAAAAAACATAACAGTATGGACAATTCTTCATTCAATGTCTACCAAGTTATTATAAAAGTCAACAGATGTATTCTACAAAGATTTTTTTACTATTGATACTAAATCCCATGTTAACCCAATTTTTTTTTAACTTTATACTTTTTATAATTATACATTATTTTTAAACTATATTTAAAATGAGGCCAGAATTAAAATTCTACAAGGCAATGATATATGTTATACATATACAACGCAACAGGTTCACAAATTAAGCAAAATATGTTTTTGTGTCTCATAGCTACTAGTATATGTACTGTAATTATGTTGATAGTTTGTTAAAAATTAAATAAAACACATGTTTGGTCAAGATACTGCAGATATCAATTTCTTGTTCATAATATGCAATATTGGATATTTAAAAAAAATATTAGAACTTAACAGTGAACAGTAATCAATTACTGTGTGGTTACGGTAACTTAACATTGGTTAAATTATTTTCACAGACCAAGTAGTACTAATTATTCCATTTATTAAAATATTTTCATTTTTATGGTGGATTTCATTGCATCTATGGGTAAATTAGTCTTTATATCTTACATCCAATGAAATGAATTTTATTTCTGTAAATAACACTCCTTATATCTCAAACTTATATATTACCTGCATTCAAAGTATAGTATATTTTGTTTTACCAAAACTGGTAAATACTTATTTCAATAAAACAATACATAAAATTGGTGTCTGCAGTATTGCAAAATGCATGTTAAGCTAACAAATATCTTTAGACAGGTAGAAAGATGAGTGATGAGAATACTGACAAGGAGATGCCACCACCGAAGAGACAGAGACTTGACAGTCATGTTGAAGACGTAGGCCCAAAGGCCGAAGATACGAAAGCACCTGACAATGTTGCACAAGAGGATAAAGATTTCACCAGCAATGATGATAAATATAATAATTTTGTCACTGCTGAGGAGGTGGAGAAACTAAAGGAGTTCAAAGTGTTGGATGAGGTTAAGTCGAATGATGAAGATAGTAATGACGATGACTCCGATAGTTCTGATGGTAGTTATTTTACTCGTTTTTCTCGAATATTATTGTTTGGAAAGAGATATGTTGTTTTGTACAGAAATTTGTTGTCCAACAAATTCGATTTTTAGAACATATTGTGTTATTCCACTTGTTTTTTATTGTGCATGTGGTTAAGGTTTTTCTGGTGCAGTCTAAGTTGGTGAACATTTTAGGTAAATCAGAAGGTATTCCCGAGGAGGAAATTGAGAAAATGCTGGATGAAGATTTGCCTGAGGACTTCAAGGGAGCTCCAAAACCAAAGGAGAAGGCGTATGTTACACGTCAAAAAATTGTGCTTGAAGGTAAATATACATATAATTTTTGTTTTCATAGACACAACATATAGGAAAAATACTTTCCATTAGGTGAACTATTAGGTGCTTTATGCGATTTTTATAATTAAATAATGCTGTGTTACTACATAGTTGGACGAATGGATGAAACGCAGGTTTGTTCATATTTAACAAAATCATAAACCTCATTCATGTACTTGTTAAAACAGGTGGCGATATCGCGGACTCGTCGCAATGTTAATTTGATTGCCTATGAATAAAAAAGACTAGATTGATCGACATTGTTGTATAAATGTATTCTGTAAGTAGTGTAAGTGTAGAAAAAGAATTATAATTGATAGGCATTAATTTCATCCTAATCATCATCTCCAAACTGGCAGATTTTTCTGGAGACTGTCCCACCCTCACCTGTAAGCCAGCATCAACAGTGGCACGCATTGTAATGACACCGAGCATTGAAGCTCGCCGAGTTTCCGGGAATGTCTGACTTGTCTTTAACACACAACGAAAGCAATCAGAAAGTTAATTAATAGGACTTGGAAATAAATTAAAATCTAAAGCATTTACAAAAATAAAAATGAAAATATTGGACTTGCAGAGAAAGTGGTGAACCAGTTCGAAGTGTTGCCACTGGACTGGAAGATGGTGCGGCACTTCAGCGGCATGCCCATCTACATCCACCGCACCACGCGCGTCTGCACGCTCTCCAAGCCATACTTCCTCGGCAAGGGCAACACCCAGGTAACCAACACTTTCATACTCAGGATATAGGCTCAGTCGCACAAACTAACTTTGCCAATACCTTCGACCTCAAAAATGTCAATCCTATACATTAGCAAAGTCAAATACGTCTCAAATGTATGGCGATGACATTTGCAAAGGCAAAGGTATTGGCAAAATTAGTGAAATTCTTCTCTGATTGACCATCATCTTTCTTTCCACTGTAAAGTGTTATGTGTACTATGTTGTGCAAATATTGTGGAATTTTGCTTTACTATTCTTATCAATTAAATCTCAAAGCCTGTAGGTTAAACGAAAATTAGTGTTTTTGGCTGCCATATTGATGGACATGAAAATATACAATGATTTGTGAGGTTTCATAAAAGTATTTTTGCAGTCATAAGTGCAAAAGGTTAACAGTTGTTGAAAAGAAATTGTATGAAGCAAATTGCATGTGTATGAAAAATTGTGCTTTTTGTGTAAATAAATTTTTAATAATGTGTCAAATCTTATTATTTGGAGGATTAAGTATTGCTGCTTTTTGTGTCTTTCAAATTATTGAATAAGTAACACTGTTTAAGCAGCCAAATAGTTAAGCTTTGTTCCTTTGTAGATTTAACCTTGTAGTATCAAATTTTCTTCAAACAAATTATTGATTGAATATGCTTACTATAGCTGGCGTGAAGTATTCACTTTATCCTTATGCTTTATTATTAAAATTGTGGGTGAAAATAATTTCTTAATCGCTTTGACTGTGGATATAATTTGTACTTCTGTGGTAAAATTAGTTTGCTCTGGATTGTTGTTGTAAGTATACTTTTCTTTTTGTACGTTAAAGCCGTATTTATTTGAATCGGTTTTGTTATTGTGTCCGTATCTAGTAGATATAACCGCTTCCCAATAACGTACCTTGCGCATAATACAAACGTGATTTTAAGCAGTGTGAACTATTATTTGAACTGTCGCTATAATTCTTGCATTGCAATACACTGTCGTCGGTAAATAAATGTTATTATTTTTATTTAGAAAACACAGTAAGTTATATTATCTTATCTTTATTTGCAGTATGGTGTATTTGTGTTTCACTTCGCAGGATTGTTTTTATGTCTAAGTATATCTCTAAAATGTTATTTGAATCTCATAAATCTTCATCTTGTATTTTGTTGGTGTACATTTCAGAGGCACGAAATACCGATCACTGCCATACCGTGCTACGCTTACAGAAGAGCTCTTGAAGAAGAAGAAAAACAGAAAGAAATTGATAGAAAAATAGCAGAACAGATCCGAAACATAAATAACGCTATGGCCGGAAACAATGCCAACGCAAACATTGAAAATAATGAAAATAATAGAAATGAAATCGAAAATGATAATGGAAACAACAATGGGAATAATAATGGGGATAATAATGGAAATGTAAACGCAAGCAATGATAATAATGAAAATAACGTCAACGTTAATGAAGTAAACAATGGGAACACCCGAACTAATGGAAATAATAATGAAATTGCTAATGAAAATAATGATGTTGTGGCAGCTGAAATAAATGATGGGAACAATGGCAATGAAGGAAACCCTGAAAATGCCAACGGAAATGACATTGAAAACATCGATCAACAAGGAGAAAACAACAAGGCAGATGCCGCTCCTACTGAAGAATCCTCTGACAATCAGAGTAATGGCAATGGGAGTGGAGCAAAATGCCCATTTGGTCACGGTGATAATGCATCGGCTGGAGACAAGCCAGAGGAGATTCCACTGAGTAGGCAGCCCGTGGTGCTGCCGGGAGGGATCGTGATGCCTCCTCCGAAGGTGGAGACGGTGAGCACCAGCTGGAAGTCGCAGCACCTCACCCACGAGCAAGTCAACGATTACTGCAAGAAGCTGTTCAAGTTCAAGACTGTCAACATTTTGCTGTTCAAGTGAGTATTGTGTCTGATTATTTAGGAAGGAAGGTAGGTTTGAAATATTCTATTAGACTTGTACTGTGCAGTATCTTACTCAATTCTATTATAATTATTTAATTCCAAGCTGAATTTTGCATTGTTACATCGAAGATGGAGGATTGACTGAAGCTTTTTTTTATTTATTTATTGGCAAAACACACACAGATATATTGCAAGTAAAAAGATCTTAAGATTAAGAGCGTTTACACCTTGCGCGCAAAGTCAACTATAGGCATTTCTTCGTTTAATTTCATGCACACATAGGCGACCAAAGCTGTGTGCGTAGAGCTGCCGCGTCGGCTCGCTGTAAAATCAGATCAACCAACTTTGATCCGTGCGCTTCAAATATTTAATTGAAATGCAACGTATGATTTATACATTGGTAATATAATGTAATAAAAATATTTTATTTACATTATAAGTAGACAAATATTACTTTACGAGTAATTAACAATACAAATTTAGGTACTAATCATATTACCGTTATTAATACCTTGTTAAGTTGAATTCAAATCAGTGTTCAATCAGTAGACACTGCGGACGTTTTATCAATGATTTCGTGTTCGAACCGACACGCACTCGTTCGAACACAGGAATAGAGTTAGGGACTATACAACCCTTTACAACTACGAAACATATTGAATTTCAAATTACAGTACGTAACATAATTTAGCCTCACAATTACATTTGTCGCAATGTATTAAATCAATGATCTACTAATACCTATGCTAGAAGAAACGATGTCATAAGTATAACCCAGTTGCTATGTGACGAGCTGTGTCGTTTTCGATACTTTTCAATCCACGTTAAAAGATGTCATAATTATTCTAATACCATTTTTTTCTATACAGCGCTGCTATCTAAAATATCGTAGTACGCATATCTAATAACAATAATAAATTGTATTTCTTTAAAATTAATATACTAATCTAAACTAAAATTTAATACTAACCTAAAATTTAGTAAGTTAGTCTAAAATACTATTAAACTCATTATGAAACTATGATTGCCATGATAATGGAACGCAAATCACTAGTACTGTGTATGCTTTTTTTATTCTATTAAATGGGAAGAGGAACAAATATAACAACTTTTATAATTATCGATATGACAATGCTATTAAACAAGGTTATTTTGTTCTGAGTATTCAAATTTTAAGAGGAGGTTCAGAATCATGAGTATAGTCCATTAGTGAATTAAAATATATAGGGCATAAATGCATGACATATTATTGAGAAAGTATAGCTTTAATATCGATTTGATGCATGTCTCAGTTAAATTTTCTTTAGGATAATAGCTATGTTCCACGTGTCGGTTTTATAGGTGTACTAGCGGTCAGACCCGGCTTCGCCCGGGTGCGGATAGCTTTTGAGTCCAGTATTGAATTAGCAACAACATATTATTTCGCGTACTAACTATATTTTTCCCGCGCACCGTCGTCTATATTTCCCGTCCTGTTATATCCGGTTTATGTCCCGTCTCATTCAGTCCCAAGATGAAATTTTAATTATCATTTATTGTTAAATTTCTTTATATACAATATTTTGTAATTGTGATATTGATTTGTTGGTGGGAGAAGTGGTGGGGGGCGCCCGACGTGAGGGCCCAGTGGTAGCATGCGCGTGAGCTGCGCGCGGTACTGGACATTGCTTACTTTATTTTTCTAAAATAAAGAATTTTTCTAACATAAATGTAGCCTAAGTTACTCCTTATTATATCAGCTACCTGACAATAAAAGTCCCGTCAAAATCGGTCCAGCCATTTCAGAGATTAGCACGAACAAACAGACGGACACAATTTTTTTAATATAATTTTCGGCATATGTATCGTGTATATAACGATATGTAGTAGGACATTTTTTAAATTTTCAATTTACATACAGACACTTCAATTTTATTTATATGTATAGAAAATAAGCGCATCCTAAAAAAACAATTATATATTTTCCAAACAGCCTAAAAAACAACAAACTTAATTATAGTTTCACGCTATAACATTAGTATTGTTCCAGTCAACTTTCCAATATGTTGTTTCCTTTTATTGCTTAGAAATGACTTAGTTTTATTTCTCATTATATAATCTGAAACATAATTTATACTAACAACAAAATCATTGTAGGTAATAAAAATAAAATATTTTACTACCAAAGTACTAAGATGTGGCATTCGCAGTACACGCGTGGCTATTTTTACTACGCACGACAACGATCAACTGCAGCCAGGCCGGAGCGACGAGCGATACATCCTCCCTCTAGAAGGCCTTGCGGCGGTCTGATTTGTTGCAGGTCGGACAGCGTGTTTTATAGTGGTTTTTAAAATATTTGTAGAAAACATGAAAACTAATTTGGCTGTAATATAAAAATGTTAATTTATTGATAAGATGTTCTTCTATTATAATATGCAATTGCTATAAAAAATATGTACGATAAGTTGGTGAAAAAAAATATGTTCTTGACGGGAGTTTCTGAATAATTTTGCATTGTTTAAATTTTTATTTTTCAGGAACTAAACACAAAAAGATTATTTTTCTTAGCAAAATCCCTCCATAAGGGTCCTATTAGTCTAACAATATTTTTATTTTCATCTTATATTTAGTGATTTCGGATATCTTAAGCTTCTAAATTGCCATTCGAGGCCTAAATATCGAAACCTGGGTTCAGTAATCCTTATAGTATTCACAAATTATCTATCAATATATAACGTTCTCCACCAAAATCCCTAGATGACAACATTTTCTAAAATTAGTATTAGTTATATTTCCTTTAAATTGTTTATTGGTGGATATTAACTCGTTTGAAAAGTCCTGTTTTTAAGCCAAAAAGCGCGCGGAAGGTATAAACGCTCTTAAGATACAGTAGAAGAAGTCAATTACGTTATCAAGTATTACTTAAAGTAATTAATGTGAATGAAGCTTGCCCCTATCTAAAGGAAGTTTTTTTCTAAAAATTTGTGTAGAGAAATATTCTAAACTCACACGAATACACGAATTAAGTAAATCTACAGAAAAGAAATTCTATAGTAGCGTATATTTAATTTGTCGCGAAGCGTAAATCTAATGAAAAATGCTGACGACCAACCTTCAACACTGAAGTCGTCCTCAAAGAAGAAGATTACTTAGTCCATTCTCTACTTCATACATTCATTCATTATAACTGTCTAGTCCTTTCCACTAATATTTTACATCAAGAGGTACATAATCTATACAATATACAATGTTATTAATATTTTACTGTATAACATGAGTATTAGGTAACAACGTGTGTTTGTTTCTAGCCGTTGGGCAGATAAGCGCAAGTACACCAAAGCGAGGAAGACTCTTCAGTATCCCACACTGCCGGAGGGAACCAAGTTGATCACTATACCTGCTCAGCCTAATCTTGGCCCTGAGAATGGGGGTGAGGACGATGAGTAAAATATTATAGACAATTCATAGATTTCCGGAGGTCCTAATTCCTATATCTTCTTCCCCTATCCTTTTCCTCTCCTCTCCCCACCAATTTTCAAACTTTGAAGAGGCATCTACGATTATATTGATGTAGTTGCTTAGCGGCTATCACTTGGAAACAGGTGATCCGTTTGTTCGTTCGCCGAAGATAGGATAGGACTAACAATCTATATGATAGGACTATATGCAATCTTGTGCAAAAGTATTAGCACATCCTTTTCTAGTCATTAGTGTTTAGTAGTCGGAGTGTCCATTTATCTAGAATGGACTTCAGGGTAAGGCAAAAGGGATAGTTTGGCAAATGGTGCAATTAAAAAAAACAGGGTACGGTTTTGGCTCACAAATTGATTGTAAATTGTATGGCTGATGTTTGAGGCAAGCTTTATGAAAGCATTTGGCTACGTTGCTCATTTATAGCCGTTGTGCACACAAAGCCACTTTATTTTAAGAAACCGAAAACTATTGTAGCAACTGGCGACTTTAATTGAAAAGTAGTAAAATGTTGACAGTTTCTTCAAATAAAGTTGCTGTGTGCAGTGCCTTAGCCACCGAGGTATTATACTAGAAAGGACATCACGATAAAATTTGGGCGCAAGTAACGGGCACGCTGGAAATTGCTGTAAGGAAAGGGAAGATATGTGACCACGTAAGAGTGACAGAGATAGACATAAATTGCGGTACGGTAGCGCACGTTTTGTTACAAATATTGTGTTCGCGTTGTCCTCTCTAGTATGATATCGCAATGTTTTAGCACATTTTGTATCTGGGCTGCTAGAGTTTGGTAATGGTTAATTCATGTTATTTGGACTTGTGTGATGTGTAGGCAACTAATACTTATAATTGACTAATATATCAAGTAGGTATCACTTTTATATACAGGGTGATTGACGCATGATCATTAATTTATTCCACATGTTTCCTCAGACGTAGTACCAAGTTAGAAAAAGAACTGCCTGGCCGTAAAAAAAACTCGATTTTAGTACTCAAGGCTTTCGATCAAGTAGTATATTCCCCAGCCGAACTGAAGTTCGATGAAGCGGTGAAAATAAGCTATACAGGGTGGCCACAAATTGTGAAAATTTAAATCATGATAATAATCACGGATTTTTTACATTTTTGTACAATCGTGTCTGGAGTAATATGTGAGAGATACGTGTGGATTGAATAAGAAATTATATGTCAATATCGCTCAGTATACTTTGTTACTGTCCGAACTATAGCTGTTTTACAATGTAATCATAAAATCATGAGTAGTATTTCTCGGTAGTATCTAGTTGGTAGAGAAGTTAGATTGTCCTCATCTCAAAATTTACAACATTTTCAGATAGGCACCCTCAATAGCCAATAGTTTTATTCTGTGTAGTTTAACATTAAATGTAGTCATCATTAATATTAGATATAATAATTATGTTGTGACTAATTTATTGAAATATCTTATAGCTCACAATGTGTATCGGTGCCGTTCCTAGGATCTTAAGATAATAAAACTTACAATAGTGATTTTATGAATCACGTAGATCAGTTTGTTCAAGTTAGACTATAATGCTAGACAATAGTGATACAATATACAATACTTAGAAATATCCTGTTGGCCCATTTTATTTAGAAGTAATAGGTCCAAGAATATTATTTCCCCTAATTTGCTGCTTAATAAAGTAAAGTATTATTGGAAAAATGTTATTAGCGTCTGAAATATTAACGCTTGTTAAAAGTCCTAATAGTGAGACTTTTATTGCAAAAAGTGCCTCTGCGTCTTGCTATACCGCCCTCGCTACGCGTCATTGCTTTTGGCAGAGGTGTAGAACCATAATATTTTAATGAATTAAAATTTTGCTACTAAAAGTGCGCTCCTTAAGTTTCCAATAAGGTTTTCATTATGCCAAACAAACAACAGGGTTTTTTACATATTGTATATTTAAGGGTAATTCTTCATCTAGGAGCATGTTAGGTGACTGATTTATTTAGAATAACAAAATTGTCATTTACTGCCGCTAACAACACACTACTTCACTGCCTCCGTGTAAATTACCTCGCGAATATTACACAGCCAATTTGGGAAGTTACCTCTCGCTATTTGTTAGAATTTTACTGCTTAATAAGTTGCTTTGACAAATTAATCCGGAGGTGGTGAAAGAGGAGCTTGTAATTTAGCCTACGCATGTTAGATTCACATTTGTTTGACACCATCGGCAGCCATTCAACTCATACTCTCAGAAAATGCTTGTAATAATATATTAATTGAATGGTGTAAAACAATACTCATCTATGTAATTGTGAAATAAAACAATATTAAAAATAACACATTTTTTATTAACCTTAGTTTGGTTTTAGTTTTGTAGAGTTAGCTGCTGATGCTGTCAACAATTGCAAAGTTTTAGCTGGAATAGCTAAAATTTGCTCGTTTTGCGGCCCAGAAACTCTCATACCTATCGTTTGGCTCAGCAGGTAGCTTTGTTCCATATTTTTCTTTTTAAATCATAAGCGGGAGCTGTGTTTGGACTTCATGGTGAGTTTTTAACGATCTTTGCTTTTATAAGTAACATGTAAATTGTTTTGATTAATTAACTTTAAAATTGTCTAAATTTTAATATTACATTGCTATACACCCCAAAATTGATACTTACGAAGTTTTCTCAGCAAGTGTTAAGAATTCCACATATGACAATTGTGAATTTTAATCACTACATTAAAATAAAATGAATAATAACAACAGTGAAGTATTGTTTTATATAAACTTTGTTAACTGGAGTGCTACATACTTTTGCACATTATATCAATTTACTAACAATAGCAATACCATTGGCAATTAGTAGATATTTTTAGATCAAACCTTAGACATGCATCCTTCACTTCATAAACATGTACTAAAATTAAGCCTAGATTTTGTTCCTTAGATTTAGCAATATATGTAGCGAGGCAAAGGGATGGAGGGTTCAGTAGATGTCTAGAGAAATTTAAGTTGCCTAAGCTTGTAAAATTTAATTTAAAATAACCATAATGGACTACCTATGTTCGTTTGGTCTTTGTCTGTTTAGGGAGTGGTGAGTTGGTGAGTGTAAAATCATTTCTCTATTCATTTAATTGAGGCGAGACTCATCTACTAGGAAGATAAATAGTATGAAGCTTTCACAGAAAAGCCGAAACATTCATAGCTGAATTATCTGTTTACAAGTTCAAGTGGAAGCCCGCAAATTAATTCAACTACTAACGTTTCATATTTTTCAATTTTAAACATATTTAGACAAGCGTAACTCACACAATTTTAATTTCGCTTGCCGTAAAGCCACAATTCCATGGTTTTAGGCGAAATGTTATTGAAATTGTGTAAGTTACGCATGTACAAAGTTGAAAAGTATGAAACGTCAAACGGTACCTGTTAGTTTAGTTGGATAGTAGCGCTTTCAAGTTATCAATTTCACGTATCATAGTTTTATTCATAGCTTGGCCAAACAATCGATACTCTTTATTTTAGAAGTAGTATATATCCCGGCTAATAGCTGGCGTACTACAGCGTTTACAATGTAATTTTTAAAAATCAGAGATGGCAGGCTTATGCAAATTGGACAGCAAGTTTGTCCATAAGGTCTGGATTACAGGTCGCGAGCAACAAGTTGCAATCAGTTCCGCCAGGTGTCATTGTTTGAAATATATGGGGGAAATGCTTAAATGAATAGAATAATGGTTTATCAAAACGTGGAGAGATGTCGCTTTTTGAATTACCGATGAAATGAAATGAATGTGAAAATCTTGGAAAAGGTGCTTTGAGAATATTTTAATATTCAAATATTGTATAAATGTAACGAGAACTGAAAATGGAGGTTTAAGACTCTAAAAACGATAAATAAAACGCAAAAATATAGAAAATATAAATCGATCGTTTATGGTTCAATTTATTCAATACTGCTTCATACAATGGTAATCGTATTATAGGCCATATATAGGCAGTAGTTGCTTAATGAAAACATATATTGAGACATAATGAAAAGAGTAACTAGATATTAAATACAGCCCTTAGGAACGCCAGAAGCTAGCCACGATATTTTTTTTTATCAAATTTCAATTATGCTTTTAGTAGATATAGGAGTTGCAGCGATCGAGGTGCTATGTTTCGAAAGTTCGTAATCTTCTAGTATTGACTATTGAATCAGCTTACATCTATAGAAAATTTGTATTGTTTACTCAATGGTTTTGCCTAGTCATTGAACGATAAGATAGGATATGTTTTGTATAGCCATGTTCTGAGAATGTGATGTGTTACGCTAGTCCAGCGAATAGCTAATGATGTGCTTGCTCAGGGTCGAAGGCGATGAAGCGCGACTGGGTAATGAACATGGACGGTCGCACTTACCTCTCAGTATTCCATGAATATGTACGCCGAGCTCTGCAGAAACAGCCTGTTTACGAGTTCAAACAACTGGGTAAGTTTGGCAATTTAACATGAAATCAATAAATAAAGGAGAAGGGGCAAACATGTATGGACTCCAGCCTATCGACCAATACCGACAAGCGATATGTCAATGGAAAGGTATTTTCAGATGCTACAACTTCTTCTATGTCAACAAAACCCAAATCGCTGTATTTTAAGAAATACAGCTACTAGAAGACTGTACGAAAATCAGGTAATAGGGCCTCGGCATGGTGAGCAATAACAACAAGCGATACGTCATTGGAAAGGTCTTCTGAAATGCTAAAACTTATTCTAAGGCGGCAAGTATCAAATCTGTGCGTGGAAAAAAATATCACTGCGTAAAGGTAGTGCAAGGATGAAAATATGTATATGGACTTATAGCCTGTTGACCAATAACGACGAGCGATATATCATTCGAAAGCTCTCTTCATTTTCTACAACTTCTTCTTTGCTAAGAAATCCCGATTCGCTGTATGAAAAGGAGTATATCGACATAAAGATTTCGCGAGGCTCATATGTATGGACTCAAGCCTATCGACCAATAACGACAAGCGATATGTCAATGGAAAGGTCTTTTCAGATGCTACAACTTCTTCTACGGCAATAAAACCCAAATTACTGTATTTTGTAAAATAAAGCTACTTAAAGACTGCACGAAAATCATGAAAGGCCGAAAGTCTTCGGTATAGTGAGCAATAACAACAAGCGATGCGTTATTGGAAAGGTCTTCTACGGTATGATTGCAAAGCGGAGGTCTCTGGGTCAAATCCCGAGTGAAGTACAAGTGATATTAGATTTTTCTATTCGTTATCAGTCCGGAGTAAGGAATTTGTTCCCTATATGGTGTTAGACTCGCCCCCCTCAGTCACATTTTGGGGCGGAACACAAGGCGAAACGTGGGTGTTCTGGTAGCAACTCGGCTTAACCCTTGCGAGAAAGAAGCATGAGCTTATGTATTTATGAACACTGGTATGTTGTAGGTTTCCTTATTTCTAAGCTAATATTTTAAATAATATTTACATTCCTAGTTTGAGTAAGAACCATGTTAATGTATTTTATTTTGTAAGGAATATACTTTAAATGCAATATATTTAATACACAATTTAAAAGCATTAATTTTTTATCTATATTCTTTTTACACCGCAGTAATTTTAGATTTCTTGCTAAAGGAGAAGTTGTAGCTTTTCAAGACCTTTTCAATGACATATCGCTCATTGTTATTGGTCAATAGGCTTGAGTCCATACATATGAGCCTCGCAATTTCTTTATCGCGATTTCGTCGGTATACTTATTTTCATACAGCGAATCGGAATTTCTTAGCAAAGAAGAAGTTGTAGAAAATGAAGAGAGCTTTCGAATGATATATCATTCGTCAGTATTGATCAACAGGCTATAAATCCATATACATATTTTCATCCTTGCACTACCTTTACGCAGTGATATTTTTTTCCACGCACAGATTTGATATTTGCCGCCTTAGAAGAAGTTTTAGCATTTCAGAAGACCTTTCCCATGACGTATCGCTTGTTGTTATTGCTCACCATGCCGAGGCCCTATCGCCTGATTTTCGTGCAGTCTTTAAGTAGCTTTATTTTACAAAATACAGTAATTTGGGTTTTATTGCCATAGAAGAAGTTGTAGCATCTGAAAAGACCTTTCCATTGACATATCGCTTGTCGTTATTGGTCGATAGGCTTGAGTCCATACATATGAGCCTCGCGATATCTTTATGTCGATATACTTCTTTTCATACAGCGAATCGGGATTTCTTAGCAAAGAAGAAGTTGTAGAAAATGAAGAGAGCTTTCGAATGACATATCGCTCGTCGTTATTGATCAACAGGCTATGAGTCCATATACATATTTTCATCCTTGCGCTACCTTTACGCAGCGATATTTTTTTCCACGCACAGATTTGATACTTGCCGCCTTAGAAGAAGTTTTAGTATTTCAGAAGACCTTTCTAATGACGTATCGCTTGTTGTTATTGCTCACCATGCCGAGGCCCTATCGCCTGATTTTCGTGCAGTCTTTAAGTAGCTTTATTTTACAAAATACAGTAATTTGGGTTTTATTACCATAGAAGAAGTTGTAGCATCTGAAAAGACCTTTCCATTGACATATCGCTTGTCGTTATTGGTCGATAGGCTTGAGTCCATACATATGAGCCTCGCGATACCTTTATGTCGATATACTTATTTTCATACAGCGAATCGGGATTTCTTAGCAAAGAAGAAGTTGTAGAAAATGAAGAGAGCTTTCGAATGATATATCGCTCTTCGTTATTGGTCAACAGGCTATAAGTCCATATACATATTTTCATCCTTGCACTACCTTTACGCAGTGATATTTTTTTCCACGCACAGATTTGATACTTGCCGCCTTAGAATAAGTTTTAGCATTTCAGAAGACCTTTCCAATGACGTATCGCTTGTTGTTATTGCTCACTATGACGAGGCCCTATCGCCTGATTTTCGTGCAGTCTTTAAGTAGCTGTGTTTCTTAAAATACAGCAATTTGGGTTTTGTTGCCATAGAAAAAGTTGTAGCATCTGAAAAGACCTTTTCAATGATATATCGCTCGTTGTTATTGGCCGGTAGGCTGGGATGCCCCTTCTCCTTTACCCAACAGTCACATACATAAACCTAACCCCACATTAAGATCAATTAAGTCTTGTGTCGTGGGTATCAGAAATTACGAGAGACTTTTCAGCGTCATAAACACCCAGAACCGCGGCAAATACTTGTGGGCCTCACAAACATTTGTCTGGCTGGCCGGATTATGTGTATGTGTACTTGTAATAAAAAATATTTGCCTACATGACGCAAAAAGGAAGTTCATTTGACAGCCTCCTTGGCGCAGTTTGTTAGACGCCGCCTGTGAAACAAGAGGCCGCGGGTTCGATCTGTACCGTGATAAATATACTATGTATTCCGGGTCTGGGTGTTTGTAAGAGCGGAAAAGTCTCGTTTCTTACATCCGCAACACTAAGATTCGATCTTAGTATGGAGGTCAGAATTCGTATGTATAATATGTGATTGTTGGCTGTATTTATTTTTTTATATTTTATTTCAAAGGGAGGGCACCATTTTGTATAGTGCCCTACTCGATCATATCATCAATATTGTCATCACCGTAATCATCATCACCACCACCACCACCATAATTAATAAATAAATAAATAAATAATAAATAACACCCAACAGTCACATACATAGTCCTGACCCCACACTAAGATCGAGTCTTGTATCGCGGGTATCAGGAACTACGAGAGACTTTTCGGTCTCACAAACACCCAGACCCGGAAGAAATATTTGTGGGCCGCACAAACATTTCTCTCGGTGCGGGGATCGAACCCGCGGCCTCTCGTTTCACAGGTGGCGTCTAACCAACTGCGCCACGGAGGCTGTCAAATTATCATCATCATCAACATCATCGTCATCATCATTATCATAATCATCATCACCATAATTATCATAATCATCATCACCATCATTATCATAATCATCATCATCATAATCATCATTATTTTTACAACTATGGTCATATAAGCTGGTAAATGTGTGGTGGTCGTAGAGAACGCGGCGACTCCGTACCAGGCGACGGTGTACATCGGCGGCATGCAGTACGGCGTGGGGCACGGCTCCAGCAAGCGCCAGGCCAAGTCGGCCGCCGCGCGCGCCTCCGTGCACATCCTCATCCCCGAGATGAAGGACGAGCTCGACGCGCACATGGGACACACGCCCGCGCCCAACAACGAACCTGACTTCACGGTACTCTACATACTCCATACAGTTTGGTTCATATAAGTAGATCATCAAATTGGACATGCTCATAATATATTTATGACAGCAGCATATACAGCGGGGAATATAAAACAGGAAACTATTGATTATCGCTTCCGAGAGATTGCTTTGAGATGATCCCATTGGTCAAAAGAAAAAATGAATCTTGGGTACTTTACTTTTTTTTGTAACTTATACAAAGTTACCTCGCTGACTGTAGAAACACAACAACGGTCAATCCGTTTGGAATGAGAAAATAGTACATGTTTTGTGCATATAATAAACCTGATTTGTATGTATCACAATGAAGGTGTTAATAAGTGTGGTATGTGTACAGTTCTTCGATTACGTGGGCATCGAGGACCCGCGCATCGCGGAGTTCTGCGCGGCCGCGTGCGAGCCCTCGCCGCACGCCATCCTGCGCACCTGCCTGCTGCGCAACTTCGGAGCCGGCGACTGGCACATACACACCGAGGTACACGCACCATCACCATCACCATCACCAACATCATCACTATACTGCACGCCATCCTGCGCACCTGCCTGCTGCGCAACTTCGGAGCCGGCGACTGGCACATACACACCGAGGTACACGCACCATCACCATCACCATCACCAACATCATCACTATACTGCACGCCATCCTGCGCACCTGCCTGCTGCGCAACTTCGGAGCCGGCGACTGGCACATACACACCGAGGTACACGCACCATCACCATCACCATCACCAACATCATCACTATACTGCACGCCATCCTGCGCACCTGCCTGCTGCGCAACTTCGGAGCCGGCGACTGGCACATACACACCGAGGTACACGCACCATCACCATCACCATCACCAACATCATCACTATACTGCACGCCATCCTGCGCACCTGCCTGCTGCGCAACTTCGGAGCCGGCGACTGGCACATACACACCGAGGTACACGCACCATCACCATCACCATCACCAACATCATCACTATACTGCACGCCATCCTGCGCACCTGCCTGCTGCGCAACTTCGGAGCCGGCGACTGGCACATACACACCGAGGTACACGCACCATCACCATCACCATCACCAACATCATCACTATACTGCACGCCATCCTGCGCACCTGCCTGCTGCGCAACTTCGGAGCCGGCGACTGGCACATACACACCGAGGTACACGCACCATCACCATCACCATCACCAACATCATCACTATACTGCACGCCATCCTGCGCACCTGCCTGCTGCGCAACTTCGGAGCCGGCGACTGGCACATACACACCGAGGTACACGCACCATCACCATCACCATCACCAACATCATCACTATACTGCACGCCATCCTGCGCACCTGCCTGCTGCGCAACTTCGGAGCCGGCGACTGGCACATACACACCGAGGTACACGCACCATCACCATCACCATCACCAACATCATCACTATACTGCACGCCATCCTGCGCACCTGCCTGCTGCGCAACTTCGGAGCCGGCGACTGGCACATACACACCGAGGTACACGCACCATCACCATCACCATCACCAACATCATCACTATACTGCACGCCATCCTGCGCACCTGCCTGCTGCGCAACTTCGGAGCCGGCGACTGGCACATACACACCGAGGTACACGCACCATCACCATCACCATCACCAACATCATCACTATACTGCACGCCATCCTGCGCACCTGCCTGCTGCGCAACTTCGGAGCCGGCGACTGGCACATACACACCGAGGTACACGCACCATCACCATCACCATCACCAACATCATCACTATACTGCACGCCATCCTGCGCACCTGCCTGCTGCGCAACTTCGGAGCCGGCGACTGGCACATACACACCGAGGTACACGCACCATCACCATCACCATCACCAACATCATCACTATACTGCACGCCATCCTGCGCACCTGCCTGCTGCGCAACTTCGGAGCCGGCGACTGGCACATACACACCGAGGTACACGCACCATCACCATCACCATCACCAACATCATCACTATACTGCACGCCATCCTGCGCACCTGCCTGCTGCGCAACTTCGGAGCCGGCGACTGGCACATACACACCGAGGTACACGCACCATCACCATCACCATCACCAACATCATCACTATACTGCACGCCATCCTGCGCACCTGCCTGCTGCGCAACTTCGGAGCCGGCGACTGGCACATACACACCGAGGTACACGCACCATCACCATCACCATCACCAACATCATCACTATACTGCACGCCATCCTGCGCACCTGCCTGCTGCGCAACTTCGGAGCCGGCGACTGGCACATACACACCGAGGTACACGCACCATCACCATCACCATCACCAACATCATCACTATACTGCACGCCATCCTGCGCACCTGCCTGCTGCGCAACTTCGGAGCCGGCGACTGGCACATACACACCGAGGTACACGCACCATCACCATCACCATCACCAACATCATCACTATACTGCACGCCATCCTGCGCACCTGCCTGCTGCGCAACTTCGGAGCCGGCGACTGGCACATACACACCGAGGTACACGCACCATCACCATCACCATCACCAACATCATCACTATACTGCACGCCATCCTGCGCACCTGCCTGCTGCGCAACTTCGGAGCCGGCGACTGGCACATACACACCGAGGTACACGCACCATCACCATCACCATCACCAACATCATCACTATACTGCACGCCATCCTGCGCACCTGCCTGCTGCGCAACTTCGGAGCCGGCGACTGGCACATACACACCGAGGTACACGCACCATCACCATCACCATCACCAACATCATCACTATACTGCACGCCATCCTGCGCACCTGCCTGCTGCGCAACTTCGGAGCCGGCGACTGGCACATACACACCGAGGTACACGCACCATCACCATCACCATCACCAACATCATCACTATACTGCACGCCATCCTGCGCACCTGCCTGCTGCGCAACTTCGGAGCCGGCGACTGGCACATACACACCGAGGTACACGCACCATCACCATCACCATCACCAACATCATCACTATACTGCACGCCATCCTGCGCACCTGCCTGCTGCGCAACTTCGGAGCCGGCGACTGGCACATACACACCGAGGTACACGCACCATCACCATCACCATCACCAACATCATCACTATACTGCACGCCATCCTGCGCACCTGCCTGCTGCGCAACTTCGGAGCCGGCGACTGGCACATACACACCGAGGTACACGCACCATCACCATCACCATTACCAACATCATCACTATACTGCACGCCATCCTGCGCACCTGCCTGCTGCGCAACTTCGGAGCAGGCGACTGGCACATACACACCGAGGTACACGCACCATCACCATCACCATCACCAACATCATCACTATACTGCACGCCATCCTGCGCACCTGCCTGCTGCGCAACTTCGGAGCCGGCGACTGGCACATACACACCGAGGTACACGCACCATCACCATCACCATCACCAACATCATCACTATACTGCACGCCATCCTGCGCACCTGCCTGCTGCGCAACTTCGGAGCCGGCGACTGGCACATACACACCGAGGTACACGCACCATCACCATCACCATCACCAACATCATCACTATACTGCACGCCATCCTGCGCACCTGCCTGCTGCGCAACTTCGGAGCCGGCGACTGGCACATACACACCGAGGTACACGCACCATCACCATCACCATCACCAACATCATCACTATACTGCACGCCATCCTGCGCACCTGCCTGCTGCGCAACTTCGGAGCCGGCGACTGGCACATACACACCGAGGTACACGCACCATCACCATCACCATCACCAACATCATCACTATACTGCACGCCATCCTGCGCACCTGCCTGCTGCGCAACTTCGGAGCCGGCGACTGGCACATACACACCGAGGTACACGCACCATCACCATCACCATCACCAACATCATCACTATACTGCACGCCATCCTGCGCACCTGCCTGCTGCGTAACTTCGGAGCCGGCGACTGGCACATACACACCGAGGTACACGCACCATCACCATCACCATCACCAACATCATCACTATACTGCACGCCATCCTGCGCACCTGCCTGCTGCGCAACTTCGGAGCCGGCGACTGGCACATACACACCGAGGTACACGCACCATCACCATCACCATCACCAACATCATCACTATACTGCACGCCATCCTGCGCACCTGCCTGCTGCCCAACTTCGGAGCCGGCGACTGGCACATACACACCGAGGTACACGCACCATCACCATCACCATCACCAACATCATCACTATACTGCACGCCATCCTGCGCACCTGCCTGCTGCGCAACTTCGGAGCCGGCGACTGGCACATACACACCGAGGTACACGCACCATCACCATCACCATCACCAACATCATCACTATACTGCACGCCATCCTGCGCACCTGCCTGCTGCGCAACTTCGGAGCCGGCGACTGGCACATACACACCGAGGTACACGCACCATCACCATCACCATCACCAACATCATCACTATACTGCACGCCATCCTGCGCACCTGCCTGCTGCGCAACTTCGGAGCCGGCGACTGGCACATACACACCGAGGTACACGCACCATCACCATCACCATCACCAACATCATCACTATACTGCACGCCATCCTGCGCACCTGCCTGCTGCGCAACTTCGGAGCCGGCGACTGGCACATACACACCGAGGTACACGCACCATCACCATCACCATCACCAACATCATCACTATACTGCACGCCATCCTGCGCACCTGCCTGCTGCGCAACTTCGGAGCCGGCGACTGGCACATACACACCGAGGTACACGCACCATCACCATCACCATCACTAACATCACCACTATACTGCACGCCATCCTGCGCAACCTTTGCCATCATTACCACTATCACCATCATTACTATACTGTACGTTATCGGGTATGAGGCTCAGTAGAAATTACGCATCCCCAATTTTCGCATCAAATAAGTTAAAGGCGTCGTGTGCTGCCTTTATCAACCTATATAAAAATTGCCATCACTTTATATAATCTAATGCCTCAATCTAGGTAAAATTTATACTTATTGATTATTCATGTACACTTAGGTTTCTACATAGAAGATCTATTAATGCAATAAATATGATGATTCAATATTCCTGTAGATAAAGAAGCTGGAGTACCAGAAAATTGAGTTGACAATGAAGGTAGGCAAGCACACGGCCACAGTGGTGTGCAAGAACAAGAAGACCGCCAAACAACGCGCCTCACAGTCCATATTGCAGGTAAATTGTACATATAGTATTGGAATTAATTATTTTATAGTTGTGAAAGTTGGGTAGAGCTGAAAAATGTGGGAGCCAAATTAAGGCAGGAAGGGCTCTCCCTTCCTCTCTAGGAATATTGAGGTGATTAAGAAAAAATGGATGATAGGAAGCCGATAAAACGGATTGTTTTGGTTGGTTAGTTGGTGGGGCAATATTAGCAACATCCTGTATGACTTCCTCCGTGGCGCAGTTGGTAAGACGCCGACTGTGAAACGAGAGGCTGCGGTTTCGATCCGCGCACCAAGACAAATATTTGCGAGGCCCGCAAGTATTTGTCTCGGGTATGAGTGTAAGACAGAAAAGTGCCTCGTAGTTTCCACGACACAAGACCTAATTGTTCTTAATGTCGGATCTGGACTTTGTATGTGACTGATGGGTGTATTTATTATAAGGGCAAGTGATGCGAGTGTAGTGACGAGACCCCTAGATGGAAAAAGATGATCCAAAAGTCTTATCAGCTTAGGATTAACCTTGTAGAGATACAAGCATAACTTAATACATGTATTGTAGGCACTCCACCCACACGTGCGTTCATGGGGCTCTCTACTCCGACTCTACGGCCTGCGCTCCGTACAGAGCTGTAAAGAGAAGAAGATAGAAGAGCAAGAGATCACTCTACTCCAAGATAAGGCGCGCCAGAACGAGCCCAACTACGCGGTACTCGAGAAATTGCGAAACGAGATGATGAAGTTGAGAGAACGAGACGAGGCGGTCGTACCAATAGGCACGTTATTACTCACTGACGATCTGCCTACTCATTCGGCCTCCAATCTTAACAATATTGATCTCTAGATTGCCTTAAAGGGGGTATCGTCGGCTTAAAAGGTATGACGTTAAGTTATGTGTACAAGGATTAGTGTTGCTATTGAAAATCTTGTATCTGTTGAGAATTGAAAAGAATTATGAATATACAATGAATTTGTGTAAACATTTTGTGCTCAGTTTTAGAAGTCAAAATATTTCCTATATGTCACTTTTATTTATAAATATCAGGCAACCCAGCGACATGTAGGAGAATATTGTAAAATATGGTTGGCAACACTAATTATATTTAAAAAAATATTACGCCAGAATCTTAATATTGTATTTATTTTTTTATATATTGTAAAAGTTCCTTTGATTTAACGATTTATAGTTTTACCATATTCTTGTTTTAGTTTCAGTGTGTTAGTCCTTTAAGCCGATGATAATATATTTATCGAATATTTTATAGTCATGAATAGTCGATATATGTAGTCGGTAAATTAAGTTTAGCTTATCTTATTAAGTTGAAAGTCGTTAGTCATTCAATGCTTTGTCTTAGTGTGTGAATATTATCAATTTATATTTAAATTGCTGTTATTTTCCTAGTTCTGTTATGGTTATATTATTTTTCAAACATTTATTATTATTCTATAGTATCGTGACCAAATATTGAATGAAAATATCTAACGTCACTATAGTCACGGACCAATATAACACGTTTATAAAAATCGTAATACAATTATTACTCCCAATAGAATATTCTCTTTAACCTTAGATTAGATAGTTATCTTCTAAAGTATTGAAACAGGGGATTATATTCAAATCAATTTCTCAAACTTTAGGGTATGTCCTCTATAATTTAGCATTAAAAGATTGTGTTATAAACATGGGAAAATATATTTGTAAAAACTTCTAATTTAAGCTGTCTATCAAACCGTTTAGGCACTGAGTAGATATACTATACTGATTGATTTAAATACTTTTCTTACTTATAAAATTATAGTATTTGTGGTACTGGTTAGAGCTCATAATAATTTATATTCAGAATTTGAACTGTGGGTAGTCACTGTTTTTGAATTTATACCTTAATGCAACACAACTAGGTGTAACATTCAATGGTAGTTATCACGAGATTGTCGTTAAATTCTTTTTGTATATATACTTATTTTATATCATTTGTATATACATACCACAGATCACTCCCAATAGATACCACATCGCAGGCAACTGACGCGTGTAATGCCTTTAATGCTTTGCATGTAGGATACAATTGCTTTTAAAATAAATTTAACTGTACCAGCTCACATCTAAACAAACGTATAACATGAAATATAATGTTTTCTACAACCATATAAGAAAAGTTTAAACATAAAACATTTAAATACATTCTATTTAGGTTTCCTAAATGTGCTAAAGATAAGTCCCAATGGACACACGCTACATCTCGTGGTACTGAGTGGTTCCCGAGAAAGTATAGCGTCATATGTTCAAGGCACTGCTCCGAAGACAGCTTTAAATGGATAAACGATAAAACATTTGTTTTTGAATCAGCTGTACCTACCTTATGTTTATCAATTTTTGTATGTCGTATTGTATGTTGTATATTTATTAAAATACCATTTTATATTGAGTTATAATTTTAACTTATATAGGTATTCACTGAAAAGATAAACTGAAATTCATTTTTGAGAATATTTTTATTACAATCTACCTAATTAGATCTCATTTTTAGTTTCCGAGTACGAATAACCGCGTAGGTTGTTATTTGACCATAAATTGTGTGATTTCTGAATCTAATACGCCTGTGTCGAAAATGGCAAAGTTTATTATTATCTGGCTAGCGAAAGTTCATCCTGGCATTAGTTGCAAAATTTGTATATAGCCACACTTTAGTGTTCCAGCTATAACAATGTTGATATAAAAGCGAAACGAGTGACTGATAAATTATTAATTTTTTTTTGGATATAATATAATATATTATGTAAGGAAATAACATTTCTTTAATTCCCTTTGAATACATGCATCCTTTGATTATTGTCGGTAAAACAAGAAGAGCTTGCTTTTAATATTGCTTTTAATAATTATAATTAGAGAGATGGCGCTGTGTGAATAAGGACGTCATCGCAGTTCTAGCGAAATTGTGAATTAATGTCAAAGATAGAAGCCATCAAATGGTAGTAACAGGATAAGAATTAAGATAGTACACGTACCCAATGTAACTGAAAGGTTTGAATGTAGAAAATATTTTTATATTGAATCTTTTTTACATACATACATTCATACATAAACTCACGCCTTTTTCCCAGAAGGGGTAGGCAGAGGTGCCAGGGCACCCACATTTCGCCTTGTATGTTCCGTCCCACGATGTGATAGATGGCGAGCCTATCGCCATATCGGGCATAAATTCCTGACTCTAAGCTGATAATGAATAGAAAAATCCAATATTACTTTGCCCAAACCGGGATTCGAACCCGAGACCTCAGCTTTGTAACCGTACCGTAGTGCAACTACGCCACCGAGGCAGTCACATTTTTTAAGTATTTTGTAAATTATATAAAATTAATAGTAAACATGTTCCAAACATACTGAAAGGCGTTTTTATTATTCCTTTCAAAAACACATTAAGATTATTACGTCGTAATAATTTAATAAAAATGAAATCCGTAAAATAGTTATTTTTAATCCATCGACAATATTATCGACATAGTTTTATACAATAATATTTTGTTCACATCACTACGAGCCGCTACCTCGTCTCTCACTTCCCCGCTCTCGTAACCTAAATTGGCACTTTTGGATTCAAACAAATTTGACATTATGCGGTATCTATTGGGAGTGATCTGTGATACATACTAATAGTAATGATTAAAAATGATGAAATGATGTAAGCAATATATTTAATTCTTTAATAACAGTAAATATCATGGTGTATTTATATCTATTTGAACACATCATACAGATCAAACAATTAAATTATCTACCGCCATACACTGCTTAAAAAAACTGGCTATAGTACAATAATGTATACTTGGAGTATTTTTGTTCGAATGTATTGAAACTGATGAATAGTTGTCATGCATTCCTTATCAGCGCCATCTATTGGGGAGTTTGTTAAAATATTACTTGTATGTATAAGGAGTTGGGGTCTCGAATAAAAATGCATTATACATAACATAGTACTTATAATTGCAAATATTAATTTAAACATTATTTACAATATAACATTCTGATATTTACTTAAACTACAACTGCCTTATTCATAGACAGTTAAAAAACCTATTATAACTATCGAATGTTTAGTTTTCTTTGCTCAAATTAAATTCAGAGTTCGAAAGGGATAAACATTCGGTAACTAAAACATAACTAGAAACTGTTTATAAATAAGAATAAACTGGCTTGAGCGGATTCCAAATACAACAGTGTTTTACAATGCACTTCGAAGTTTATGTAATAAAATATGTATAAGTTGGCAAAAAAAGATTACAAGGCGGTGACAATTTGCATTAAAGAAAAAAAAATACGGCAACGGTATAAAAAATGTCATTGTGTTGGTTGAATAATTTTATCCGCTAGTATATTTATACGTTTTCGTACGGTTTTTGTAATATTCATAATATTAACAACAATAAATAAAAATAACAATCATCTAAAAAAAATCGTCGCAGTATATCGGGTTACCAAGTTAATATTAAATTCGATCTTAACGCTATCATTGAAAACATGCTCTTTTTTTGCAGGGGCGTGCGCTCCTTGTAGGCAGAAATGCAGTGCTTTACTTGCCATTTACAGATATTTTATTATAACGTACGTACTTCTTAATGACTTTAATTAACAGTAAATAAATGAATAAACAAAATATAATAACTTAATAACGCCTAATATTTTATAAATAGCACCTATTTGCAAGCGCACAAACATTATGTTTGCCACTCGAAAAGCAAAAGGCGCTGCAAAGCAAAATAATGTACCTAATCAACCAAGTAATGCCGCCGCGTCCCGCATGACATTTGTTTGCATGTGTGTAGTAATTTTGGTGTCCGTGCATAGTCGCAAACGCACACACGCATGAATATTGAAAGCCGCGACTCCTGCGGCAGGCCTCGGAAGCTCGGCAGTTGTCGGGAGTAATCGGAAATGTTCGTTGCCTATAATCCGAGTAAAAATAATAGACAGAAATCTAATAAACTGCGCAAAATGCACATTATGCATTTTTGTTTGGTAAGGTTTTATTTCTTTAAATAGCACAATTTTTTTGTGTTTCGCGGGGGCCATTTTGCTTTTTTCATGTGATAAGCATTGTTTATTATTTTGTTTGCGTCAGTTTAATTATAGTTTTCTTATAATATTTTACATTTTAATATTTGAAAGTGTGTACATTTAACAGTTTATTTCTGAGTTTCTATAATAATTGTAGTGATTTGCTTTTACTAGTACGTTTGTTGATTTTTTAAAATGTTATTTGATTGTGAGGTTTGTGTTGAAAGTGTGTGTTTATTAAAAATTAAAAATAACAAGTTCTCACAATTGTCATTCAGTGAAAAGATTCAAATTTTGTCTAAAGGTAGGTGTGTACCCGAGTTACAACAATTAAATCAACAAAAAGGGAATGTAACTCGAAAGTTTCATGTTAAAAGTTATGACACGTATAACTGGCTGTGTGGTTGTGTACACACGATTAAATTATATTGTTTTCCTTGCATATTGTTTAGTAATTCTAGTACAGTGTGGACTGATTCAGGATATTCAGATTTAAATAATTTCTATGCCGCGGCAAAGAAGCATGACCATACAGAAAAACATCTGGAGGCCTGCTTAAAATTAAATACTTTTGGTAAATCTCGTATTGAAATGAGTATCAACAGCCAGTTACGATTAGATATTGAGAGGCATAATGCTAAAGTTGATCGCAATAGAAACATTTTTCAAAGGCTGATCGATGTTGTTTGCTTTCTGGGAAAACAAGAATTAGCTTTTCGCGGTCACGATGAGTCAGTATCGTCGTTGAATAGAGGTAATTATTTAGAAATAGTAGATTTATTAGCCAAGTATGATGGAATTTTAGAAACCCATTTACAGAGTGCAAGTACCTCATTCACGGGCATGTCGAACCGTACGCAGAATGATTTGATCTCGAGCGTTGCATCTGTGATGATCGATCGCGTTAAAGCCGAAATTAAACAGTCCGATTTTGTCGCCGTCATGGTAGATGAGACTCCTGATGTTAGCGGCCGTGAACAATTAGTATTAGTTTTGAGATATTTTCGTGATTTTGAAGTAGTAGATCGATTTATCAAATATGTTGATGTCAGCGCGGATCGGACCGCTGTAACCTTGAGTTCTATTATTTTGGAAATTTTAGAAGAGTTCGATTGTGTATCCAAATTAGTTGCACAAACTTACGACGGGGCAGCAGTTTTATCCTCACAAATTAATGGCGTGCAGGCTTTGGTGAGACAAAAATGTCCACAAGCTATGTACGTTTGGTGTTCAGCACATATATTAAATTTAGTTTTATCGAAATCGTTCGAACGAGTTGCTGAAACAAAACGCTTTTTTAGTATTATAAAATCAATCGCGGCTTTTTTTCACACCAGTACAAAGCGAATGGCCCATTACAACAACTTTGCCGATATGAAAAAGCTGCCTCGTGTCGCGGAAACAAGGTGGACATATCATTCGCGCACGGTTAATATTATTAATAATGCGTCCACCCACCTCCTAGAATTGTTTGAAAATATGAACGAAAATACACAAGACTGGGATGGTGAAACACTGACACAAGTCAGTTCATTTTTATATATTATGAAAGAATTTGAATTTAATTTTCTTTTAAAATTTTTCGCTGATATTTTTGCAGAAACGGATATTCTGTACGATATTTTGCAAAAAAAAAACTAGTGACATCGCGTATTGTGTAACAAAGATAAAAGAGTTAGAGTCATTTTTAGAACGTTTTAGAGAGAAGTTCGAGATCTATTATGATGCCGCCGTTCACATTACCGGACCACCTAAAAGAAAGCGCAATGTCGATGATGTAAAAATACATTATCGGCGAATTTTTGTTGAAATAATTGATAATGTAGTCAGTGAATTAAGAAATCGTTATAAAAACATTAAAGATTTAAAGTTTATTGAGCTACTTTCTTGTGAGAATTTTAAAAAATATAGTGAACGTTTCCCTGAAAATGAAATCAGAGAGTTCACCAATAATTATCAGGCACATTTTAATTTTGATAAATTGAAAAATGAATTGCGCTGTATTTATAGATCACCTCAATTTGCAAATAGTTGTGTATTTAGTATTATTCAAAATTTGTATAAGGACAATTTAAATAAAGTTTTTTCTGAAGTGTTACGATTAGCGAAATTCATTGTGACTATCCCAGCAAGCAGCGCATCGGCAGAGCGTTCATTTTCGTGTTTAAAACGTATCCACACATATTTGAGAAACACACAAAATCAACAACGACTCACAGAGCTTTCCATGATTTCTATAGAAAAGGCATTAATGATAGAATTAAAACGCAATCCAACTTTCTATGACGATATCCTAAAATCATATTTAAAAAAGGATAGGCGCATAGATTTAATCTATAAATGAATGAGTAGTTTTTTTTTACTAACCCGTAATTTTATTATTAAGTTTATTTATATATTTTGCGAATCACATGAAAATCGGTCTTTTTAAAGGCCACATCGGATATCTTGCAAGGGACGTGTTCTATAACCATCACTCACTTGGATAAGATATTTGAGGTGGTCGTTTATTTACATCGGGCTATAGTAATCTCAATTAACCGGAACCTTGAATATGTGAAAATTGAAGCTGACTCGGTGAGTAGTTATAATATTTTAGTTTATTAATCATTTACTTATTAGACTTTCTTCGGCCACGACAATCGATCGCTGGTTTTTCTGCGTTCCGTAGATGTATATGAATAGTAGTACATCTAAGACTTGTTCTGTTGGCATGGTTTCCGACTTAGAGATCCGTCGCGTGGCTGTGGTTATGCTAAACATCTATAAAAGAAAAGTTTTTGTGCCGAGTACTTCGCCGCATACCCAGTATCATAATCCTGTGCACGCCACTGTTTTTTTGCCAAGAATGCCAAAAAAATGTACGGAATATACGGTATTAAAGTGTACCCAGTTCTGTGTCATGAATCGAGATTATAAGGTATCTGGTCTTAAGTTACGTCACAGCATTGGTATTACCCAAAAAATACGAAGTAGATTATTGTATAGTAGGATCCCTATAGGATAAAGAACTTTAGGGGATGTTAACATTATTTTGATAATTTTTTTTAGCTGCATTGTGTTTGTAGTTACTAAAACTCCCACCCGGTTTCGTTTTCGGTCGCAGTCTTGATATACCCTGTATACTATTTGTGCACCGCCCCTTTAATACACCAGTATTTTTAACATAATATTTACGATAAATGCGGATTCAACAAACTTTTGGGGGGGCTATATGAATAAAGTAATCATTCATGGACCATTTTTCATTCATAAAATTGAATTATTTGTTAAACTTTAAAATTTAAAGTCTTTTAACAAATAGAAAATATAAATACAGAAAGAAATAATTGATCTAAGTCTAAACGGGCATATTTCTAAAAAGTTTAGATTGAATCCGTGTTCCGTAACATTGAGGCCTATTTGATTGATAACATTTGAATATAGTAATAAGGAACAAATATCTGTCACTAATTATTATAGTATTTACATATTAAGTATTTTAAAATAATAACTTAATCCTATACATATACCTAGAATTATATGATATTCAGCATTTAATAGATAAAAATAAATCAATTGTATATTAGCCGCTTGGTTTTCGCCAGGGCTGTATTTTATATAGACGATGACAAAAATGCGTGGTCGATCATTTTTCAGGGGGCATATGACATCTTCGATCAAATATACACTAGATACAACATGAGCGCTTAGAAAATAGCACCAAAAAAGAGTGCTTTAAGCACTCTTTCGCCTTCAGTCACGCACCGACCGTTGCTTCTAAAACGTTCCATAACTTTAGACAATATTATGTGAAAAACTACTTTAAGCTCCAGGAATAAGGTGGAATTTGTGTTAATATACTTGGAATATGTGATCTTTTTGGTTTACTTTTTTTAATGTCATGCATCGGTGCCACTTTTTAACAGAACTTTTACAGGGAACTGTGTATCTAGTGTATATTTGATCGAAGTATGACATTTATCATTCCCGTCTAGTGATGGTGAGACAATGCCCCCATTTGTTCCCCTGACTACGCCTCTGCAATAAATTGTAGTGCTAATTGTGATTGTGTGAGCTTAAATATTTGCAATTCTAAACATTTAACTTAGTGCTTAAATTAAGCGTTAACATTTTCAGTGTATGTGATACTTCAAATATATGTATATATACAATCAAATTGTTGTTTTATTTAAACGCTACCCTGGTGACAAATATAATTGTGTCATATGGTCGGCTGTAATTAACAGAGTTTGGACATCATTCATCCATAAACCCACGCTTTTCCGAGAAGGGGTAAGCAAAGGTTCTTCTGGTAGCGACCACGTTTCGCCTTGTATTTTCCTTCCCACGATGTGGTAGGGGGCGAGCCTATCGCCATATCAGACACAAATTTCTGATTCCGAGTTGATAATGAATAGAAAAATCCAATATTAGTTTGCCCTGCCCGGGTTTCGAACCCGAGATCTCAGCTTTGTAATCGTACCGTGGTACAACCGCCACCGAGGCTGTTACTGAGTTTAGACATCGATAAGGTATATTTTATGAAATCATAGATCTTTTATAAAAAACTCTTGAGGATACAAATTACATAGTTTCCTTTTTTAATGCGTATCTACATTAATAAAAGAACCATTTGTCAAGAACTAATTATTTCTAATCTGTTTAGTTACAGCTCCGATTGATTTTCTTCATAATCTCTATTTATAGTGAACAAACTGGTATTGTTAAATAATTAATAGAAAATCTATGTATTAACTATGTTATTAACACTAAAGATTCATATCAAAATAAATAAATTGAAATATATTATGCGTATCGATTTAAACTCGAGTGAAATATCAATATATCGAATGATTTAGTATGATCGATTATTTCTTGCAGTAAATCGATTATCCGTATTTAAAGCTTATTGTTAGATTTCCTGTATTGTTTCTGGTAGAAGTAAACGTAATATTCTATACTACAGGTAGTACAATATAGGCAGTAGATTTACTTAGATGCTAATCTAGTTTAGGTTATGAAAGCCATTTCTGCCAAACTGAGTGGGCGTGGGTGTCGGATGCTTGTAGGATGTTGGACACTCCACCGTGACCGGTTAGCGGGTATGGAGCCTGGAAATATAAATAAAAATAAACTCCTAAGTCGGTAGGGTAAATAAAGGCCTACATTCGATAATGTAGAGGATTCCACACATTACACCAAGTATGTAAGTGGATTTACATTTAACATAGTATAATGTGAAGAATAAATGAAAATCGAAAAAAAAAATGCAGAGAAAAAATATTGATCACTTATAAATACTTATTATGTATCTAGATAGTTAGTCCTTATTAATTGACAGTTTATAAACCAATTTTGTCTTTTTCGCTCAAACTATGATCAAAACTTATTGAAAAAGTCAAAAAAATCGATAGCAAAAATTGCCTTACAAATTTTCTCAGAATAACACCAAAAGATCTATGACAAATACTGTCTGTTAGAAAGAAGACAAGATAGAAGAAATTTATACACACATGCGTTGCTCCAAGCCACCTCTTCTTGATGAAGTCTGCAGCTCGCTCGCCGATCATGATGGCGGGCGCGTTGGTGTTACCAGACACCACCGTAGGTATTATACTCGCGTCTGCCACTCGCAGCCTGTCTATGCCTTGCACCTGTAAAATAATAAATAATGTGATCATTTGTGTATTTAGTACAGTAATCTTTAGTAGATTGTTGAACAGACAATCAAGTGATTGAATGCATTTCCAGTAAGCGGGAAAGTGGTCTATTTTAAAATCTGTCATGTTGTGAAACCAAAATAGATATACCTACTTAGATATTCTTTTGTTTTAGGTTGGAAATCGCTACTTTTATCTTTTTCGTCCATTTCCACCTTCAAATAACTCCTGCTGATTCTCGAGAAATACTGCATATTTATGAGTAGTAGTCATGAGTTATGATAAACCACTTGATGAAAAGCGTGCCTGCCCAGCAATATCTCATATCATAAATGTATATATCAGGATAACAGGAGTAGGTCCGAAAACTTACTTGCAATAAGTTATCAACAACAGCATTAGGATCTCCTCGCGGTCCCATCTTGCAGGACCCGACCTGGTGGTTCTCAGGACCAGTCGCCATCCTCACCGCACACTCCCAATACGCGTCGCAGCCGAACTTGAATTTCTCACAGCCTTTCACTGGAGTCTTGTCCAGTTTCATCCCATATCGTTTCAAGGCTTTGGTCTCCGATAGCTTAATTCCGAATTTGATTCCCTCAACTAGAGTTTTAACGTCATCTGGATGGGTGAGGTAGCTGTAAATTGATAAGTGTTTATTGTAATATATTCTCAAGGTGGGCATACCTGGTGTATGTAGGTAGTCACTTTATTTAGAAAACTTATTTCAAAAGAATACCTACTTGGCAAAAATCTTGGGGTATTCAAACGGATCAGCGGATCTGATCTCGAGTCGCCCTCGGCTCTTGGGATGCAGCACGGTGGGAATAATCTGGATGGATCGGGAGCCGTTGTCGAGCCGCTCGCCCACCATGCCTGTCTTGGCGCAGTCGGCCAGGAACCCTCCGAAGAACAACTGGATGTCGGGGTTATCGTCCGCCGGGTTCGCGTACTTGGTGTTTATGAACGCTGTCACTTCTGATATGCCTGGAAAGAGGATTTTTAAAGGTAGCGATAGGTAGAAGGGACAACTATAAATTTTGCTTCCATCCTTTGTATTTTATTGCCAATATTATTTATAGCTCCCGTGGCGCAGTTGGTTGCAAACAGTGGCGTAACTACCCCATCGGGGGCCCGTGGCAAAAATCATCAAATGAGGCCCTTCGTAAATGTAAAAAAAATAACATTGTAGTTTCATTTTTAAGAATATTTTTTAAGGTGCTTTTTGGCCTGTTGGGAAACGGTCCAGACGCGGCTGCCAACATATTCATGATGGTCGCGGGTTTGAATCCCAGGGCACAGGTTACTTTTCGGAGTCATGTGTATATTGATAGTCAATCGCCAAGCACTATGTCAGTGAAGGAAAACATCGTGAGGAAACTTGCATACCATAGCGATTTGCAAGAATTTCTATTGTATGTAGGTAAAGTCCGCCAACCCGCACTAGGTCAGCGTGGTGGCCTAACCACTCTCAATCGTACTTTCGATTGTACCCGTAGATGAGGCGCGTAGTAGGACGTATATGGGCTGATGCAGTACAGTACAGAAGCTTTTAATGACATGGCTTCATATTTCTCATCGGATTTTGAACATAAATCATTTCATGAAATCTAAAAAAATTCTTTAATAACTAATAACGAATCCTTTTGGAATTCTATTTTCATTTCTTTATATCATACAGTACCGATAAACTTCACATATTTGGTCCGTTTTAGATAAATCTGGAGTTGTATTAAATATAATGGAGTTTTAAGCCCAAAGCAGCAATTAGATCATTTTGCACTTTCGTATTAAGTATTTAAGAATATCTGGTATAAGTGTTATCTGGCCCTTAGACTTATTTAACCATTCCTTTGAATCAGGATCACATTTTACCAGTAACCGCTTTATTACGATTGTCAGCGCTTACTCTAGGGCCACGAAAATCTAAATTAGTAACTTCGTGGAGTATAGTAAGTTCTTGGCGTCAGAAAGATTTTTATATGGATTGTTGCTCCTCATCTAATGTCCAATGTAACCACCATTGTTCATACAAAAGACTCTCTATCGCATTTACAATTTGTTTCCCTCAACTCAAACATTTTGTTTATTTATCATCAGCCTTTTGTTGTCCACTGCTGGACGTAGGCCTCCTCCAAATTGAGCCATTTCACCCTGTCGTCAGCTTGTCGCATCCAGCATGTGGTAGCGAAATTTTGGAAATCGTCACTCCACCTAGCTGAGGGGCGTCCTACAAGTAACTTAGCCGAGACGCTGTCTCCACTCAAGAACACGTTTACTCCAATAGCTATCGGTTCTTCGACAGATGTGGCCAGCGTTATGCCACTTCAGCTTGCTAAGCCTGTGTGCTATGTCTATAAGTTTGGTTCTCTGTTCGATAAGCTCATTCTTATCTTCCAAAGAGACACCGAGCATAGCATGCTCCATAGCTCGCTGGGCAACCATAAGTTAGTGGACCAGTCCCAACATCATATGTTGCATTGGCTATAAATTATCGTTTTCAAGCTTTTTGGCAAAGGTGACGAGAAGACTCGTAGCCTCTTTCTCAAAGTTGTTTCTCAGGGTCTGCCCCTATTATTCCAAAACAGCTTCGAGTTGGTTGCCACATACAGCGACAGGTCTTGGATCAAGGTGGTAGTGGATCATTACTTTGGTTTTGTCGAAGTTAATTTTAAGACCTATTCGCTGTGAGGCTGAATCCAGACCGTCCAGCATCTGTTGCAGCTCGAAGACGATATCGTCAGCGAAACGTAGTAGGGGCGTTTGTTTATTATTTCATTTATTTATTTTATTGTCTACTCTACTGGCTCTTAAGAAGGACTATTGGGTTTACAGTGTACCTTTCTCAATTACAATAGTTTTACTTCATTTTTTTTATAACACTTATCTGTAATATATGGAGATTTAATATTTTCTACCCCTAAATATGGTTCAATTTCATGCTTGCTCGTACTGTTGTTTGTTTTAGATCTAAATATTCTCTATCGTCGGGATTTGCTTTTATGGAATGTTTAGTTTGGTCCATTTGATAATTTCCGAGACTCATCAATAAATTGCTCGTTCCGAAAGTACTTACTTATTTCAAATAACTTTTTATTTATCGCTTCAGACTCCCTCGTTTTTCGCTACCTCTTAAATAATTGTTTGAACAAGACATGTTTAAATTTATTTGGAAAATATTAACTCAATATTCATTAGATTATAATTTATTGGTTTCTAACTAGGTTTATTCTACTCGTATAATGAAACGAAAAGAAAAAAATTAAATCAAATACACGATGAAATGTTTGTCATGTTTAAAATGTAGTTAGTTGTTTATTATTATTAATTTCGTTATTAATGTTACATTCTTCTCTGTTTTTACCCTGTCAGACTTTAACCCGATGCCCTATCGAACCAGGGCCCTGTCGGGCTTGAGACCCTGTCGGACCAAGCCCCTGCCGGGCCGGGCGGGGCCCCCTGAGGCCGGGGGCCCGTGGCATTTTGCGCACTCTGCCACCCTATTGTTACGCCACTGGTTGCAAATGAAAGAATGTAAAGCTGGCCGCAAATGCAAGCATGCTGAGCGTTTAAATCCCGCACCATGTTTAATGTTTGTGTGGCTTAAGATCTGTTCTGAGACCAAAAATCTGTCGTCATGTGTATGGTACGAGACTTGTAATTTAGGTGTGGAGACAGGACTTGGTGTGATTGTTAAGTAAGTTTTTACTTTGAAATAGATTACATAAATCCAGTAACCTACCAGTTCCAGACATAAGTCCGTCTCTAAACAATAGGTATTCCATAGCAGTGGCCCAGTTGAGGGGCGTGGTGTTGTTATCGTTCACTTGGAAGTTGAGGAAGTGAGCTACGTGGTTGTGCAGGTTTTTGCCCACGGCTGGGAGCTTGTGGACCAGTTTCACTCCTGCGCGGGATAGCACCTCAGGGTCGCCCACACCGCTCAGCTGAAGGAGCTGTGGTGATGCTACTGCTCCGGCACTGTAGAAATAGATAAATATACGTTTAAATAAAAGTGTGGACAAAATGTCATTATTATACAGGGTGTACAAGAAAACGGCGTACCTGCCAATATACATTATAGTATATGGTGAAGGCATCTTAATTAAGACGGATTTGCATGGCGCTAGCGAATATTAAGAAATATGCCGAGAAAAAAAAAACTAACGTTACATATGCTAACCCTTAACACATTACGCTCAAGTGATTGAACCTTACAACTGAACGGTAGACACTCAACAATAAATAAGCAGAGCTAATTATTTACTTATAAGTCGTGCGATTGTTTACATAACACTCAGAGTACATAAAAAAATATATTAAATTAATACTGTCAACAGTCACATAACACATGGGTACTAACCCCACACTAAGATACAAATCTTGTGTCGCGGGTATTAGCAAAATAATTATGGTTCACGGAAATTATTTGTCTCGGGGCAGAAACCGAACCCGCGGTCTCTCATTTCACAGGCGGTTCTTACCAACTGCGCCACGGAGGCCGTCGGTGACTCATATGGGCTGGTTAGTTGTCATTAATGACCACTAAAATAGTTTGTAAACCGTAATGACCTTGATAGGCAAGGCTGGAAGCGCAGGATCCGCCAAAACCCGCACGAAAACACTGTCACAGTTTGGTAGCACAAATCACTTTTTCTTTTACATTTCACATAACACAAGTTACATCAAAAGCTATCAAATTAGGTAATGTTCAAAGCATAGTGAAATTAATAAAATTTACTCAAAATAACTGAAAACGAATTTACAATAATATGCACACGACTAATACGCAATCCGAATTCAACTACTAAAAAATAAATTATTATTTTGATTTTTGAAAGATAAAGGCCTGTTCACATTAGATACAAAGCTTTCCTATTTGAGTTCATAATAATTCATCTGAACAATTAGTATTAGTACTGTATCCGCCCATATACGTGCCACTGCAGGGCACGGGGTCTCCAGTGCAGTAAATTAGTAGTTAGTGTTTATTGATTTCACTAATTTTATCTCACAGAAGTCTCATATGCGAATTCTATGCTATAATGGTAGACGACATTTCTCTAGGTATAAGAATTTAGAAGACATTTTATCACTTTAAAGTAACATTATTTTCAAAATACATTAAAGTAATGTTAAATACAATAATAAGCAAACTGGATCGGTTGATGACATACATATTTAAATAATATTATAAGCTCTTTAGCAAGTAAGGACCATTCTATCAGTTCAATAAGATCTTTTTTTTTAACGTAACTTTTATATCGGAGTAGGTACTTAATCAAATTAAGTTATATCAAGTGTGTAGTGTGAACACACCTCAATATTTCGGGCTACTTTTGCAAAATGCTAAAAGTTACCGACAAAGAAATTGCCGCCTTTCGGCTCGCACTCACAAACGGCGGCGGCAACCTCAAAGGAAGAATAATCGAGCCGCGTAACGCGTTGGATCCGACGAAGTACACTATGACCGGCGGCTTCCTTTGACTAATAGGGCCGAATTGGGCCATCATTTTAAAAATCTTATTTTTTATTAATCAGTGTCATTAGATTATTTTTTCAATGAATATTAATTATTTAGATAATTTAAATGTTATGTAGGTATTACCAAAACTTTTCTAATTATAATTAAATTCGCAATCTTACATGATTTAAGCGATGACGAAATCACATTATCTTGGTATCTTTCAGTTTGGATTTGTGACACTAAGGAAAATAATGACAAACAAAATAGTCAATCCATACACGATGCAACTGTTAACTGTACCTAAAGTTATGATGTTGTTAATTTATTGACGCTTAAATCTAAGTACGTCCCTGTTTAATTGATTGATTTATTTGAAATGAAACAAAAATATCCTTTTTTGAAGTTAGAGAAGGATAAATATACAGCTAAGAGTTCATGACCTTACCCATTTGTAAACAACGGTTAAAGCGAAGTCTAAGAAAGTTTTGATGCTGTTAAAAAAGTTTTTCGTGGTATATTTCGTTAACCGTTCAATTAACGACGAAACCAAAAAATACGTATGTGTTTAAATCTTGTTCTTCATCCATTCCAACTGATTTTATGCGAAAAAGTGTTGATTAAACTTAAAAACTTTAAACGGCCATAACTTCAAAACGAATAGGTATTTTCCAAATATTTTTTTTATTATGATATTAATATTATGCCCTTTTACACAACTGAGCAAGTGCGCCATTTGTTTGCGCTCCCTGTATAGCCTAGGAGGCTCGAAGGACCAAATGAATCCACGAGTAGAGTAAGGATGCAGGAATTGGTTTAGTCACATATAAATTGTTTTAAATCATGAAATTAAGAGGGTTTCAGGTACTGTGCTCGAGTGATCGATCGTGATACAGTTACGATTCACGTGTAACTTCAAATAGTCCAATGTATTCTTTGGAGTTAAATCTTTGATCAAATATACACTAGATACACAGTTCCCTGTAAAAGTTCTGTTAAAAAGTGGCACCGATGCATGACATTAAAAAGAGTAAACAAAAAGATCACATATTCCAAATATATTAACACAAATTCCACCTTATTCCTGGAGCTAAAAGTAGCTTTTCACATAATATTGTCTATAATTCTGCGACGTTTTCGAAGCAACAGTCGGTGCGTGGCTGAAGGCAAAAGAGTGCTTAAAGCACTCTTTTTTGGTGCCATTTTCTAAGCGCTCATGTTGCATCTAGTGTATATTTGATCGAAGAGTTAAATCCTCAATCATCGCCGATTTCAATTTCTACCTAGTTCTGAAGTTCTACCTAGTTGTAATTTTTGTTTGTAAAAGTTCTACTTTTTCTTTATGGTTTAATTTACTGCATAGTTTATAATGATAATGACATACATATTTCTTACATTCTGAATACCAATTTTATAGATATACGGCCTTTGCATTGTATCCTTATCGAAATAATATCCACGAGGTAAAATAATTTTGCATTTACGATTTAATTTTATTAGCATTATTTACATACAAAGAACGCTACGTGGTAGCCTGTTGGTAACGGAAGGGACCCTGCTGCTGGTTGGTGGTTGGTCACGGGTTCGAATCCATGGGAATTTAGCACTTAACGATGAAGGAAAATATCGTGTAAAATGCTTAGACTTCTTAAAAAGATTTGCTATGGAAAGTTTGTTAACTCGCTCTAGGCCATCGTGGTGTACTTTGGACAAAGCCCTCATAATCGAACTTTTAGTTGTAGGCCCGTGCTCATGGGCGATCCAATGGCGATTATGGAAAAGTATAGTTACAGTATTTATGGAATATTTTTAAAATATCTAGTTAGATTTCAGTCTTTTTACATGTTGGCAAAACCTTATATTTTTTTTTTTTTTTTTTTATTGCTATGAATGGCGAGACGAGCATGCCGTTCGCCTGATGGTAAGCGATACGACCGCTCATGAACAGTAGCAAAACCAAACAACACCTTGAATTACAAAGCAATGTTTGGCATTCCACTGCGCTCGCCACCCTGAGACATAAGATGTTAAGTCTCAATATGTCCAGTAGTTCCTCTGGCTACAATGCCCTTCAACCCGAAACACAACAGTGCGTTTACACTGCTGTTTGACGGGAGAAATAGACACTGCGGTGGTACCCACCCAGATAGCCTCTCACATATGAGAGACCTACCACCAGTTATATGCCATTTATTTGATATTGATCGCTATAATATTGGTCAGAAATCAAATTTGAGAAGCCATCTGGGTGGGTACCACCGCAGTGTCTATTTCTCCCGTCAAACAGCAGTGTAAACGCACTGTTGTGTTTCGGGTTGAAGGGCATTGTAGCCAGAGTAACTACTGGACATATTGAGACTTAACATCTTATGTCTCAGGATGGCGAGCGCAGTGGAATGCCAAGCATTGCGTTATAATTCAAGGTGTTGTTTGGTTTTGATACTGTTCATGAGCGGTCGTATCGCTTACCATCAGGCGAACGGCATGCTCGTCTCGCCATTCATAGCAATAAAAAAAAAAAAAAAAAAAAAAAAATACCGTTAATTGCATTCATGGTTATTACCCAGACAGAATAATTTGAGATTGACTAAAATGGCAAATATCATTAGACATTACGCCATTTTTATTAATTACTTACTTTGAGCAATCAATAGAATAAAAATGTATTTATAGATGAAAAGTTATTAAATGGAATTGTCTCCATCTTTATTATTAATGATTGTCAAGAAACCTTGGTCATACATATTTTATGAACAATAAGTATAATTAAATCAATCAAGTCGAGGTTCGCCGGTAATGACACGGCCCTCGATGCCGCAATGATTCTCTCCACGCAGAATTTTGAAGAAACCTTTGTCTCCCCAATCTGTGTTCCATGAGTTAGCAACGAGCCAATACTTATGTCCTCCTTCCTCGCCCCATCCTATTATCTTGATCGCATGTGAACCGTATAACTTTCCATCTGTGTGTTGGTAAACCCCGTGCTTGTAATGGAGGAAATCAGTGAATACTGAGAATCCAGCTGCCACCGGACCATTAGTGAACAGCTCAGCTTTGATGTCGTCCTCACCTTCTAGCCGGTATGTGCTGAGACCGTATCGCTTGTCTTCTTGGTATGTGACGTTGTAGCCATTAATGCAGTGAGTAACACACCTGGGTGTCGGCGGGATGTCGCCGCAAGGTGGTCTGTTACCGGGCACGTGGTGCTCGCACTCAGGGATACTGTATGGTCTGCAACCTTCACCAGAGTTATAGTTCCCACCGGATGTAATGCCGTTCTCAATCCAATACTTGAATGCAGGTACCAGATTTCCTCCGTAGCAACCAAGCAACCAAGACTCACAGTTCGTACTACAAGTCACGAGATCCTCAGCGGAGAAGTGGAATTGCTTAGTTCCGTTGGAGTAGATGCAGTATCGGTCGGTCATGGTCTCAACAGTGGCGTGCGCCCAGCAGCTGCCGCAGGAGCCCTGGTCGCGGATCTCGTTGAGGCTCGTGCAGGTGGGCCATTTGTTCCGCGGGTCAAAGGTGTCGGGTAGAGCGGCGATGGTGTCGGGATGGTGTGTTCGTGTCGGCAGGGCTGCTATATCATCGCCGTCACGTAAGCCCATGAGAGCGTGGATGTGTGCGAGCGGGGTGTCGCGGCGGAAGTTGCGTCCCGCTCTCCAGCTGGTCTGCTTGCTGTTGATGAGGTCGATGAACTCGTCGGACAGCGGGTGCAGGCTCGCGCCGACTGCTACTGCTACTGCGCATGCGAGTATTACGCTAGCTGCTTGCGGTGTAGGCATCGTGAGTTGACTCGTTGCTGTGATTCAGTTGCTGGCTGTGTTCTTGGCTCTGATTTGTGTTATATTGTAGGACAAGACAGCGCTGCGACCGGACTTTATACCGTATGCGTCATCTCAGTCGATAAGGATTATGGTTGAATGCTACTGTATTGATAATTTTTATTTTTTAAGACGACGTAGTATATTATTCTAATTTATAATGTAGATAAATTTCATCTTACTTATTATTTGATTGATTTTAGGTTAGGTATTAGGTACTTTTTAGTAATGGTGTAAAGGGGCATTTGAATATTACACCATGTGAAGTTAGTTTGCATATCTGATAATTCTGTGGTGAAGTTGGTTAGACATTAGCTTTGGATCGTGAGTCTGCGGTATCAAACTTCACACCGGGAAGTTTGTTTCGAGTCTGGAGTGTTTGTGAGACCCATAAGTAAAATGAAACTTTTCAAAGTCACGCGTATATTGAGAGTCAATCATCTCACACTAAGACGGTGAAGGAAAACATCGTGGGGAAACTGTATACCATAACAATTTGTAAGAATTCCTATGGTATGTAAAGTTCGCCAACCGGCACTAGGCCAAATTGGTGGACTAAACTAACCACTCTCAATCGTACACTGGGTTGTTGAAGAGGCCCGTGTCCTGCAGTGGGACTTATATGGGCTGATACAGATACAGTACAATCTCACTAATCCGGCACTTCGATAGATCGGCACGTCCAATAATCCGGCACCCTCCGCCCACGCCTCCCTCACCCCTCTATACCTGTGCGCTTGGTCTAGGGACTACAAGTTGCACAAAAGCAGACCTCAATTAAGGATTATTTCAAAACTAGTTAATTACATATCTACCTACATGTTAATTTAATACATTATATACATTTATTCTCTCTATGAAATGCTTTATTTTATTTATTACCTATGATTTTTTCCGTATAATCCAGTAATCCGAACATTCCAATAATCCGGCACCCTCCGGTTTTTAATAGTGCCGGATTAGTGAGATTGTACTGTACTAGATTTGGTACCACACGTTTAAAAGTAATTTATTAAAGTGTTAGCCCTACTAATACATAATTGATTTGAATTCTTTAAGGTTTACGACATAAATATTTTTCTTTATAGTCGAATAATCGTAAACATAAATATTTCGAATATTTTGTATATAATGAATACCCACTGTGTCATATAAAGATAAATTATATGAATTATAGCCTATAATTTATAGGGTATAATTATACAGAAAATATTGCAGGCGGAATAAGTAGTAGGTTGGATCTTAAGATCAGGGCTAATTATGCCCGATCCGGGATTTGAAACCGAGACCACAGCTTTGCAACCATACCATAGTACAACTGCGCCACGAGGCAGAGATTCCCGGGTCGGGCAGTGATATTGGATTTTTCTATTTATTATCAGACTGGAGTCAGGAATTTGTGCCCTATATTGCTGTTGGTAAACGGACCGGATGCTGCTGCCAATATGTCCACGGTGGTCGCGGGTTCGAATCCCAGGGCATACCTCTGACTTTTCGGAGTCATGTGTGTATTGATAGTCAATCACCACGCACTAAAAACGGTGAAGGAAAACATCGTGAGGAAACCTGCATACCATAGCGATTTATAAGAATTTCTATGGTATGTAAGTCCGCCAACCCGCACTAAGCCAGCGTGGTGGACTATATGGCCTAACCACTCTAAATTGTATACTCGATTGTAGAGTAGGCCCGTGCCCTGCAGTGGGACGTATATGGGCTGATACAGATGGCGATAGTCTCGTCATCTATCACATCATGGGACGGAAAATACATGGCGAAACGTGGGTGTCCTGGCAACTCTGCCTACCCTAGTGGGAAAAAGGCATGATGATGATTAATTGTGTATTAATGAAACATACTAGCCGCACTTATTTTAGTCTTATGTCCATAGTTTTTACCACCAGGTGCAATTTCACTTAATCATACTAGTATCAAGAAAACTTACCTCAAAACAATCTCATTATTGGCGAAAATGACTTCAGTTCCTCCATGGCTATTCCTGACTTCCACAGCGTACGCCTGGCGCGTGGTCTGGTTGATGAGGACCCTCGTGACGGTCGCGTTAACCATCACGTGGAGGTTAGGCCGCAGCCGAGCTGGTCGGAGGAACGCCCGCGCCGCGCTCAGCCGGGACCCGTTGCGGTTCGTGGTCTGAGCTATCGAGAATCCGGTGTGGTGTTCGCCGTTCAGGTCGCGGGATTTGTAGCCTGAAATCAAAGTTTTATCGTGTTTTATTTATGTTAGACTCTGTGACGCAGGTTGGGAAATGAGAGAGTACACATGCAATGCAATATATTATTCTCATTTTTGGTGTAAGCCTCTGTGGCGCAGGTTGCGAAATGATGTACGGTTGCAATCGAATATAATACATAGATATGTGTGACATGAGTCCAAAAAAAATAACCGTAAATACTTGTCTTACTCGTTGGCTTTGGTGGTCAAGACTGTTTATTAATATAATAATAATAATAATAATAAATCTTTATTTAAATAACATGACGTGAAACAAATAGTATTACCAGAGGTATCCAAACTAGGCATAGCCTGTAACTTGGAATACCAAAAAACAATTACAATATTTGAATTATCACATTAGTGGGCCCATTTAAGGACTATTTTAAACAACATAAAAAAATGAAAAAATAAATTAAGACTAAGTTAAAAAGTATGTGATACATATTCCGTTTTGTCCATTTAAGATATTTATTAATTTTAAATGAGTATTTCAAATGTGTTAAACTTACAATTATCCAATATAAATAAAGAGGAGTGGTGAAACACATAGAGAAAAGTAAATACGTACATATACAAACATACATACATATTACAAATTTTATCATAAAAATAAAAGTTAATAAGATATCAAAATAGTGTCTGTTACCAATCGCTCTGTTTCCTCATAGTCAAGAGTTTCCAACCAACTTGAAATTTTATTTTTAGCTTTCTTAACAGGATCATTCTTTATATTGCAAAATTTACTCCAATACTTAATCCAGAACTGAATCACTTTCTTTATCCACTTTCAGGACCTAAATCACTTGTTTCTTTATTGTTATTTACTTTTAGTTTTATTAGCTAGAGTTCATATTGTAATTATCATAATTTTCTTTTAATCTAACCACACCATATCCATTCTCCATTAACATACAGATATGCTGTATCTCATATCTATTGTAATTGTACTGAAGCTTATTTGTTTTGCGTACTAATAAATAAATAAAAACTATATTATAATATCGGATTCCCATGTCTTCTCAATAATTGTTTTCCTTCAGGCAGGACGTAAGCTTATTAAGCTACCTTACCTTAGCAGTATAGAAAAAACACATCAAGTATCTCTAATCCGTACCAAGTTCCTCTCCAGCCTTCACGATACTATAGCTCAGTGGTGGATGATACGGGAACTGCGACACAGTGAGCGGGCCTCCCTCCGCGTGGTAGCCCTGGTCCATCTCTCTCAGCTGCTTGTTGTCTTCCGACTTGAGGAAGTACGGCAGCACGTCGCGATAGGACCAGCCTTCGATACCCGACGCCGCCCAGCTGTCGTAGTCCGCGCGAGAGCCGCGAATGTACATCATCCCGTTCATCACTGATGTGCCGCCCAGGACCTGGAAAGTGGTGTGGTGGAGGATTTTAGGTGATAAGTATGGATGTGGCTTTAGAAGATAGTCATTGTCGTGGTTTCATCGAGTATGGGATATCCGATTTAATTGTTAGAAAAAACAATGTAGAAGAAACAAAGTTTGCAATTTTTGGGTATCATATTATTCTAAGGCGTAGTTCTAAGGTGTTTGATACTTCAGATAAGGTTATGGAAGAACAAATTAAAAAAAGTTCATTCAAACACAGGTTACATTATCTAGTCTCAATACTTTTTGTTGCCAAACTTTATATTTCAGAAAGCCTTTGCTTTTGAAGTAAAAAAAATATACTGTACCTTCCCTCTAGGCCAGTAGCACTTCCTCCCCTCCTCTCCCAGACAGGCGGCTGATTCGGGCTCCGTCTGGTAGCCCCAGTCTATGCTGGACCCGATGAAGTTCAGGAACATCGACGGCACTTGCGCTCCCGTTGGCTCGTCGAAACCTGGAACCAAAATAATGAAGCTAGTAAGATATTGTGAACATCATGAAAAGGTCTGATGAAGATCCATCTCCTTGATATTATTTTAAATATTTGTGTCCGGCTATGCTGACATAATGTCTGGTTAGTGATATTTTTAAGGACGGAATAATACCTTTTCTACCTTTTTCATCCTCTATTATGTTCGTCCTCAAAAAATATTGGCGTTTATAGGCCAGAATGACTAACTTTCATCAGATGAATCGCTTATTTTCCTGCTTCGCTTACATTTTAGAAATAAAATAAATAAATATATCTAACAGCCACATACATCGTCTAGACCCCACATTAAGATTAGTCTTGTGCCGTAGTATCAGAAACTACGAAAAATTTTATTGGTCTCACAAACACCCAGACCCGAAACAAATGCTTGTGGGCCACACAAACATTTGTCTCGGTGTGGGGATCGAATCCGCAGCCATCCGCAGCCTCTTGTTTCACAGTTGGCGTTTAATCAACTGCCCACGGAGGCTGTGAAAATGAAAGAACGGTAAAGATGCAGCTGGTACTTCATACAAAGCATCGATCTGATTGAGTTGAGTGGTCACCGAAGTGTCACAGCGATGCGACACGCAAACTCCTTGCTTATTGTTTTAATTTTTTTAAGGTATGTGGTTTGAGTGTGTGCTGTATTGTAGTGGCTAATAAATCTGTTTTCTTTCTTTCAAATGTCCATACCTGCTTCCAAAAGCAGCACCCTCCATTCAGGAATCTCGGACAGTCTGGCCGCTACCACCGACCCAGCGGAGCCGCCGCCCACCACTATGAAGTCGTACACTGAGTCCATGTGCCGGCGAATCTGGAAAATAATTAAAGTATTCGTTTGAGTCAATGATCGGGAGAGTCATTGACAGGACAGAGTTGTAATATATTGAAATTAAAAATGGGTCCCTAACAGAGGTTGTACTGTAGTGTACTACACTTGGTAAAAAGTGTGATGTTTATAATGCGTTTAGAACAATATTAGAGTTTATATGTTCTTGAAAGTAATGTTCTAGTTGCTACGGTAACAGCTGCAGAAAGGCTATACAGCAGAATGGTATTTTCCGGATTAAAAAATCATTTTTTTTATTGCCATGAATAGCGAGACGAGCATGTCGTTTGCATGATAGTAAGCGATACAACCGCTCATAAACACCTTGAATTACAAAGTAATGCTTGGCATTCCACTGTGCTCGCCATACTGAGACATAAGATGTTAAGTCTCAATATGTTCAGTAGTTACTCTGGCTACAATGCCTTTCAATCCGAAACACAACAGTGCATTTACACTGCTGTTTGACGGGAGAAATAGACACTGCGGTGGTACCCATCGAGATGGCCTCTCACATATGAGAGACCTACCGCCAGTAAATCCTAAGAATAAAGCAAAATAATATAATTGGTTTAATTGTAACATTGAACCATAAGTCGACAAATGTGCATAAAAAAATGCTTTAATATACAGACAAAATCGATTATCGTATTTTCACAAACCCAAATTAAATGTTGCATGATCATCTTCCCATCTCAATCACGCAATTATCAGCCGCTCGACAATCGACAAGCGACATCGTGAATAGAAAGCGTGCACGACATTTGTCCCCAGTCGTGACCTCCGCTCGTGACGTCCCGGTTTTAACAAGGGAAGAAAGTACTTGTGAATTGCAAAGATCTGCTACATTGTTAGTGTGTTTTAATTAGATAATTAGGCTCAACAATGCGAGGTGACTGTTGAATATTTTGTTATTGTTGGGTTACATTATATAACGACGGAATTTCATAACATTTAGGTATCACTTTTGGGTATTTTTCAACCAAAAATACTTTAAAACCAATTAATAATTCGGTTAGTAAAAGCTAATTTGTTGTCCTAGTATATTGATTTTATTATTAAAGTTCCTATCATCAATTTAAATAAGTTTATAAATAATGTAATTTGCGGCCACTTCGCTGCAGTCACCGTGCCAGTGTATAATGAAATTCACTAGGTTATATCACGCAAATGAGGCAAAGATGTGCCAGTAATGTGCAATTACTTGCACGAGAGGTGCTCCTCAATGGCTAATATATATCATGGTCAATTGCGACTAAGGAAATTCCTATAGTCACATACTATCGTGATCTCATAGAAACAGTACATACGGATCAAGCATATTCTTTACAATAGCATATTCTTTATTTTCGGGTAGAGTCAGATCCAAGGAAGGACTCACAATACCTAGATTTAACACACAATAAATCTGTTCATCACAATTTATAGATTTGCTCTGTGTAACATTCACATGTACATAGGCAAGCAAGCCTCCCCTCTGTAACATATTGGAAACAACCTATATGTAGAAATATCCTGTAGCCATCAGTAGATCGTTAGTCTACCTACTCAATCGCTGCACTTTGCTGTAGGGTGCTCTAACTACCTAGATAGGAGACTGTCCCCCCTCACACCCGCCATTGTAATTCCCGTAAGCCAGGATCAACAGTGGCACGCATTGTAATGACACCGAGCATTGAAGCTTGGCGAGTCTCCAGCAATGTCAAGCATGTCTTTAACCCGCAACGAAATTAATCATGAAATAATAATTGAAGGATATGGAAATATTTTTTGTCCACTTTCCTCCGTGCAAAGCTGGTGAAAAAACAATGGTCTAAAGATGTTAATAACCTCGCAAAAAGACTTTTACAGCCGCCTGTAAAGCAACACGGATCAAATCATTATTACATTTAAATGGGACCTTTTATGTAAGCTGTTATACTTAATTTCAGTAATAGGCAAAAACGCAATAATCGATATGTAGCCAATTCTTTGTCAAACGATAATATCCATTTAATTATTTCTTCCAATATCTAAATCCTTGCGAAGTCCATTCACACTGGACTGGCTATTTGTACCCACCTGTGCCCGTCCACACGGGTCTTCGAGATCGCACTGGCTCCTGAGGAACACCTCCAGCAGCCCCATGAAGAGCATGAACGCGCCGCCGCCGCACGTCGACGCCAGCGTCGGCCCCGGCTGCGACATCGGACAGTCGCAGGTTATCGCCATCTGGAACGTGACGGTTATTCATTGAAATAAACTAAGAAACCATTATGACGATTATTGCCTTGAATTGAAAACGTAAGGTTAAAGGTAACGTAAGGTTTAAGGTAGGCAGCGACTTTGTTGTGCTGGCTCCTTGGCACAGCGGAGGTCCATGAGCAGCGGTAGCCGCTTACTATCAGGCAGGCCGCTAGCTCGTCTGCCTACAAAGGAAATAAAAAAAAATTGGGAAGGTTGCGGGGATCTATTCTGCAACTTCTTGTTTATAACCGAAGTCTAATTAACTGCGGAAAGGAGGCTGTCTATTGAAATATGAGGGTATACAGAGGAGACATCTTCTAGGGATTTTTTGTAGTAACGAAAAAAATATTACATATTTGAATCAGCCCTTCTTCTAAATGATCATAATAATTAGAGAGTGTTGAACTTTGACACTGCATTTCCTTGGTAACAAAGTACTCTGTGGAATGCATGGAAAACGGCTGAGAAAATGGAAAAACGGTAAAATGGGAGGTGTTAAGAATTGCAGGGTTTACGGAAATAATCTCAACGTATTCATCGGTCATATACCGGGTATCTCAAGACTGCTGCCTAAAACGAATCCGGGTGGTAGTTTTAGTGACTACAAACAGAATGCAACTAAAAATTTTGCTAAGAAACGCGACAATTTTTTTTTATCATATTTTAAATATCGTCATTTTTGGGTGGTAAATTCATAGTTTTTGCTAAAATCATAATTTAAACTTAGAGTATTTATAAATAAAAGGGTATACAGTATAATTTTACGAAAAAATGTATTTACCATATAAAAAAAAAAAATAAAAAAAATATTTTTTTTCCAACATTTTCTGTTGCATTGTATCTGAAGTCGCTTAAACTCCACCCGGCTTTGTTTCAGTAGCAGTCTTGATATACCCTATATGTACCGACAAATACACAATTTAAAGTCAAACGAATATTTATTATTTTACCAAGCGCCTAAACAATATGAAACCAATACTAATTCATCTCATCCTAATAGAACTCTAGTAGTATTATGTTTATTCATCAATAAAGTTATATTTCAAACGTATCTACATCAATTTTTCGGCTAACACACTGTCAATCAATTGTCAATCATTTTCCGTAGCAAGCACACAAGCACACCAAATCAAACATGCGATCTAACGTTTCACAGTCTAGATACCACCTCTAATCGCCAAACAAGCGTAGTGTAGAGTGCAATACTGAGTATATGTCAATCAATGTCAAAGAAGCAGAATATTTATCGATTTTTCATTTATTTCCAGTCTGTTTGCTAGAACATGTAACGCGGCGAAATTCATTTCATATTATGTCAAGTTAATGCAACGAATCGACCCGATTGGCCACCAGCGTGGCGCAATAGCAGTTGTTTCAATGTAGGAATACGAATATTCAAAACATTAACATTCATATGCATTGAGCCGAATTGTAATAATTGCTGTACTAGTGGTAAGGATGGCCTAATGTCCAAATAACTCGATAAATGCCGAATCAATTTATTACTTTACAGTAGTGTATCATTGTACTGTATTGGCCGACTATACATACTATAGAGTATAAACATTCTTACAAATCGCTATGGTATGCAGGTTTCCTCATGATGTTTTCCTTCGCCGTTAAAGTGCGTGGTGATTGACTATCAATACACATGACTCCGAAAAGTCAGAGGATTCGATTCGAACCCCCGACCACCGTGAATACGTTGGCATCCGCGTCTAGCCTGTTTACAAAAAGGGCCACCTTTACATTAGTAGTTATTACTAGATTGCGATAGTTATATGCCAGTAAGATATTTCTTCGTATGCAATAATGGACTACTCATTAAATCATTCGAATCCTTGCTAATTAAAATGAAGCTGTATATTATTTTCCTTATTAACTACCAGTCTAACCCGACTTCGTTTCGTTGTAATGGATGGTTCGTGGCATATTTGAGGAGAGATACAAGTTAGGTATTACATCAAACGCTTTTTTTTTCGTTCCGTTATTACTTCTCTTGCTTTACAGGGAAAATTTTTACTTTTTTAATTATATATGTCATCTCAAGTTTTATGTTAATTAAATATAATAAATAAAATTATTAGTAATATTTATTAGTTCAGCATCAGACAGCCTTGGTGGCGTATTTGTACTACGGTACGGTTATAAAGCTAGGGTCTCGGGTTCGAATCCTGGGTCGGGCAATGTGACATTGAGCTTTATGTTTTATCAAACTAGAGTCAGGAATTTGTGCCCAATATGTTGATAGGCTTACCCCCTATCACATTGTGGGAAGGAATATACATGGCGAAGTTTGGTTGTCTTGGCACCTTTGCCTACCCTTCTGGAAAGAAGGCGTAAGTTTATGTATGTATGTATTAGTTCAGTATTAAATTATGACGTGAAACCTAAATAGCTTAGTAAGTTTTCCATTACAAATGTGATTACACGGTAGCTCAAAAACCATAAGTATCTACGATGCAATACAAGCTAGGGGCTAGATACAATCAACTAACATGGCCCACTATCAGTAGCTTCTGACGCAGACCACAGCAAACTAAATGCAGTCGATAATAAGTGAAGTGTTGTCCAGATGAAACATAACACAGAACTCTTCTTGAAATTCTCCTGTCGAAGTCACTATGAAATAAAACTATTATTTAGTTATTTGGTTTTATTTTTATTTTTCCGACGTCCCGATGTTTTGATTTATTTACAGCTTTCGTGTTCACGGGGTGGACGGACGTATTAGTCATCTGCTCAGTGACTTACATTTTAATTACCCTTATTTTATAAATGTTATATTAAAAGTTAATTTTTAAAAAAATTATAGCTGTCTGCTTGGTTGATCACGGAACGACCAGTCTTGCGTGGGGCATTATCAATACAGGTTTTATTAGTAGCGCGATAGGCATATTGATCGAAAGATACTTAACTTGTGTTTTGTTCCGGCAGCAATATTTCAGGCTCATTGATATGTACTTACTAATAACTCTATCCATTTCCCATAATGATTCATAAAGCCTAGTTTTAAAAACTAACTTTTATTTTGATAATGTCGTCACTATAGATATACGCATTTCTGATTGCAAACCGTATTGCAAACATATGGGGTTGACATTTTTTAAATCAAAGTTAGATTGTGCAATTAGACATAAGTATTCATATAATATATATATAGTATATAATTAGGCATAGTTATTTACACTCAATCGTACTCTCGATTGTAGAGTAGGCCCGTGCCAGTGGGATGTATATGGGCTGATACAGATACAGTTACTTACTTCATTAGCAACGCAAGGAAACCTGCAAAACGTAGCGATTCAGAAGAATTACTATGGTAAATAGAAGGCTTAACCCTATCAATGGCACTCTCGATTGTAGAGGTGGCCAGTGGGACGTATATGGGCTGATACAATAAAAATTCAAATTGAATAAGATGTCATGAACTTTTAAATTTCGTAGTTGTCTATTACTTGCCATCAGCTCTTGCAATAAACAAATAAAAGGATCCTATGTACACAATACTTGAGTTTAATAACCGGTAGATCCAACTCAGATGACACTCACGTAATGACCCCTGATCTGTGGGGTAACGGCTAATTGGCGGCTATTACGGTGCGTGTACAATTACATTGAAGGTCCGTCGCCGTGTGCTGGTTTGCATAAGCGTTCATTAACGGCATTGTATATTGAACACGCATTTTTATTCAACAAATAACGAAGAGTATTGTGAATATTATTGTAATCACCATATTGTGCATATTATTATGGTCTGCTGACACGTAAGCTTTTGGGGTAAGGAGAGAAGAGTAATTCACAGTTTCTAATATATTTGCTAAACGATAGATTTTTGACTGTTAAGTTAATATTTTGTCTAGGTATAATTATTTAGTTTTTTCGTCGTTCGTTATTACATTCCTCTTTTTAATATGTCTTAATACTATTATTTTTCCACTATGCTATGAAAGGGAAGCAGTAGTAATATTAAAAGGCAATTATTTATTTATTCCAATACTTATTGACAGCCTCCGTGGCGCAGTTAGTTTAACACCGCCTGTGAAACGAGGGCCGCGGGTTCGATTCCCGCACCGAGAGAAATGTTTGTGTGGCCCACAAATATTTCTTCCGGGTCTGGGTGTTTGTGAGACCGAAAAGTCTCTCGTAGTTCCTGATACCCACGACACAAGACTCGATCTTAGTGTGGGGTCAGGACTATGTATGTGACTGTTGGGTGTTATTTATTTATTTATATTTATTCGTCTTATACATGACAAATTATTGTTTTGCGGTCTATGGTTACCTAAAGCAGTTTTGAGTTTGATTCTTGATGTGTGCAATATGCGCTCTTGACCTTGCTACTCAGAGCAGTGGTATATGGCCATTGCAGTTATATCTATCCATAATAAAAATAAAACATTACGAAATAAACCGGTATGATTTGCGGCAGCTAATCACAATAGTACCTACATTTAAACGTGTAACACTTGTTCGAACAAATTATAGATTATATCTTGCTTCTTGCTTTTGAGGTCGACAATTAGCGACGTGTGAATGTCTTTAATTATTTGATTTTACCTATGTGTGGTTAATCTTTAATAGTATGTTTTAAACAGCTTTTTGTCTTCTGCAATAATGTACTGTTTTGTTATTGCGAATGTCTATTAGTATTTAGAGTCAAAGGTTAGGCTTTCAATTATTGCAATGTGTTGAGGCAAGGACTAATGATAATTGTCAAGTTATTAACTGTTTCATAATGGCGGTTTTCATCTCTAAATTATTTGACTGCCTCCGTGGCGCCGTTGTTTAGGCGCCGGCTATGAACCGAGCGGCCTGCGTTCGATCCCCGCAGCAACCCATGATACAAAAGTTGAATCTTAGTGCAGGTTCAAGACTATGTATATGACAATTAGGTGTATTTATTTATTACATACATATATCAACTCAAACGTTCTTTCAGGAGGGGTAGGCAGAGGTGTCGCCAAAACACCCACGTTTCGCGTTATGTGTTTAACTCCATGTTCTGGTGAGGGCCTATCGCCATATTGGGCAAAAATCCTGACTACGGGGTGATCACTATAGAAAAATACAATATCACTGCCCGACCCGGAATTCGAACCCGAGATCTCAGTTTTGTAATCGTAATTCCTATCGTAGAACAACTGTGCCACCCAGGCTACAATTTTACAATATTAATGTATTAAATAAAGATCTTTAATCACTATTTATTATCTAAAAATATATATATGTACTTCTATGCTATTGTATTCGTGAGCTATAATATATCCTTGCGGAACTTAATTTTTCACTAAGTAAGTAGCAATTATTGCGAGTGTCGGAAACATATTGCAAAGTAAATATATAATGCATTAATATGATTCGTAATCGCGAATTAATTTTATATAATTAGATACGACATCCGGTTAGTTAATGTACCTAATTAAACTTAATTTACCTTCATTTCCTTTACATATTTTAATTACTTTACATTTATCTATCTACTTATATTTTTTTTATAAATTCCCCAGTGGCCCTTGTAAGGATATATATGTATATGTAGTTATACAGTTCGGAATAAAACTCTGGCTGTTTCAAGACGCACATGTGGGTATGTTACTTGTAGTATTTCAAAAAATATAAAAAATGTATAATAAAGCATAAATTAACTGTCGTAAGTTGTAATACACGTTTTACCCTTAAATCTAGTAGTTTTTAATTCTGACAACAACAACACATAAAGTCACTGTTACTTTACTGGTGGTTAGTTTATTGGTGGTAGGTCTCTCATATGTGAGAGGCCATCTGGGTGGGTACCACCGCAGTGTCTATTTCTCCCGTCAAACAGCAGTGTAAACGCATTGTTGTGTTTCGGGTTGAAGGGCATTGTAGCCAGAGTAACTACTGGACATATTGAGACTTAACATCTTGTGTCTCAGGATGGCGAGCGCAGTGAAATGCCAAGCATTGCTTTGTAATTCAAGGTGTTGTTTGATTTTGCTACTGTTCATGAGCGGTCGTATCGCTTACCATCAGGCGAACGGCATGCTCGTCTCGCCATTCACAGCAATAAAAAAAAAGTCACAATTCTGAAACGTCACGTCGCACATTTTTGCCAACGCGGTAGTTAGAAATGTAATGTGTATCCGTATATTTTTATTTATATTATTTAGGATACTTTTTATCATATTATATGAAACAGATCTTTTAAATAGAATAAATTAATCATGCCTGATAAAAAAATTACTGACGGGGAAGGGTTTTTTATCATCCTGTATACGAAGGTATAATGTGTATTATTGATTATACAATACCTAATAAAAAGCTAAGGGAAGCCAGTTAATTCGCTATGATCTTTGGAAAAATACCTAAAGTAACAAGGTAAGGTATACAGAGTATATCAAGACTGCTACCGAAAACGAAGCCGGGTGGTAGTTTTAAAGATTTCAGACACAATGCAACAGTAAAAGTTGCATAGAAAGTGAAGATTCTTTTTTGTTATTGTTTTCATAATATGGTCGTATTTGGGTGGTAAATACATTTTTTTCCTAAAATAATAGTGTATACCCTTTTATTTATAAAGACTCTAAGGTATAAAAGAGTTTATATTATTATTTTAGCAAAAACTATGGATAGACCACCCAAAAATGACGATTTTTAAAAAATGAAAAAAAAAAAAATTGTCGCTTTTCTTTTCAATTTGTTTAGTTGCATTGTGTTTGTAGTCACTAAAACTACCACCCGGCTTCGTTTTAGGTAGCAGTCTTGATGTACCCGGTATAACCCTAAGGTAGACTGTCAGAGAATGACTCAGGCATTAAGTCCGCCTGAATACGTTCACTATATGAAGCTTTAAATAAACAAATAAAAATAAAGCAGACACAGTAACTTATCTATACATCAAAACATTAAATAAAACAGTCGCGTGACAAGATAATTAAAGTTTACAAACGGTGCAACTGTTTTTTAAACCACCGCGAAATTAAAATAGTAATTGCAATAGAGTTATCATAGTACAACGTTGTACAGCTTGCATTTAATATTGACTGAATGTGACATTTTTGTTTGTTAATGAAATGTGAAGAAAAAGATCGTGTGGAATACAACATTTTCTTTAATTAGTAATTAATTAATTTAATGTTTTTTGCGCACAAGATGAGAAAAACATAAAAGCTACTCTACTAAAGAAATAGATAAACGATATGAGATATAATATGTTTAGCTGCGTGGTCACCTATCGATCACAGCCGCGACCATCCATTTTTTGTTTTCATAAATATTTCTATACTTATAAATATACTACTTTATCATATACATACTATAAATTGACTACAATTATATACGAGTTATAGTATATAGGTATACTAAAAGATGTTCAACGTTATACCGATTACGTCGTGAAGTGTATCGAGAGTGATCACCGAGCCTGTCTTGCCATTAAAGGACTCAATGTGTGAAAGTGTGATTGCCCTAATGTGCATTTTTATACATCTACGTCTACATTAGGATATATCAGTGACATATACATTTTCAATAGACTTCGCAGAAAGTAAAAGCTAATATACAAGCTACATACGCCAACTGAAGATGGCGTTTCTTTCTCTATGTCAAAATTACAACATGTAACTAAATATGACGATATCTTCAAACTTTGATAATTTGCCAGCGATGAAGTATAAAAGCTGAATTATATATATATTGTTAAGGCAACTATCAAAAGATGTCTTGGTAGTCAGACACTTTTGACGGTTCTTTCATTTTGCCAGATATATTGAAACTGATAACTCCCAAAGATCCACCACGATCGGAACTTCATCGCTAATCGTGTGATGCCTATGTCAGAGGCACGGGTACACAAACTTTCAGCTTTTGTTAAAATGAAAATCTAGCGGCCACGGGCTCTTGTTTTAAATAGCATCATACTAGTTCAACCGTTTTGTGCCTTTTTTATTGCTATGAATGGCGAGATAAGCATGTCCTGATGATAAGCTATACAACCACTCATGAACAGTAGAAAAACCAAGCAACACCATAAATTAGAAAGCAATGCTTGGCAATTCACTGTGTTTGCCATCCTACGACATAAGATGCTACGTCTCGTTATGTCCAGCTACAATGTGCTTCAAAATTGAACACAACAGTGTATTTATACTGCTTACAAAAAAATACGTAAAGTAAAACCTTTGCTGTTGTGTTTGGCTACTAAATAACATTGCTGAAGACCTAAAAGCTGGAGTAGAATACTCGTATTCGCGGGCACTGACTAACTACCACACAATGGTACAAAATTTGTAATAGTACAAAACAAACGCATTGGTAAAACTGTAAGTTTGTGTTAAAAATATAAATAAATAAATAGATATATGTATAATCTATATAAAGTTCCTTTCCAGCTCTTCAATGAATGTGTTATAGGTACTCGTAGGTGTGAGATTTGATCTAAATGAACATATCCTACAGATCTATATGGAACATGGCGGAATGGAAAGTTGGTTCCGAGCCGTGACCGTGGGGACGTGCGTTCGTGAAAGCGCCGCCAAATGCCCAAGTGCATCAAATATAGTACTAAGGACTAAGGTTGTAAGCTGTGCGTACTTGTACGCGTATATATGTATGTATTTAGCGTTTAGCTTTGTGTATACGTATTTAGGCATGTTAAATTGTATATTCAACATTCTAGATTCGATGGCTAAGTTGGAAATGTATTAAGCGATATTTACTATTGAAAAGAAATAAATTAGGAGACTAGGATGTAAGGCAATTTGTGAAGGTCCGTCAATATTTAAAAACTATAAGGGTCTTGGGTTAAAGATCAAAAGGTAAAAGATTAATCCTAGAAAACTTTAAAGCAAGGTTTCTTGATGGCAGAAATAATTATCTCACTCTTTGTTTGTAACAGCGGCTTCTCCTCCATTATCAATAATATATACAAGGTTTGTCATAAATTTATACAAATCCATAATATTCCATACAAAACTAATTGTTTCAATCGGCAAAACCTATGGGACAGCTGTTTTTTGGTCGCTATTTTCGGGTTGGCACAATAATAAAAGTTATTCATTATGATAAGTGTAGCACCCCCATTTCGTCTTTATTTACCCTTTACGACTAACTTTGAATAAAATCTTCATAAAATTGTACAATTGACTTTATACTGTGGTCACACGCTCTAAGCCATAAGTACGTGAATAGGTAATTGTAATTATGTAACAATTACGTGGTGTTATGATATTTGAGCAGAATGTGTGCGAGAGAATGCTATCGTCATGGGAACTAGTATGGGAGCAGTGCTACTACGGAAATGAGATTACATTATTTTAGTTGTCTATTCATGAAAATACTACCGCCATGACCTAGTTTTATTTTTAAATAAATATATATTTTAATGAATGGCAAGATGAATCAACCATTCGCCTGATGGTAGGCGATACGGCCGCTCATGGACAGTAACAAAACCAAATAACACCTTGAATGAAATGAACTGCAGCTATAACATGGAACACCAAGGACTAAAGTTTTCAACAGCACCCCGAACATACTGTTTACTACCGTCTACTTGCGTCTGTGGTGCTATACCATTTCATACAATTATGCCGGCTAGCTGAGATTTTTTTCTCGTCTGGGTTTTAAAAGACGACAAACTTCCTCGACATAAGGGTCAAGTCTTTGTGTGTTGAGTGTTCTTGTTTATACTTGAGGAAAAGTTCAAGCTTTTTGTTCGTAAATTCTACCTTTCGTATTTAATAAAAATATTTATTTTCAGTACTTGTTTTTACGGCGCTTATGATCGAAATTATATCTTCATTCGTGTTTTACCGGCAATTTGTGTCGTATGTTTAATTATAATATTTTTTGTGGCTCCATTTACACACCAGAAATAAATTGAATACCTACAATGTTTATATTCTATTTAAAGATATTGCATTAAAAAACAGTTCTTTCTTAATAAGTAATGGAATGCAGTAAACCGCACTTGCTTATTTATAAATATAATAACGGAAATATCAAGACTAGAGTTTTAAAATATACGAAAAAGGGTCCAAGAATTTCGAAGGTATGTGATGTCTGCAAACACATTGAATAGCGTGATAGAATATAAGGGCTATTGACAGTCTCCGTGGCGCAGTCCGTTAGACGCCGCCTGTGAAATGAGAGGCCGCGGGTTCGATCCCCGCACCGAGAGAAATGTTTGTGCGGCCCACGAATATTTCTTTTGGGACTGGGTGTTTGTGACACCGAAAAGTCGTTTGTAGTTCTTGATACCCACGATATAAGATCTTAGTGTGGGGTCAGGACTATGTGTGTGACTGTTGGGTGTTATTTATTTATTATTATTATTATTACGGATTTGAGGCAGTCGTCTGTTAAAATATAAGTATACTTCTAAACAATATAAAATGTTATGAAGGCTATCAAAACTACAAGTACCGATACAGTTATTTAGTAAAAGCTTTGCCACAACCGTTCAAGTTCGAGTGAGCGGGCAGGAAGATTCGCATAATGTCAAGGTGCGCCGTTCTGCCACAAATACCAACATTTTCTCGAAGGCGACATTTGTCTGCACCACTGAACTTACAGGCTATCACGAACCATCTGAATAAACAATGTATTACAGGTTTAGGTGTCGGGAACTATCAGTTTGTTTTCGTGTTTATTTTCCAATGTTAAGTTGTATTGTGTAAACGCAAAGAATGATGAATCTGGAGTGATGTTAGATGGCAAAATTTCTCGGATTATACGTTTAACCTATTCAACTTATTAAGGGACGAATTGTAAAAGTATTTGCTCTGAGGTCACCTGGTTTATAAGAAACTCAAGTACAATGTCACGTTTAACAGTTATAGTTTAGGCTGTGCATTGTTACTCGGTCGGTACAGTTTTTAATAAAATATTCAAGGACCACTTGGCTATAGAAGAACAAGTTTTGATAAGGTGTCAATTTATTAATAAGTTATTTATTTATTTATTTAAGCTTTATTGTACACCAGAAATAAAAATAAACAATTTAATTAAGAAAAATGTACAATTGGCGGTCATATTGCACAAGGCAATTTCTGACAGACAACCATTTGATATAAAATAATAGGACAAACAAGGAAAGTTAAATTATAACTCTACCACAAAATTACCAGAATCCAGCACACAACTTCGAAACCATACTAATATTACACTTCCAACCACTAACTAATATGTTGTAAAAGGCACCTGCTACCATTTCCCTATCATCAGCGCCGTTGGTGGAGGGGGGAAAGGGAGGTGTGCAAGCGCCAGAGGCTACCGTCAGCACGGCGATCTATCAACCGCTGACGAGGGCCTAATGATACCGCCCAAGGCTCCCGCGCCATATTGATTTCTTGACATTTCTCGTGATGCAACGGAAAATTGGATTGATTACTTAGGCTGGAGGTACGCGGAGCGATCTAGCTTTAGTATGATAGAGGTAAAACATGAAAGGAAAAACTACAGGTGTATGATTTGTGTTGTGGTAGCAGTTTGAGCTTATAGCCTTGCTAAAATCCAAGAACATAAAATAATAATACATATGTTTTGAGGCATAAAAACCCCTTATCTTCTCCTCCCCCATAATTTAATCTTGGTTCATTAAACCCTAGTAGGTCATTCTACTTTTGCTGTAGCTTTTAGATCATCATTGTCTTTTGAGGTTGCCAGTGATATGTGGAATATTTTAGCAGTTGCTTGCTTTTTTACCAGTATTTCAGCTACTTGTTTAAATATGTCTGTCTCGGTGGCGTAGTTGTACTACGGTACGCTTACAAAGCTGAGGTTTCGGGTTCGAATCCGGGTTGGGCAAAGTGATATTGGATTTTTCTATTCATTATCAGCCCAGAGTCAGGAATTTGTGCCCGATATGGCGATAGGCTCGCCACCTATCACATTGTGGGACGAAACATACTGGCGAAATGTGGGTGCTCTGGCACCTCTGCCTACCCCTCCTGGGAAAAAGGCGTGAGTTTATGTATGTATGTTTGTTTAAATATGCTAGTTGTAGCGTTTTAAAGACCGTTCATCTTTGAGTCTTCGCTATGCATATTAACAGCTTTAAGTAACAAGTAATCTAGAACCGGATTCGGGTAGTGCACAGTTACGGAATAGAGATGGATCCGCTAGGGTTATGACTCAAATATTGGTGATCGTGAATGGAGCGCACGATCCAACATACTAACATCTTCGTTCAAATGCTGTGTGAATATTATTCAGTTTATTTGCTGATCTACTTAGCAATATATATACCTATATATCTATGCCCGCGAGTTGGATGAAGCCTCCAACAGCAACATAGAGGATGTTGTGATAAAAAAATATACGTAAAAGGCACTCTATACTATTCTACTTCAAAGTAAAATATGTGATTGAATCGTGGGTGTCATAAACGGGAATGAACTTGTAGCCGCGCCAAAGTGTAAAGCCTCACATTTATATCCGGAGCTAATAATTGCTGACCATTATTAAAAAATATCAAAATCGTTTTTATTCTCTTTTACGGCCTCGCAACTTTTGCGAGAAAGAGACTGTCGATTTTTTTTGGAATGTATGGAATTAATTACGATGTTGCATTAAGGCTCGGCAGGATGATACATTTTTAGATTAGTTTTAAAAATAAAGCCTTAAAAATAAATGTAATGTCTTTACAAAAAACTTAAAATGTTTAATGTCAGGTCGTTTGAGACATATCATGATATCTCATACTTCGGCCTCTCATTCTATATCTTGACACAATATTAAAAATATATCCAAGTGTATAAAATATATTTGTCGACATCGATGAACTAAGTTGTAAAAACTAGCCGGGCTCCATACGAATGTTGCAACTGCGAAGGCCTGTCGGGTAATTATGGTGTTTTAGCAACGTCTCGCGTTATTTACAAGCCTTCTGTACCGAGGTTACTACTATCTTCAATCATATTCTATGCAAAATTATCACAATACACAATATTTTAATTCCAGTAAATATCCAATACGCTTAAATTATGGTTTCATAGATTTACGCGAATGTTACACATTGAAATAAAACGATTATTTACGGATTTTATCGCGGATTTAGTTTAATTTTACATTTTTTTTAATTTACCGTCGTTTCGATCACTTTACAGCTTTCATGGTCACGGGGCGGACTGACCAAAGTGATCGAAACGTCGGGAAGTTAAAAAAAAAATTAAAATTAAACCAAATCCGCGATAAAAAATCCGTAATTAATCGTTTTATTTCAACGCTTAAATTATGTTAAATAACCGTATGTATTTGTACAGTGCATGTTGAACAGAAACAGATAATAATTCACCCAATGTGTAAGAATAACATTAAATTAAAGAAAGTCATTTGTAACAATAATATTTAGTGGTAGTGACGATTAACGACTTCTCGTACACGCATTACGTTGTTCCTACCAGTAAGTACATGATACGAGAAAGCAATTTTTTGAATGACTTCACCTTTTTATAAGTCAATAAAATAAAGTTGTACTACGGTATGATTACAATTCTCAGGTCTCGAGTTCAAATCCGGGGTCTGGCAAAATGATATTGATTTTATCTTTTCATTATCATCCTAGTAATGGTAAATGCGGAAGACGTGCCAGATGAGATGTGGGCGAAGATCACCACGGAATGGGTCCCAAACGGCCGTCGACCACGTGGAAGACCTAGACGCAGGTGGCGATACGAGTTGGATGCATATTTTAAGGATTGGTCATATAAAGCCCTTAACCGGGATGCATGGAAGGCGGAAAGAGAGGCCTTTGCCCTGCAGTGGTACGCTACAGGCTCATAATATAATTATCATCCTAGAGTCTGCAAATTGTCAGATATAGTAATAGACTCGCCCCTTATCACAGTGTCGAACGAAACACAAAAGGCGAAACGTGGGTGTCCTGGTTACTACCAGCAGCCTACCCCTCTGGGAAAAAGGCGTGATGCTTGTGTGTGAATCATCATCCAGTTTGGCATATTGACATCGTAACTTTAAAGAGCAACAGCAAGTCTCCACTACTTTACAAAACACTGCCTGAATTGACGAGCGTGCCTAAAGAGATTAATCACAGTTGAACTAGCGAAATAGGTTTGCTTCGGCCAAAGCTATGATTCGATTTATAAAAAATTCTATGGTATGTAAGTCCGCCAACCCGCACTAGGCCAGCGTGGTGGACTATATAACCTAACCACTCTCAATCGTACTCTCGATTGTAGAGTAGGCCCGTGCCCTGCAGTGGGACGTATATGTGCTCATACAGAAAGCTATGATGCTCTATAATGTACTGCCTATTTTACTGAGGCAAGCGTATATAAAATATAGCGGCTCGGTCTGGGTGTAAATACTTTTTTGAAAATATTCTATCGCTCATGTTTATCTGGGATAATGTTGGATTCTAATAGTGAAAGAATTTTTCAAATCAGACCAGTATTTACAGAGCTTAGTCAGTGCAAACAATCAAATCATTTCTTTTTATAATATAAAATATTAGTTTAGAAAATTAAATCCAGCCAACAAAGGGCTTAACCAACATTAAGATACGAGTCTTTTGTCGTCGATATTAGAAACTACAAGAAATCTATTTCAGAACACCCAGAACAGAATTAAGTAGGTCACACAAACATTTATTTTTATTTATTTATTTTGTGTCTAATAAAATACTTTTATTATTTTTTATTTATTATTATTTAATTGCCTAGATGGATGTCTAGCTTCTCAACCAATTGCCCCATAGTCTTTAAACACCGTTTACATTGCTTTACTATTCCCCCAGTCATTAACATGTGTTATTGGTGTATTAGTGCGTTCGAAGTGTGAAACGAGTCCGCCACCGCGCCGCGGCACATGTTGGACGTAATATCGACAATTATACTTCAAATCGAACGCAGAGCATTTCATGTGCCACTTCCGTGCAGATAACGTGCCGTGCACACGCGACGCACTATTATTTGGCACTCCAATACTTGTATCGACAGTCGAAATATTTATAGTATTGATGTGGGGTTCTTTTGCAATCGAGGGGTCGATTGTGAAGGTTTAGACCATAGTCAAGTTTACTAGAAATACTTGGTAAGACCTGTATGGTATGCCTTCATCTTCACGAAATTTTACTTCACCATTTAAGCTGTCGATGAAATTTTATTCCAACTCAACTACAAATCATGTTTTCTTACAGTAATTATTGTGATCCCTAGTCTGGGCCTACATGAGATGGTATCCATAACCAGGAATGTGTGTGTATCTTGGCGATAAACTTGCCCCGTACCAAAGCCTATGGATCGCAAGGTGAATTGGCATATAGTTTGTAACTTGTGAAGAAACATACATGTTTTAATTAAACAAAGTAATTAAATGAATGTTATTAATTATAAAACACAATAGTGATCTTTTTAGTTATTCGGTATTTAGCAATAAGTAAATAATTACATGTTTGTATTGATGCTGTCTTCATATCACTTTCGCTGATAAGTTCATGGCCACTGCGGGCCTGTTATGATTGCTATTTATTCAATAATTGCTTCATCATTATTCCATCACCTTTAGTTCTGTGAATGGAAAGTCATTCTTCCGATCATAAATTCAGACATTTTACAGGAAAAATAGTGCAAAATTCCGAAAGATCTTTAAGGTATTTTGTGAGTGCATATCGAATATGTATGTATGTTTTGTGACAAATGAACAAGTATTTATTTCTTTCTTTTCTATCAAATATGGGGATTAGTTACTGGTATTACCAGTAACTACATTACTTTTTTGGTCGAATTTCGAGCCGATTATATTGCCGATTAAAACTTTAAATTTGTATAATTTGTGAGTTTTTCATGTTTAAAATTGCTGGCTACCTAAGGATATTCGTTACCCACTGCAAGCAAAACCTTGTTGAACAACATAACAATATGTCTAAACCGCATCACACCTAATACGTTGACATTTACTAGACTCGTAATAAATCATCGACTATCGATATGGAGCACAATAGTGTTGCGTCACTGCTTTCTACACGCTAACAGCTTCATTTGTCGATAATGGACAGATCAGCTGCGCGACACTATTGTAATCGTGTTACGAAGTCATACATATTTTCTAGTTGTTAAAATGAATGGCGAGACGAATAATTCGCCTGATGGTAAGCGATACGACCGCTCATGGACAGTAGCAAAACTAAACAACAGCGTGAATCATAAAGCAATGCTTGGCATTTCTCTGCGACATAAGATGTTAAGTCTCAATATGTCCAGTAGTTACTCTAGCTACAATGTCCTTCAAACCGGAACATAACAGTGCAGTTGCACTGCTGTTTTTTGTCTGTTTTATTTTAATTAATATTTACTTTTGTTGAACATTCATACTATCTGTTATGTCTGCGATTATTCCGTCTTGAAGAGATTGCTTATCGTGATAAGGTCTACTATTGTTAAACTTAAGACAAATTGGTTTTATATTTTTATATTATTGTTAGTAATTTAGTTTAGTTAGTGGACTATACGGCCTAACCTCTCAAAATCTCTATTGTGCTCTCGATGTTAGAACAGGCCTGTGCCATGTAGCGGGATGTATTTATTCAGAATCCTACCTGATAGAACTATAGAATAATCTACTAATATATTAATATAATAAATTTGTAACCAATCGATGTCTGTACATGGAATATAAGTGAGAAAATCTAATTTGGGGGACTTTATTAACGTAATAGAGCCCAAAACAATGAGTTTTAGAATTTTTATCTGTTTATCTGTGCGGTTTTGCGCGATGAACTTTGAAATAATTGAAAGATCTGGAACAACACTTGTTAGACTTCACTAATAATTTCATATCATATCATTAATGTGATATTTGATTAAAATAAAACAAAATAAATATACCCAACAGTCACATAGTCCTGACCCCACACTAAGATCGAGTCTTGTGTCGTGGATAAGGAACTAGGAGAGACTTCTCGGTCTCACAAACACCCAGACCCGAAAAAATATCTGTGGATCATACAAATATGTGTCTTGGTGCGGGCATCGACGGAACCACGGCCTCACGTTCAACAGTCGGCATCTAACCAACTGCGCCATGATGCAGGCTGTCATTATTGTTATATATATTTTTTAATATTAGACCTCCAAATATAAAATAAACCATCTAGAATCTACAATTACTAGGCTTCACTAATGATTTCATATCGTATAATTCATGTGATATTTGATTGAATGGGTCACACGCATTCCTGCCCATATACTCGTAATTGTGTTGAGTTTATTAAATTTCTATTATGAGCACAATGTGCTAAGTAACTAGCGCCAAGGTTGCACGTTGGACTAATAATAATGGACTTCTACTATTTAGTTCGTGCGGAACTTAGTGTAAACAAGCGATTTTTTTGTCGAGATTGCTATCTTTATTAATATTGTCTTTTCGTATGACAAATATGTTATATTCACTAAAATCCATTCAGTAGTTTTTGCGTCCAAGAGAAACAAACGTCCATACTTAAAATTTGTCACGTTTATAATATTAGTAAGTATCAATCATTGTGACTAGAAAATTAATTAATGCTAGATATTTAAGGGAGCTCGGTAATTATTAAGTAAGGTCAATGTTCAGCAGTGAATAATGTGTAAACACGAAGTGATACCGAGTTTAATTCCCGAGTCGGAGAATACTTACTTTCAATTTAAATAATATAATGATTTATACTTTTTATTGTATCACAAAAAAAGTAAACATTTCTTGCGACAAAAAGTCGCAATATTAAAATACATTTTAATTAAGTCGCTCGTGTAAACAAGCCCGAATAGATATGACATTACTGCATCGAAGGATAACTACATGTCGAAGTAAAATTTGCGTATCAAATACGGATATAGCGGGGCATTGCGATTTATCCTGCAGTTGCATAGCTATTTACTAGGAAGCTAATCATGTCGAAATCCTTTATGTGCCTTTGTTTGTTCCGGGTCGGAGTATTTTGTACGTGGTTTGTTCTCTGTAAATGGTCATTGGTAGAAAAACTTTACATTAAAAATTACTTTTTTTATTATTAATGTTATTGTTGTACGCTCGCTTGTTCGTTTTTTTGTATCCACCCATTTTTATTTTAGTTTTATGTTTAATTGTTAACTTGACAACACATGCATGTCGTGTTTATCTTAAATAATGGACAATTCGATATATAAACATATTTTAAACATATAAATGAAATAATCTACGGCGATCATGTAATATTGCAACAACTGCTGATAAACTAATAAAGTAAAAAAAAACTTGCACTATATCGCAAAAATAACTGGAAAAGGAACTGGAGAATATTAAGCCTTCTTTTAGTAATAGTACCTATATAATATCATTCATGTAGATGAACACGAAAAACGAATTGAAAAATACGTTCTCTGTTTTCAGATTTTGCGTGGTTTAGCTGTTTCTTTATTTAAAAACTACTGGAAAAAATACTACGGGCTTTTGGGGCTTTTAAAGTATTAGTATCAAGAATTCACCCTTCAACTACTTTAATTAGTGGTTGAAATTTTCATCCAAAATTATAATTGCAAACGAAGCATAAAATAATGTGTAAACAATAATTTTTATTCATTTAACAAATATCATTAGCAGTATGCTTATCGTCGATACACCCCAGTGACTTATCTGCAAGGCCCTTAAAGGAATCAAATAACATATGTGTATAAAATTATTTTCCGTTGCTCAATACACTGCGTGCAAAACGGAAGGTTCAGTTTTGCAACACGTATTAAATATTATAATTATAAGTGTTTGCTGATATGTGGGAGGTAAACGACACATGGAAAATGCTGTCAGAAAAGCTGTCGATGTTGAAGACTTAAGGACTGCTTTTTGCGAATAATGTGGAAGGAAAAGTAAAGAATAAAGTAGGTATTTAAAATATACAACTGCTCTGATTTAAACCAATCTGTAACTTATATAATAATTACTTTATGGTAAACTGGTTTTGAAAAGAGTAACGCTAGAGTTTCTTGCCCGTTCTTCTCTAGTGAAAACTACTTTCCGAATCGGGTGGTAGGTCTAAAAATGACGTTAAACTTTTTAATGGATTCAATAAATTATTTTCAATTCATTTCATTTTCATTTTGCTGTTTCTAAAAAATACACATGTTTGAATAATTACGGCCTTATTCATACCGTTTAAAAAGCTATTTTAGCTATCGCTGGTTTTGTACCTTTCGGACGCCTTTTGAATACAGTTTGAGCCAAGACTAAACATTCGACGACTGCAATAAGTTTTAAATCTATTAATGAACAAGGCCGATAATAGCTTTGTTAGATTTCGAACTTTTCGAAGTTTGATATTTTGTATTTTTTTTTATTGTTATGAATGGCGAGACGAGCATGCCGTTCGCCTGATGGTAAGCGATACGACCGCTCATGAACAGTAGCAAAACCAAACAACACCTTGAATTGCAAAGCAATGCTTGGCATTCCGCTGCGCTCGCCATTCTGAGACATAAGATGTTAAGTCTCAATATGTCCAGTAGTTACTCTGGCTACAATGCCCCTCAATCCGAAACATAACAGTGCGTTTACACTGTTGTTTGACGGGAAAAATAGACACTGCGGTGGTACCTACCCAGATGGCCTGTCACATATGAGAGACCTACCACCAGTAAAATGTATAGTGTATGGAAACATATACGCTCGTGGCAAAGTTTTAGGCTTATATTCATAAGGCAATAAGGATTAATGTTCTTTAATTATAAGTCAATTTTGTGCAGCAATTGCCATCAACCCAGGGGAAATAAAAAACTGAATGGTCTCAGGACATAAAAAGGCAGTACAAGTTGGTTTTCATATTATGTACGCAAACATAGAATTTTGTATACAACATAACTTTTACCAAGCGTTAACTACGCTGTTACTTGGTTTTGTAACGCTGGAACAGATCCAGCGAGTTTCATCATGTCAAGGAAAACTTAGCTAAAAGTTTACCACCAAGACCATAGGAATTTGTCACCGCCGGCCCGACACTTACCTACATAGTTAATTACTGTTATTAATAGGTTCAAAACCGTAATATTGATTAGCTACGAAGTATTCGGAATTTGACGCTTAAAATTTTGAGCGTATTGCACACTAAAGCCGCCAGACCGCCGCGAAATGTTAGCAACTTTTTGTTTGCGGGATAGTCGGCGGCTTCACTCATCGCTAGTCGAAAAACTTTATTGGCGACATGTCGACGGCACTACATGACATGAGGAACATTTGAATCGGGTTGTTGAGTGTCGCCGGGCAACTGAACTCAGCAGAGCACTTCCCATGCCGCCATGTCGGCGGGCAACATGTTGCCGACATGATTCTTTTTGTATAGGCCGCCGAGTTGTGACGGCGGGCTGTATCATGAGGCCGGCGGGTTTGGTGTGTAGAGCGCTTTAGTATTTGACAAGATATTTGTGGCCTACATTAATAAGTGATTTTGATCGCTATCTAAATGTTCAACCATAAAATGAATTAATCAATATAAGTGTAATAATATGTGAGCGTGTATATTGTTTTTTCCCCTGATTGGTATATTTTCAGAGTTCTATGATAGTAATTAATCCTTAAATTGAAATATAGGACAAAAAGGTTAACATTTTAGGTAAAGACGAACCATAATTCACATCTATAGAACAAAATGCTTTGTGCAGTTGAATGAACGCTGAACAATTTATTCCAAGTTATATTGTCTTTTGATCGAGTTATCTCGAGCGGTGACTAAGTACTTTAAGCCTTTAAGCATTTAGCAATAGAAGCAGCTCTAAGCCGCTTGAGAAACTAAAATATGTCTAACGTGACATAATATTATTATCTGAATTTGTTTACAGGTTCAATAAATTGTAAGTTGCTGGATAATAAATTGAATTAAAAAAAGTTTTAAGAACCAAAATGTGATGTCAGTTTACCGACCCTTTTTTAGTGCAGTGAATGGCAAGATGAGGAAACGGCATGCTCGTCTCGCCATTCATTGCAATAAAAAAATCCTTGCCCGACCCGGGATTACAAACCCAAGACCTCAGCTTTGTAACCGTATGTATGTATGTATGTATCAGCCCATATACGTCCCACTGCAGGGCACGGGCCTACTCTACAATCGAAAGTACTTATTGAGATTGGTTAGGCCATATAGTCCACCACGCTGGCCTAGTGCGGTTTGGCGGACTTACATACCATAGAAATTCTCATGAACCGCTATGGTATGCAGGTAGATTGTAACCGTACCGTAGTACAACTACGCCAGCGACACCGTTTTATTTCACTATCTAACATTCGCTTAAATCTAAAAAACCTTTGTACACGACTATATGATCTGGGGGCGCGGCCGAGCCCCCTCCAAGTCGAGCTATAGGCCGTAACATCCTTTTCTCGAAGCAATTCAGACCATTTTCAACCCCCTATAACTTCGTTGTGGCTAAAGCATAAAGCCTGAATTTTCAGTTACTAAACAGGCATTATGTAAACACGGTATATTTAAAATTTCATTCAATTCGAATCAGTAGTTCAAGAATTGTAACTAGTCAAACTTTCATAATTTTGTCACTCACTGACTGACCGATCATCAAAAGTCTAAGGCACTTCTAGCAGACATAGAACCTTCAAATTTAGAATATAATTAGTGTTTAGTGTCTAAAGTAAGGGAAAATTCAAACATTTCATAATTTGTGTCTAGTTTTCTAGATAGACCAACTGCGTGAATAACTTTGTAATTCCATATAAATGTATAGGATTACAAAGTTACATTTGCAGTTAATGAATCATTATACCCGTATATAATGGAATAATAGTAGTAGATGTACCTAGATATATGAAGCATAACGGGAGGGAGGTATAGAGAGGAAAAGGGTGTATTCAGCCCATGAAATTGTACAACATACCTCTAAAAAACTTGCAAATAAATAGTAAACTAAATAGCTCGAAAATATCAATTACCATGAAAGAAAGAACATTAATAATCAAATCCGCTATATTTGTGATAAATTGATACCTACAAAAATAAGAAAAAGCCATAAGGTATAGGCTTTAAGAAAAATCGTTAGTGGTATTCTAGAAGTAAAAAGTACCGAAAAGGAAAAAAGTAGGACTCTACAAAAAGACGTGAGATCCCATCAAAAACATCCTGTAAAAAAATTCCATGTCTCGCAGCTCAGGTTTTCTACCGCAAAAAGTTGTGAGATGCATGTAATACCAAGTCGATTCATTTATTGAGTCCTTAAGGGACCTTCTATATAAAGTTATTACGTAAGTTATTACCATATCAATATTAAAAATTCTTTACGTTTTAAATAAATAGATCGACTTGGCCAGCAGCATTATGTATAAATTGTACGATACATTATGTTTTCATGCGATGGTAGAAAACCTGAGCTGCGAGACTTGGAATTTTTTTACAGGATGTTTTTGATGGGATATACTTTACTCTTTCAGAAAAGCAATTTCTAGCCGTGGTCGAAAAATAGAATTTATACTGGATTGTTTCATTTTCATTTTTAATATTTTTGTATTTGTAGTTCTTGTAGATTTCATTATATTTTCGTACTAAGTAATTGTTTTGTTCCGTTATCATTTGTACCAAAATCAAAATTACATATCGGTATTTCATTTCCCTTTGTTTAATTTATATTAAATGCTGCGCTGTTGATGTACCTATTTTAAACAAATAAATAAATAAATATATCTAAGAGAGAGTTGATATAACCGCGTGCAATTCGTGTGTGGAGAAGCGGGCACGCAGTAATTGGTTCGCCGCAACGTTTCTCGGAACTGAGAAAATTCTGTGCCATGCTTACCACACCACGTAGTACAGACACTTTGAAACTGCGCTACATTAAATTGTGTATAGTTTTTATATACTGCCTCGGTGGCGTAGTTGTACTAGGGAACGGTTACAAAGCTGAGGTCTTGGGTTCGAATCCCGGGTTGGGCAAAGTGATATTGGATTTTTCTATTAATTATCAGCCCAGAGTTAGGAATTTGTGGCCAATATGGCGATAGGCTCGCCACCTATCACATCGTGGACCGGAACATACAAGGCGAAATGTGGGTGTCCTGGCACCTCTGCCTACCCCTTCTGGGAAGAAGGCGTGAGTTTATGTATGTATGTATGTTTTTATATTGCTCGTTTGTTACCTGCAAGTGGACTGAATAGATAAATATATTTTATTTGTGAATTTATTCTATATCGCGAGTGTGCAGCGTACACTTTGGTATGTAAACAATTTAATCGTTTTGAAACAAACAAATTAATATAACCAACAGTCACATAAATACATAGTTCTAATTCTGAAGTATATCAAGGGATTTTTTGGTCTTCAACCCAGAGTTCAGAATACCAGTATTTGTGGATCATACAAAATTTTTTCTTGGTATGGGTATTGTGATCCTCACTCCACCTCGTTGGAGTGATGATATCCGAAAGATGGCTGGTAGCGATTGGAGACGTCGGGCTGAAGATCGAGCCCAGTGGCATGCCATAGGAGAGGCCTATGTCCAACAGTGAACGCGAATAGGCTGATGATGACAGGCCCGGATCTAGGGGGGGGGCAAGTCGGGGTCTGTGCCCCGGGCGGCAAGTTCAGGGGGCGGCATATTGAATCTTGGGAGACAACTGCAAAACTCATCAATAACGTAACACCACTTACACTTTTTTTTTCGTCGTGCGCGAATTAGTGATTATGCGACACGGGAGCGTGAAAAAGAGATGAAAACGAAATATTTGGAATGTAATTTATCCGTCTCAACAGTTACGTTTAGTTTCAAATATCCAATTTGTGTTTACTAGTTAGTTTTAGTTGATTAACCGAACGAAGAACGAACGTCTTTTATGTGGTACAGGCAGTGGCGAATTTACTAGTATGCTGAGTAGGCTGTAGCCTACGGCGGCAGATTTTAAGGGGCGGCAAATCTGGGCCAATTTTTTTTGTTTTGATTTACTGAAATAATAAAAGGTAATATTTTACACACTGAAAAAATGGGGTTTGAAAATTAAGAATAGTTAAAATATTTCAGTTATATGTTCCGACGTCTCCACGTTGACAATAAATGTTTAATAATAAACACTTTATTAAATATCTATACTTGGATATTATAAAATATTCCAATAATACAAAAATTATAAAAAAATCTTGATTAAATGTGAAAAAACACCTATTAACATTGATTTTAGTCTTTACAGTTCCTTGCTATGAATATTGTTTTTTTTTTATTGGTCATTTATTGTTTTCATGCACCCAGTGGTCAAGGGGTGGCAAAATTCCTCCACGGTTTCCTTTGCCTGTCGTAAGAGGCGATTAATAGGGGTCATTGGAGGCGCTGGCCAACTCTTAGATGTGCGGCAGAACTCGTGGCTTCATAGCGGACGCCCACGGTTAGGGCGTCTTAGATTTTTTCAGCGATCCAGTCTGGCTGCAAAATCTATGCGGTACGGACAATAATTGTCCCCGTGCGCCAGATTGAAAGGCTGAACACCCCGACATGCACCTTATGATCCCCTCGTAGATATCGATTTAAAAAAAAGGTATTTTAGTCACCCTGTTTTGAGGAAATTGAGTTTGAATCAGACCTGGAAGTTTTGAGGCCTGAGAAGGCTATCCTTATAATATCCGCCATAATATCTGTGCCGCTGTACGTATGAATAATGTATATAAATGTATGTGTATGGTGTCCTACCACGAGGTCTATTTCAGTCTACTTCTGCCCTATTAACCATAAGACGTTCTATGGAGTCATTAATTCGTCGTGAGAAACGACCGAATATTCGAAGTATACGGGGCCATACTATCTTGGAAAGACGCTACTTGATGCCGAGTTCTTGAAACGTTTGTGTAGAATTCGGACCTGATATTCCAAGCATTCCAACAACTCATCTCTAGGGAATCTACATTTTTCTTCTCCCGTAACGTCCATGTTTCAGCGGCGTAAAGAATTACGAGAAAGTGCTCGGACAAGCCTGATCTTTAGTAGCCTTTGTAGTAGTACGATTCCTCCATATTTTCCTGAGCTTCTTCATTGCCCCTCTAGCCATCGCCATACGTCGTTCTATCTCAATGATACAACCACCATTGTTTTTTTTTAACAGCCCAGGATAAATGTACGACTGAACCAGTCTTGGAGGAGCCCAGCGACGGTTTGTGATGTGCATTGAAATTCCCCAAGACCATTTCAGCCGACGGGAACTACGTCCGCCCGTCATCAGCCACATGGCTGAGATACCTGAACAGCCGAGTCGTCTCATCGTCCCCGTTGTGAGACCTGTTAAGGCACACGTCGATGCGGCTCAGGCAACCAAGATTCACGTGCAAACACAAAGCGGAGAAGGAGGGGTCCTCCATGCAGCTTAAACAGTGACAGTAGATGTCCAACCGAATATACATACAAGCATACCCCGGATTTAGGCTTGAAGCTTTCTTCAAGCGAATATCCGGGGTACAGCAGGTAGGAATATTCGGCCGGACAACGAATCCGCGTCTCCATCAAGAAGAGCAAAACAGACTAGGCCGTCTCGAGATGGTGGTAGACGGCATTAAGGTCGTTTGGAGTTCGCGGATGTTGGTGAACTCCATAGTGAACGCGATGGTGATAGAGGATGGTGATAGGTGAAAGACCTGCTTTGTTTAATTGCGCTGTCATGAAGTTGAAGGGATGGGTTTGATGAAGAGGCATCGAGAAGCCAAAGTCCGGGTGGTAGGCTGAATGGGCACCGGCATGAAAGGGTCGGCATGTCGCTAAAGGTCGGCCACATCCGGTCACCAACCGGCACGACATACTCACCCAAGATTATGTGCGACATGGTGAGGCAGCCCCTTGTGGTGGTGAGCCACGATTGGGCTCTTGTACTGCACTGTCTCTTAGGCCGGCGGGTCAATACTTCTCCCTTCGACAGCGATCAAAAATACGTACAAAATCACTATCAGATCACTATGACGGTCTTTACGCCCCGTGGACGGTGACCGCTACCCAGACGGACACTCAAATCCTACCACCACGAACTGTGTCACTCATTTGGCACTACTCAGGGGTCACGTGTAGGAAAACTAGAGTCAAAGCCTACAGACGTGTGTGACGTTAACCCTCAAAAGTGAAGCTAATATAGAGCGTGTAAACATGTTTAACATGGTGGTAAAATGACGTTCTTTCCCGAAGGCCTGTGTTGAGTGGGCGCGGTGTCTGGTTGCTAAAAATGATGATGATGATTAAGATAAAAATATAGGCAAGGGGGGGGCGGCATTTTTCAGTTTATGCCTCGCCTCGAAAAATACCTAGATCCGGCGCTGGATGATGATGATGATGATGGGTAATGAACCTGTAGCTTCTTCTTATAAGCTTACTTTTAACAAATTGCGCCATAAAGATATTGAAGAAAAAACTTAACTATTGATATATTATTTAACAATCAATGAAGCTACAACAGTAAGTCAGGATCGAGCACGATGGAGATCCATAGACTGTGACTGACCTATGGCATACAGGCGTGACGTTTATGTATGTATGTACGAAGTTATAACCTTTATCATTAATTACGAAAGTATTGTTAAAAATAAACAACATTGTTTACAATTTTAAACTTAGCATTAAAGGATTAAATGGTAATCATGTTTACAATATGTCATTCATCGTGACATATAAAACCAATCAGCAGGCGATTACTCAAATGTTACTTGCACAAAAACCACGAACTTGCCCCATTAACGTGCCATTCTAGTACCAGTACTCACAACTAGATGTCGCAAGGATTGTCTTGGTTTAATCGTCTTGGCTTCTTAATACTTACCGAGAATATGACTACTTAAGTCTGGCAATTTAATCTGCTAGTAGCCTTTAGACAAATGTCAAAGCGAAGCCTTTCGTAGCAAAGGACACCTGATAATCTCATCTTGCACCTTCCTCTCTTTTTGTAATATAAAGGTTGTCAAGAAAGAAATTCTTAAATGTGCTGTGAGGAATTTCTTTCACATAACCAAACGTAACAATAAAAAAATATTCAGGTTCTTTTTTATAAGAAAGTGGAAAGAGCCGGTATTATAAAACAAAACGAGCTGTAGTAACGCTCTTTATTATTTAAGGTAGAAAATGACCAAAGACAGCTTTCACAGAAACGATGATAATATGGTGCCTCGGTGGCGTAGTATTTACGATTCGATTATATTGCTGAGGTGTCGTGTTCGAATTCCAGGTCGGGGAAAATGACACTGCACTTTTCTATTCATTATCAGCCCGGAGTAAGAAATTTGTGCCAGATATGGCAATAGGCTCGAACATTCAAGACGATTCCCCTTCTGGGAAAAAGGAGTGAACCAAAAAAAACACAAACTCTGGTTAAAATGTCCTTGAAATCGGAACACAGCAGTGCATTTAAACTGCTGTTTGGCGGGAGAAATAGACATTATGTTGTTTTTGCACAAGTCTACAGTTTTCGAGGTGGTTGCGATGGTTTTTGTCGCTCGTGTGAAGCGACGAGTGTTGCAAGCGGGCGTCGGCGCGTCGGCGTGTGAAACATGTGCCCACATAGCGTTTGTAATTGAAATGTATTGCGTAATTATATGTATAGTAATTGGGTTAACAGGGATGGTCTTCATAATTATCCGGATTATCGTTGTATAATGAATTACTGTATTATTATAAACGTTAAAATCAGACAACAGCCAGTGGAATAATGGATAAACAATAAATGAGACAATAAATAAGCGAAAAAAAGAAAAATGAGAATATAAAGCGCCATTTACGGCTGACGCCAATAATATAATCAATCGAAGAAATTAGATTGAAGTCAATCTGGATTGTTTTCTACTTTTCGATTTGTCATTTACCATGTTGCCATAGTTTTTTCGCTACTGAGATTGATTATTGGCAATATAGTATCAGAAAAAAGATTGTGCTGTCAATTCAAACGGCAAATTTTGGATTGGGATTGTTTATTGGCAGCGGCTGTTACACGGAAAGAGTCTCTCGCCTCGAAGATACGAGTATCGTACAGATATAAAAAAGTTGTGTCGTGTAAACATTTGCCCTTAAAACCAGAATACGTCAATTTTATAGAGATTATCGTATGGTATACGATTCTTGCCTGGAAGGCAAGTAACTCACCATGGAAATAGGCTATGAATTTTCGGCCATGATTATGATATGGTATTATCAAATACCCAACCCGCATTAGGCCAGCGTGGTGGACTATATGGCCTAACCACTCTCAAGCGTACTGTCGATTGTAGAGTAGGCCCGTGCCCTGCAGTGGGACGTATATGGACTGATACAGATACAGATTATCGAATATGTTGTGTGATTTACAATACTGTATATGGGTCATACTTCCGATCTCAATTCTATCTCTTGGTCTAGTGAATTTCATATTGTTTATATTTATTAAGTTATATTGGAAACATTATTTTAAGTTGTGTTACTACAAGAACTTAAAAAAATATAACTTGAAGTTCACTGTACTTTAATTATTCAACAATCATTCGATGGTACATAAGGTAATATGGTAATTACGCTATTAACGAGCTACTGATTGATATAAATCACTTTTTAAATATAAACGGGCAGTTATGTAAATAATTGTGTATTGTATTTATTTAACATATTATTATTTATTTTATTGTATTTATTTACGGCGAAGGAAAACATCGTCAGGAAACCTGCATACCATAGCGATTTATAAAAATTTCTATGGTATGTAAGTCCGCCAACCCGCACTAGGCCAGCGTGGTGGACTATATGGCCTAACCACTCTCAATCGTACTGTCGATTATAGAGTAGGCTCGTGCCCTGCAGTGGGACGTATATGGGCTGATACAGATACAGATACAGATTTATTTAACATTTAATTAATTGATAATATTGAACCTGATCAACAAAACTTCCTCAATAAATCGATTTCTCCTTGTCATTTCATTCATGAATGGAATTTCTTATCTCGTTGTATCAGAAACAGATTATGTACTACAATAGAAATCGATGCAAAGCCCCATATCATATTGACATTTACTTCCGCAACAACGCCCATCTTTTGTTATATAATATTTATTCTAAGATTTAGTTTGTGAGAAAGGTCATAGGTTTCGTGTAAGCACGTATATTTGTAATAATAGAGCTTGTTACTCTTATATAACCTATACATACACTTATTATAGAAAAACATTTTTGATTTATTTTTTTATATAATAGATCTAACAGGTCACCTGATGATAGATGTGATGCCGGCCAATCAAATCGGGAGGGGAGCGGGAAGGAATCAGGATTGAAAGAGGGATAGGATATTGTACATCCGACAATTTCACTGACCAAATGAAATGCGATAGCTATGCTATCGGTTCACGTCGATCTTTGAGATAGTTGTATCTAGTCTAGGAGGAACCTACCTATTCATGCTGAGTCATGGCAATAGCGTGGCTTTAACACTTATTTATACCTCTGGTGTAAATTCTACTTATGAATTATTCTCAAATTATGCTTATACTTAAGGCCTTTCAGCTTAAAGCTATAAAATTATAGTTTCTTGTTTTTGATAGCTTCTGTAACGCAGTTGGTTAAGACACCGATTGCGAAACCATGGGTCGTAGGTTCGATCTCGGCACCGAGACTAATGTTTGTTAGATCAACGAAAATTTGTTTCGGGTCTGAGTGTTGTAAGATACAAAGACTTTTAGTTTGTTCCTTCGACACAAAACGTATAAGTACTTTATTGTAGGGAGAGAATATGGGAATATTGGGCATATTGTTAATATTAGACTATACAAGTTTAATCCATTAATGACTTATCAAAATAAATAATAAATTAGCGATAAGGCCGCCTATTGTAACTGTGCCTTTAGTTTTGAAATGCTTTGTAAGCGTCTTTTATTTTGGTATTCAATAAAGCTTAGATATTTGTATGTAAATATAAATAAGTATTGGGTTTATAAATAAGTTTAAATTATTATAGGGTAACAATAAGATCACGTAGTCACCTGCTGTTCTATTGTAATTTAATGGATATTGATTTATTGTCATAAAACAATAACCATTAAGTGCAATGAGCAGTTGAAATGGTAATGTTTACACAATGTTTTATAACTGAATCGGATCGGTGGTCACCGTTGCAGGTTAATCGTAGCCTTACAGTTGTTTCTTACTATTTTCTATAATTTAGTTATTTAAGTTGACACAAATAAAAAATCAAAAAGTGATAGTGATTTTACAAAGTTGGCATTTCGTTTCAGTTTCGTAATCATTTTTTCTTTATATTTGCATCAGCCCTTGTTAATGTTGAGCAGGGGTTCCTGTTACATATTTTAAATTTGACGCATTTTTAATGTGCACCATAGATTGCAACAGTCACTTGTTTTTATTGTTACTGTTTTGTTTTCTCTCTGTGCTCTCTGCTCTTTGCAATACGCATCCATGTACAATAAGTATTTTTGTAAATCCTCAAGTAATAATATATTAGTTTTAATCTTTCAAATAATAGTTTCATTCTACAGTTCCTCCTCGATAGTTCGGCTGTTGTAAATAATCAAAATCAACGGCCATGATATGGTCATATAATTGGTAATGGTAGTTAGTGGTCGCGGAGTGACCTCTGTCTCCAAATGTTAGTGCTGCTTTTGAGTAATATTATCTAAATATTAAATATTCTGACTATCAATTTACATTATAGGAGTGAAGATTCTCTCATATATATATCGATTTTGAGACCAATCGGGCTAATAACTAAAAAGTTACAAATGGCGGCTGAAATGGTCAATTCTGACTATTAATTTAGAATATCGGAGCCAGCATCCCTCAAATATCGATTTTGAAACCGTTCAAAACACGAAAATCGAATAAAATTTCCCCGTGTTTGCTAGATTTTTCACTACTGCTATATATAGCCTATTCATCGATAAATTAATTATCCGGCACAAAAAAAAATAGGATCAGTAGTCCTTGAGATTAGAGGTAACAAACAAACAAACGAACTCTTCAGGTTTATATACTAGTATAGATTTAAATACACCCAACAGTCACATACATAGTCCTGACCCAACATTAAGATCGAGTCTTGTGTCGAGAGCATCAGAAACTATGAGAGACGTTTCGGTCTCATAAACACCCAGACACGGGACAAATATTTGTGCGCCGCGCAAACATTTGTCTCGTCACGGGGAACGAACCCGCGGCTTCTTGATTCACAGCCGGCGTCCAACCAACTGCGACACGGAGGCTGTCATATTTGTAGCGAGTGAACCTATGTTCTAAATATGATCTTTAATATTGTTACCGTGTATTGGATCTCAAGAGTTCTGTGAATGTCTAATTGGTCTTCTATGCAATTCCAATGAGTTAGAAATAAATTATTTTACATTTGTCACAAAACGGGGTACAAAATTATAAACTGGAGCAGAAATAACTATGCTGATTTTATTGTACATTCGAAGAATCCAGCATTGATACAAATCACAAATTAAATAGAATCCATTATGCAAGCTGTATTTGATTCAGATAATGGGTATGGCAAAAAAGCTTCAATTTGGAATATTTTATGAAATAAAACGTACTATTACATGTGGCAACGTAAACTATTGACCTTGGGGTCGTTGCGACACCCCTGCCCATCGGCCGACGGCGCAAGCTTGAAGCGCGGGATGAGAGAGAGGCTCATCTCGAAGGCCTTTGATGCTGTGTACGGCGAAATTCAGAGCTATTCATGTCAAATATACAAGGATTTTTTGCTAGAAATCGTTAAATTTTTTGCTTATGTCAGAGTTTATTTGCAAAATTGCCTGCGTAACAAAAAAACTCCTTTTCAGATATTAGTAAAGATATAGTAATTACCGTTTCCAAATGTTTTAAAGCTATGAAAATACGGCTTTGAAGAATAGATGAGATCGGAGGGTTTTTCTTTACTCTATTAATTTTTTCCATAAATATTTTTCCTTTTTTATTTTATTGCCACAAGACGTCTCTTACAGGGTATTAAACATTTACAGCATGCCACTAGATGTAAGGCACATGTACAATAGATATAAATAAATAACACCCAACAGTCACATACATAGTCCTGACCCCACACTAAGATCGAGTCTTGTGTCGTGGGTATCAGGAACTACGAGAGACTTTTCGGTCTCACAAACACCCAGATCCGAAAGAAATATTTGTGGGCCGCACAAACATCGAATCCGCGGCCTCTCGTTTCACAGGCGGCGTCTAACCGCCTGTTCCACTGAGGCTGTCAAAGATCCCTCAGAGAAGCTTAAGCCCTATTTACACGGGGAAATTTCTGCCTCGAAGATGCGATTATCGTAAGGATTTAAAAAAGTGGTACTGTGTATCGTGTAAACATTTGTCAAACACGATAACGACGACATAAATCTTTTGACGGTCATGTCATACGATAATGGCATACGATTCTTGCCGCGAGAAACTCTACACGTATAAATGGCGCTTTATGACAGCCTCCGTGGCGCAGTTGGTTAGACGCCGACTGTGAAACGAGAGGTCGCGGGTTCGATCCCCGCACACAAATATTTCTTCCAGGTCTGGATGTTTGTGAGACCGAAAAGTGTCTCGTAGTTCCTGATACCCACGACACAAGACTCAATCTTAATGTGGGGTCAGGACTATGTATGTGACTGTTGGGTGTTATTTATGTTCAGTAGTGGACTTTCTGAGACTAATTCTTTTATTGATTACCTCCGCTGTTTTTTATGCTATCATAAAGATCTAAATTCTACTCGCTACAACAAAGTTTAGTACCTTTTCTTAATAAACACCCTGTGTGAACTTTTATACTGACTCGGCCCTAATTTTTCAAGCGTTTATCTAGCTTGGATCTCGCTGCCCGTCCATTGTAGCTGAATGCATTGTGTTCGCACAATACCGCGTCTGCGCCTGACTGTTGCAACTCGTTAAAATTTTATAAGGTAATTAGGAATTGTAATTAGTCGGATAGTTATGTATATTTTGATAGCGTCGTCAAATGTTTGAGATAAGAAAATAAGATAAAATATTAAAAAGTTTTCGTTATTTATTTGAATGGGTGTACGTAGATTTAGCATATAAAATTGTGTTTTTATTATGTGTTATTCCTTTGTTTATGTTTTGAATACAATAAATAATTATAGATAATAAATAATAATCAGTTCGAATTGGGTATATAGGTACCTGTTATGACTGTGTGTGTTGAATAAATAAATAAATTAAAAAAAATGCGCAAATTGATCAAAAACACACACAGCATCCGCGTTTTATCAAACTATTCTGCTTTGCTTCATTTCTTTGCGGTCTCACAAAACATGGAATTCAAACAAATACATGTTAATTTTACTAACATTTGTCCCAACAATCGAATCCGCAATCCACCATTCATTAGCCAGCTTTCTAACCACTGAACACTGGGCTTCTCATTACAGTCAGATAAATCTTGAATTTTCCAACTGTTTTGTGTGTGAAGTAGGTTGTGATAAAATAAAATTTTAATTATATAAAAATGTCATTGTATGGTAATTAAAACGGCCTTACTTTACGTGAATTAGAAGTAATTGTTAATTGTCTGTTGATGGTACAATATGAGGATATTTCATGGGCGGTTGAGATACCATCTGCAAGACAATGGATATGTGCTTTGTAGTGCTGAAGGACTGTGGATGGACAAGGTTGAATATTTTCTTTAAATAAACAAACTTTGAAATAAAACTACTTTATTTACGGTTTTTTTATGTATACAAAAATTAATAGAAAATTTCAAATCATTACTTTTTAGGTCTTTATCGATCTCAAAATCTCTTGTTTTCTCCGAAAACACTTAAACCCTTTGAATTTGAACTCAAATCACTCGGTGCTATCATCACTAAGCTTATGAACCAGTCTAAAAACTTACAATATTTACTACCTCTTAATCGTAATAAATAATAAGAGACTACTGGTGATAACATATTACTGTTTATGTTCCGTAATAATCGGTTATATTAAGTAATGTAGCAATAACCACCTCGGTGGCGTAGTTGTACTACGGTACGGTTACAAAACTGAGGTCTCGGGTTCGAGTCCCAGGTCCGGCCGAGTGATTTTGGATTTGTCTATTCATCATCAGCCCGGAGTCAGGAATTTGTGCCCGATATGAATAGGCTCGCCACCTATCACATCGTGGGACGGAACATACAAGGCGAAATGTGGGTGTCCTGGCACCTCTGCCTGCCTCTTCTGGGAAAAAGGCGTGACTTTATGTATGTATAAATAAAATATTCTGTTAACTACATAGACTAAAAATTTCTCGATCCGAATGCCTTTTTAACGTAATAAATAATAAGAGAGTACTGGCAGAGAGATATTATCGCTTCAATGAGTAACACCTTACTGTTTACGATCCGTAATAAATGCTTGTGTTAAGTAATAATAAGGGCCGTGAACAAGTTACAGACAATAAGTATTATATAATATTATTTAAGAGTCAGCTGATTCAAATTTTTCAGTGTTTCAAACGCTTTTACGAGCTATTTATAGAAGCTGTTTTTTGTTCGCCTGATGGTAAGCGATACGACTGCTCATGGACAGTAGCAAAACTAAACGACACCTTAAGTTACAAAGCAATGTTCGGCACTCCACTGCGTTCGCCATCCTGATATATAAGATGTTAAGTCTCAATATGTCCAGTAGTTACTCTGGGTACAATATTTTTCAAACCGAAACACAACAGATCATTTACACTGCTGTTTGGCGGGAGAAATGGTCATTGCGGTGGTACCTATCCAGGTGGCTTAACATGTATGAGAGACCAACCACCAGTAAAGCTAAATTTAATCTTACTATAGCTTGTAACAATTATGCTCAATATTGAAGTAAATAAACACGAAACTAGTCACGCTTCCGTAGCCCATTATATTATTATCATTATTATGGTTTTCATTCATAATGCACGATGGTCTTTATAGGGCAAATACGATTGTCCAACCACCAGTTGGATAAAGCCATTATAACGAAGCTTTTTTGAAGCACTAAGGAAAATCACTTCGCGGAGTTGCATAGAGAATGAAAAGTCAACTGTAAAGTTGGCAGTCATAGTTATATTATGGCAGATTTTGCCTCAAAAACAATCAGATAAAATCAATCAAAATCAGTTTAACAACAAACACCAAGAACTGAGGGATTTTACTGCGCTTTTCTCTAAAAAATGTAAAAATTAAATCAAATTCGCGATAAAATCATTAAATAATAGTTTAATTTCAGTGTGTAACATTTCTGTAAATCTAAGAAACCATTATGAAGTAATTGCAGGCAAAATATCTCCATAGATAAAGTATAGTTTAATTGAATTTATTCTAAAATAATTTTTAACAAATTTTATACGAACTTTGAATCTGTTATAATGTTAGAGCGTCGTTATGGCGCTCAATATTAGTTATAGTCAATAAAAGGGAAAGGTAAACACCGGCGGTCGAGGTCGCCGATCTTCCCGATAGAACCACGCGGAAAATACGTAATAAATGCAATAATTTGATACTTTATTTTATTTATTATAAAACTCCAAATAATACGCTGGTTGAGTAATTATATTTCCTCTATTTTTTCCTATATTTTGGACATTATCACAAGGCTCTCTACAATATAGAATTCACATATTTAAATGCCTTCAACATTTGTGTCTGTAACAATACAAGGCAATTCCTCCGATTCGGCCGTACTTCACATCAGCTGTTGACAACGTTCCATATTCAAATCCTTATTCTATTCTTCTTAATATTACAGCCAGCACCATCGTTATAGTAGAATAGGTTGCTTTACTTATCGCTCATTCATAGAAATCACCCGTTACAATATGTTCCACTTGACTATTCTGACATTTATAAAATACTAGCGGCCCGACCCAGCTTCGCTTGGGTGCATATATTTTTTGATTCCACTCCACACCAAATACATGTTGTTTTTCGTATAAACTCTTGTATGCCTAAACTTGACGTAGCTATCCTTCTGTCCGGCTCAATCCCGTCTCATCCGCCTGTTCAGTCTCTTCAACTGTACTTGTTGATGAAATAATTTATTTTGATAAGGATTAATAGCATGAGTAAAATAAACGCGTTTAAATGTAGTCTAAAAAAAATTCAAAATTTTTAAATAAAAATGTGGTTGTTGTGCCTCACTCGACATAGATAGGTATAGTGTGTCGCGGACTTTTTTGTAGATATTTATAAGATCTACAATTAATTATAGCATTTTATGGTTCTATCTTTTGTAGTTTAGGCAGCGTACGCAAAATAAGTAACTTCTTTGGTTGATTTTTTTCAGTTTGTGTTCGAAAAATCCAAATATCTTACGGAACCCTATTTTTTTCCAAAATAAAATATAGTCTATGTTACTCGTGGATAATGTAGCTTTCGAATGGTGAAAGAATTTTTAAAATCGGTCCAGTAGTTTTTGAGCCTATTCATTACAGACAAACAAAGTTTTCCTCTTTATAATATTAGTGTAGATATAATATACACATAGTCCTGACCCTAAACTTAAGGTTTCTGCTGGAGGAATCAGAAACTAAGCTACATTTCAGTGTAGTAATACCAATACTTAACATTTTTGATCTTAAAATATAGAAAAAAAAACAATATTTTATTCAGTGATGGGTGAAATATTTTTCAACAAATTCTGAATCCATCATCGAATTTCTTATTTGTGCTCTTACTTCCAAATTTCCCGTGAAGAACACTTAGATATGCAGCTTTATACACTGTGTTTTCTTTCACTATTTTATTAAAAATCAACAAGATCTATTAATCTATCATTTACTACGAATATGTATAGCAAAAACTATTCAATTTACAAATTGGTCTCAATAATATATCAAGGTCACAGTATTTGCCGTACTAATAAAATATATTGCACATAGAACATATAGAAAAACATGCAATTGTCGCACAACCATACTACATTACGGAAAGCGCGGCAAAAACTCAACACGGCAAGCTTGAGCAAAAACAGCTGGCAAAAAATAATTAAATCGAATATGGTAATTTGCTCGTTGCATAGCTAAATGTGCAGTTATCATTTTGAATTTATGGTTTCATATTACTTCATTATCTTGTCTTGATTCTTTTTTATGGTTTATAAAAATAGGAAATGGCACCGGGTCAGTTTCTCCCTACTATCAAACACTATCAAATATGTTAAAATAATATTTTGAACACTAAAGAAGCCTTTTTATTTTCACAGATGTTTTATGATATATATGCATATTGTGAATTAAATTACCTTTTCTATTCCACAGACTAGAAAGCGTAACAGTTTTATTTGAAACCATATAAACTCAAACAATTTAAAATCAACGCCAACCAAACTCAAAACAAAAATTGAATAATCAAAATCACAGAATAAAATTCAAATATAGAATACATACCTCGTTCATCCGTACACACACTGCAGAATTCAAATCGTTCCTTATTCAAAATTTGTTCTTAGTTCAAAAAAATGTTCGTTATTCAAAAATTGTTCTTAATTCGAATATTGTACGTGATTCCGATATTGTTTAGCCGGTCGCGGTGTCGCGAGCGCGTGGTGTCGGCGCGAGGCGGTGTTTAGACTGACGCCGGCACTTAATGGAGCTTGCTGTTTCTTGTTTGTTGAATGAGCATTGAGCTTAGCATTACGCTTGTGTGGTGAATGGGTGGGTAAAGTTGTATTGTATTGTAGTATGAAGGATTTATAAATATATATTTATTTTATTTAAGTTGTTGAGTCAGGGGGATGTTCTTGCTTATTTATAACATAAAATCTTACGATTTGGAGGTCAAGTATTCACTTTCTATATATACAGAGTTTAATCGATGTTCAAAGTAGAGTTGAATTTGTCTTCAAATCCGACTATTTTTTTTAAATAACAATTTTTTTCCATCACAATATGTTACTAAAGTCACCGTAAATCTGTTATAAAAGGCGTATACAACAAAATGTAAGTTTAAACTAGTTAATTCATGCAGTTTCTTTACAAGTTAGTTTTTATCTCGCGCCGCTTCACACGCGGGAACAATAGATTTCAACGCGCGAAGTAATGCGCGTGTTAGGCAAATCGGTCGTAGAGTTGCGTCTACATAACTTTAAGGGGTATTTCATAAGGGGAGGGGATTTATAAAAATGGGATTTGGGTTATGTATTAGATGAAATATTTATAGTATGTGTTTGTATTGGTATAATTTTTGTGCGTAATATTATGTTATTTGAGTCAAAGAGGTGGTAGGTCTCTCATATATGAGAGGCCTCCTGGGTAGGTATCACTACAATGTCTAATTCTCCTGCCAAACAGTAATGTGTACTATAATGTTCCAGTTTTAAGGATTTTGTAGTTAGAGTAACTACTGGACAGATTGAGACTTAATATGTTATGTCTCAGGATGGCGAGCACAGTGCAATGCCAAATATTGCTCTATAATTCATGGTGTGGTTTGGATTTGGTACTGTCTATGTGGCATGCTCATCTTGCCATTCACAGCAATAAGAAATAAATATTTTGTTATCAAATTGTAATAGTATAGGATTTTAATGATTGTTGAGTTATGCTGGTGTACTTTTACGTATTCATACTGTTTAATCATATGTAAAAATACACGAGAGTGGATTGTTTTGGCATGAATAAAAAAAAATAATGTTAGCGAAAGAAAATAATTATGAATTCAGTGACCATTTGTGCGTGTGATATAAACAAAAATACGACACACTGTGGGCCTGTGAATATTTAATAGTATGGAGAGAGAAAAAAATGGTAATCGGTCTCCAGGTACTTTTAAATTGCATGGCTTAGAAACAAAAACAGTTAAGCCCAACCACGAAGGAAATAAAAAGTGCGTAAAACAATAGGACAAAGGTCACATTCTATATAAAAGTAAAAAAAAATTTGAGAGGTTGTGGCGAGTAGTCACGGTCGAGTAGCACCGGCGCCAAGGCGAAGGTTCCGTACAAAATTATTTAACAATTATGTAACGCTTTTTTGTGAGTTTCGCTTCAGTTGCCGTGTAATTGCACTTTGATGGGCAATATTCTGTTAACTTTTGGGTCATTGGGTAATTTATACCAAATATTAAACTGGTTAAGCCTCCAAGATTATGAAATCTATGAAAAATTAATTTCTACATAGATATATCGCATGGTTAAATGACAAATAAACAATGTTATATACTCCTGTTTCACTTGTACTCTCTCCTCCCCAAATTGTATATATCACACACACATACACACACGCACGCACTCACACATTAAAATATACTGCATATATAACGTGAACATTTATTTTTTTGTGCAAGAGCGGGACATCTATGCAATTAAATAATAATACAACGATTTTTAGTGTTTTACAAGTTTTTACTAAAGAAGATTGAATTACAAAAAATAATCATAGCACTAAAATAGTTAGGCACAATTTATAAGCCCCAGTAGTGGCGTGACTTCCAGGCAGACACATAACGTACTCAATAATTGTGGAATAGTTATTTAAATCAAGATTGTTTTTTACGAAAGTGGAATAATTTGACCCAACAATTTTCAGTAATAATTTGATAAAGCATTTCGAGCGGTAAATACTTTTTGATCATCGTTTGGTCTGTTTGCAAAAGCGGGACTATGTTGGCCTTGCTGGGGACACCGGGACAGACTTCCTGAAAGCGGGACTGTCCCGCTTAAATCGGGACGCATGGTCACGTTATGTATATACCATAACACACAATAATACATACACACAAATATTTCTTTCGGGTCTGGGTGTTTGTGAGACCGAAAAGTCTCTCGTAGTTCCCGATACCCACGACACGAGACTCGATCTTAGTATGGGTTCAGCACTATGTGTGTGACTGTTGGATGTTATTTATTAAAAAAAACTTATCATTTAATTTTGTTAATCGTTCATACTAGATCATGTATTTTGATTACTGGGAGGTAAGAAATATAGTGGAAATAGAACTGTCTTTGGTTAGGCCCGGATGATTTTACAAAGAGGCAGACCAGGGATTGATGACCATGGATAGGTTACAAGAAGCGCCCAGTATCGTGAATTAAAAAAAAACTTTGTTTAGTAGTAGAATTCTGTGGGATCTTTTGTATAGATCGGGGTTTTGAGTTAGGTCTCTCATATGTGAGAGGCCATCTGGGTGGGTACCACCGCAGTGTCTATTTCTCCCGTCAAACAGCAGTTTAAACGCACTGTTGTGTTTCGGGTTAAAGGGCATTGTAGCCAAAGTAACTACTGGACATATTGAGACTTAACATCTTATGTCTCAGGATGGCGAGCGCAGTGGAGAGTCAAGCATTGCTTTGTAATTCAAAGTGTTGTTTGGTTTTGCATGAACAGTAGTTCATGAGCGGTCGTATCGCTTACCATCAGACGGACGGCATGCTCGTCTCTCATTGCAATAAAAAAATGTATTTTGAACAGAAGAATACGTTAGGTCAGTCATTAAATAATATGGTACCTGTAGTACCAATTTCTCACACAAGAAACTCCTTAATATCAGAATTAAAGCGGTAGAATTCACAGTACTACACAATACGCTAACAAGATATCGATCAAAGATTATGTAACGCGCAGATGAGTTACGTGCGGTAGATTCGTGACGACTGAGTTTTTACGTGTTACGTGTGCGGTCGTGATGCATATTACTAGTTATTACACACGGATTTGTTTGAAAATATCTGTATCAGCCCATATACGTCCCACTGCAGGGCACGGACCTACTCTACAATCGAGGGTACGATTGAGAATGGGTAGGCCATACAATCCACCACGCTGACCTAGTGCGGGTTGGCGGACTTACATACCATAGAAATTCTTATAAACCACTATGGTATGCAGGTTATTTAGATTTTTTCATTTTTCTTTTTTTACCATCACCAGATTCACAAGGTTTTTTACGCCAGAGATGAACGGGCAAGAAACTCTAGCGTTCTGTGTTGCTCTTTTCAAAACAAGTATTGGGTAAAAACCTGTAAATAGTAGTAAGTATGTTGAATAAATATATAAAGTTTACAAAACAGTGATTATAATACAAGAGTCGTAGCTTAGTTTAATTCAGACTAGTTCATTTAATAATTTATGATAATAAGCCTACATACGCATAGCATACGCCTTATTAGGTCATCAACATTGGCTAAGCGCTTTTAATAAAACCTCCTGGGTTCATTTCCCAGTTCAGGCAATATAATTGGTGTAGGTATTTTGATATAAAAAGTCTTTATGTAATACAATTGCAACGATTTGGTTCATCCTACTCTATTTTAATATCACAAAATATTTTACAATAATTATATTGGCACGAAAATAAGAAAACACAATGAATAATCGTACTCGTATAAAAAAACTGATTCCAAATTCAAAATATTTAGTTTTTTTATTGTAACAGTATTTATATATACATACATACATAAACTCACGCCTTTTCCCCAGAAGGGGTAGGCAGAGGTGCCTGGACACCCACATTTCGCCCTGTATATTCCGTCCCACGATGTGATAGGTGGCGAGCCTATCGCCATATCGGGCACAAATTCCAGACTCCGGGCTAATAATGAATAGAAAAATCCAATATCACTTTGCCCGACTCGGGATTCGAACCCGAGACCTCAGCTTTGCATGCGTACCTTAGTACAACTACGCCACCGAGGCAGTCAAACAGTATTCACAGCCAGACTAATTATACGTATGTAAGGTCCCGCAAATTCAATCGCATTACACGTACGACGCTTTCCATACGTCACTTTCACACATTTAAATACCATATTATTTACTGCATCGGATTTAATAATGTTATAAATTACTGCAATTTTGCTACAGGTGTTAATGAAAGCGAAAGTTATCTGATTACTCAATCTTTTAACGATGTGTCTTATCTGTCTTTATTTTATTGTTTGAATAATATAATTGAAGTAAAATTAACTTATCCTTAATTTTTATTAGTTTTTTATTTACATACACCTAAAATATTATGTCGACATTGTATACTATGTCCGTAATCCGTGCCCTGGACACCAACATATATGGCTCACTCAGCTTTATGTTATGAAGTGGTGCAAACCACAATACAACGCTGATTTTCAGTGGCCACCTTAAGTGACGTACGGATGTCAAACCAACTACTTAAAACATTAGATTAACTTAGATGCTGTTTGACTCGCTTGTATGAAGTTTTTTTATTAGATAATTATACTGTCCCTATGTAGACAATACACGAAGCCTTACATACCGCAAAAAACAGATCCAGATGGCGCAATATCATCAAAGTAAAATATGCCCATGGTGGGGGTCACGACCCTCAGCAATGAAGAAATCGACTCAAGGAGGAGGAGGAGTATACTGTGTCAAAATATATTAGTTTGGTGAAAAATGCTGTGTAGGCCACACAACTATGTCATAACTTAGAATGATATTAAAAAATCGACCGTTAAAGCCTCGTTGGATACCCAACTGTCTAGAATTAGTCTATCTTAGGACGACCTATTATAGAAATAGGTCGATGCGCACAGAGTGGTAGTGTCTCATGGAAAACTGACGTGAAACACCTACGCCTATCAAGTATCAAAGCTTATCTTTGGTTCCCATTCTTTATCTTTTTATCCTGGCCTTTCTTTCTCCTTTATTTTAAACTATGGCATGTCACAGTTACTGCATTAAGAGATGGTAAGTACAAATGCCGTCTAGATAGAGTATCGAATGGCATCAGACGGCGGTCATGGCATTCGACACAATTATGCCGGCCCGCTAAGATGCCTCTTCACGCTGCGCTGCTTCTTACTTCTTATAATCCATCCCATAGTTGTCTGTTTGTTTTTTTTCTTTTTATTTCAGTATATTCTATTTTGTGGACAATAAAGATTTAAATAAGTAAATAACATTGAAATAAAACGATTATATACGGATTTTACCGCGGATTTGTTTCTTTTTACTTCTCGAAGTTTCCTTTACTTTACAGCTTTCGTGGTCACTGAGCGAACATTCGCGTAAATTTAAGAAACTAAATAAATAATATAAAGACATACACCCTAACTAGTGGGTTATGTTATATGTATGCATATTGCATTAACATAACATAGTAAAATAACATAGTATGTGACAGTGATAAGGGCGGAGTGGAGGTGTTGATAATACATAACGTCGCGCATGCGAGCGCTTTCCATCGCCGGTACATGCTGTTACAACACGTGCACTCCTAGATGCGTGTCCAGGGCTGTACTCCAGCAACTATAGTGGGGGCATCGGGCCCTATTGATTGTGAGATATTTTAGATGCTTTTATGTTTACAGGTTGATCACTTCCGAAAAGGTACTTGTTTAATGCGTTTTCTGTCATTAAATAATAATTAAAGGCCTTATTCATAGACATTTTTACCTATTTATTACAATGTTTTGTTTCCTTCGCTCAAACCAATTCTAAAGTCACTCGATAGAGAAATAACTGGAATCAATGGATTACGCCGTGGTACGGTATATCAAACCTCGTGTTCACTCTTTCCTGCAATCCTAATTTATTTCACCGTAGAGTGGAGATTGAAGAAGCTATTATCTCTTCGGCGTGCTCGTGTCGAATCACAATAAACCCCGAAAGTCTATCGCCAATCGAAACAATAACTATACCTTATTGCTCTTATGATTAGATGAATTAACGTCACTCTGTCTACGAAGTTAGAAAATTCGGGTCACAAATATCCATATATTTCATAATGTTTAGATATTCAAGTACATCCCTGTATTACGCATGGGTTTGCGTGTTTCACACAAGCTGCCTATAAAACTAACCAGTATGCAATCTATTTTATGGTATACTTGTTGCCTAACCAGTAAGCACAAATTACGCCCTATGGAAATTAAGCCTTGTTACGACAAAATAATATTATGAAAATTATGTAGAAAATAATATCGTGTTAATTTAAGTCCAAATAATCAAGTATTATAATTTATTTTCCTTTGATATAGGTGACACTTGTGATAGTTATTTTATCTATACATATAAATAAAATTGAAGTGTCTGTTTGTAAAGTGAAAAAAAAAAGTCCAACTACATATCGTTATATACACGATACCTATAACGAAAATGACCTTAGAATTTTTTTGTTTGTCTGTCTGTTCCTGCTAATCTCTGAAATGGCTGGACCGATTTTGACGGGACATTTATTGTCAGGTAGCTGATATAATAAGGAGTAACTTAGGCTACATTTATTTTAGAAAAAATCTTTTATTTTAGAAAAATAAAGTTTTTGTTAAATTCTACGCGGACGAAGTCGCGGGTACAGCTAGTATAAACATAAAAATAAGTCATATTTTATAAATATATGTTAAAAAGTTTTCCGCCCGGATAGCGACCACGGTACACAATCTTGGAAAATCCGCTAAACTGACGCACGGAAGTGTGTTAACTTTCAAGTTCAACTAGTGAATATGGTAAGCACATTGCAATACAATAGGATATTTGACTACGATCGATATTTTTATCATTTTGCGTACAAACTCAAATACCATTAAAATAAAACATTACTGTTAAAACAGTATTAAAGTAGCTTGTAACATGAAGCTTCTACATTATTCACTTTATTTTACACTACGTATTTCTCCTTCACTTTTTTTTTAATTTAATTATTATATTTAAGACAAAATAACAAAAAAAATCATTTAGTCTCAAAAAACCAATTACTTGGTTTGACTGTGAGTACATAGTAGTGTTTTACATAGTTAATATATTGCGAGTCGCGAGTGCCTAATTATAAGGTTGATAGTAAATATTTTTTGATAGTTTTAATATTAGATTATTTTTTTTTGTTAATCTTATATCCATCCAATGGTTGTCTGGTAGAGATTGCCTTAGTTAGATAAGACCATTTGTACTTCGTTATTTGATCATCTCTATAATCAAATCTAAAACAGATTTTATAGCTGAATAAATATGGCTTGAGAAAAGTTATGAGATAATAATACTGGAACGGACAAGTTGAATTGTACTGAAAACTAAAACGTGGTACTGATGTTTACATAAAAACTTAAGTTAGTTTGAAATACAGGGTACATACGAAAACGAAGCCGGGTGGTAGTTTTGGTGACTACAAACCGAATGCAAATCAAAATGATTTTTTTAATATCATAGTGTTTGGGTGGTAAATCCATAGTTTTCTAAAATATTAGTGTCCACCCTTTTATTTTTGAAGACGCTATGATACGCAAACGTTTTAAAAAATACAATGATACGATATAAAAAAAAAAATACAAAAAAATAAATTCATCGCTTTTCTCAAAAAGTCACTAAAATTACCATTCGGCTTCGTTTTCGGTTGTAGTGTTGATGTACACTCTCACTTTTCGCAAAAGTTGTGTTATCAGCGATCTGTTGTTATCAGATGCCCTCGACACTCACATCATGCAAAAAATTATATTTACGTAATGGACTGGTTTTTAGTCATGCCTCTCTTTACTTTCTGTTGCCAGAGTAATTCGTTTAATTTTTTTTTTCTAGCGCGACAAAGATTGTCTTCATTTAAGTGCAGTGCCGTACAGTGCAAGTAGAAAATATTGTGGTCAGAGAAGGTGAAACGGAGTGTTCATGACTTGGGGGTTACTTTTTGATCCGAAACCAAAATCGAAATTTCGAATGTCGTACGTAAAACTACAAGGATGTTTCTAGGTACCTCACGAAATGTTCGAATCCTCTATCTTACGTCGTAACCATATACGAGTACTAAGTTCCGAGTGAATAATAAGTGTCATAAAAATAAATAAATAAATATAAATACACCCAACAGTCACACCCATATTCCTGACGTCACATAAAGATCAATTAAGTTTGAAGTCATGCGTATCAGAAATTACGGGAGAGTTTTCGTTTCCATAAACTCGCAGACCCGAGACAAATACCTGTGATCGAACCCGTGTGGGATCGAACCCGTGGCCTCTCGTTTCATAGCCGACGTTTAACCAACTGCGCCATGAACGCTGTCAAAAACATAGAGAATAGTATTGATTTGTAAAAGTGGAAAATTTATAACTTATTTCCGACGTCGAATGTTCGATAATCCGTATTTCGTTGCGAGTAATAGTAAACCTCCAGAATGTGTGTACTCATATAAATCCATATATGTCCCACTGTAGCGCACGGGCCTACTATACGTTGACATTGTAGCTAGGGGCCCTACTATATTCAGCCGAAACGAAGTTCAAAACTTCGGACGATCGAAATTTTTTATACGATCCGAATGTAGATCTACTCTGTAAAAGTTCGAATTTGTATAACGTACATCGTAACCATAAGTCTATGGTTACGACCATAAGTCAATAACGACCATAAGTATATGTAGGTACATTCGTATCGCATATAAACTTCAATCATCCGAAGTTTCGATTTTCGTTTCGGTTGAATATAGTAGGGCCCCAGAGTAACTACTGGACATATTGAGACTTTGTCTCAGGATGGCGAGCGAGCCAAGCATTTTTTTGTAATTCAAGGTGCTGTTTGGTTTAACTACTGTTAATTAGCTCAGGCGACTGGTACGCTCGCCATTCATTACAATAAAAAGAAATCGAGAGATGGGTATCCAGCCAAGGCCTTCCACGTTTTATTTTTGTGACATAATTGTACTGCCATTACTCCGTTAGATCGTTCTTTATAAAATGAAAATGAATGTTCATTTAGATTCAGTCATTTTTTTATCTACCACCTGGTTCGGAACGTGGTTTTCACTAGAGAAGAACGGGCAAGAAACAATGATATATTATACAAAAAGAAATTGTAGAAATTTATAGTAATGAAAATGGCGAGACGAACATGCCATTCGCCTGGTTGTAAGCAATACGACCGCCATGGACAGTAGCAAAACCAAACAGTACCATGTATTACAAAGCAATGGTTGGCATTCCACTGCGTTCGCCATCCTAATAATAAGATGTCAAGTCTCATTAAGTCCAGTAGTTATTTTAGTTACAATATCCCTCAAACGGGAACACAACAGTGTATTAGCATTGCTGCTTGGCGGGAGAAATAGACATTGCGGTGGTACCCACCCAGACGGCCTCTTACTATGTGACCAGTAAAGCTAAGCTTAATCTTACTAAAGCTTTGACGAACCACAGCAAATCTGTACGTTTATAAAAATCGATATAATTGTAGTGATTACAGCGCTGTTACGTGGTGGGCCTATGACCCGGTTCCCACGTAGCCATCACTTTCCGTTTCAACTAGACGATGTGCTCAGTGCTCAGACACTAGTGAAGGCCGCTTTCGGTTTCATTGTCGATGTGAATGAAGCCGAAAGTTTTTGTTTGATGGTTGAAAGTTTATTTAATTTAAATCATATAGATATTTAATGTTTCGGTTATAAAGTTAAAGTAATTTCATGAAAAATATATACATGTCGAGCTATTTATTATTTTATTTACTTAAAACTTACGTATGCTTAAAAGTTTTATATCCGCACTAGTCTGTATACGTCTTACTGCAGGGCACAGATCTCCTATACAATGGAGAGTACTATTGAGATGTCTTAGGCCCCATCGTCCAAAAACGTTACAAATATTATTTAAAATGAATTCTACTGAATAAAAGAATGTAATACCTGACTATGGCGGAGTGGAATCGTTTTCTAAGCTAAGTTTTTATGGACAATATTTGGATTCTATCTACACGGTAGTTCACGATTTACGAGTAATACCAACACTAATTGATTAAAATATCGAAAATAATTTCGGCGTCTAAAAACCTCGATACCAGTGTCCCCGCACTATCGACATTTGCGAAGATGGATCGTTGCGAGCATGCAGAGCGGTATGTCAAGTTCTCAGCCGGGGATCCGTATTAACGTAATATGTAATAATCATTGAATATAACTAATTTCATTTCATTATAACAAGTCTGTCGAAATTATTTGAGGCGTATGTTCAAATGCATATTGATGATGGTAAATACGCTATTTTATTATTATTTTTTAATGCTTTGAATGACGAGATAAACATGCTGATGATGATGATGATGATAAGTGGGACCGTACATGAACAGTAGCAAAACCGTAGAACACCTTGAATTACAACGCAAGGTTTGGTATTCCACTGCACTCGCCAACCTGAGACAAAAGACGTAACATTGCTGTTTAGGCGGGAGAACTAGAGATTGTGGTGGTACCTACCCGGGCGGCCCCTCACATATGAGAGACCTACCAAACTTACTACATACATACATACTTACATACATACTTACCATCAGGTGAACCGCGTGCTCGTTTGCCCCCTATAACATAAAAAAAAACTGTCATTTGAATGTTGTTATAATTATTATGTGTGTATTGATAGTCAATCACTACGCACTAAAACGTTGACAGAAAACATCGTGAGGAAACCTGCATACCATAGCGGTTTATAAGAATTTCTATGGTAAGTAAGTCCGCCAACTCGCACTAGGCCAGCGTGGTGGACTATAAGGCTTAACCACTCTCAATCGTACTGACGATTGTAGAGTAGGCCCGTGCCCTGCAGTGGGACGTATACGGGCTGATACAGATACAAATATAAATATTACATTAGGATATACATTTAAGATTTCGTCTATGGATTAATTCTTGAGGTTATAAAATATTCTACAGTTTATTCTATACGTCTGTGAACTACTTATATAAAAATTCTACTGGATTTGTTACGGTGCCTGTACCTTTTGGGTTATTTGGTTATCGCGGTTGGGCAGTTGTCCAAGGCTCTAGTAATGTCGCAGGCCAAGGTTTGTTTTGCAGTAGTTTGAATGCCAAACCGGAAATACCGCAGCATTCATTTCCCGAACCAGTCAACAAATTTTTCCTGATCTTAGAGGGCTGGTAGTGCTAAATCAATGAAAGCCCTAAAAAGAAATACCTATTTCGAAATATATTTCTCAGGAATATATTGCACAATAGCCACAATAAATACATCGCGTTGCGTCGAAACCGGCGAAAGTAATAAAATAACAAAGTACTCTGTGGTAATAAAAACTTAATAGCTATCACATTTTGTTTATAATAAGTGGTACAGCGCCATCTCTGGAGTAATAATAGGACTATTTGAAATTGTATTTAGCGCTATCTAGTGATTATTAAAGAACTTCGTGCTCCTTGCGTAAAGGTTGGAAGAATATAGTACGCAAAATTAACGCAATGTTCTTCATTTATAACCATAAAACGCGTTTTAACAGTGATTATAGATGTAGCCCGAGCCTTTGCCTTTGCCTTTTTTATATAGGCCAGGCACGGCAGGGCGACAACTCAGGATTACCTATATATTCGTAGTGTATTATGCCTATTTCTATTGTTGTTTGAAAAGGGTTAGGAATTCCGATAGGGGGCGCTGTAAAATAAGATACCGCTGAAACAAGCATTGTCTTGAGAAAGAAATAAAATATCATTGCTTTGGGATATTAGACAGTCAGAGTTGCTTTGTACATTTTTGTTATTTATCAGATTTTTTTTTATAAAAATTTTGTAGCTCGAATTCAATTAAAAAAATTTAAACAAAAAATTAAAATACAATTTAACAAAAGAACTAAACAACATTATATAAATCAGGAGTCATTAATAGGTGTTTTTTTAATTTTCCTTTGAAACTTGTATACTTCGTTTTTTTCCTGATTACAGAAGGTAAACTGTTAATAATATACGGTAATCGGTTTTTAAGTGTTCTGTCACCATAATAGTTAGTCACTTTTGGTATTATGTACTTACTGTACTGTAATTTGCATATAAAACCTGTTATATTAATACAATAATACATATTATATACGGCATTCAACGCAAATTAATAGAAAGCGGTTTTATTTCATTATTTATTTACTGCCTACGTGTTGGGTCTGCCCGTGTCACGTGACACGAGGTTGGTGCAAATAATTTGTATTCAAGTAGCAAAACATAGTACCTTATTTTTTTGGCAATTAATATTTGGTATATTAAAATCAGTTGCGAGATGGGAATGGAAAGTAGACATATTACATATATTCATAATGAGTACTATTAGATTGTAATTAATAATTTCGACTTATTACAGCAAGTTTCCGTAGTGTAGCGGTTATCACGTGTGCTTCACACGCACAAGGTCCCCGGTTCGATCCCGGGCGGAAACAACTCTACTTTTTGCACGCACAAGGTCCCCGGTTCGATCCCGGGCGGAAACAACTCTACTTTTTGTATTTTTTTTATCAATGTTATTAGAATAATTATGATAATTATCAAAATCTATACGAGGTAAATCGAGGATGACTACGATCTGTTTATTCCATGGACAAGTACAAAACGACCATCTTTGCTAATTTATATGAACAGGCGTAATTTTGAAGCACATAGGTTCGAACTTCAAAGTAGAATTTATGTGGGATTTAATAAGTTCTTATATTATAATACGAGTATAGGCCCAAATGAAATAGTCGTTGCAATTTCTAAGTTCTATCGCGCAGTCACCACATCCCCATATAATCAAATCACTAGGCAAAACGTGGGTGTCCTGGTAGGACCTCTGCCGACCCCTTCTGGGGAAAAGACGTGAATTTATGTGTATTCAAATCCCTCTTAAGAAATTAAAAAGCAACGACTGAATCTTCGATCAAATATATTACTAGATTTTGTCCGGAACAAAATCACACGCCAAGTGGCCGAGGTGGCTCATACTTATACATACATTTGAATTTCGAACCAGATGTAAAAAAAAAGTCTTAAATTATAATCAACTACAGGCAACAATAAACTTTATTAAAATTAATATTTATTATGTTTTTGAACCATTCTAAAATCAAATAAGACCACATGCTTATTTGTGCTGTTATTTCTCTTGCCGTTTTTAGGCCGTTACTTTTAATCTAGTGTATATTTGACCAAGGGACAAAATGGTCTTTTTAAACGAGGTTTTTTATGAGGATTGAAATATTGTACTAAGTACGAATATGACGCAAAATATAATAAAAAAACACTTAGAATAATATAATTATGGAGCATTAATTAAATTATAAAACTTTAATTCCAGTTATTACAACGATTATTGTATTGTGTTCTTAGTATATGTCTGTCCTTGTCTAACCTTAGTATTTTGAATAAGCCGGTCTTTATCTTCCACCTAAGAGGTTAATGAGAACTTGTTATGCTTATAATTATAACTATATTCATTTCATTTGACTTGGTAATTTTAAAGTTATTTTTTATCAGACCTTAAGGAAATTTTTTATGACGTATTTGGATATGGGAAACTATACGCCATGATTTTACATACGGTTGAAATACCATGAATTTCTATGCTTTGTAAAGTCAGCCATCCTTACCACTTTCAATCGTACTCTTGATTGTAGAGGAGGCCCGTGCCCTGCAATGGGACGTATATGGGCTGATACAGAAAACAAGAGGTGGTGGTGGTATTTATTTATCACAAGCAATGGTTTATAGCTATACTCGTATTCATATTTAAATTAAGTAAGTATCTTAGAGTATTTGTAATATAGAGAGAGCGCTGGTACTTCAAAAACGTAGATAAAAATGGTGGTGCCGGGGCCACCTTTTTCTGATCTCCTATTGGCTGACATTTGACAGGTTGTCCAACATACACGAATTATTTGCAAAAGAAAAATAAAAATTTAATACCATTCAAACTCGTTTTAAAAAGATAATATCTATTTAAACTTTCGGTTATAAAAGGAATTTATAACAATTTGTTGTTAAATAATTAGTTTAATTTTCACTAATATAGGAGCGCTACCAACATTACGATCAAGAAAATATCTACGTTTTTGATAATGCAAATGTATGAGAGCGCTCCCTCTATATAATAAATACTCTAAGGTAAGTATATAGCATTTCTTGTCACAAAACAGCTCATGCTCAGCATGTTCTCGTAATAAAACCAAGGCTTCCACAAGGCCGGTAATTAAAAAAACCATTCATTATCATACAAACAGGTAGAACAAATAATCTGACATTTCCAAACACTTCTTTTTCTCACAAAGATTGATGTGGGGTTAAGATATGTGTAACTGTTTGGTGTATGTTTATTTAAAAATGTGTGGTTGCTTCTGTTATCACACAGCATCATGCTGAGATGTTGACCTGTTATCGCGAGTGAGCTGTGCAACATACTTACCTGTTATTTTTTTTCCTTCCTTTTTATATTTCGTCTCTTTTTGTTAAATTTATTGTATTGTTACTTTTTTATAATTATTGTACTGTGTTGTATGCGCAATAATAAAGCATTTTTCTTTCTCTCAATATTCTGATTCATAGAATACATTCCCTTGGTGGCGCTTTTTACTACGGACGATTGCAATGCTGAAGTCTCGGGTTCGAAACCCGAAAGAGATATTTGATTTTTCTATGCATTATCAACCAGTCAGAAATTTGTGCCTGATATCATACAGACTCGTCCCATATGATATCTTGGGACTGAGCACACTAGGCGAAATGTTTGTTTCATGGTAGCACTATTGCCTGTCCTTTATGGGTAAAAGGCGATGTTGGCAATGTTTATTTAAGTGTATATCTTATTTATATAATATACTGTGTTATGCATGTAATAAGCAATCTTGTTTACGTTAACAGAACCAATAACTCGTGAATGGAACAAGGCTCTCGGAGTAGGTCGCAAGTTCAATGTCATATGGGTGATATAGCTCTCAAATACCAACATTATTTATTCATAAAATACAAATAAAACGAAAATCACAAACATAAAAACTACAATTGGCGCTGTTACCGCTCAAAGGCAATATTTTACAGACAACCATGGGATGGATTTTAAAAAAGGATAAAAAGAAGGCAGTCTAAAGTGTAAAGGATAGAAGCTAACACGGAAAAATATATCAAATACAAATAATAATAGGGAATATGCACGAGACACCAAAATAAGTCAAATAATTTTTTTTGTAATCTTTATTGATATAGAAATATACCTTAAAGATATTATTTAAATTCATCAACTCTAAATCAGTAAAATAAATATTTAAAAAATGACATTTCAAATTTGCCGCGCAATTTTTTCGAAACGCTTGAAAAGGAAAGTGACGACAGAGTACACTATCTTATGAGGTTTTAGCTTGTTGGGTATATTGTTTTACGTATGTTTAAGAGTTATTTTATGTTTTCTTTATAATATTTAAAACAATGGGTTATTTTGTGAAGAAATACAGTTCTGTAGCAATTAATTAAAGAAACTTAATCCGAATACTACATTGTTAAGACAGTGTACTCTGACGTCACAACGAGTTCGCGCCAAAATGGCGTTTAAATGCTTCGAAACTGATAGTAGTTTTGATATTGTTTTTGTACTTTTTTGATTGATATTTTTAAAGCCATATATTTTTTCTGGTAATGTAATAACATACAGAATCGATTAAAAATATAAAAAATGACATGCATATTCCCTATTACAAGTAATAGTAAAATACTTATACAGGGTATATCAGGACTGCTACCGAAAACGAAGCCGGGTGGTAGTTTAAGCGACTTCAGATACAATGCAACAGACGATGTTGCAAAAAAGTGTCAATTTTTTTGTTATTTTTTTTCATATGGTTACGACCATTGGGTGGTAAATAATTTTTTTTCCTTAAATAATAGCGTATACACTTTTATTTATGCAGATTCTAAGGTATAAAAGAGCTTAAATTATATATAATTTTAGCAAAATTTATCAACCAAAATATAAAAAAAAAAATTTTTTGCGAAATTTTAAGTTGCATTGTGTTTGTAGTCACTAAAACTACCACCCGGCTTCGTTTTAGGTAGCTGTCTTTATATACCCGGTATATACATGTATGCAACACATACATTTACATAAACGAGTCTACTAATTTGTAACCCGCAACGAAACTAGCTGGTTGTATATAAGTTACCGTCCCGAAAGAATGCTGGTAGGTAACAGAACATCAGCTCTTGCTAATCGACACGTTTATGCCGGTGTACCATACCATTGAAGAGGATATTCGTATGACGTATCTGATTATTATAATGGCCACCGAAGATTATACTTTCGATGAATATAATAAAAAACGAAGTGATCCGTCAGAGAACCAAGGTAACCGACATAGCTCTGAAAGTTAGTAGGTTGAAGTGGCAATGGGCTGGCCACATACGTCGCAGAACGGATAACCGCTGGAGTAAGCGAGTTCTGGAGTGGAGACCGCGTCTTGGCAAACGTAGCGTGGGGCGCCCTCTGGCCAGATGGCGGGATGACTTGCAGAAGAGGGCCGGCAGGGACTGGATGCATAAAGCTGCAGACCGGGCTCTGTGGTGTACCTTGGGAGAGGCCTATGTCCAGCAGTGGACTGCAACGGGCTGATGATGATGATGAATAAAAAATGGAGACTAGCAAGAGATCTTGCATTGGTGTATATTGTATCTGGATTCTGGGCTACTCTGTTAATAACAGGTGCATTTGAGTCATTTTGTCCGGTTCAGAAATGGTGTTTAATGTAGCATAAACATGATTTATACACAGAAGCCAAGTACATAAGTGGGTACATTAAGTGCAATGTTTATTGGAGTGTAGCGCTTATATAACGCGGCCAGCCTTGCGGCACGGACAGCGATCTATTAGATCGAGCAGATTTGTTTCCACACCATAGTACAGAGAAAATCTAAATAAGTACACCCAACAGTCACATACATAGTCCTGACCCCACACTATGATCGAGTCTAGTGTCGTGGGTGTCAGGAACTACGAGAGACTTTTCGGTCTCAAACAAATCCAGACCCGATACATATACTTGTGGATTACACAAACGTTACTCTCGGTGTGGGTATCGAACCCGCGGCCTATTGTTTCACAGCCGGCGTCTAACCCACTGCGCCACGGATGCTGTGTATAGTTCTGACGTAGCGGCCTGTTAGTAAACGGACCAGACGCGGCTGCCAACATGTTCACGGTGGTTGCTGGTTCAAATCCCAGGGCACACCTTTGACTTTTCGGAGTTATGTGTGTAGTGATAGTCAATCACCACGCACTAAAACGGTGAGGGAAAACATCGTGAGGAAACCTGCATACCATTGCGGTTTATAAGAATTTCTATGGTATGTAAGTCCGCCAACCCGCACTAGGCCAGCGTGGTGGACTATATGACCTAACCACTCTCAATCGTACTGTCCATTGTAGAGTAGGCTCGTGCCCTGCAGTGGGACGTATATGGGCCGATATAGATAGTTCTGACTACAGAATTAAGAATAATAATCACTTTCTCAGGACGACAACAATACCAGTGTGTGTTAGATTCAGTGGCGTAACAATAGGGTGGCACATGCCACGGGCCCCCGGCCTTAGGGGCCCCGAGCCCGGCAGGGCTCTGGTCCGACAGGGTCTCAGGCCCGACAGGGCCTCGGCTCGATAGGGCCCCGGGCTCAAGCCCGACAGGGTGTAAGCAGATAGTTATGTAACATTACTAATGAAATTAAACAATAAATAATTGGCTACATTTCAAACACGAGAAACATTTCATCATAATATTTGATTTAAATGTTTGGTTTTGTTTTTCATTATACTATAATTTTAGTAAGAAACCAATAAATTACAATTTAATGAGGTAAATTACAAATTAAGGTAATATTTTCCAAATAAATATAAACATGTCTTGTTATAAAAACTATTTAAGTGGTAGCAAAAAAACGAAAGAGAAAGAAGAAGTCTGAAGCAATAAATGTACCCATAACACAAGTTTAATCTTACTTTGGGTACCAGTGTTCAATAACACTACTATAAGTTTTTGCATTTTACCAATGTGTGTTATTTGTGCGTGTAATGTAAAACATTTTTGGCGAATAAATAAATTATTATTATTATTAAATAAAAAGTTACCTCAAATAAGTCAGTACTTTGGGAACGAGCAATTTATTGGTGAAAAGGCGAGTAAACAGAGACCCAGAAATAAAAGAAAGGACTAAACTAAAAATTCCATAATAGCGAATCTCGGCGATATGGAATATTCGTACTCAAAACAATCACAACCAAGAACGAACAAAAATGAAATTAAACCATATTAATAGGAGAAAATATTAAATCTCCCTGTTACAGACAGGTGCCATTAAAATAAAAAAATTCGCCAAGAAACGCGACAATATTTTTTTGTGATTTTTTTAAATATCGTCGTGTTTGGCTGGTAAATCCATAGTTTTTGCTAAAATGGTATTGAAAACCGCTGCGTATCATAGCTTCTTTAAAACTAAAAGGGTGTACAGTATTATTTTAGGATATAAACTATTTAGTTAACACCCAAATTCGACGCTTTTTTTACAAATTCTTTTAGTTTCATTGTGTCTGAAATCACTAAAAATAAAAGGTAAAGTGAAACGATTTGTGATTGAGAAAGTTCCTGTAAACCCAAAGGCCCCTTCTTATGAGAAACAAATGTAGAAGACGTTTCACTGGCGATATAGTTTTAATGGCGGATTCGCTGGAGGAGCTGAACAAATGCTGCACGGTCTGGATTCAGCCTCACAGCGCATAGATCATAAAATTAACTTCAACAAAACTAAAGTAATGTTCAACCACCAGCTCAAAAGTGTTTCCGAATATGCCTACCTGGGGCAGTCTCTTTAACAAGGTAGAATAAACTTTGAGAAAGATGCTACGAGGAGTACTATATATAATATATATATCGAAAATTAACTTAGATTCGTGCCTTTTGTATGGCAAATACCGGTTACATTGGACATTAGATGAAGAGCAACAAAATCATTTTTTGGCACCAAGAACTTACTATATTACTCCTCGAATTTCTTATTTAGCTTTTCGTGGCCATAGAGATAGCGCAGATAGTAATAATAAAGGAACTTTTTTGAGTTGTTACTAGCAAAATGTGATCCTGATTTAGGGAAATTGTTAAATAAGTTAAATAGCCAAATAGAATAACTTAAGCCCGAAAATACAAAATGAGCTAATTGCTGTTTTGGGCCTAAATTTACTCCATTATATTTGATACAAATCATGAAAAGATTTTCGGTACCGTGTGGTAGAAAGAAATTAAAATGCCATTCGAAAAACACTCTTTTATCGTTATTACAGAATCCTTTTTAGACTTCATGAAATGATTTATGTTCTAAATCCGATGAGAAATATTCTGTAATGTACTGTATCAGCTCATATAAGTCCCACTGCAGGGTACGGGCCATATAGTCTACCATGCTGACCTAGTGCGGGCTGACGGACTTAACGTACCTTAAAAATTCTTACAAATCGCTATGGTATGCAGGTTTCCTCGCGATGTTTTCCTCCACCTCTATATTGCGTGCTGATTGACTAACAATACACGCATGATTCTGAAAAATCAGAGTTTTACCCTGGGATTCGAACCCGAGACGATCATGAACATGTTGGCAGCCGCGTCTGGTCTGTTTACAAATAGGGCCCCTTAAAAAATATTTATAAAAACGAAATTACTGTAATAAGTTTTTTTTTACATGTACGAAGGGCCCCATTTGATGAACTTTGCCACGGGCCCCCGATGGGGTAGTTACGCCACTGGTTAGATTAGTGCCTTATTGGTAATTTAAGTGGTTAGTAATATCTTCGACACTATTACGAAGACCCCCATATTTGTACGATTCCTCATGATGTTTAAGTTACTAAAAATAAACGTAATTTCGAAACGTCATTATGTTATGCCCTAGGTTTCAATATCTGGTTTGGCAAAAGTAAACATAATAAGTATTTATGGAACATGTGTCTCCTTAAATTTTGACCTACAACAGCGGTATAAATAAATCTAGTAAAACTGCCAATGTTTTTAAATTTCAAAATAACGTCATACTGTATAACCAGGTTGAAATAATAATAATTTTGTGTATGTTTAAAAATATATTTAAACTAGCTGACCCGGCCACGCTTCGCTGTGCCTTGCTTTTATATTCAATTATTTAACATAATAACTTTTTTTAATTTTTTTTATTGCTATGAATGGCAAGACGAACATGCCGTTCGTCTGATGGTAAGCGATACGACCGCTCATGAACAGTAGCAAAACCAAACAACACCTTGAATTACAAAGCAATGCATGGCATTCCACTGCGCTCGCCATCCTGAGACATAAGATGTTAAGTCTCAATATGTCCAGTAGTTACTCTGGCTACCCACCCAGATGGCTTCTCACATATGAGAGACCTACCACCAGTAACGTAGTAACTAAACAACTTGTATGCTTACACTTGACGTAGCTATCCTACTATCCTGCTCAATCCCGTCTTAGCCCGTCTGTTCAGTCACTTCTCGATCCGTCCCGTCCTTTCTCTTCATTATCTATCCCGTCTTATACCGTGCATTTGCATTTCGTCCTATCAAATCTGTCAGCTTAGTTAGTTCAGCATTTCTTGAGTTATAAATAGTGTAACTAACACGATTTTCTTTTAAATATATAGATCTAATTCAAGTTTTTCCGTAATTAGTTTTAATCACAGAAAGTGTTTTTAATTTTTCGTCACTCATTATTACTGGAATAAATATATTGATCAAATTAAGTTTACGCCTCATAAGGGGGAAATTACCACTAGTGTAACTACAGTCTACTAACTTTCGGTACGAAGATGTTCTGAAATTATGGTCCTGGGAATGAACTGAAAAATGCGCACAAAATGTTTTTATTTATTTTATCGACACCAATAAATCTTAACAAAAAAATCCCAGGGCGCACCTCTAACTTTTCAGGAGTTATTTATGTATTGATAGTCAATCACCACGCACTTAAGCAGCGAAGGAAACATTGTGAGGAAACCTTGCACACTATAGCGAAAGACCCGCACTAGGCCAGCGTGGTGGACTATATGGCCTAACCACTCTCAATCGTACTATCAGTTGTAAAGGAGGCCCGTGCCCAGCAGTGGGACGTATATGAGCTGATACAGATACAAAATTGGGCTGGTTGCTTGCTTAATAAGTAGGATCACGTATGTCGCCAAATTACTCTATAATTTTCGTCTCACATATGACTACATAATTCGTAATTCACATAATATGATAGGTATCAAAAACATGCATAATGTAGGCCTTGAACAAAACCACTATTAGAGTAAAAAATCAATATAGCATTACACATATCCTGTAATTTACCCAAACAACACAGAAATGTAAATTACTACAAAAAGATATAACTACTGCAATTTTGCGATATGGAAACCAAAATTAGTCTGAGGCTTGCCGAGCTTCGGTACTAGACTATTTTAGTACGAGTTGTTTAATCCTAGGTTACCAGTTTTGAGGTGTTGTGTGCGGAAAGGGCAGCTACTATCAATGTAAGTTTTTTATTGTATTCGTCTCATAAGCAACCCAATGGCTTAGGCTTAGTGTATATATCAAACAAAAATTATGCAATAAAGCATATTATAAAATTTCGGAATATCTAGATGATAGCAAGGCTTGGGAATAGAATAAAATTAAATAAATGCGTAGTATCTCGGAGCGGAAGTTTTAGTGTGCTCTGTATAATATCATCTTAATTAAGTAACTTATCACATTTGCTATTGTTTTGCTTTGTAAGTGATTGGGTATGTCATGCTCGCTAAAAAGTCTGTGCTTGCGGTGGCGTCGTGTGCCGGGTCGGTCACTTCCCTGTAGTATGGTTGAGGAGGCCGATGGCTGGCACATGCGTCATACTCGTGAACGGGTGCTGCTTGCGTAGACTGGTCTATCCAATCTGCTTACATTGTAACGGATTGATTGATCGAGTATATAACGCAATTATTCACTGCTTTAGCGAAAAAGAGTATACTGATCCTTCGTTTTGGGCGACTTCGCTTCACTCAGCCATATTTATTATAACATAAACATATTCGTGTTAAAAATATTTATTGTAAATTTACAACAATTTATTAATAAACTGCTTTGATTTAAATGTATATTATGTAATAATCACTACATTGTAAACTGGTTTTGAAAAGAGCAACACTAGAGTTTCTTGCCCGTTCTTCTCTAGTGAAAACCGCTTTCCGAACCGGGTGGTAGATAAAAAAAATGACTGAATCTAAACGATGTTGAACATTTTAATGGATTCAATAAATTATTTTCATTTTCATTTCATTTCATTTTCATTTTCATTTCATTTCATATTTAGAATATAGAGGGAGCGCCGGTACTTCAAAAACGTAGATAAAAATGTTGGTGCCAGCCACCTTCTTCTGCCCTATTATTGGCTGATATTTGGCAGGTTGCCCAACATGCACGAATTACTTGGAAAATTAGGATTATTTAATTCTACTCAAACTCATTATAAAAGGATATTAGCTACAAAACTTTCGGTTATCAAAGGAATTTAAAGCAATTTTTTGATAATAATTAGTTAATTTTTCACTAATATAGGAGTGCTGTTAATAAAAATATTTACGTTTTTAAAGACACTAATGTATGACAGCGCTCCCTCTATATTATAAATACTCTAAGGGCTTTTTAAAATACTTGGAGCATAGGAGCGTTGGCTGGTCTGTGAAATCACTAGTCAACGTTTTCAAAAGAGTTATTCGTATCTGAAGTATTATAAACAACTTCTGTTATTCACATCCTTGTCCCAAGTATAAGTAGTATAAGTAGACATAAGATTTTTTGGTACATGCAAAAATAGTTTTTGACCCCTCTGTTCCCTTTTTATTCGAAGCAGAGTACAGTGTGGCTCTCACACCAAAAAAAAAACAACTCGCTATAGTATGCAGGGTTCCCGATGTTTTCCATCATCGGTATAGTGCGTGTCACTCTCAATCGTACTCTCGATTATAGAGGAGTCCCGTGCCTACAGATAAAAACGATAGTCTATTTTATTATAATATTAACGTTCACATAACATATGGAACCTTTAACTCTTATTTCATTTGAATTCTTAATAGATATCCACACAAAGATCTCTAATAGTCTGCACGTGTTTTTGAACACAAATTGTAAGTGTTTACGCAAATGACATAATAACTCGGGGACAAGAATTACGTGCCGGCGCAAGGTCGAACTGACCAAAGATTACTATCACGACTGCGGTTTAGGTGGGTCGGTAAATATGAAAGTTATGTAATGAGGTATAACTCCAAATAATACACCAGTTGTGTAGTTCTATTCCCTCTATTATTTTCCGAAATTAAGTACATTATCACAAGGCTCTTCTACATCATCAAATACAACATCGTACCCAAACACAACAGTGCATTTACACTGCTGTTTGGTTAAAATAAACATCGCGGTAGTACCTACCCAAGAGGCTTCTTAAATATCGGAGACCAGTGACTAATTTTGTTCTATAACATTGGCATGAGCACAAATAGTGTATATAATATTGCCACGAAGACAAAAAAGGCTTATACCAATAATAAATTGAAGGATGAGTTCCATAATAGCGTTTTGCTTTGCTATCAAAAGCATAACTGTATCGATAAAGTATTCTGAATTATTTTCCTCATCATCAAACTCAACATTACAAAAAAAAATTAAATACACTCAACGCCCAAAAATCCCATACATAGTCCTCACATTAAGATTAATTGAGTCTTGACGTGAGTATTAGAGACTTTTCGGTCTCACAAACATCCAGACCCGAGGCAAATACTTGTGGGTCTCACAAACACTTGTCTCGCGGGGATCGAACCCGTGGCCTGTCGTTCCACAGCCTCGTTTACAGTAGTAATACTGCTCATAAGTAGGCTTATTTCAAGTTTAAGATTAGTTGGTCAGTAGTGCGTTCTTCAACGCTTCAGTGCTCAGTGGTTGTCTGAGGCACACGCACGTTCCGACGTCAGTGAAGTGATGTGTTATTGACAAATTAATTAATATTGTGATTAATAAATTAATAAGGTGAGTTTAAAAGTTAATTGTTTGTATTAATTATTTTTTATATGTGTTGTCCTGAAATTGATATGCCGTGTTCATTTTAAAATTATGTTGCTTTGTTAATGTGGGTTAGTCGTTAGAGACCAATAAATACTGTACTGTATCAGCCCATATACGTCCCACTGCAGGGCACGGGCCTACTCTACAATCGAGAATACGATTGAGAGTGGTTAGGCCATATAGTCCACCACGCTGGACCAACCAGACCAATAAATAAATGAATTAAAATTATTTTATATCAGCCAGTAACTTTATTACTCTAGTGGTTACGTGTTTGGTGGACAGTAAGGACCTGGGTTGGATTCCCAGGTAGGGTAATCTATCTTATGTGAGTTTTTTAGTTTTCGTGATTGGAATTGAAATTTGTGCTAGGTATGGCAATAGGCTTGTGCTTATCACATCATCGGATGTAACTAAGCTCGGAAAGGCGTGTGTGGTACTAGCCTGCAAACTCTTACGAGGATAAACGGGTTCGCATATGTTTTTTTTGTGTAGGTTCGTATCCCAAACTACAGATTGGGCTTGGTTTCAAACCCGTGGAAATTGTTTTTAAGTAGTATATTTTTATTAAATATTTTTTTATCTTTTGTTTACTAAAATTTTATAATCGATGTTATAGCATTTAAGGATAACAACAACAACCTTTTTATTTATTTTATAAAATCGTGTAAAAAATAAACAGTCAATTGTGGAGGAAACAAGTTCATGTGAATTTATTATACTTTACATTGAATATTTATATAAAATTATTTTTAATAACTTGTTGTTCGCACATTGTTTAATTATGATTAACCAAACATGAGCCCAAGTTTTCAATTTTAAATCTAACAAAATGAAGCCTATGTTCTTCTTCAACACAATATCGGACTGCCTGCCGTAGTTGTACTACGGTACGGTTACAAAGCTGGGGTCTCACGTTCGAATCCCGGGTCGGGCAGTGATATTGGCTTTTTCTATTCATTATAAGCCCTGAGTCAGGAATTTGTGCCCAATGTGGCGGTAGGCTCGCCCCCTATCGCATTGTAGGACGCAACATATTTGGCGAAATGTGGTTGCACCTCAGCCTACCCCTTCAGGGAAAAAGGGGTGAGTTTATGTATGACTTTGTGTATTCCTAATGCTCCATTTTTTAATACCCTAGTTCGGCAACTGGATTTTAGTTCATCGTTCATCGATTTTCAAAGTCAATGTATTTTAAACAAAAATAACACAAGACTGTGAATAAAATACATTTAAATTTGTCCTTTTACCCTGTTTTTACTCATCAGTAATCAAAACACAAACTAAAAAGTGCCACTACATTGATAAAGCGTAGGTGAATTATATGCATATTGTTTAGTCTTCTAAAACAATTCACAGTATTATTGTGTGCCAACTTATTTTTTATTTGTTTACATTCGTAAAAACCTCATTTCCTATTTGTTACTTCTTATTTTAATCATATGATTAAAATAAGAAGTATAAATTATGCTGTACTTATATAAGTACAGCATAATTTAATACATTTAATATAATGGTGGATTTACATATTGGCTGAGGCTGGGCCAACGTCTACCAATTCCAAGCTATTTACAATGCAAAACTTAAGGCCAGCCGAGCCAAACACCACGTTTACACGCTGGCGTTGGTGGAGGCTGGCCGAGGTGGGCCAAGCGTGTAAATGCACCATAACGTTAGCACTTGAAACAAATGAAATATAGCAAAATTATTTCATTTCCACAGTCGACAAAACACACGATTACTCATCGCGCATTAGACATTCGCAAAGTTGTCGACAGGCATTTCTTGCCTTTAAAAAATCCAGGCTTACTCTATACTTCGACATGAATTTCGAATGTTCGAACGTTGAAAGTCAACATATAAGATAAAAGTTTTCACTTCTAAAAATCAATACTATTCTCTAACAAACTCATCATTCACTTCGAATTTATTCTAAGATTACGCCGTACGATACGTTTTGTAAACTATTTAGGCATATTCGTACAGTTTACGTGCGTGGTTCGAACGTTCGTAGTCGTGTCGTACAGAGTAACCCCCCTGAACTGAACTATTCAAGAAGCTTATACCCAAATGGAGATTGTATTCCGTATAAAACACTGAAGCCAATGACGTTTTACAAATAGACACGACATACACTAACATAATGGCACAAAAAAATGGCGCGATGCGTATTGTAATTTCCTTAGTAATTTCAAATTGGTTCGAAGAATGAGTCTAAAAGCAAGATACATAAGTTAGAAGAAGATGAATAGACATCGCTAGTTACGTAACAATAAGTGCCGCACTGTTATTGGCCAAAGCGCGTGTGACGTAGCACCAATCATCAAGTACGGGATGACGAGGCGAGAGTTGTCAAACGTCGCCATGAGAGCGAATTTAATAATTTTATTTCATAAAAAATTAAAATAGTGTGTACTTGCGCACTAAATAAAATATTTATTTTGTTTCACAGTTTCAGAAATTTTTTTACGTTATTTTAAATCACTCTAATCTATTTTTCTGCATTTGGTTTTGAGAATACAAATAGTCAGAGAAACGTGTATCCGCGACACTGGTTGAAACGTGACTGATTGCAATTTGCAAGTGAGGCAATTACCTTCCAAACGTCTTGCCATTATAAAGCTCGGACAACGCATCTATGCTTTATAATCATCTTAGACTGAAGCACAAAAATTTGACCATCGATTTGACAAAATATCATGTTCATTTATTGTCACTCTAAAGAAAAGGATAGCAGGCAACAGCGACTTAATTCAAGGTCAAATTTTTGTGCTTCACTTTTATATACGGAATGCAATCTCCATTTGGGTATAAGCTTCTTGGAACTATTATAGTACACCGTAGTATTTTGACAGCCTCAGTTGGTTAAATGTCAGATTACCCGTGCATACAAATATTTGTGTGCAACAAATACGATTCTGGGGATTATACGTAACGAAGTCTCTCGTGATATCTGTTACCAGATTTATTAATTTTAATATGGGGTAAGAACTATATACAGGGTATACCAAGACTGCTACCGAAAACGAAGCCGGGTGGTAGTTTAAGCGACATCAGACACAATGCAACAGAAGATGTTGGAAAAAAAGCGTCAATGTTTTTTTTTTTGTCTTTTTTATATGGTCGTATTTGGGTGGTGAATACATGTTTTCGTAAAATAATAGTGTCTCTTTTTATTTATAAAGACTCTATGGTATAAAAGAGTTTAAATTATACTGTAAAGTGATCGAAACGTCGGGAAGATAAAAATGTAAAAAATAAATCAATTCCGCGATAAAATCCGTAAATAATACTTTTATTTCAATTATTATTTTATCAAAAACTATAGATTTACTACTTAAAAATGACGATATTTAAAAAATGATTTTAAAAAATGTCGCGTTTCTCAGCAAAATTTTAGTTGCATTGTGTTTGTAGTCACTATAACTACCACCTGGCTGCGTTTTCGGTAGCAGTCTTGAGATACCCGGTATGTGACTGTTGAGTGTATTTATTATTTGAGCTCTCTCGCCTGTCGACACAATTATGCCGGCCTGAGTGTTTGCAGATATGCACAATATTATTTAAATAGCCTGCCTATGTATAGGATACGATTACAACGGGTTTCGGGTTCGAAGTCCGGGTCGGGCAAAATTATTTACTTAAAGCTTTTTTAAGATCCATAAATATAAGATGAAATCCGTAAATAATATTTTTATTTTAATGAGTAAAATTCGCTTAATTCTAAGAATCCATTAGATCTGTGTGTTGCGTGTGTATAATAGTTTAAGCTGTGGGTTTAAGAATGTGTTATTTTGTATCATCAAAGTTTTTTTTTGCGTCAATGCACTGGTGCATTCAAAATAAAGAAAATTGAAAAAATCATGCAATATTTTTCCCTAATTCAACTTGGATGTGATGTTCATGTCATTGACACAAAAAACAATTATATTATGGACTAGCTGTACCCGCGACTTCGTCCGCGTGGAATTTAACAAAAACTTTATTTTTCTAAAATAAAATATTTTTTTCTAAAATAAATGTAGCCTTAGTAACTCCTTATTATATCAGCTACCTGACAATAAAAGTCCCGTCACAATCGGTCCAGCCATTTCAGACATTAGCCGGAACAAACAGACAAAAAAATCTAAGGTCATTTTCGTTACAGGTACCGTGTATATAACGATATGTAATTGGACATTTTTTTTATTTGCTTTTTACAAACAGACACTTCAATTTTATTTATATGTATAGATTGTCATACATATTTGCCCTTTTTATTTCGGTCTGATAATAAAATATGGACATTTATACAACATTAAATATCGTTATGTCATTAAAAGGTGAACAAAATGGTGTGTTTTTATTTTTGTATTTATATTTTATTTTTGTATTTACACTGGCATAACAAAGTGAGTTATGTTCTTATGGGAACTGCTGTTAAATCCACAGAGTACATTGTATAAATGGAGATAGAGTCAATCACAGAGTATATTTTATCTACCGAAATAGAGACTCAATCAATTGACAGCCTCCGTGGAGCAGTTGGTTAGACGCCGCCTGTGAAACGAGAGGCCGCGGGCTCGATCCCCGCACCGAGAAAAATGTTTGTGCGGTCCACAAATATTTCTTTCGGGTCTGGGTGTTTGTGAGACCGAAAAGTCTCTCGTAGATCCTGATACCCACGACACAAGACTCGATCTTAGTGTGGGGTCAGGACTATGTATGTGACGGTTGGGTGTATTTATTTATTTATATAAAGTGGTTGGTATCCAGGCAAATTGGAATCTATTATATTCAATGAGTTTGTTTACAGCCTATGCATTCCCGTGAGAAACCTGCATACCATACTATATGGCCTAACCAGTCTCAATCGTACTCTCGATTGTAGAGTAGGCCCGTGCCCTGCAGTGGGACGTATATGGGCTGATACAGACTACAGAATTCCCGTGAGAATATAATAAATCAAAGGCGACGAGTAATTAGTATGCATCAATTAATTGTTGCCTACATAACTGAGTTACGCAGAGCGCATACATATATTTGCACATAATTATTATGTATAACACATTTTTGTTATGAGTATATTACAGGTGTGGAAAAGGAATTTGATGAGCAATGATTAAAATGTGTGAAAACCTGTTAGGTGCTGACATTGTTGTTTAAAAATAAAACACACACATACACAAACATCACGCCTTATTCCCAGAAGGGGTACGCAGAGGTGCACCCAACAGCACGGTTTAAAAGCCTATTTTAAAGAATTATAAATTTTCAATTCAAAATAATCCACCTCCGTTTACATAATTTGTTATAGGTTCTGCTAGCACGCACTAAATAACTAATCTGTTGATAATTCGAAGATGCCTTCGGTACATTTAATTTTCAACAAATAATTTCCTTTTACCAGAGAAATGGCGTTGAAACCGATATCCATACAGCGGGAGTACGAGAAGAACCCCGACATCACGAAGGAAGACATCAAGCAGCTAAGAGAATGGCTCAAAACACAGCCTCATCTGCCAGGGGATTTGCTAACAGGTAAGGATATTAATACAAGTCTTTGCCAAGGATTTTCATCATTTTCATTCAGCTGATTGTGGGAAGGGTCCTTTTTGAAATATATTTATAGAGTTTGGAAAATTTTTGTAGCAATTAAATTTTTATTTAATCTGTGGCGCAGTTGGTAAGACGCCGGATGGGAATCTAGACGCCGTAGGTTTGATCCCCGTAACAAGACAAAAGTTTGTGAGGCCCATAAGTATTTATCTCGGGTCAGGGTGTTTGTAAGACCGAATAGTTTGTCGTAGTTCCTAATAACCACGACACATGACTCAATTGATCTTAGTGTAGGGTTAGTACTACGTATGTGACTCCTGGGTGTATTAAATTTAATGTGATTATCACCATTTTTGAACCTAAAATCTAGACATGTTCAGTAATAATTGACAAACAATTAACTAACCTTGCAATTAAATGTTTCTACATAGCCATGTTGTTGTTTATTTTTCAATTGAGAGACGATGTTAACACTTTTATGAATAGGTCATTACGAAACGTCAAAGAAGTGTAGTCTTGACAATCTCAATCATATATGTATATGAAAATATGCGATGGCCAAGTTAATCTATTTTATATATAAAATAAAAGATTTTTAATATTTATACGGTCACTATATGATGCTGTTAGGTTACCTAATTATATAATAACTTAAGATACCTTACAAGAAACAGTCCCTTAAGTAGGGACTGAATTAATTAACCGACTTGGTATTACATTTGGTTGGACTTGGTTTTTTACAAGTTTGGTTTTTTATGGGATTGTATTTACTGTCAGATGCAATGTTGTTTCCAATAGAGGCATACCGGTAAAATACACGCGTATAAAGTGAATATATAGTCGCTTATAATCAATGATCATTAAATGTATGCGCGCACTTTGAGTTACTTACGAGTGGTTTTTAAATTTATAAAACACCCAAACTCCAAAAATAAAAGATTTCCACAAAATTATCTCTCGGCACAGGAATCGGACCCTCTTCTATTTCGCAACCGGCATCTAACTAACAGTGCCACGAATGCTGTCCAATTTGGGATGAACAGTCTCGAGTAGAGCTAGTATTATCTATACTAATATTATAAAGCTGCAGAGTTTGTTTGTTTGTTTGAACACGCTAATCTCTGGAACTACTGGTCCGATTTGAGTGATTCTTTCAGTGTTGTGTAGTCCATTTATCGAGGAAGGCTATAGGCTATATATCATCACGATATGACATATAGGAGGAAAGCAGTAGTGATATTTCTAGCAAATACGAGGAAATTTTGTTCGTTTTTCGTGGTCCGATTGGTCGATATTCTAAACTGATAGTCAGAATTAAACATTTTGACCGCCATTTTAAAACGTGTATGCACCCGAGCGGAGCCGGGCCCGACCGCTTGTAAATTATATTGAGAGCTTGGTCAGGGCCGTCGCGTGGACTTCAGCATCGTGTTTGTTTTGACAAGTGTACTGGAAAATACCTACTGTTGAATGTAATCACAATATTTGCTGATCTCTACATTGTTAGTCAACATTTCTGTTATATTTGTAATTATATTGTATTTCAGGTTATAATTAATTAATACATATATACATAATCGTCACGCCTGTATCCCATAAGGGTAGGCAGAGACTATAGACTGACACTTTGCTCGATCCTGACATATTACTTTCGCTTCATCCACTTTCATCAACGTCTTCATGCATTCTCGTCTGTTCAGGGTACTTTTGACCTGACCCTTGTTGAGGGTATCACCGATTTGGATGGTGTAGGTTCGGTGAGGTCGACCCCTACACACAATAATTAATACAACGTAAATAATTGTTCACACTTTATTTCGGTAAAATTACATAATTATGATATACAGACCACAGACTAAAACTTAATTTCTTTTATTTTTATTCATCGATCGCTTTTGTTTCTTACCCTATTTTATTTCTTTCATAGAGAAAATTATCACTACGTTATATTGATTTATTTTATTATCATGAATAAGTCACGAATGTCACTTGACACTGGCAGTAATATTCTCAAGGAAGCAGAATCAGTTGCCAATTAAAAAAAAAAGAAATATGAAATATTATATATGTCGGAGATAGATGGCACTGCTGTGGCGGATTCAATGGCGAGTGACGTCATTTACTCAAAATTTAATTTCAATTATTATTTTGTTTGTAATTGTTTTCAATTGATTTAATTTGTAAAGATTTAATGCTTTGTGTTTCAATTATTGTTTATTTTTACTAAGTAGTCTGTACGTAATTTCGATGTTAAAATAGAATTTATTAAAAAGGAGGCGGTAACGCAGGTGACATTGATTGGTTAATTCAATAAGAATTAAAAAAATGAATGTGCCTGGACATAACCTCGAGGAAGTTCGTAAAAATTGTTGGTGGTGGATTTTCTAAAGTTGATCGTGATCGGGCGTTCTTCGAGTATTTGTCTGTAACCGCTTTATTATTGTGAAAGTGTGTTTTATTTCCAACCAAATTCTAAAAAAAGGATTAACAACTATGAGCGCCGAAGAAGAAAATCAAGATATGTTGCGTTCGGCTACCTGTGACGCGACATCAGAATTGGGATTACCACAGGCTACGCCCCAGGAGCAATCAAGGCTAGATGAAACTTTTCTCCATTCTTTGTTGGAATCGCAAAATCGTAATTTTTTATGCCTTATCGATGCATTGAAAGCACCGGCTAGCAACGAAAAGATTTGCCTTCCTGAATTTGATCCGGACAAGTCTGACAACGATCCACGTGCTTGGTGTGATACGGTTGACCTTTGCATATCGGAACGCAACCTCAGCGGCAGTAGATTAATAATGGTGATCAGTGAAGCATTGAAGGGAAGCGCGTCACGTTGGCTATCGCAAATATCGTATGGAGGGATTACATGGCCAGAACTGAAGCTTCTTTTTAAAGCGCGGTATGATTGTGTGGAAACTCCAGCAGCTACGTTACTTAATTTTGGCAATGGCCGCCCAAAGGAAGGTGAATGTTTAGCGGCTTATGCGTCTCGCTTGATGACCATGCTAACCTCGCGCTGGCAAAAATTGACTACGGAGCAGATTGCCATAGCTATGGTGCTTTCTCACGTGGCACAGTTCGATGGTAGACTGCAACGCCTGGCTTTCACAACGGACATTTCGACGCGTGACCAAATGCAACGTGAACTGCAAGCATTTTCATATTTAAAGAGGAAAGCAAATACTCCAGCTTTTGTTGAACCGAGTGACAGCAAGCGACTCAAGCCACATGTGCCACATATGTTGTCTTGTCACAACTGCGGCAGGATTGGACATCTATCCGTCAACTGTCGCAAATATCGTGCGCTGACTTGGACATCGAGTAACTCTCAGAAACCAACTACAGCTGCTGAACAGATTCAGCGAGAAAAGAACATCAATGTGACCTGCTTTAAGTGCGGGGTCAAAGGCCACTACGCTATGAAGTGTCCACGCAACGCGGTGACTAGCAACGAGCCGAGCATTTCCGGCGGTGAAAGTGCAGCACCAACAATCATAGGCAGTGAGAAGCGAGTCAATGTCTGCTCTGTTGGCAATCCTCAAGGACAATTGTTACATGACGGTGAGTCGTTTCCTTTTTCTTACGATTCCGGAGCCGAATGTTCTCTCTTGAAGGATGGTTTTGCCTCTAAGTTTTCTGGAAAAGTCTATCATAATACAGTTACTTTAAATGGTATAGGATCGGGATCAGCTTATAGTACGAAGCAAATTTTATGTAAAGTAACAATTAACGGCTTACTATTAGAAGTTCTTTTTCATGTTCTTCAAAACAATCAATTGCAACATAATATCATGATTGGTAGAGAAGTTTTACAGCACGATTTAATTGTGACCATGTCTGCTTCGGAAATAATGTTCTCTCGTAAACATAAAGTTGATTTATGTGAGGTAGATCATGTTTGCAATGAATTTTATGATTTTAGTGATATTAAAACTAACATACCAAATGAATTTCTTCCAAAGCTGATTGAAGTCTTGAGTGAGTTTTCATATTCTTTTCCTAAAAACATATCTAAGACAAGGGTGTCAACTGGCCAGTTAGAAATACGTCTGATGGATCCGAATCGGAGAGTTCAACGCCGCCCCTACAGGATGAGTGCGGAAGAGAAGGAGATCATAAGACAAAAGGTAAGGGAACTAGAAAGTGCAGGTGTGATCCGGCCGAGTTGTTCTCCATTCGCAAGTCCGGTGCTCTTAGTTAAGAAGAAGGATGGTTCAGACCGGATGTGCGTGGACTTCAGAGAGCTGAATGCTAACACCATAGCAGACAGGTATCCACTTCCATTAATATCGGATCAAATTGACCGTCTAAGTGGCGCTAAATGGTTTACGTGCTTAGATATGTTAAGTGGCTATCATCAAATACCTGTTCACGAAGACTCGATTGAGAAGACAGCTTTTGTGACACCTGATGGACAATGGGAATACCTCGCAATGCCATTTGGTCTTAAAAATGCAAGTTCTGTATACCAGCGAGCTATAATTAAGGCACTGGGTGAGCTGGCACATGATTATGTGGTATCCTATGTCGATGACGTTTTGATACGCTCCTCAACAGTTGAGCAAGGTCTGGAAAGGCTACGTCATGTTCTGACCGTATTGACTCGGGCAGGATTCTCCCTGAACCTTTCCAAATGTTCATTCCTTATGAACCGCATCGAGTTTCTGGGGTTCATAGTGGAAAATAGTCAGATTAAGCCCAATCCAGGTAAGATAGAGTCACTTACGAAACTACCTCCACCACAGACAATTACTCAGCTTAGGCAGTTTATTGGTTTAGCATCCTACTTCCGGCAGTTTGTTCCCCAGTTCTCTCAAATAATGGCTCCACTCTTCAGACTTACATCCAGTAAAGGTAAGTACCTTGATTGGCAACCAGAGCACGAAAAAATTCGACGTGAGATAATATTGAAGTTGACGAGTGAACCAATACTGAGGATTTTTGATCCAACCCATCCCGTGGAGCTCCATACGGACGCTAGTTCAGAAGGTTATGGTGCCATGCTTATACAGAAAGTGGACGGTAAGCAGCATGTAATTGCATATTTCAGTCGACGTACCTCGGGTCCAGAATCCAGATACCACTCTTTTGAACTGGAGACATTGGCTATCGTCAATGCAGTGAAGCATTTTCGCCAATATTTGCATGGACGAGAGTTTACCGTTGTAACCGATTGTGCAGCGGTGAAGGCCTCAAAGGATAAACCTGATTTGTCACCACGAGTGCATAGATGGTGGGCTTACCTGCAGTCGTTTGACTTTAATATTATTCACAGACCAGGTGCGCGTATGAATCATGTGGACTTCTTATCAAGAAACCATGTACCAGGTAACTCAAATATTAACTTAGCTCCTGTCGTTGAAAAACGGGTAGACATTGCTGAACTCTCTGATAATTGGCTGAAGGCTGAACAGGAAAGAGATGAAGAGATTTCCAAGATCGTGTGTGACTTCCGTAATGAGGTAATGTCTGAAGACCTTAGAAAGACCTATGAAATCCGCAAGGATGTGCTACATCGCGTGATCCAGCGAAATGGACGAACAAGATGTTTGCCCATAGTTCCGCGGGCGTTAAGATGGTCAGTAATTAATAATATTCATGAGTCTGTCATGCATTTAGGTTGGGAGAAGACGTTAGGGAAAGTCTACGAATACTACTGGTTTCCAAATATGGTTAAGTACGTAAGAAAATTTATTGACAATTGTATCACATGTAGGATCGCTAAACCCAGTACGGGACGTATACAGGCGGAACTTCATCCCATTCCAAAAAGCACAATCCCGTGGCATACCATCCATATTGATGCGTCAGGTCAATTAAGTGGCAAGAATGATATGAAAGAGTATGTGTTTGTTTTAATAGACTCTTTTACTAAATACGTCATACTAGTACACTCCACGAACATTGATAGCAACAGCAGCATACGAGCACTTAAGCATAGCATATCCTTGTTCGGGAATCCGGTTTGCGTTATTGCAGATCAAGGGCGATGTTTTGCAAATGTAAGGATTTTTCTAGTTTTTGTACCAGCCAAAACATAAACTTACACTTGATTGCTACCGGTGGATGTCGAGCCAACGGGCAAGTTGAGCGCGTTATGAGCACAATTAAAACAATGCTCACATCTGTTGAGGTCAGTAAAAATCGTTCCTGGCAAGACGCACTCTCAGATATTCAGTTGGCATTGAATTCGACTCTAAATCGCGTGACAAAGGCTAGTCCTTTGGAATTAATGATTGGTAGAGTAGCGCGCCCATATGGCTTAATGGCGGTTAGTGATGAGGCTGAAATCGACTTATCCTTTTTGCGCGAGCAGGCGACCCGTGGAATTGAGGCAAACGCAGCTTATGAAAAGAAACGATTCGATTCTAATAAGGCTAAACTAAATAAATTCACTGTAGGAGACTTTGTATTAATTGAAAATGAGGAAAGAAACCAAACTAAATTAGATGCTAAATTTCGAGGCCCCTTTAAAGTAATTGAAGTTTTAGAGGGTGACAGGTATCTCTTAAAGGCTTTGAATTCGAAAAGAACGTACAAATACCCTCATGATCGTGTAAGAAGTGTCCCCGATCATCAAGTTCCCAAAGAGTTAGATATTGATTGTTTGCAATCTAATGATGCTAATGATGATGATGACAGTGATGCCAACAACAAGCATGACGATTAGAAGTACTTCCGACAGACCAAGTTGTACTAATGGCCGAAGGACTGTGCCATATAGTGTCTGATGGACTAGATACTGTGTGATAGTAATCAATGGCCGATGGACTGTGCCATAAAGTATCTGATGGACTAGATACTGTGTTCGATGGACTGAACAATTGTGATCGTTGGCTAAGTCTTGATTGTTGTGGCTATGTAATAGTATCCTGTAAGTCATTAAGAGCGTTTATACCTTCCGCGCGCTTTTTGGCTTAAAAACAGGACTTTTCAAACGAGTTAATATCCACCAATAAACAATTTAAAGGAAATATAACTAATACTAATTTTAGAAAATGTTGTCATCTAGGGATTTTGGTGGAGAACATTATATATTGATAGATAATTTGTGAATACTATAAGGATTACTGAACCCAGGTTTCGATATTTAGGCCTCGAATGGCAATTTAGAAGCTTAAGATATCCGAAATCACTAAATATAAGATGAAAATAAAAATATTGTTAGACTAATAGGACCCTTATGGAGGGATTTTGCTAAGAAAAATAATCTTTTTGTGTTTAGTTCCTGAAAAATAAAAATTTAAACAATGCAAAATTATTCAGAAACTCCCGTCAAGAACATATTTTTTTTCACCAACTTATCGTACATATTTTTTTATAGCAATTGCATATTATAATAGAAGAACATCTTATAAATAAATTAACATTTTTATATTACAGCCAAATTAGTTTTCATGTTTTCTACAAATATTTTAAAAACCACTATAAAACACGCTGTCCGACTTGCAACAAATCAGACCGCCGCAAGGCCTTCTAGAGGGAGGACGTATCGCTCGTCGCTCCGGCCTGGCTGCAGTTGATCGTTGTCGTGCGTAGTAAAAATAGCCACGCGTGTACTGCGAATGCCACACCTTGGTACTTTGGTAGTAAAATATTTTATTTTATTTTTATTACCTACAATGATTTTGTTGTTAGTATAAATTATGTTTCAGATAATATAATGAGAAATAAAACTAAGTCATTTCTAAGCAATAAAAGGAAACAACATATTGGAAAGTTGACTGGAACAATACTAATGTTATAGCGTGAAACTATAATTAAGTTTGTTGTTTTTTAGGCTGTTTGGAAAATATATAATTGTTTTTTTAGGATGCGCTTATCTTCTATACATATAAATAAAATTAAAGTGTCTGTATGTAAATTGAAAATTTAAAAAATGTCCTACTACATATCGTTATATACACGATACATATGCCGAAAATTATATTAAAAAATTTTTGTCCGTCTGTTTGTTCGGGCTAATCTCTGAAATGGCTGGACCGATTTTGACGGGACTTTTATTGTCAGGTAGCTGATGTAATAAGGAGTAACTTAGGCTACATTTATGTTAGAAAAATTCTTTATTTTAGAAAAATAAAGTAAGCAATGTCCAGTACCGCGCGCAGCTCACGCGCCTGCTACCACTGGGCCCTCACGTCGGGCGCCCCCCACCACTTCTCCCACCAACAAATCAATATCACAATTACAAAATATTGTATATAAAGAAATTTAACAATAAATGATAATTAAAATTTCATCTTGGGACTGAATGAGACGGGACATAAACCGGATATAACGGGACGGGAAATATAGACGACGGTGCGCGGGAAAAATATAGTTAGTACGCGAAATAATATGTTGTTGCTAATTCAATACTGGACTCAAAAGCTATCCGCACCCGGGCGAAGCCGGGTCTGACCGCTAGTACACCTATAAAACCGACACGTGGAACATAGCTATTATCCTAAAGAAAATTTAACAAAGACATGCATCAAATCGATATTAAAGCTATAGTTTCTCAATAATATGTCATGCATTTGTGCCCCATATATTTTAATTCACTAATGGACTATACTCATGATTCTGAACCTCCTCTTAAAATTTGAATATTCAGAACAAAATAACCTTGTTTAATAGCATCGTCATATCGATAATTATAAAAGTTGTTATATTTGTTCTTCGATCAAATATACACTAGATACAACATGAGCGCTTAGAAAATGGCACCGAAAAAGAGTGCTTAAATTTCGAGTAAGCACTCTTTCGCCTTTAGTCGCGCACCGACCGTTGCTTGTGACAGTGCCTAAATGCTCTGTGAAAAAATGCAAAAACAAAACACTTACAATGTTTAAAATACATGGGATTTCATATTTTCGGCAATTATAATCCATGTACTTGCTTTCTACATTAATAAATATGTGAAATTGAGTACCAATAATTAAATATAAATAAATTTAGCAAACTAAAATCAACGAACTATGCATCGCAGTTGTCCCTTTCTACTCGCTTAAATAGACAAAGATGAGTAGTGTCATGATTTGGAACAGAAAATATATGGAATAGTTTTATTGTTTTTAAATTACTAGTAATAATTAATGTATACTTATTATAAATTAACATCAGAAACATTTCTTACCGATTTCCACTTAATGCAATAAAAAGGAATAAGTGGCGTGAAATTATATCGCAAGGAATAGACGAAGAAAATTTTAAACCTAACAATTCGATCGTGGTGTGTGTGACTCCTATTCCATATTCCTATGCACTACATATTCGGACAACATATATAAGATAATATAATTATTACACTCTCGTAAATTCATAGAAAAATATGTAATCATTCGACTCCTTTGCGCCTTTAGTCGGGTGTCCAACTAAAGTCGTAAAATTTTATTACTTTCGGGGGCGTGTCATTCAGACTTTAAACAACATTATGTGAAAAGCTACTTTACGCCCCAGGAATAAGATGCAATTTGTGTTAATTGAATTGGTATATGTGATCTTTTTGTTTGCTTTTTTGTTTCAATGCATCGGTGCCACTTTTTTAAAGGAACATTTACAGGGAACTGTGTATCTAGTGTATATTTGATCGAAGTATTTGTTCCTCTTCCCATTTAATAGAATAAAAAAAGCATACACAGTACTAGTAATTTGCGTTCCATTATCATGGCAACCATAATTTCATAATGAGTTTAATAGTATTTTAGACTAACTTACTAAATTTTAGATTAGTATTAAATTTTAGTTTAGATTAGTATATTAATTTTAAAGAAATACAATTTATTATTGTTATTAGATATGCGTACTACGATATTTTAGATAGCAGCGCTGTATAGAAAAAAATGGTATTAGAATAATTATGACATCTTTTAACGTGGATTGAAAAGTATCGAAAACGACACAGCTCGTCACATAGCAACTGGGTTATACTTATGACATCGTTTCTTCTAGCATAGGTATTAGTAGATCATTGATTTAATACATTGCGACAAATGTAATTGCGAGGCTAAATTATGTTACGTACTGTAATTTGAAATTCAATATGTTTCGTAGTTGTAAGGGGTTGTATGGTCCCTAACTCTATTCCTGTGTTCGAACGAGTGCGTGTCGGTTCGAACACGAAATCATTGATAAAACGTCCGCAGTGTCTACTGATTGAACACTGATTTGAATTCAACTTAACAATGTATTAATAACGATAATATGATTAGTACCTAAATTTGTATTGTTAATTACTCGTAAAGTAATATTTGTCTACTTATAATGTAAATAAAATATTTTTATTACATTATATTACCAATGTATAAATCATACGTTGCATTTCAATTAAATATTTGAAGCGCACGGATCAAAGTTGGTTGATCTGATTTTACAGCGAGCCGACGCGGCAGCTCTACGCACACAGCTTTGGTCGCCTATGTGTGCGTGAAATTAAACGAAGAAATGCCTATAGTTGACTTTGCGCGCAAGGTGTAAACGCTCTTAAATACAATTTGTTAAATTATTCTCTGGGAACTTGAAGGTTGTATTTTTTTTAAATAGTAAGTCTATGAAAAATTGTTATAATTAATAATTCGTTTGATGGCATTCGTCTTTTAATTCGCTCGGCAGGATTGCCGAACAGTTAACTTTCCTTTTTTTTGTTTACTTTATTCATAGACTCCACACCCGAGGACGTGTGAACATCAGAATGGCCGTGTCGGAGATAGATGGCACTGCTGTGGCGGATTCAATGGCGAGTGACGTCATTTACTCAAAATTTAATTTCAATTATTATTTTGTTTGTAATTGTTTTCAATTGATTTAATTTGTAAAGATTTAATGCTTTGTGTTTCAATTATTGTTTATTTTTACTAAGTAGTCTGTACGTAATTTCGATGTTAAAATAGAATTTATTAAAAAGGAGGCGGTAACGCAGGTGACATTGATTGGTTAATTCAATAAGAATTAAAAAAATGAATGTGCCTGGACATAACCTCGAGGAAGTTCGTAAAAATTGTTGGTGGTGGATTTTCTAAAGTTGATCGTGATCGGGCGTTCTTCGAGTATTTGTCTGTAACCGCTTTATTATTGTGAAAGTGTGTTTTATTTCCAACCAAATTCTAAAAAAAGGATTAACAACTATGAGCGCCGAAGAAGAAAATCAAGATATGTTGCGTTCGGCTACCTGTGACGCGACATATATAACCAAATCACTTATAACAATAGACCTAAAGGCGGGGAACAGCCCTCTTTGTACAACCATATATTAAATAAAATAATTGTATAACTGTCTCAATTCCGATGTTTTCATATATGCAGGTTTTCTTAAGACCTTTACCGTCAGTAGGTACTATAATTTGATCTTCCGCATGCAATGCTATATTTAATGTCTTTACATAAACAAGCCTGCCTTGGTGACGCAGTTATACATATATAACAGTACGATTACAACTCCGAGTTTTCGGGTTCGAATCCTGGGGCACGCATGCTTGTCCAAACATGCCATTCGCCTGATGATAAGCGATACGACCGCTTATAGACATTAGCAAAACCAAACAACACCATGCAAAAGCAATGCTTGGCATTCAACTGCGTTCGCCATCCTAAGACATATGATGTTAAGTAGTATATACCCAGTAGTTACTCTGGTTAAAATATCCTTCAAACACAGAATACAGCAGTGCATTTATACTGCTGTTTGGCGGGAGAAATAAACATTGCGGTGATACCTAGGCCTTTCACATATGAGAGACCTGGGTAGATACCACTAGTAATTGACATAATTATTCTGCCGTGGTTGAAATTAATACATAAGTGGAACCCAAAACTAACTTGCGGGAATAATTAAGATAATTTTACCTTTATAGCCTACCATACCGTATATACGGCATATATTACAAATTTTACGGGTGGTAGGTCTCTCATATGTGAGAGGCCATCTGGGTGGGTACCACCACAGTGGCTATTTCTCCCGTCAAACAACAGTGTAAACGCACTGTTGTGTTTCGGGTTGAAGGGCATTGTAGCCAGAGTAACTACTGGACATATTGAGACTTAACATCTTATGTCTCAGGATGGCGAGCGCAGTGGAATGCCAAGCATTGCTTTGTAATTCAAGGTGTTGTTTGGTTTTGCTACTGTTCATGAGTGGTCGTATCGTTTACCATCAGGCGAACGGCATGCTCGTCTCGCCATTCATAGCAATAAAAAAAAAACAACTGGTAATTTCAATCGCTCAACTAAAACCGTAATAGCAATGTTTTTTTACTTCCATGAGGTTTAGAGAAATTAGTACCTAGCCAAGCCGCAATTTGTTATATTATTTTGACAATTCAGGGGTGTAATATTTACAATTTTTATACATGTGTATACGTATAGAAAGTGTGTATAATATTATAAAATATTAAAACTTCAAATAACACGAAATACAGAACACTAATAAAATGACAGATCAGATGAAGCAATAGGCGGCCTTATTACCAATAGCGATCTTCCATGTGTTGTGCATTGACTATTGAAATATGGTCTCATATAAAGAGTATCTGTATCAGCCCATATACGTCCCACTGCAGGGCACGGGCCTACTCTACAATCGAGAGTACGATTGAGAGTGGTTAGGCCATATAGTCTTGTTATATAAAGAGTATATAACCAGGTAATTGAAGAACAAATCATATACTTACCTCGACTTTTCTGACGTCTTTGTATTCTTACGTAACGTAATTACTGTAAACGGTCGAAACATTTAGAAATAGGTACTTATGTTTCTCCTATTGTAGGCACTTTATAGACTAGGTACTTGTGTCTGAAAAAGAAGCCATTTATTGGTCTTTTGGTATTGACATTGGGCTATGAACTGTACAAATTTGGATTCGATTCCATTTTTTTTTTGGATTCTCTATTATTTGCATATGATTTGCAAAATCTCTCCTGTATAGGGTTAGTACCTAAGCAACATATCAACACAACAACATAACAATCTTAGAACAGAAATAAGATTGGTGAGCACTAGTTGTCTCTCTGTCTATCCCACTGGGGAGAAAGACGTTATTTAATGAAGCGGGTGAGGTGATTCGGTGCTAGCAGTGGTTAAAACAAAAGAAAATCTGGAAAATCTGGAAATTTTACTGGTGGTAGGTCTCTCATATGTGAGAGGCCATCTAGGTGGGTACCACTGCAGTGTCTATTTCTCCCGTCAAACAGCAGTGTAAATGCACTGTTGTGTTTCGAATTGAAGGGCATTGTAGCCAGAGTAACTACTGGACATATTGAGATTTAACATCTTATGTCTCAGGATGGCGAGCGCAGTGGAATGCCAAGCATCGCTTTGTAATTCAAGGTGTTGTTTGGTTTTGCTACTATTTATGAGCGGTCGTATCGCTTACCATCAGGCGAACGGCATGCTCGTCTCGATATTTATGGCAATTAAAAAAAACCGCAGTATTAGTTGCGGTATATCGTTTTAACCTACATTTCGTAAAACAATGTCCGTGCCAATCTACTTTATATCGACATTTAATGATCTCAGTCTAATGACATTTTAATACAATTACATTAATAAATTCCACACGTCGTGTGCCAAATATTTAATGTGATTTTAATATCCAGGAAATTTAGCCTTAAATATTCTTGATTTTTAATAATAATAAATAATAATAATAATAAAAATGTTTATTTATTGCACAAAAACAATAGAAATAAAGGTACGAGTATAACAAAACTAATTATTACACTTAATAATATTTGGCATATCTGTGTTGAACATTACAAAAATTATCAGGGGTCCCCAAACTAGGTCGTGCCTGTATCTTGGGGTACCTAAAAAAAGGAGTTGTATTTGTAGCCGTGAGTTTTTAAAATCAAGAAAGTATTTGTACATCAGGAGTACAACTAGGCAAATTGCCGATGTCGACAATTCTGCAAAAACAAGAATAAACGATAAGTCTTACACTGAACATAAAACAAACAAAATAAAAATATATGTGAATATAGAATAATGCACAAAAAACGGTAATTCTAAAAACAACTTAACAATTATTTGTCTTATAACTGGATCCACTATGCACAATGAGATGATTTGTTCTATTGTTAAGCTAATATAGAATTAAAATATAAAAGTGGTGTAGTACAAGGGTTACTGAAGGTCAGGAGAGAATTGACAGTAATAATTATAATAATATTTGTGACAAAAAAAATGGAACAAATAAAAATAAAGAACTGTATATAAAATAATAAATTAAATCTAATTCTGTATTAATACTAATTTATCAATAAATCTAATGAGATCATGTTCATAATTTATGAGGGTGTCCCTTCCATGGATAAATAGTTATTTATTCACGAGGAGTCACCAGAAACCAAATGTTTAAAAAAGTACAAGTTCTGTGTCGTTGTAATCAAGTGTTTTTAACCAGTTGGTTAGTTTAATTTTGGCTTCACGTACTGAGCAGTGTTTAATGTTGCAGAGTTTGACTACTGCGTTGTAAGTGTGTACTCTATTGAAAAGCCCAAATCTGCGTGCGAAAGAGGTGTGTATGTGTGGTAGATTGAACTTAAACACTCTGTCTTTAAGCATAGTCTTGTAGTTATCGGAGCCTATAAGGTTTTTGTGGGTCGATAGAGTTACCCTGAGTATAAATAGTTGTCTGACTGTGAGGACTTGAGCTTGTTGGTAAAGGTCAGAAGTGGGGAATCTGAAAGGCTTTTTAAGCATTATCTTTAGTACCGACCTTTGAGCTCTTTCAACTTCCAATAGAGGCGTTTTTGCCGCGCTACCCCAGACTGTTAAGCAGTAACTTAGAAGCGGTTGACATAGAGCAAGGTAAATGCGTTTTAGTAGTTCTTTACTAGCGGAGTCTCTGAGTTTTCTGAGAATCGCGGTCGTTTTTCGAACACGTTTGGAAACACAATGTATGTGAACTTTAAAGCTGCAGTTCTGGTCTAACATTAATCCCAGATATTTGATTACTTGAACGCGTTCTATGCAGTAACAATTGCAGCTATCTCGGCTTACATTGTGGCAGGTGTGGTATTTAATGTGTTTATTTGATTGGGGTCTGGAGGCGGATGTTTTATGGAAGCATACGTATTTCGTTTTCTTAAGGTTGAGAGTTAATAAGTTATCTTCTAGCCACTGTATGATGTTAAATAGTCCAGTTTCAGCGTGATCGTAAGTTTGATTCCAGTCTTTACCATTGAAGAGAACAATGGTGTCATCTGCATAACAGATAATTTCAGCACCTTGTAATTGTAGTCGATGAATGTCGTTCATATATATTATGAATAAAGTCGGGCCTAAGATGCTGCCTTGTGGGACACCAAATTCGATTGGGAGTTGTTGACTCCTGTAGCCGCCTAACCCAACTATTTGAGTTCTGTTTGACAGGTAACTTTCGAACCAGCGGAGAGCTAAGCCTCTGACGCCGGCGTATTCTAGTTTTTTTAAGAGAATTTTTGGAGATACAGAATCGAAGGCCTTCGCCAGATCTAGGAAGACCCCTATGCAACATTTGCCTGTGTCAAGGTAACCAGAAATTAAGTCTAGTAGTTGGGTGACGGCGTCTTCGGTGGACTTTTTTTGTCTGAAACCATATTGCCGAGGAGACAAAATGCTAAGTTTCTCGATGAAATTAACAAGGCGCCTGTTGACTATTTTCTCGAGAATTTTGGAAAGAATGCTAAGTAAAGAGATGGGTCTGTAATTTCCAGGATTGTCTTTTGGGCCGTCTTTGTGGATTGGTGTAACTGAGGAGATTTTCCAAGTTTTTCATTTTTTTTTTTTTTTTTTAAGTGTTAATTTAATATATTATCTGTATATTAGCGCTTTTTATCCTCGTAGATACTTTTTTAAATTATACACAAGCCTTGCTTATAGTCAATGCTATGTAGAAAAGAGATGAACACTAAAAAGTTGCTAAAATGTCGGTGGTGATAGCTAGCGCAATCCAGGTGGAATAACTAACAACCGTAAATCGTTACTTTGACACAATCGTGTAAGCTTGTATGTTTCGATCATGTTTCCATCATGTGACGGCCATCGAGGGGTTTTTAGTCAGTATGCTGGCGTCGGTATTGCTAGGGACCCAGCTCGGCCACAATATCCGCGTTTGTACCGGGCTGGAAGGCCAAAGACACGGACATAACTTTCGGCCTCCCCCAGGGCAAAAGGAGAGCTTAATAGCTTTTCCTCTTGAAAAAAAAAGAAAAAGTATACCATGTTTCTGTTACGCAATACAAAATGTGATATACTTATATGGGTCACTATGACAGGTTCTTGACTTATTCTAGTTCTATTGTGTGAAATAGTCGCTACCTGTACGAATTATCCTATCATAGTATCCTATGAATTATCCGGGAGCTACTTTACTAAAATAAAGTAAGATATTAAAATAAATAGTACTAAGAATAGAAAAAAAATGGATATAAAGATTAAGTGCTAAGTGTATTGACTTGGCAAGAGGTCTTATCTATACTAATATTATAAAGCTGCAGAGTTTGTTTGTTTGTTTGTTTGAACGCGCTAATCTCTGGAACTACTGGTCCGATTTGAATGATTCTTTCAGTGTTGGGTAGTCCATTTATCGATGAAGGCTATAGGCTATATATCATCACGCTTTGACCTATAGGAGGAAAGCAGTAGGGATATTTCTAGCAAATACGAGGAAATTTTGTTCGTTTTTCGTGGTCCGATTGGTCGATATTCTAAACTGATAGTCAAAATTAAACATTTTGACCGCCATTTTAAAACGTGTATGCACCCGGGCGGAGCCGGGCCCGACCGCTAGTTGTCTATATGACCAATAAATACATTTCATTTCACTTCAAAATCGTGGATAGCCTGTCCATTTTATATCTTGTACTGGATATAACCTTGACATACGGGTTGTATAAGTGGCAACTCTGCTTACCCATTAAGGATGCAGTCTTGAACTTTTTCACATTGTATTTTATTCTTTTATGTCTCCATAATAGCAAGGATTATTACGGGTCGAATTAAATTCCAAGGTATTTTAAATGTTACAATTACATTTTGGTAATTTAATGATTATTGTTCGTGGTTGCTGTGTAGCATTTAAAGGTCTTCAGGAAACCTTCTGCGGGGTCGGCATGAGGATAACTCAGCATAATCTGAATTAAACAAAGGCCATTGTCAATTCATTTAATCATTGCACTGCGAAAATCTCTTTGGATATTCAGGCAGAAAATTGTTGCGAAATTTTATGTGTACTGGGGTTCATGTAGGCCAGAGGTACACAAACTTTTTTAAACAAGCACAATTTAGGAATGATGTTGTGGCCCACTCAACGCAACTCACCGCTGAAGGGTTAAGTTCATCATCATATCAGCCCACATTAATCCAATGCTGGACATAGGCCTCTTCTTCATTATACAAAGAGACAAGCACAGGACCGGGAGAAGTGGAATAATGAAGAAGAAGGGTTAAGTTACCTAATTTTTTCTCGGCGAGCGTATTTTTTTATGATAGGCAAGAAATTTAAAATGGTTTGCAATATATTTCAAAATGCTGTTGATGCATTTATTTACCTTTTAACAAATATAATCTTACTAATACAGCAACATGATGTATCACCGGAGAATCATTTTTCTCCATAAACTTGTGTAAAGCTATTCGGACTGCCTCGCATTCCAAGCATCAATGGCGCTGTCTTTTTCCTTGTAATAATAATTTATTAATTGTAATTTTGTACTTAAATTTCCTCACTCTGGTGGTTTATTTTTATTTCGGTCACAACGTGTTTTTGCAAAATGAATAAATTATGTGTTTACACTTAAATTATTAAATCATGTAGTTATTCTTATAAGTTCATAGCGATAATTATGTCTAGATACGCATTAACATTTTTTTGAAAATCATGTGTAAGGTTTTTTTATTGGTTAAAAATATTTGAATTCTAGCAAAAAGCAGTGTATTATAGTACTTTTGTAAGGAGTTCGATAGTTATCTTCTACACGTTTTATGTATGCAGTGGGATTTAATTATTAATGATAATCGATAACTTTAGGTTTTCACAATTATTCATATACATTGGGAAGCAGAGGATACTGATTCTTCGTTCGTGCGACTTCGCTTCACTGTTCACATGTTAGTATTTTAAATATTACAACAAATTAATTATTAATGGCTCTGATATAAACCACGTGTAATTTTTGTAATAATCAATAAATCGTAAACTGGTTTTAAAAAGAGCAACATTAGAGTTGCTTGCTCATCTTATCTAGTGAAAACCGCTTTCCAAACCGGGTGGTAGATTAAAAAAAATGACTGAATCTTAATGATGTAGCATATCTTAATGGATTCAATAAATTATTTTCATTTTCAATCGTCTATGTGTTGCGTATGACTAATTGTTGTATTTTTTATTACAATGAACGGACGATACGGCCCCTCATGAACATTAGCAAAACCAAAACCCATGAATTACAAAGCAATGCTTGGTATTCCACTGCGTTCGCCATCCTGAGACATAAGACGTTAAGTCTCAATATTTGCAGTAGTTGCTCTGGCTACAATTTCCTTCAAACCCGAAACACAACAGTGCATTTACACTGCTGTTTGACGAAAATATAGATTTATATCTACAAAAAATAATACTTAATAATAATGTTTACAATAACTATTTGCATTATTCGTTCTATCAAGTAAAAGATAAATATTTGCTAATAAAATATGTTCCTTGCATTTGATGACCTTGACTTATCCTTAACCAAATCATTTTGTTCTTCGTAAGAACGTGTTTCCAGCTTGTATTAAACCCATGTAATGTAATATTAAATCGCTGCGTGTCATTTTATTAATACTCATGGTCCACTAAAATATTAATTGACGTAAATAATGTATTTCCTTGAAAAACATTTTTCTTCCTACAAATAAATAAATACACCCAACAGTCACATACATAGTCCTGACCCCACACTAAGATCTAGTCTTGTGTCGTGGGTATTAGGAACTACGAGAGACTATCGGTCTCACAAACACTCAGACCTGTGGTTCACACCAATATTTGTTTCGGTATGCGGATTGAACCTGCGCCTCTCGTTTCACAGTCGGCGTCTAACCAACTGCGCCACGGAGCCGTCAAAAACTTTATATAATAATATAATCAATTATTTTGTAAATATAGATTAAGCACTATGTATTGATATGTCATAACAGCTATTTAATTGCCTACATGATCAATAAACCAATTTAATTTAATTTAATTTCATAATGAATTGAGTTATAAATGCCAATTATCCATGTGCAGATTGCGTGCTTTTTCATACAATATAGTTAAATCAACCGAAGTGTAAACAAAGCCAAGACTTTTTCTCTTAAAGGGCAAGGTTAATTAAAATTAACAACCTCCGTGGCGCAGTTGGTAAGACGCCGGCTGTGAATGGGGTGACCGTGGGTTCGATCCCCGCACCGAGACAAATTTTTGTAAGGTCCACAAGTATTTGTCTCAGGTCTGGGTGTTTGATGGGATCAAAACGTTTCATAGTTCCTGATACCCACGACACAAGACTCGATGTTAGTGTTGGGTCAGGACTATGTATGTGACTGTTGGGTGTTATTTATTATTCATTTATTTATCTTATCAGACTCACGAAAGAAGTGACAAAATAGAATGCAACTAGCACAAGGATATTTCAAGTTTTCCACTATAGGATCATTGACTTAAAAATAGCATTAATTTAAAACATTTTCCTTCTTTTTGTTCCTTGTAGAGGGCATCTTGTAGCTACCTAAGCCTGTTTATAAATAATAAATAAATAGTCAGGTAAATATCCCAAAATAACATGCCAGTTTATTATATGTGTAAATGTACTACATACATACATAAGTGCGTGGTGGCCTGTTGGTAAACGGACCAGACGCGACTGTCAACATGTTCACGGTGGTCGCGGATTCAAATCCCAGGGCACACCTCTGACTTTTCGGAGTCATCTGTGTATTGATAGTTAATCACCACGCACTAAAACGGTGAAGGAAAACATCGCGAGGAAACCTGCATACCATAGCGGTTTATAAGAATTTCTATGGTATGTAAGTCCGCCAACTCACACTAGGCCAGCGTGGTGGACTATATGGCCTAAACACTCTCAATTGTACTGTCGATTGTAGAGTAGGCCCGTGCCCTGCAGTGGGACGTATATGGGCTGATACAGAACCATGGGATGGATATATGAGCAGGAAAAAAGAAATATTTATGTGCTGTGATATGGCTGTGATCGAATCCAGGCTGTGTTGCTTATTTTATAGATATTCGAACCGACCGCCAGGCCGCGCATGTATTTTTTTTAAAAAATACCCTATTTATAATAACATTAAGGCTGTTATTACATTAATAATAACAGTTAAAATATACCTTATTTAAGCTGACATTAAGTTGACATTACATTGATAAACCTCTATGGAGGTCGGGACGGTAGAGTACATAATACCTATAGTATTACAAAAGCTATTAATTAAGCCCATCATACAACGATAATTGTATAAACACTCGTATTTGAATTGCAATGCGTGAACTCATAAATTAAGTCTTCACGTCTAGTAGCTAAGCGAAATCATTAAGATAATAAATGCAACAGTTCTTTAGCATATATTTGCGAAATCAGCCATAAATTACTTTTGACATACAAGCTTTATACATGACTCTGTCTGAGTAGATTAATATTAAATATTGACGATAATAGAAAACTTAACTCAATATGTTTTATTTGTTTTAACAAAGAATAATGGCATCAAAAAAATAAGACGAAAATAATTTTTGTTCTTTCTTTGTATAGCAACGAATGGCGAGACGAGCAGGCCATTCGCCTGATGGTAAGCGATAAAACCTCTCATGGACAGTAGCAAAATTAAACATCTCTTTGAATTACAAAGCAATACTTGGTATTCCACTGCGCTCGCCATCCTGAGACAAGTCTCAATATCAATCTCAGTTTGTTAAGCCTCAATATGTCCTGTAGTTACTCTGGCTACGATGTCCTTCAAACCGAAGCACAAAGGTGCATTTACACAGCTGTATGGCGGGAGAATTAGTTATTGCGATGATACCTACGTTGGTATTTGTTATTATTATTTATTTTTTCTAAATATTAACCAGTTCTGTAGTTATTATAATATTATAATAAGTACCTGGATTTTTAATACTATTGTATGCCAAGTTGGCGGACCATAGTTCTATATATAAAAAAACAGCTTATGTAATCTTATGTAGCCAATAACAATATTTGATTTAAATAAGAAATTAATATCAAGCAATTCTTTGTGCCCACTGTGCTATAAAATATAAGTTACTAAATTAAATAAAAATACAGGTCGTTTATTTTATACAAAAAAGATAATCATAATTTTGATGATAAAAATTATATTCTAAATTCTAATATTTAGCCATATTTATATTTAGACTGGAAATAGTGATTAAAATGCGTCTAACAAGTTTAGTGTAGTCTGAAGTTATTTTTAAATCGCACACACGGAAGTAGCCGGAGAATTCTTAGAAATTTAATGATGGTAATTAAGTCATTGTTGCGATTAAGTGTGATATCTATACTAGTATATAAAGAGTTTGTTTGTTAATTGTATATCTCAGGAACTACTGGTTCGAATTGATTTTTTTGTGTTGGATGGCTCATATATCTATAGGCTATATATCATCACGCTATGACCTATAGGAGGGAAACAGCAGTGAAAAACCTATCAAATACGATTCTATATTCGTTTTTCCTGATCTGATTGGCCTCAAAATTGATATCTGAGGGATTCTTCGTCCGATATTCTAAATTGATAGTCGGAATTGAACATATTAGCCGCCATTTTTAAAAATGGATATGCAACCGGGCGGCGCAGGGCCGGACCACTACTCACTACATACATACACTATACACTTTCTCTCCTCCCTACTCCCTACGTCCCTTTGTATGCTTAAATCTTTAAAACTACGCAACGGATTTTGATGCGGTTTTTTTAATAGATAGAGTGATTCAAGGAAGATTTATATGTATAATACGTACATATTATTGTACAGAAATCTATTTGTACCCGAGCGAAGCTGGGCCGGGCCGCTAGTAAAAGATAAATGAAGATGAGATAATAATGGGTAATTCTGTGGTTAAAGTACTGTGGTTATTGTAAAACAGGCAATTATATGCATAATGGGCCATCAGTCATGCGGTAATTAAATGACGAGGAAAATATATTATCGACCTTTAGATGAGATAGAAATGTAGCAAGATTTATTTATAATTTAATTTATTTTTAAGAATGCAGGTGTACAAGTATGGCTGGATTGCAAATTACATACATTTTACTTAATACGAAACTAGTTTTTACACGAGTTTTTGAGATTTTTTTTCCGGATCATTACCATTATTTGAATACTTTTTGGAATAAATTTGTTCACTGCAATCTAATCAGGGATTTAAGTTTATAGGACTGATTTTGCGTGGTTGAAGAGACTACAATACCTCTAATAATTAATTTATATACTTCATTTTTATGGACCTTCAATATGTAGGCCGTTCTCAACTGGTTGAAGTGGAGATCATTGGGGAAGGCCTAACTTTAGCAATGGAGTTCCTGTAGCTGAAGAGAGAGAGAGAGAGAGAATAGTAGGTACCCTCGATTGTAGAGAAGGTCCTGCAGTGGGAAGTTTATGGGATGATACAGATACAGACTAGAAACATGTACAGCCTATCGCTTATGTTCAGCAGTGGACTATGGTTTCACTACATAGTATAAAACAAAGTCGCTTTCTCTGTCCCTATGTCCCTTTGTATGCTTAAATCTTTAAAAGTACGCAACGAATTTTGATGCGATTCAAGAGGAAGGTTTATATGTATAATACGTACATATTATTGTACAGAAATCTATTTGTACTCGAGCGAAGCTGGGCCGGGCCGCTAGTATGATATAGAATTGTATTTGAAGAACCTAATATTTGAACATGTAATTCTTTCACTGTCAAAACAGTTAGATTGTGAAACGCATTTTCGGTTGTGGTTAGGCAATCACAAACACTTACATCCTTTAAAAGGCTAGTTAACAAGATATTAGTGTTATTTACTTTATCTTAATTAATTGGCAATTTGCAGTATAAATAATTTGTATTTGTAATTGTATATTTTATGATTTTATGTATGTCTATAACGTTGTATGTATATTTATATTATGTCTAATTTGTTTTTTTTCTAGTTTTCTTTCTTTATTATTTACTCTGCCCTCTCTTTCTCCTTTCCTTAAATCCATTCCATGGTTGTCTGTAAGACATTGCCTAGAGTAATAAGACAGCCATTTGACCCTATTTTCTTTTTCCGTATATGATGTTTTATTTTCGTGTACAATAAAAAATAAAAAAAATATATCTGTACGTTGCAGATTTGGATCTGATGCTGGTATACCACTGCTGCGAGAAGAGCATGCAGGTCTCCAAGCAAGTGCTGGACTTGCACTTCACCCTGCGAACTATGTTCACGCAGTTCTTCGCCAACAGAGCCATAGACAATAATGTCGAGTTCTCTATTAATACTGTGTAAGTACCATAGATAATAGACCCGAGTTCAACCTAAACCCGGACCCCTTATGCATAAAGACTTACCTAACGCAGTTTTCAAATGCTGTAAATATGAGCTGACACAAAAACGTTATTCATAGACGTCAAAAATCACTTAATCATTAATTTCAATCGGTGATACCCTCAACAAGGGTCAGGTCAAAAGTACCCTGAATCTCTGCTTACCCCTATGGGATACAGGCGTGACGATTATGTATGTATGTATTAGCTTTAAAATGGCCGGGACTCATGTATGCATTTATTTATATAGGCAACAAAAAGAGAAGAGGGAAACTATTCTTATTTTTTAAACAACCACGCATTATTTTGATTTATTTAATATTTATAGATACAATAGATTTGAGTTCTCTTTAAATACTGCTTGGATATATTATTATAACGTGGTCTACCAAAAATGCGCTGGATTGATGTCGCCAAGGGAGACACGATAGTCAATGATCTTATGTGAAGGGATACAGAAGACAGGATTTAACAGGGGAGATTTTGGGGATAGGTGAGGTAATGTCAGGTAGAACGAACGGAAAAACTGTCTTAGATCCGTAGAGGGACAAATGCCGTAAATTCTTACTAAGTGAACACCGTCACTTGTAAGAATTTAAGGTATGTTAATGCACATGCAGGGTAATCGAATGGAAAGGAATAGATATGTTAGATTCCTCAACAAAAATGTTGTTTTATTAGTACATTAGACCGTGGCGTAATTAATAGATTCCAAATGTGTAAACAAACATCACATTGCTATGAAGTTCAGAATAAATCTTATAGGTGGCGTTATTTGCTTATCTATGTCCAAGACATAAATTACGATAATAATTGTGCGTATACCTGGCCAATCTTTAAGTCCGACTAAATGGCTTGGCAAGCTTATTTTTTAACGTCAATAATGTAACGTTTCAAATGCATTGACAACAGTTAATGAACAAGTTATGCTTAGTGAATCTTTAAATCGGTTTTTTTAATTGGCGAGATGAGCTGGCCATTTGCCTGATGGTAAGCGCGATGACCGCTCATGGAAAGTGGCAAAACCAAACAACACCTTGAATTACAAAACCAAGCTTAGCACTCCAGTGAGCTCAAAAGCTGAGCTGAAGCTGCTCAAAATAGTCGAAACGACGGGGAGTTAAAAAAAATTAAAATTCGTAAATAATAGTTTTATTTAAAACAAGTGGCCCGGCCCAGCTTCGTCCAGGTACAAAAAACATTTCTGTACAATAATATGTACATATTATACATATAAACCTTCCTGTTGAATCACTCTATCTATTAAAAAACCGCATCAAAATCCGTTGCGTAGTTTTAAAGATTTAAGCATACAAAGGGACATAGGGACAGAGAAAACGACTTTGTTTTATACTACGAGTATGTAGTGATTTGCTTGTTTATATTTGTGACTATTGGGTTGTTTCCAGGTTATTCAGTCCACTGCCGACGCGTTCCGTGGACGGGTACAAAGTGGTGTACGCTCGGCTGCTAGACTGCGACCCTCGCAACTTCTTCTTCGCGGAGATCGCCAGGACCTTCATGATTGTGTTCGATCTGTGCCAGTATGAGGAGGGGACGTGGCCTGGGTATGTGTTCTTTTGTTTTTTATTTTATTTTTCTGCACCGAGACAAATGTATGTGAGGCCCATGTGTTGTCTCGAGTCTGGGTGTTTGTGAGACAGAAAAGTCTCTCGTAGTTCCTAATACCCATGAGCATGAGAATACCTATATTCGTTGCTAGCCTCTCAAAATGGGAGAGACAAGAAAATGGATGATAGAAAGAAAGGGATTAATGGTTTCAAAGGAGATATATCCTTAGATTAAGTCAGGTAAAAGGTACCTCCTCTTTTTATTGCAATAATGTCTGATGGTAAGCTATACTGCAGTTCGTGGACAGTAGAAAAACTAAACAATACCATGAATTACAAAGCAATGCTTGACATTCCATTACGCTCATCATCCTGAGATAAAAAATGTTAAGTTTTGTTGGATAGCCGAAACGAAGGACACAAATGAAACGCTTGCTTGCTTTTGACAAAACTGTTTAATCGTCACACAGTTATGGCGTTGCGCCGCAAGGTCACGTCATCTTATGGCTGCATTCACTACATTCCCTCCCCAACAATTTACGAACCTCTACATTCCTAAATACATATTCTAAAATAAACATCTCAAAAAATTCTCTTATAATCTATTGTTGGCATATTACGCAAAAGTCTAGACGTATGTCTTGAAATCATTGGAGGTTCTTCCGGAACGACAGCGTCCACTGACGGCGAATCACTTTCGCAGTTGCCGTTGAGCTGATTGGCTACCTGATGAGACGAGATCGCCTTGCCGGGGTCTGATACCACGATCGATGAGTCACGCGTTTGTTGCCGGTCGCCTGTCTCCTCCCCTGGGTAGTCTCGTAGGTTATCTCCGCCCTTCTCTACGTTTTCGTTTTGTAGGTCTATATCATCATAGACGTCGTAGACAGGTTTGCGAACATGGCCACCTATTTCGATCTCGCCTTTGTATAGTACTAACTGATTTTTGTGTTTCCTTACTTGTGAAAGTGATTCGTTGTCTTTCACTGAATACATGACATTACCTAGTCGTTTTAAAATTGTACCTCTACACCAATGATAATTGTTTTTACTTTTGAATTTTTTATATAATATTTGGTCACCCGTATCGAATTGTTGTTTGTTCTTCCCGCCATAGTTTTTACTCTGCAAATACTGTTTAGTTTCCACTGTGTGAGAAAGTGACGTAGATGCTGGCGACGCTGTTTCTGTAGGGTGCATCAAATCTAAATGCGATCTAAGTTTTTGTCCAAAAACAAGTTGGGCCGGCGAAAACCCGGTAACAGAATGTATTGAATTCCTATAATCAAAAAGATATTTTAGTAGCATAAGTCTACCATCTCTCATATTATTTGTGCCTAAAATACTGCATTTAATACCCTTTTTTACAATTTTCACATAACTTTCAGCTTGACCATTGCTGGCAGGATTATATGCTGGCGATGTAATGTGTGAGATCCCATTAGATAAACAAAATTTTTGGAATTCTTGTGACACGAAAGCCAACCCATTGTCACTAACTATAGAGTGTGGCACGCCAAATCGCGACATAAATTCGTATATTTTATCGATTACAGCAATAGAAGTAGTTGTGTTACACATGTCGTAGACTTCCACCCACTTGGAGTAAGCGTCAACAATGACCAGGTAATTTCGATTATTTATCGGGCCTAAAAAATCTATATGCACGCGATAAAAGGGTTTAGGTGGATATGGCCAGGGTGCAAGTGGTGCGCGGGGGGGCGTCGGCCGCAATTGATTGCAAATATCACATTCCCAAATCATTTTTTCTAATTCCTTATCTATTCCGGGGAACCAAAAACGCGACCGGGCCTCCGCTTTGGTTTTTACAATGCCTAAATGTGACCTATGAAGCTCGGTTAAAATTTTTTGGCGAAGCCCCACCGGAATAACTATTTTATGGCCGCGCATCACACAGCCATTCTCATAAGATAGCTGCGTTCGGCACAAGTGGAAGGGTCTAACTTGCAAGTTATTTACTTTTTTTGGCCAACCCCTTACAATATATTGGATGACTTTATTCAAAATCGCGTCTTTTCTGGTTTCGTCACGCAGACTTTTTACGGTAATCGGTACGCTTTCGTCGATTACGAAATTGACGTAAGAGGCACGATCTTCAATTCCGTCATCGAATTTGCTTGCGTCCTCCCGCGAGGAGGTCATCTGAGATAGCGCACCTGTGACAGGCAAGCAGGCGCGGGATAAAAAATCGGCACAATTATATTCGCTACGTACATACTCGATCGTATAATTATATGCGCTGAGAAACATTGCGTACCTTTGTAAACGGTTCGCTGATATTTCCGGTATGCCCCGATAGGGGCCAAATATACTAATAAGCGGTTTATGATCGGTTCTAAGAACAAATGGGTCTGACCTACCATATAAATATTGATGGAACCGTCTTATTCCAAAAATAATTGCCGTGGCTTCTTTTTGGATTTGCGAATATCTTTTTTCGGCTACATTTAATGTCCGAGAGGCGAATGAGATAGGTCGTTCGATTCCATTCTTACCTTTTTGTGACAGGATTGCACCTAAACCATATGGAGACGCATCTACCGTCAATATAATTTGCTCGTCTGGATTATAATGAGCCAGTACTTGTTCCGACGCTAATATAGATTTTATCTTGCAAAAAGCAGCATTATGCAATTTGTTCCAAGACCATTTGGTTCCTTTTTTTAACAGGTCGTATAAAGGGCTAAGTATAGTAGAAGCAGCTGGGACAAAATTTCTGTAATAATTGACCAGACCCAAAAATGATTGCAACTTATGAACATCGCTTGGCGCCGGGGCATCTACTATGGCCTTAATTTTATCAGAGGATTTCCTGAGACCGTGCCTGTCTATCACATACCCAAGATAATTTATTTCATTTTGAAAGAAAACACATTTTTCTTTTTGTAGCACTAAACCCGCGCTTTGCAGTCTTTGTAAAACGGTCTGTAGCCTTTTTAGGTGTAATTCAGTACTATCTGCTGTAATAAGTATATCGTCAAGTAAGCATAACACTCCGTCCATACCGGATAAAACCATGTCCATCGCTTTTTGAAATACAGCCGGCGCGCTCGCCAACCCGAACACCATGCGCGTATATTTGAATAATCCGCGGTGCGTATTAATGCATGTATAATGCTGAGACTCTTCATCTAGCACAAACTGGTTATATGCCATTGATAGATCTAACTTAGAAAATTGTAACCCTCCATGCAATTTAGTAAACAATTCATTAATGGTTGGCAGCGGGTATTGTTCTACAATTAAATGTTTGTTAATAGAACACGAATAGTCTACACACAATCTAACTGAACCATTCCGCTTTAAAACGGGGACAATTGGCGACGCATACTCCGCGTGGTCTACGGGCTTCAGAACTTCTAGATCGACTAACCTATCAATTTCCTTGTCTATTTTATCACGCAGCGCGAATGCAATAGGGCGAGCTTTAAAGAAAATCGGTTTTGTGTTATCTTTTAATTGTAGTTTCACCTTATATTTATTAAATTTTCCTAATTTGTCCGAAAATAGTTGCGGGAACTGGGTTTCAAATTCTTTAACTATCATATTTGTACTATTGAGAAAATTGCACGGTAACAATTGTAATTTAAATAATGCTAAAAAGTCCCTGCCGAGCAATGGCGGCCCGCCGTCGCGCACAACAAACACTTCGAGTTCGTGAGTGTTTCGCATGTACGTTATCGGTAACATAATAACGCCTATACATTTCATCGGATTACCCGTGTAGGATAGCAATTGTTTATTTGATTGTGAAACTTTAAAGTTACTAAAATATCTTTTATAAGTATTTTCGTTAATAACAGTTACTGCAGAGCCGCTATCAATTTCAAATCGAATACATATATCGCCTATAAATACGCACTCTGTCATGGGTTCGCCTCGCAATGTCCGAATATTAAAACACTTACCATCATCGCCCGCATTCACGTCACTCACCACCAAATGATTAACATTTTTGCACATTTTACGTAAATGCCCTTTTTCGTTACACTTATTGCATTTGTACTTCGCAAAACGACACTGAGCACTTTTGTGGTTGGTACGACCGCACACTGCACAGTTTTCCGAGCTTAAACGTGTGAAATCCTTGCGGTTAGCGTGCTGCGTAATTTTGAACAGCTGATCGACTTGCTGACCCGTAGTCGCCGAAGCGCTCGCACCTGCTCGAGCGCAGCGCACGCTGTCTGCGAGTTCCACCGCTTTTGATAATGTTAATGAATCCGTAGGTTGAGCAAATAGTTTATCTCTTTCGGCCCCTATTTGCAGTCCAAGGACGAACCGATCTCGTAATGCCTCTTCTACGTTACTGAATCCACAGTCCGCGGATAATCCCCGAAGCCTCGCCGCCCATTGCTGATGACTTTCACCCGGTTGCTGGGTTGCCGTGTGGAACTTATGACGCTCACTAAACCCATTTCGTTTAGGCGTGAAGTGAGCATCTAGGAGTGACACGATGTCATCGTAAGGCACCTCCTGTAATTCTTTAGGCAATGCCAGGTCCGCAGCGAGCTTGTAGGTGCCGTCCGTAAGTGTTGTCAGCAAGACTGCTCGTCTCTTCGTTCCCGTCGGGTCCGACATGTTGTTTATATCGTTGGCTATAAACCATTGTAAGATTCGATTTTTACACGACTTCCAATCTTGACTACTGTGGTCGAAATTCGGCAAAATACCACAGAAAGACATTATTGTTAATTATAACGCACAATTTATAACATGAAATACTCGTCGCCACTGTTGGATAGCCGAAACGAAGGACACAAATGAAACGCTTGCTTGCTTTTGACAAAACTGTTTAATCGTCACACAGTTATGGCGTTGCGCCGCAAGGTCACGTCATCTTATGGCTGCATTCACTACAAGTTTTAATATGTCCAGTAGTTACTCTGAGTACAATGTCCTTCAAACCGAATCGGAACAGTGTATTAGCACTGTTCTTTTGAGGTAGAAATAGACATTGCGATGGTATCTACCCAGTCGGCCTCTTACATACGAGAGACCTACCACTACTCTTAGTTTAAAAAAGGGAAAATATGAGGTTTTGTATTTTCAAATTGTTTCAAAAGTGTGGATTATAACATTTTTATAAGTATAGTTCATTGTATTTCCGGATATTTATAATAGGTACATTAATATTATTAGAGCTGTTATAATATAATAATAAATCTTTATTTCGAATATATTTTTTTACAAATCAGTCCATATTTTATGTTATGAAGATCATCATCTAAAAGTATAAAAATCTACTTATTATTTAGTGAAGGTACTGAACGATCTGAAAGTTTGTGTATGAGACTAAAAAAGTAATATTATATTTGTATTTATTTGCAGACTAATATTGGTGATTGACATGGACGGGTCATGCATGGGTCATATATCCAGGCTGGACCTAATGGTGCTTAGAAAAGTGCTGTATTTCGTTCAGGTAAATACATAAATGCTGACATGGTGGTCGCTAGTTCGAATCCCAAAGCAAATCCAATTTTTAGAAAAGAAAGAATGTTATGGTATTTTTATATGGTATTAATATTTGAGATTTAATGGTCACAAAAATAGAACGCACACTATCACAAAACAAATGTAGGAATTTTCGCGCCGCATCGCTGTGATACTTAGGTGACCACTCAACATAATTTTGCACTGAAGTGTGAGCCATTTTTCGAAGTCATATGTACATATATATTAAATTTATACATTGTATTTTCAAGGAGAAGAATATATCGTGGGGAGACCTATACAAACCTCTCTCGAATGTGCAATAGAAATCTTCAATTAAAAATCAAAATCATGAGAAGACCACCAACCTGAAATTGGCCATCTTGATTTATTGTAGCGTAAGACCACTCAATTGAAATTGAGAGTTGAATTTTGATTTACATACATACAAAAACACACGACTTTTTCCCATTTTTAGGCAGAGGTTTCCATGGTAGCTACCAGGACACCACTTCTCACCTTGTGTATTTCGTCCCATGGTGCAAGCCTATCGCCATTTTTATTTAAAAATCAATAAATATTCTACTGCGTTATTAAACCGTCAGAACGATAATCTTCCACCGACACTTTTTCTTTAAATCAAATCAAATCAAATATGTTTATTGTGAAACATAGGTACAATATGATGTTATAATAGGGTTACTTGTCCGGATATGACCCGCCATATTAGCAAACACTAGATTACTAGATTATTTAGTTCCAGAAGATATTTCTTTCAAATTACATAGTTATTTTCAATTTTACTTTTCCGATAGAAACTCTGTAATATGCCTTTTTGCTTCCAGGAATGCATGTTAGTAAAACTAAAAGAGGTTTGCTTCATGAACGCCCCTCCGTTCGTGGACAAGCTGATGCTGCTGATGAGGCCGTTCCTCAAGAAGGCGCTGCTGGACATCATCAGGATACATCCCACGGGAACCACCAGCATCTACAAGTCGGTGCCCAAGCACGCCTTCCCGAAGGAAGACGGCGGGGAGTATAAGGACCGTAATACTATTAAGAGTGAGTTGGTGACAGTTTTGTTGGTAAAATAGGCTTTGAGATGAAGCAGGACAAATATATGAGTAAATAAACAAGACATCACTATTTACTTTCATATGAAGTTAATCCTCGACTGATTCGGTGGCGTAGTTGTCCTACGGTACGCTTACAAAGCTGAGGTCTAGGGTTCGAATCCCGGGTTGGGCAAAGTGATATTGGATTTTTCAATTAATTATCAGCCCAGAGTCAGGAATTTGTTCCCGATATGGCAATAGACGCGCCACCTATCACATTGTGGGACGGAACATACAAGGTGAAATGTGGGTGCCCTGGCACCTCTGCCTACCCCTTCTGGGAAAAAGGCGTGAGTTTATGTATGTATGATGAAGTTAATCGTGCAGAATAAAGCCTAACAACAAAGACTTTTCCAGTGAATGCTTGAACATTTGTTATGTCATTTATGTAACATGTCATGAATGAAAATTTTTGATGAAGAATTATAAGGATCAGGTATCCACAGGAATGTGGATGTGAAGTTATGTCTTGGGACTGTCCCTTATTTAAATATCATGAAGATGTGGTCATTAAGTCTTAGTGAACTAAAGCATTGCTTACATTAGAAGCCATTCAGTAATCAAACTGTTTAAATGAATCTGTAACAATAATGAAGAGGTATCCTAGGTTTGGCTATCGTGCGTTTTAAATTTGGAAAGTAATCATTTCTTGGACAGCTTAGTTGAAACACAGCCTGAACGAACTTTGGTCTACTTGCAACCCATAGATCTACTAGCGTCATTAATCTTGATAACTAATAACTATCATACATGTTTTCTCCCCCAGGTGAACTCCTGGAGCGTCTGAAGGCCAACCAGGACTTCTTTGCGGAGGAGAACAAGAAGCGGGTCAACGAGTCCCTCAGACCTGGCGGGAAGCCGGCCACCGTCGAGGACCTCTTCGGGATACAGGGCAGCTTCAAGAAACTGGATATCGATTGATGTACGAGTATATAGGGATATGGGAAATATATTATATTATTATTTATCACATGTTTTATTTTGTTGAATTTATTGACAAAGGAGAACCTCGATTTTGGGCCCAACCCAACAAATATTCAAAAAAATCTTTAATTATATGTGGTTACCCTATTTAATTCTTATTCCTATCATCTATGGCCAAGTGCAATAAATATTGTTCCAAGATTGCCTTATTGAACAGACCCTGTAAACCTGTGCTGGACACGTTAACAATTAATGGTTTAGTTTCTATTATGTTCATAAATTCTCTATGGGGAACAATAGTAGTATTTCCATCCATCCAAGAGCGACAATTTGACTAATAATACCTAGACCCAAAACACTAATCTCCTTGTTAATCAAACAATTATGTATATACATAAGGATCGAAATCACTATGAGACCGAAGCTGTCGAAATGGTTACATTTTTGTTCTACCACCTATGGGTATTTTAGTATTTTTTTATTGCCTTGGTCCAGCAAACCACTAAACATTTCACCTGATGGTAAGTGATTACTGCCGCCCATGAACATCCACAACGCTTGGATCATGGATGTATTGCCTAACCATCAAATCGGGAGGTCAGTGGGAAGGAAAAAATGGGAAGAGGAAAGGGGTATAGGACATTCGAAAATTTCACTCCCCAAACGAAATGTGACAGCATTCATGGCGAATTTTTGAGACTAGGGTATCGCCCTGGCCAAGCCTGCCCATTCATGCTGGGTCATGACTGGACAACAGCGTGGCTCTACTAATTCCAAATTGCACCTGATGTTAAGAGTTGTGCAGTACATCTTTTTTATATTGCAATGAATGGCGAGACAGGCATGCCGTTCGCCTGATGTTGAACGATGCGACCGCTCAAGAACAATAGCAGAACCAAACATGAATTACAAAGCAATGCTTGGCATTCCTGAGACATACGATGTTATGTTAAGGCTCAATATGTCCAGTAGTTGGTACTCTTGCTACAATGTCCTTCAAACTGAAACGTAACAGTTCATTTACACAGCTGTTTAGCGATAGAAATAGACGTTATGGTGGTACCTACCCAGGCGGCCTCTCACATATGAGAGTCGTACTACCGGTAAATATTCACCGGAAATAGCCGCTCACAAAGATTAGATCAACTTTATAGATTAAAAATGTGATGTGATACCCTGCATAATATAAACAGTCTCACTGCTAAATAAATTCCTTCCTTATATTCAAGATGCATTTTTATTAAATATACTACTTTCGTCTATTACGATACTAAGGCTTGGAAATATGTTAACGTTTGTGAGACCACTCTGTTGTAGAAATTTCCTCATAATGTTGGGCGGTTAAGGTACAGTTTTAGCGACACGGGATAGCAACGACTGAATAAAACGAATCTTGGAGCAGTACTAAAAATTACAGGTCCTCTGGGATAACAGAGGCCCTACGTTCTGGTAACAATTCCTAGGCGTTCGGGTAAGGCCAATCTAAGCGTCCCGTAAAAACGGTGTCGTTCCTTAGTTAAGACCAACAAGAGTTCGGACTTTTAGTGAGTTCTGGCGTCGATCTTGCTCGGAGCAAAATTCGTGAAAATTATAAATTATTTTTGTGTCTATTTATGTTCGATGAAATATACAGTAGATTATAAGTAACGGCCTAAAAAACGGCAAGAGAAATAAGATCACAAATAAGCTTGTGGTCTTATTTGATTTTAGTATGGTCCAAAAACATAATAAGCCTTAATTTAAAGGAATAAGGTTTATTGTTACCTGAAGTTGATTATAATTTAAGACTTTTTGCAACATCTCGTAGTTCGAAATTCAAATGTATCAGTATAAGCAACCTCGGCCACTTTTAGTGTGTGATTTTGTTCCCAACCCTGTATCTAGTATATTATATTTGATCGAAGCCATTTATACAAAAAAGGTGGGTGTTTGGGAGTTTACGTCATACCACACTTGGGTATTTAAATGGGTTGCATGGGTACGTAGTTAGTAATCACGTTCCCACATATTCCTTAGGTGTAAGTGGATGCATTCCTGGGGCATCACCAAACACATTACGATGACATACATGAAATTATGTAATTTCACAATTTTCATTCAATTTCTTTTCGTTTCATAAATTTAACATGTTTCCACCACGTGTACGCAACAATTTCACTTTAACAATACTTTTTAAAATTATAAGCAAATTTAAAATAACCTTCAAACGGTCTGTCGCTTCGACTAATAGTAACGTTTACAGAACCTGGATTACAATAAACTATTACAATAATTATTTATCATACATTGATAATTTGTTGACAATTTCCTGTGTGTTGCCGTATAAAAGCGGCAATGGATGGTGTTTTGGTCAGAGTTGAAGCAATCTCAACATGAAGTGGTTTGGATTTCTATTGGTTATCATGGCTGTCGCTTTTGCCGTTGTGGTGAGTTTATTTTAATAATATTTGGAATATATAATATTTGCACAATCTTATAAATAATTGAATAAACGCACATGAAAATAGAATCTAGGACTATACAATTGCCACCCTAAGCACTTTTACGCATGCACAAAATATGAATATAGTATCGAACCATCGTATAAAAATTTTCTCTCGAAACGATTATCAGAGTATGTATTGCACAGTGCACATATTGTGACTTAACATCGTATACCTCAGGGTGGCGAGCGCAGTGGAATGCTAGTATTGCTTTGGAATTCATGGTGTTGTTTGGTTTTTGTTACTGTCCATGAGTGCTCGTATCACTATCCATCATTTGAAAAAAGTTAGTTTCACCATTCATTGCAATAAATAATGGAGACCTGGCTGAAACCTGGCATACATAAACTGAGCTAAAAATGGTACCAACCCACTGTAACCGATCTTTCACCATTGTGTACGTTATTCGCCATTGAGATACATGAATTCCATATCCCCAGCGTTATATCAAAAAACTACAGATTCCACTGTATTTTATTTTATTTTTTATTTTATTTATTAGAATATCCAACGAAGATAACACATAACAAATATATAAAACAACAACAACAACATATTTATCCTTCTGCGTGCATCTTCAATTACAGGAGAGTACAGCTTGCACAAATATTGCTATACATAATATAGCTTTCATTTTATAATAATGACAGCCTTTTCGGCGCAGTTGGTTAGACGCCAGGTGTCAAACGAGAGGCCGCGGCTTCGATCCCCGCATGATTATGAATATTTGTATTAATCACAAGTATTTGTTTTGAATTTGGGTGTTTGTGAGAAACCGAAAAGTCTCACTTAGTTTGCGATACGTACGACACAAGACTTAATTGATCTTAATGTGTGGCCAGGACTATGTATGTGATTGTTGAGTGAATTTGTTTCTTTACTTTCATTCGTCATCCCTTTCACACAAACTACGTTCCGTATCAGTCACTCGTCTAATGTTTCATTATACTCATATTTCATAGTATTCCAATCCTACATGTATTTTATTTACTCTATTGTACTCCTGTTGCACAATTCCTGTTCATCCAAAGGAAGAAATCGCTCAATGCGATATGGTCACTCATTGTACAATTTAATTTTTTTACTTATCTTTATTTGTGTAACTTGAGATGTACAATAAATACCATTTAAAAAAGCGTATTCTGGAGTACAATAAATTAAGGTCAATAATATGATTTCAGAGCGGCATAAAGCCGGTGTCGCCTGGATCTGCGGCGTGCAACGGAGGAGGTGGAGGTGGTCCCGGCGGTCCACCCCCACCACCACCCACCAGTAAGTCGCTTATGTTGATACATATACCTCCCACTGCAGGGCATGAGCACGTGTTGGCCTACTAGTAAACAGACCAGACGCAGCTACCAACATGTTCACGGTGGTCTTGGTTTCGAATCTCAGGGCATACCTCTGACTTTTCGGAGTTATGTGTGCACTGGTAATCGATCATCACGCACTAAACCGGTGAAGGACAACATCGTGAGGAAACGTACATACCATAGCGACTTCTATGGTATTCAAAGTCCGCTAACCCGCACTTGGCCAGCGTGAGGGCGAGATTAATTATACATACATAAACTCACGCCTTTTTTCCAGAAGGAGTAGGCAGAGGTGCCAGGACACCCACATTTCGCCTTGTATGTTCCGTCCCACAATGTGATAGGTGGCCTATTGCCATAACGGGCACAAATTCCTGACTCTGGGCTGAACATGAATAGAAAAATCCAATATCACTTTGCCCACCCCGGGATTCGAACTCGAGACCTCAGCTTTGTGATCGTACCGTAGTACAACTACGCCACCGAGGCAGTCGAGATTAATTATTATTACCTCAAAATGATTGCGATAAGTAAAATAAATAGTTTTATTTGTTAGGTGTTCTCCCTCTCGATCTCTCTCTTTAGTCACAGCAAGTCCATTGCTGAACATAGGCCTCCCCCAAGGATCTCCACATCGACCTGTTGAAGCTTACATCCAGCGACTTCCTGCAACCTTAACCAGTTCGTCCAACTTTTAGGCGAACGTCCCACACTTCGCATATATTATACTTTCTTATATTTAATCCTATTTTTTATATTACAGACAGCACCGGATAGACTCAACTTGCCTGACCACCGCTTCATCTACAGTAATGGATTCACTTCAACACCAATCTTTCTTTCTGTCCACTAATAAATTATAGCACTTAAGACTGTTTTTATTTATCAAATAACCGCCCGGTCCGGCTTCGTCCGGGTCCAAATACACGTTTTTGAAAATATTGTATCGTCTACGTCCATGGAGAATAATTTGGGATTCTAATGGTGAAATAATTTTTCAAATCATTAGTTTCAGAACCTGTACAATGAAAGCAAAAAATTCAATCTTTTATCTTTGTAATATTAGTTAAGGTAAGACTTAAGTACGCAACGCAGTTTTTTAAACGCAACCGATATTCTTATTAATTCTGCCACTGCGCCGGTATTTCATCTAACGTACTTGGTGCACGACATGTGAGATGATTATTCTATATTTCTCTACAATCATTGCATTGTTAACATTATAAATTTCCCGCAACTCAAAAGAATATCTATATCTAATGATAACCACCAACACCACAAAACACATCATGACACTTAATAAATAAACGCCGTTTACAAAATACAAAACAGAATGTACTAAAGTACTAATCGAATGTATCGCCTTATGTTTTCAAATATTGAGTAGGTAGTGAATCTTACTACGCTTAACTTAAGGTACAAAACGCATTGGCAAAAATAATTTTGATGAAGTATACACAGGGGTTAGTTTGATATACTAATAGACTTACCATCTTCAGAGCTCCTTGGCGACAGTTCCACAGCGACTCAACAGGCAATACGGCGGAAGAAACGAGAGCGAAAATTTAACACCAAATTGCTATCCACCCCTGCGAAGTCCTTTCATTAGTGGCGCCCAAACACACCATATTTTCATCACAGATTGATAATACTTCCAATAATCTCACTCACACACTGCATTTAATATCCTTTACTTTTTTATTTTCACATACCGAGACGCTCTTTGCATCGCACCGGGAACCGTACTGTCGATTAACGCAACGTGATCGTGCCTCAAAACTTTTCTGACTACCCACATATAGGATGATAAAAATTGACCGTAAAAAAGTGCATATTGGGAAGTTAATAACTGACTGGGTTTGGAATGGCGAGATGGAAGACTAGGGTTCGAAACCCAGGGCATACTTTCGGAGTCATTTTTGTGTTTTTATTCATTTTCTATGCGCTTTAATGACAATATAAATCACCACAGCAGTGGAATGCCAAGCATTGCTTTGTTATACAAGGTGTTGTTTGGTTTTGCTACTGTTTATGAGCGGTCGTATCCCTTACCATCAGGCGAACGGCATGTTCGTCCCGCCATTCATTGCAATAAAAAAAAAGAAACATAAGGAAACCTACATACTGCAGTGTTTTTACGAAAATCTAATTACTGGTGGTAGGTCTCTCATATGTGAGAGGCCGCCTGGGTGGTTACTACCGCAATGTCTATTTCTCCCGCCAAACAGCAGTTTAAATGCACTGTTGTCTTTCGGATTGAAGGGCATTGTAGCCAGAGTAACTACTGGATATATTGAGACTTAACATCTTATGTCTCAGGTTGGCGAGCGCAGTGGAATGCCAAGCATTGTTTTGTAATTCAAGGTGTTGTTTGGTTTTGCTATAGTTCATGAGCAGTCGTATCGCTTATCATCAGGCGAACGGGATGCTAGTCTCGCCATTCGTTGCAATAAAAAAATGGTGGAAAGTTATAGATAAAATAATGTAAAGTTACTTTATAGTGGAAAAATAGACAAGAAAAAATAATATAAGACACACATAATAATTTTTTAAAACGTTTAATCACTTTTCGACAGTATAAATTTTGTTATAAAAATAATAAAATATCTAGCTTGACTATCTTCATAAGCTAACGTATGGCATTTCATAGAGTATATTCGATTTTACTTAAATACAAATATTTACATTTTTATGCTATAATTTTGTTATGGCAAGTATTTAAAAATATATCTACAAAAATATTTTTTCCAATAAGTAGTTTTTATTTTTATAAACTACGTAGGTGTTAATAGAGCCCGGTAGATGGCGCTTTTTACAATTGTGATTTATAAGTATAATAAAATATGTGTACCTGTTTGAATGTTGGTAATTTGTTGCTCAATTGCAGATATCGAGAAAAAATTTCAAGTATTCACTACATCGTCATATTGCAAAATTCGTGCTTCTTATAATGTAGAATCTATTTAAGCAATTCAGGTATAATAGAATCTATATTATATTGGATGAGAACTTGACAATCTTTGCAATGTTGAAGCTTTTGTAAATATATGAAACTGAATGTCAAGAGTAGACCAGACACTAAAGTAAAAAACTGGAGCGAACCTCATGAACAAACTTTGGAACCCAGTGGAAAGAGACGGAACATAGTCGTACTTTATAAGAGTGACAGGGACAGAAACATACCGCTGTCACACATTTTGTTCGCAGTGTCCTTTCTTTTAAAACATTAACGTCTGGTCTATTACCACACTATTAGGGTCTATAAGACCAGCTAATTTAATCTGAGTTACGGAGACCTGTTCAATGAGACCAAATGCCAAGTGCCAAGTAAGTACCATCGAAAAGTTCTTTGGAGTATGTCTACTGTCCAAGTTCCTGCAGGTGTTGTTTCTCTTCTTCTTCGCGGAGGAGGGCCTCTCGTTCTGCGGCGATGCGCGCGTGCTGCTCGGCGATCACTCGGAACAGCTGCGCGTGCTTGGCCGCAGCGGCTGCCACGGCGGCGGACTCGCGGGGAACTGATGAACCTGAATGAGAGATACATACATAAACTCACGTCTTTTTCCCAGTAGGATTAGGCAGAAGTGCTGGTAGTAACTAGTATATCCACGTGCCATCTTACTTTGGTCCCACGATGTGATAGGTGGCGAGCACATCGCCATATCGGGCACAAATTCATGACTCCGAGCTGATGATGAATTAAAAATTCACTATCACTTCGCCCGACCCCGGATTCGAACCAGAGACTTCAACTTTGCAATCATACCGTAGTACAACTACGCCAACAAGGCAGTGTAAAATATTATAAGAATTTAAAATATACAGCAGCGGTAGTAGAGTAGTTGGCTAAAACAGTTGCACGAGTGTACAATTGTTGTTATCCCTAGATTGTTTCGGTTCTGGGTGCGATGTTGATAAGTCTCTTCTAGTTTCTAGGATTCGAAACCTGGCTGGTTACTTTTAACCATATTCAACTGTTCTGTGCTTGAAACTAAAGGATTTGATAGCTGATGGATTTACAGCTTCGTGGTCTTGACTCTCATCTTTGCACGAAACAAAACATTCACTATCTTACATTTTTGTCGTACAATTGATCAATTGAACCGTTTCGGGTCTTTATCCTATAGTCCTGGGTGGATCCGTTGATAGCAAGAGCAGTTAAGTGAGCAAAATTGTATCGGCAAGATATAGCTGTCCGTTGCCATTCGATACTTTACTTGGATAGTGTTGTTCTTATACTTTTTGAGTGTTGAAATTTTATGTATGGACAAAGAATAGTTACTTACCGTCAGGATGCGGGTGTGTGGCATGCTCCTCAGCGATCTTGGCGTAGAGCTGGAAGTGTCTGTCTTTAGCCAGGGCGACGGACTCGGAGTCGGCGGGGTGCTCGGGAGGCACGTCGTTCAGCACCGGGTGGAAGCCCTGCTTGTCGGCGACGTAGTCCACCGTGCGGAGCTGCTGCCGAGGGTCCAGGTATGCGAACTTGCCTGAAACATGAAAATATAGAGTTTAGATTGGTGCAAGTTGAAATGTAGCAGAGAGGTTCTATAACCTATGTTGGAAGTAGTAGTTGGTGAAAATATAGAAGATATTTGAAGTTGTTCGGTTTTTAGTTTTGTAGATGTACATTCGTATGTTTTTAACTGATTTGACTTAAGCCGTTTTTTTAATTGTTAAGGAGTTTTTTGATCATAATGACATTCTGTGCCTGAAGAGAGAAAGAGAGAGAGGGAGAGAGAAATAAAATAAAATAGTCTTAAAAAGTCTTAATACAAATTCTACGCGATGTGCTATATGTTAGATCACCCCACATAACAGTCGATGGCGTGGAGGTCTCCGTCGATTCTTCGATGAAGTATCTTGGAATTGTCCTAGATAGCCGATGGGACTTCCATGCTCATTTCAAAAGCCTGAGACCGAAATTAATCAAGGCAGCAGGTGCATTGTCTAGCCTGCTTCCTAACCTCGAAGGTCCCAAGGAAGTCCCGTTTGGGCTGATTCACTGAGAAGATGCTGTGCTGCTCTCTTGCGTCAACCGCAACGAGTTGTAGCGCAGCGGATGATCAGAGGATATCGCACGATCTCCCATGAGGCGGCCTGCGTTTTGGCTGGTCTTCTTCCCTGGGACATAGACGCCAAAGCCCTTTCGTCGGTCTATTACTGGCGGGAGGAAGCGTCTCGTCGGGGGGAACTACCAGCCCTTAGAGAGGTTGAGGCTAAAAGGGCCTCCCTGCGCGCGGCCGCCGTGGAGGAGTAGCGCTCCAGGCTGGACAATCCTAGTGCTGGTGAGTGGACCATTGCTGGCAGTGCGTCCTGTTCTTGACCAGTGGCTGAACAGGCGTCACGGCATGATGACGTTCCGCCTGACACAGGTCCTATCGGGGCATGGGTGCTTCGGCAGATACCTGTGGCGGGTGGCGAGAAAGGAAGCGACAGCCGTGTGTCACCACTGTGACAACTGCGCGGAGGACACAGCCCAGCACACTCTTTCGGAGTGTCCAGCCTGGGGTGATGAACGCATTTTACTCCGTGCAGCCGTCGGAGTAGACCTCTCGCTCTCGGTCGTGATTCCCTCCATGGTCGAGAGTCGGAGGTCGTGACAGGCAATGCTCTCCTTCTGTGAAATTGTAATTTCGCAAAAGGAGAGCGCAGATCGGGATCGTGAGCGGAACGATCCCGCTCGCCGCCTGCAATGAAGAAGGCGCCGGGTAATAAACGGCTGAACCGGTGCCTTTACCCTGTGGTTTGGGGGTACAAGAATTCCGCCACGGTATCCTCTGCCCGTCGTAAGAGTCGACTTAAAGGGGTCATCGGAGTCATTGTGCACACGGCGGGGGCCGTGCGCCCTCGCGTATAACGACTCCGAGACGTACGGATGATGGAGCCTCGTCTCCGTCATGGACGCCCATAACAGCTTGGCGGGCGTCCGAAAGGAGGGCGTAAGTGGAGGTAATCTGGGCCTTCATAAGGCCCAGCAATGATTTTGCGCGGGGTAGTTCGCGGACGTAAATCGGGGCGCCCTTCGCCCTGGGATGTCCGGTGGGCAGCACAATGCGTGTGAGAGCTATCGAGAGGTTTTTAGTCAGTATGCTGGCGTAGGTATTGCTAGGGACCCAGCTCGGCTACAATATCCGCGTTTGTACCGGGCTGGAAGGCCAGAGACACTGACATACCCCTTTCGGCCTCCCCCGGGGTACCGAGGGGGGAGCTTAATAGCTTTTCCTCTTGAAAACAAAAAAAAAATGTTAGATCACAAGTAACCTCTTTTTTTATTGCCATGAATAGCGAGACGAGCATGCCGTTCGCCTGATGGTAAGCGATACGACCGCTCCTAAACAGTAGCAAAACCAAACAACACCTTGAATTACAAAGCAACGCTTGGCATTCCACTGCGCTCGCCATCCTGAGACATAAGATGTTAAGTTTCAATATGTCCAGTAGTTACTCTGGCTACAATGCCCTTCAATCCGAAACACAACAGTGCATTTACACTGCTGTTTGACGGGAGAAATTGACACTGCGGTGGTACCCACCCAGATGACCTCTCACATATGAGAGACCTATCACCAGTAAATGTAGAAGATATTTGAATTTGGTTCATTATAGTGTTGTAGATGTTCATTGAATTCATTCTTTTAATTACAGATGTGGTTACTTAAGTTGTTGCAATGATAAAATTTATAATAAATATGTTTAAGGAGGTCTATAAAACTGATATTAAAAAGGAAGATGTAGGAGGCGTTTCATATTATCACGTGAAACAAAAAAATTATACAACTTCTACGCAATGTGCCATATTTTAGATTCTAAACTAGCTGTACCCGCGACTTCGTTCGTGTGGAATTTTACAAAAACTTTATTTTTCTACAATAAAAGATTTTTTTCTAAAATAAATGTAGCCTAAGTTACTTCTTATTATATCAGCTACCTGACAATAAAAGTCCCGTCAAAATCGGTCCAGTCATTTGAGAAATTAGCCGGAACAAACAGACAGACAGACAGACGGACAGACAGACAAAAAAATCTAAGGTCATTTTCGTTATAGGTATCGTATATATAACGATATGTAGTTGGACATTATTTTTGACGTGACAACGTCTTAAATTAGGTTGCGGCTGGGAGTCACTTATGAAAAAGTGTAACGCCCGGTAACGTTACGATGAGTCACCGAACGAGAGAGAGGCCCGCCGAATGCCTTGCGTCTCTCTCCCACTCAACTATGATCTAATTATAGTTGAGTGATTAATTTAATTATATTCATATCAATAAATATTCTACCGAGAAAAAGACGTTGTCACGTAAAATCTTCGCCCGTAAAACCGACTTTACAGGCAACCATTTTATTTTCACTTTACAAACAGACAAATTCAATTTTATTTATATGCATAGATAACCTTCAGGGAAACCTCTTCCAGTGTAGGACCTATACCATCTACTAACTTATGAGCTACTAAGAATTATAGACTGTAGTTTATTAAAAACTCTCTTCCAACGAACATACGAACTTCCAACAAACGTAGTTAAAACATTGACATCCCAGGGTACGCTACAGGTGCCTATGTCGTAACGATCGACTTCGCGATTCAATATCTTACATGAACTGTATCATTAAACCATTTACCATTAACGTCACTTTCCCATGCAGTAAATAACCCACTATTGCGAAACTCGTCCACGGACATTCACAAAAATTAAGATTCACAGTAGAAATGGCTCATAAATACGAAGTAAAGCGGCTGGAGGCCCATTACCTAATGAACGGGATGTTTGTATGTGCGGCGCATTCAGAGCATTATGTGACCAGAATCTATTATATAGGTATATACTAGTTGCTTGGCACAGCTTTGCTCGGACGCGAGAAATTTTAATTTACTGAATAAAAAGTGTCTTGTGGCTTGTGACTGCCTCGGTGGCTTAGTTGTATTACGGTACGCTTACAAAGCTGAGGTCTCGGGTTCGAATCCCGGGTTGGGCAAAGTGATGTTGGATTTTTCTAATCATTATCAGCCCAGAGTCAGGAATTTGTGCCCGATATGGCGATAGGCTCGCCACCTTTCACATTGTGGGACGGAACATACAAGGCGAAATGTGGGTGCCCTGGCACCTCTGCCTACCCCTTCTGGAAAAAAGGCGTGAGTTTATGTATGTATGTATGTAAAAAGTGTCTTGGCATAAATTATATTTTTGTTCTGGCTCGAGAAATTGAGGAAATTATTTCGTACCATTAGACTGCATTTTACGCCCTATCATAATTTTCTATTTAACTTTCTTTATAAAATACGTATTTAATTATGTAATTCTTTTCTGGAAGATACTTCAAACGTAAATAAATAAAGGCTAGAGTTATATTTTTAAGTCAATAACTGACATGCCGTTTTCTCCCCTTGGAGGTGGAATCTAAGCTAACCGATATATTTCTCCCCATGTTCCAGGTCCTTTATAAGGTTTTATTGTCGCTCTAGAATCGTAATCAGGTGACAGACAGACAGAATTGCTTTTGCATTCATGACAAAATGCATTTACAATAAAAGTAGTTATAATTCTAGGCGACATACGACTTATTTTAAATTGCTATGTGTTACTAGCTTAGTTTACTAATGTCAATGTTGGGATAAGATCACGTTTGATCTAAAATCTAGCATACTCTCGTATCTGTACAATAATCTAGTTTACTACAGTCTAGACTACAAAATATAAGAATAACGTTCTCTACGTTCTTAAGATTTCAATTTTCTTCCATAATGTAAATACGAAAAGGGCTGAGAGTTTAAATATATTTTTTTTTATTTATAATATTGTTTGCAACATTTTGTCTTGCTTTCTCCCTATTAATACGTTGGTTATAACGTGTATTTGCGTCTCCTTTAAATCAGGACCAATGGCATCCATTTTAATAGCACCCAGTACTGAGTTTACGCTAGTCTTCGGGAATAACGAACCTGTATTTATCCGCTACGAATATTAGTTAAATAATAAAATTAACAGGAGATGGAAATATTTTTGTTCATTTATCTCCGTAGCAAAGTGGGAGACTAAACAATTTTTTTTCTCAATCTTATCTCTAATAATGTACTATATAGCCTAACCCTTTCTATCCTACCCTTGAATTTATAGGAGGCCCGTGCCCTGCAATGGGACTTATATGTATACGGGCTGATACAGAAACTCACCTCTAACAACGCCACTGCCATCGCTAACTTCAGTGTGTTCCCGATCCACGTGTCCCGGATACCTTCCCGCGGTGTAGGAGAACACGTAGGGTTTCGGTGGCGGGTCGGGCGTGGTCGTGGGATCGAGTTCCAGGTGGGGCACGTCGCAGCTGGTCAGCGCCGCGACTGCCAGCAGCAGAAGCGTGTGGCACAGCATCTGAAGAGATCAGGTTTGAAGGTTAGTCATGATAAGAAAATAGCAAAGAAATAAGAGGACTATTCGTGATGTTCAGAAAGACTGTCCCATCCTCACACCCACCACTGCAACTCCTGTAAGAAAGCATTAACAGTGGCACGCAATGTAATGACACCGAGCATTGAAGCTCGCCGAGTCTCCGGGAATGTGTAACTTGTCTTTAACCCGCAACGTATTCAATCAGAAAGTTAAATTAATAGAAGGAGTTGATGATGATCAGAGAGTTTTTTTTTCGTCTGTAACGTTTAAGCGATGGTAGCAGTTATTTACGACACGTGATACGACACTTACAGATGAAGTCAAGAAGCTACTTTGTCGTTTTTCATTCTGTCTATAACATGTAACAAGCAATAATCCAACCTAAACCAATAATTTTTTCCTTGAAATAAAACTATTATTTACGGATTTAATCGCGGATTTGGTTTAATTTTTGTATTTTTTCATGGTCACGGGGCAGACAAAGTGTAAAGTGATCAAAACGTCGGGAAGTCAAAAATTGCAAAAATTAAACTAAATCCACGATAAAGTCCGTAAATAATGGTTTTATTTCAATGTGTAATATTCGCGTAAATCTAAGAAACCATTACATTTTTCCCTATTATGCTTTATGTATACATAACTTCCATGAACAAAATATACTCCTCATTGGTCGCTTTATTCCATATCAAACAGGTCGATGTGGAGACCCTTGGGGGGGCCTATGTTTAGCAGAGGACTTCCTGTGGCTGAGATGATGATGATGAACCCCCATAATGTTGTGGTTATTCAACAAGTATTCTTGCGCTTAGTTAACGTCCGTATTCAATGAAATATAGAAAATAATCAGATCAACAACATTACGGATACTGTAAATACCTTTCTTTGATATATTACTAGTGTTGCCAGGTGTCCCGCTTTACATGGGACGTCCCGCTTTTCAGGGGTTTGGTGACGCGTCCCGATTGAACCTTCGGCGGGACGCCAAATGTCCCGCTTTTTGACCACCCCTCTCAGAACGAATAAAAAATTAAATATTACACACTTTTATTTATAATCCCTACTGTGTTTCGCGTTTTCCTACAATTATTAACCTACTTAGTATCTAATTCGATTCTAAAGTTATTACCATAGGCTGATCCAAAAAAAATACAGGACTTTGAATAAGTTCTCGCGGTTTGTTCACGAATTCCTACCTTTCTTATTTTAGATGGTAACACATGTGCAAGGAAATACCGTTAGTGAACTTATGTCTTCGTGAATATAAGCTAGTTCCAATGAAAATTCCCTCGTAACAATTTCAAGTTTCATACCGTTTAGAGCGTATTTCTGGCGAATTTTACTTTACGACATGTACATGTAGATATAATTTAAAAGAAAAACGCATCTTAACTTCACTTAATCCTCTACGAGCATTATAGCGAGCATAATTTGTCAGAATTCATGTGTAAAGGCGTGTCGGAAAATATCAATTTTCATCTTGGAAATAAAGATCGCTCTGGTAAATCGAAAAAGTTATAGTCTGAGAATTTAAGGAATAACTCGATGAAGACCCATAGCAAACGCTAGAGGAAAATGCAACATTTTTGAAATATTTGGAGTAGGTAAGTTAAGAAACCGCTGCTTATCCCTTCTGGAAGAAAGGCGTCAATTTATGTATGTATGCATGGTATGAAACCATGGCGCCTCCTGAATTGAAGCCTCGAGAAATATAGTACGTGGTCTGGTTGAGCTGCGCTTCCATTTTTATAATAATAACCAAAAACGGCTATTGTCTTTGAGAGCCTCCAGAGACGCGACGTTTTTCGATGTGATAAGCATATGCTGCTAGAAAAAAGGAGAGTAATCATGTATGAAAGCAAAAAAATATATAATTCCCTCTTCTTTAATAGGCGTCCCGCTGAAGAACTCATAGTCCCGCTTATTTTAATATCCTGTCCCGAATTTTCAAAAACTAAACCTGGCAACACTATATATTACACATCTCAATCAATTTTCCTCACAATTTTTGATAGCCAATTCTCTAAAATCTGGCCAACAGCTTACAAAACCGTGTAATAAATTTCCAAATTCCATTAGCCACGGTTACCCTGGTATCTCAGATATAGCAGCATTGTTGCCGGAACCGTGTGAGTGAATGTAGTACGCAGTAGGTACATCAAATGGCGGCTTGTGGCGCCTCGTTAGAACACGTTTTGCTGACCTTTAGAGGTCTATTGCGTCATGCCGATGAGCTGCGGCCATTAGACGGATTGTTGATGGTATATGTCTTATTAAATAAACAAGTAAAGTCGATGTAGTTCTGACTGGTAGTCGATCAATCCTGGGCATGGAAAATTGAAGAAGTATTGAGAATACTTAAAAAAATGTTGAAAGTTGCTGATGCGTATGTATCTCTTATATGTGAGGCCGTCCGGGTAGGTACCACCGCAGTGTCTATTTCTCCCGCCAAACAGCAGTGTAAATGCGCTGTTGTGGATGGATGGATAACTGGATGTATTGTTTTTCATTACATTTTACCTATTGGTATGTGCAAATGCCGTCCAGACAAAGTATCGAATGGCTCAGACGGCTCATGCCATTGAATACAATCATATCACCCCGCTAAGATGCCTTTTCACGCTGAAGTGGAAAGACGCAGGATTATAGAAAGGCGGGAACACGTGTGATAGTACACCGTTACGCAGCATGACGGTGCGGGGGGGAAAGGAATTGGAGAACTTTTTAGATCGCGCCGAGATGGTTGAACCATCGAGCTATGGCTACGCAAGGAAGCGAATATCACATCAGTACCTATTATAAAATAGTTATATGTTTGTTTAATATTATTTATCGCTGTAGCAATGGCCACAAGGATGAAGCAGAGCTTGGTACACGCTATTCAATAGATAAAAGGCGCGGTGAAGGCAAATGAAGTTATGTTACATACAAAGTTCATCACCGGTATACACAAGTGCAATTATTGTTTTCGCGGCTGTGATTGCAATTAAATAAAGGTTTTGAATTGAACTATTATTGGTATTTAATTAAAAAGGTTGACTCAATGCTGTATAAAGTCAACTTTATAATTGTTTAAAAATGTATTTAAATACATCGACACACCTAATCTTGAGATACATACATCAACTCACGCTTTTGTCCCCAGAAGAGATAGGAAGAAGTGCTACTAGGATACCCACGTTTCGGTTTGTGTGTTTCAATCCACTATGTGATAGGTGGCGAGCCCTATCGCCATATCGGGCAAAAACTATTAACTCCGGGCATCACCCCGGATATCCATTAATTATCAAATTAAGGGAAAAATCTAATCCTGACCTTAGTTAAATATACATCTTGTATTTTCACATCTCAAATTTTACAAGCCTAAAATTTTAAAATAGTAGTTGATAATGCTAACATACTACAGGCAGACTAATTGTTAGATGGATTGACGGCGTCAGGCCAGCGCAAAACGCGACGAAATGGTAATACTTATGCCGACGCATCGAAAAATGCCATTAGACGAGACGAGAAAATATGAATGAGTGGCGTGATGAGAAGGATTAAATGTAAAGATAAATGTAAGTTAAAATTATGATGACGGTATTGGAGAGTTCGTCACAGATACAATAAAGTTAGCACAGAATTTTGACACGCAAACATCATGAAGGATATTAAATTGATGGCCCTTCAGATTTAAACTAAATTAATTCGTATTAAACGAAAGGTCTTAGTTTTCCAGGCTCATTTATAATTTCGTGCTGAAGGCAAATGTGGCAAGCTTTGTAAATGACGTTAATTACTTGACTACAGTAATAGATTGCTTTATTCGCACTAGGAAGTACGCTGTTCTATTTTATCAGCAGTTAATGGTTTACTCAAATTGTGATTTACAGTACAGAACTCGTGCAGAACTGAGATAAATTATAAATAATTAAGTAAAACTATTATTTACGGATTTTATCGCGAATTTAGTTTAATTTTTACATTTTTAACTTCCCGACGTTTCGATTACTTTACAGCTTTTGTGGTCACGGGGCGGACTGAGGTATTAGACGTCCGCTCTGTGACTGTTACAATTTAACTACCCTTATTTTACAATTATTAATTTAAAAAATTTAAAAAAGATTTTTGTAAAGTGAAAGAAGAATTTTGTAAAGTGCAAGAACCGGGCGTTTACAAAATAGATTGCGACTGTGGCCTCTCCTACATCGGTCAAACAAAACGAAGCATAGGGACCCGCGTGAAAGAATACATAGCTGACGTCAAACATCGACGCTCAACGAAGTCTGCAGTTGCTGAACATATAGAAGAAGGCTCCAAGCATTACCTCCGCTTTGACCAGCCCCAAGTCCTCGCTAAAGAACACCGTTTCCTGCCCAGGATGTTTCGCAAGGCTATTGAAATTAAAAAACATACAAATTTCAATAGAGAAGATGGCTTGAAGCTTGCACAAGCATGGGATCCAATACTACATTTAATTAAATCGGAACCCAAAAGACCAATTGCCAGACCTCAAGACACAGTGAGCTCCTTCTGCGTAGATCGGATCGCAACACAGACTAAATATTTAAAATTAATTTTTAAATTTTTTAAATTAATAATCGTAAAATAAGGGTAGTTAAATTGTAACAGTCACAGAGCGGACGTCTAATACCTCAGTCCGCCCCGTGACCACGAAAGCTGTAAAGTAATCGAAACGTCGGGAAGTTAAAAATGTAAAAATTAAACTAAATTCGCGATAAAATCCGTAAATAATAGTTTTATTTCAATGTGTAACATTCGCGTAAATCTAAGAAACCATTAAATAATTAAGTATCAATTGAACTATGGAAAGCAGTGAAATACAAAATTAAACTTTATCAATACCTTCATTTAATGTATGCTGAAGGATACCTTGAAATATGTTCAAATCTTGATCCAAATTGAATAGAGAGAGAGAGAGAGATAGAGTAGTTAGAATGTCTACGCAGGAATTGACTCGAGAGATTTGCCTGACAGGTAGCCAAGTAAAACTGTTATCGTACGAGGATAGGCAAAAATATGCTTGCCTTCTGCCCGTTCTCAAATCCACCGGATTTTAATAAAATCATAATCACAATTTCTGATGCCTGAGCCCGTGTGTGATTTCATGAAGATCTGAGACGCGTCGGATAGGTAAATCTGTTCGCGTATCAATAATCCAGAGTATAGCGTAGTGGCCTGTTGGTAAACGGAATAGATGCGGCTGCCAACATGTTCACGGTGGTCGCGGGTTCGAACCTCAGGGCACACCTCTTCAAAATCATGTGTGTATTGATAATCAATCACCACGCACTATAACGGTGAAGGAAAACATCGTGAGGAAATCTGCATACCATAGCAATTTGTAAGAGTTTCTATGGTATGTAAAGTTCGCCAAGCCGCATTAGGCCAGCGTGGTGAACTATATGGCACTCTCAATCGTACTCTTGATTTTAGAGGAGGCCCGTAGCCTGCAGTGGGACGTATAGGCTGATAAAATAATAAGCCATAATGATAAAAAAAATAAACATTGGAGTTACTATAAAATTACCCAGTATGCTTTTCCAGTGTAAAAATATAAAAAAGAAATAAAGAACGTAATTACGTATTTAAAATAAATAAACTTACAATAGTGAAGGCTTGGTGGCTGGGAGAAGACAACTAGAAAACCTTCTGTGATACATGCTTTATAATATAAAAGATCCGGTAATAACATCCGTGCGTCATTGTTACTCATCGATGATATGGTCGTGACAATGTGTTTACATATTCAGGATTTAAAGATACATAGAAAATTAAGACTAAAACATATATTGTGATGAATGAGCCGGCATATGCACTCAAGATCATAATTACAGGTGTATTCTAAGAGGATAATCTTTCAGTGTAAATAAGAGGAACTAAAAATGGCGGTCATCCTGGTGTTAACCAGGGATAGGTTTTGGGCCTGTATACAACATTTCCACTTAAATTCTCATACCATAATGTTATCTATTTTAAATATAAATAACATTGCTTAAGTTTAAGATCAACGGCTGGGTCGTTCATTATCATCATTAGATTAGTTATCTAGTGACTGATAAGTGCGGCGGCTAAGCTTTTTTTCGTTTCGCATCAGACGGCAGTCCCATGCCATTCGATAGAATTATACCGGCCTGCTAAGATGCCTCTTCACACTACGTTGGAAGGACCCAGGATTATAGGAAGAAGGGAACATGCGTGACGGCAAACAATTCCACAGCTAGACGGGTCGGCACTAAGAGAAATTTGCGATATAGTTGATTTTTTGCGTTATACTACAAAATGATCAACGCATTTAAAGATACTTTCATACACAAACATTTAATGAATAAATTGCAACATAAAGTATTATTTCAAAATGTCTATTGCTTTTCTGTATCTGTATCAGCCCATATACGTCCCACTGCAGGGCACGGGCCCACTCTTCAATCGAGGGTACGATTGAGAGTGGTAAGGCCATATAGTTCACCACGCTGGCCTAGTGCGGGTTGGCGGACTTACACACCATATTAATTCTTATAAATCGCTATGGTATGTAAGTTTCCTCACGATGTTTTCCTTCACCGTTTTAGTGCGTGGTGATTGACTATCAATACACACATGACTCCGAAAAGTCAGAGGTGTGCCCTGGGATTTGAGCCCGCATCCACCGTGAACATGTTGGCAGCCGCGTCTGGTCCGTTTACCAACAAGCCACCACGCAGTTTTCATTTTAAATTACCTTAAATGCATTACGTTAAGAACATCACGTTAATTACAATACCTCCCATTGTCAGCGAAAATCCGTGAAGATAAAATCAATAGATGTAGTCTTGTTTTAAGAGCTTATTTACATAAAGATGCGCACATACTAGGAAATCATTATTTATTACTATATTAACAATGCCTTGCTTTGGACGAGGTAATAATATTCTTAATATATCGTGGAATTATAACAAGATTAGTAATAAAATATCTCTGTTGGTATCGGTCAGAGTCACTACTGGACATATTGAGACTTACCATCTTATGTCTCAAGATGGCAAGCGCAGTGGAATGCTAAGCATTGCTTTGTAATGCTTAGCATTCCACTCACAAGGTGCTGTTTGGTTTAGCTATTGTTCATGAGCTGTCGTATCGCTTACCATCAGGCGAACGGTATGCTCGTCTCGACACTCATTGTAATAAAATAAAATGTTAGTGTAGAACACAAATTAAGGAATAAGGCTTCGAACAATAACACCATAAAGATTGAATAACAAGTTGAAAAATGTCGATAACATGAAAGTAATATGTCGGGATTGTTAGAGATTACCAGTACCTTTTATAAATAATTAACAGTCTTTAAGAGACAAACAAACATAAAGCACAGCTTGAATGTATTGCTGTCAATTTGTTGACACTAGTCGTGAGGCAGGTAATAATCCGCTGGATAATCAATGTAATAACTTTGTGGGTTTTACGCTAACAATCAAGATAGCTTGAGGCTTTGTTTGTCTTCCTAATAAACATAAACACCCAATAGATACGTGTACAATACTTACGTACACAGTAAGATCACTACTGTAATATCTTGTGCCGTTAGCATCCGAAACTATAGCGGTTTTTTTAACACAGAATACTAAGAATGGATTGCTTGGTGGCCTGTTGGTAAACAGACCAGATGTGGCTGCCAACATGTTCACGGTGGTCGCGGGTTCAAATCCCAGGGCACACCTCTGACTTTTCGGAGTCATGTGTGTATTGATCAATCATCACGCACTAAAACGGTGAAGGAAAACATCGTGAGGAAATCTGCATACCATAGCGGTTGATAAGAATTTCTATGGTATGTAAGTCCGCCAATCTGCACTAGGCCAGCGTGGTGGACTAAATGGCCCAATCACTCTCAATCATACTGTCGATTGTAGAGTAGGCCCGTGCTCTGCAGTTAGACGTATATGGGCTGATACAGTACAGTACTAAGAAAGGCCCGACAAACGTACATACAGATCACCTGATGGTAAATGATCACTGCCGCCCATGAACATCCATAACGTTTGGATCATGGATGTGTTGCAGGCTCAGCAAATCGGGAGGGGAGCGGAAAGGAAAAAATATGGGAACGAAACGTGACAGCAAAGCTGTGACTTCACGTCAATCTCCTATGTGACAGGTGAACAGCTTCGTAGGAGCCCGCTGAATCATGCCGAGTCATGAATTAGAACAGCGTAGCTCTACCGCTTCTTAAAATGAAAAGATACTATTCCTGAGCACTCAAAAACGTTTACTTGGTTGCAAAACACGGCTTTTAATAAATGGGAAATCGCGGAACATTAGACATACGGCCATTTCTGACCTGCTAATTGCTCAGATTGTATGTTCACGTTGACATATCTATGGCAAACGTTAAGTTATGCGAAAACTATCTAATTAGGACTATGTATGTGACTGTTGGGTGTAAAAAAAATGATTTAAAACTAGCATTGGCTCAACTGCTCATACATAGATACATAGTTTTCTCAAAATATTTTTAAAATAAATATTTCATGCACTATTAGAAACCCGTCATCAATAATTGGCAATATTTTAATCTGCATTGCAATTATGGACAGTTGTAACTCCAATAACCCAAATTCATTGAAGGTCACGCGGCGCCGCAATGCTCTCATAACACTTGTTCTACATACACGTCATAACCTTGTTACTGGAATATTGTGAATGTCTCTAGGTGACGATATGACTTTATTAACTTGTCCTAATATTGGGCCTTCGTTGTGAACCAGCCTAGCCTCTCAATATTGTACTGTTGATTGTAAAACAGACCTGTACCCTGCAGTCGGATGTGAAGCAGCCTAATCCTTCTCAATCGTACTGTTGATTGTAGAGCACACTTGTACCCTGCAGTGGGACGTATATGGGCATAAATAGATTGGGCTCTCGCTTTATTGCTAGTCGATAGTCGTGTCAATTTTGAGCGGTGTGTATGACAGCTAAAAATCCCGTTCATGTAAGCTTTTAGCAACGTAATAGTGATCCTAAGCTGTTCTTGATCGGTTGTATTTTTTTAAACTTAGATTTCGTAGAGTATCAATCGGTGAGTATACTTATGTGCAAGACTCTTGGTTTTAATATTCTGGCGAGACGATACTAATGCAGAGTAATCAAAATTAAAATCTACGGGCTACTGATAAAAGAAAGATAATTATTAGTCACAAACACTGAAAACGACGTACAAATACAGGTGAAAAACACAATAAATTAAATGAAAATAAAAAAGAAAGAAGTTCGCACGTTGTGGCTGTGACAAGTAGGTGATCACTCAGCATAAAGCCAATTTTCGGCGATCACCTTGGATGACATAATATAAAAATATAAGATATACATGCATACGATAATATAAAAATATAAAGCATATTACCTATGGTTAAATATAGCTCATAAAACCCATTATTCCAGCTTGAAAACCAATATACACAGACTGGACTTAAAGCGCGACGGTCGACTCCGTCATACTCAGTCGTCATTACCTGATTGGATATGACAATCAAATCAGAAATATCTCGCTTACTCAAGACACTAAGCGTTGTTCGTTGATAACATTACACATTGTACAATTTGGACAGTGTACTTGGCTAGTGAGATGAAAGTGTGCGTGTGTCAAGGCTACAGCCTACATGTGCGGCGCTAAGGGATAATTGTACTTTATGTCCATTGCGCACAATCACGTTTTCGTCACTATGAATCTTAGATATGATAGTACATGCTGATGTAAAAAGTAGCAAATAATGAAAGGTAATGAAGAGCCTGTTTGGTTCTTGAATCCTACTAATATTATAAAGGTAAACGTTTATGTGTTTAACCAAACAAAGGTTGTAATATCATTAAATCATTTGTTTGTCTTTTATGTATTGATTTACAATAAAGAATATTGTAGTGTATCCTCTTAATTGTAAGAAAATCCCATACCCTCCAGTGGGACAGCTAATATTAAAACAAGCTTGAGCATAGAGCACTTAAGTGACAGACTCGCCAAGTTTGCCCGATACTGGGGGGTTACTCTATACTCCGACACGAAGTTCGAATGTTCGAACGTTGAACGTCCACCATAAGATATGAGTTTTCCACTTCTAAATCAATACTATTCTCCATGTTATTATCATTCACTCCGAAATTAGTCTAATGTTACGACTTAGGACAGAATATTCTCGAACATTGTGTAAAGTATTTAGACATACGCCCAAATACTGGAACGCCATTCAAATTATAAGTTGCTCTTAACAGCGCACGGCCCACTTAGCCAGTAAATTTAAGCGGGATTAACGTAGTTAAGCGCAATTTATATTTAAGTTGCGTTCCAGTATTTGGGCGTTAGTCATTCCGTTTTACGTACGATGTTCGAACATTGATCGTCGTGTCCGAGTATAAAGTAATACCTCTGGTTTAATAATAATTGCTAAAGTAATTGTATTAATTTAAAGTTAAGTCAATACTTAGAAAAACCCCTACTTAGTTATCTTTACGAATTCTTCAAAAACATATCAATTATAAATGAATCAGTGGATTCTCGATGCATGGCATCACTGTTTAAAATTAATTTATTCAAATACACTGCCTTGTAAGCGTTTAGTCCATCGAATTAAATGCGAATGGAGTTCGCAACGCTTCTCGTTTTTATTCGACATTCTTTGGAATAACCTTTTGTACGTAAACTTGATTCTTGATCTTATTAAGCCGTAAACGCAGTGTTTTATTGATCCGTGGCTTAGATCATAAAAATATTCTCAGATAAGATTTTTGTTTTTTTTTTTTCTTTTTGATTGAGTTGTTTGTGTAAAGAAACGATTAACTATTTTTTATTTGTAATATTTTATGGTTTGTTTCTCGATCGCTATGAGATAGAATGATGTCATTATAAGTTGTGTTTTATTCGTCCGTTCATTAGTAAGATTTGACCTAAACACAACATTATAATTATTTGTTAACCTGTTTAAAACGAATTATGATACAATGAAGTTATCTGGGGGAATTTTCGTGTACCGGAAAATACATCAACAATAAATAAATGAGATTCTAGCAGTTTTAATGTCGCGTGGAACTTTATACGTTTGATCTTATGTTCATTAACTATATAAAACTTTTAATATATTTATTAAGGTATGCTTGACGACTAGTTTAGTATAAACACGCTATGTGGCATGATTCGGCCGCCAAACAGCAGTGTAAATACACTCATGTGTTCCGGTTTGAAGGACATTGTAGCCAGAATAACTACTGGATCTTATGACTTAGGATGGCATGCTCAGTTGAATACCAAGCATTGCTTTGTAATTCTTGGTGCTGTTAGGTTTCGCTACTGTCCATGAGCGATCGTATCGCTTACCATCAGGCGAATGTCATACCATTAATCGCAAAAAATCTAAAAGCAAAACTTTGTTAATAACATTATTATTTGTCGTGTATCTTACATCTACCCTTAAAAGATAATACAATAAAGACTATGTGAATAATACAATTGACATAAATACTAATACGCGACCTTGTGCTCCTGGCACGAATGGTTTTCGCAAATCTAATATTATGACGTAATACTTAAGGATTACTCACACGTGTAAGCTTGCCAAAATCGTCATTGTTAACTGTATACTTGATTTGGCTTATCGTTTACATACAAAACTTAGATCAAGTACTGTATCAGCCCATATACGCCCCACTGCATAGCACAGACCTCCTCTAAAGTCGAGAGTACGATTGAAACGGGTTAGGCCATATAGTTCTTAAACTTAGATCAAGTATCGCTTTCGAAAGTGATGTTTGCTAGAATTCCTAATACAAGCTCGCTAAAAGAGTCATTGTTGGATATAAGACTTTTCTTTGACGTTCAAAATCTGGTCAAGTGTGTGAGTCTTTAACGGGCAGAAGAATTGATTCAGTAATGTAGTGTTGCCATAGATCGGAAATGCTATAAGCATTGCTTTGTAATTCATTGCGTTGTTTGGTTTTGCTACTGTCCATGAGCGGTCATATCGCTTACTGTCAGGGGTATGGCAGGCTCGTCTCGCCATTTATTGCAAAAATCATTTAAAAAAAAAACTCGAGACAAACATTTGTTGGCCTCAAACAATTTACCTCGGTGCGGGAATCAAAACCGAGCCCTCTCGTTGCACAAGCGGCGTCTAAACAACTGCGCCACGGAGGCTGTCAAATATAATTTTAAAATAATAAATTAACCATCGTCTTTATAATTTCACGCTCCACTTACTATGTCTCGAATTTCTATCGAGCACGCTTCGCACAGGTGTCCTTGTGTTGTCGAACGCGTTTCGCACGTACATGTTCCGGTTTAACAAACTCGCTGGCGACTCGTAATTGTCAAGGAGAATGGGTCTGGACACGTGGTAGGGGACGCGTTGGTTTTTAATTTAATGTTGGGATATGTGTCCTTTGAGCCAGTTATGCAGTTTATTGAGTACGAATTGAAGCACTGTTGCCTCATTTGTTTTATACAGGTTACCGTGTTTTGTTCGGTGATATTTATATTGTGTTTTCTTTATTTTTCGTAATTTATTTTGAGAGTCTAGCAACACATCAGCCGTCAAAAGTATGTAGCCAACGTCTCTGATATAAAGAGATTAAAAGACGAAAAACGTATAAGACCTCCAGCAATATCACTCGCCGTAGCAAACGTGACAGTAAAGCAGTTGTTTCACAATATTTTTGGGAGACAGTATTACTACAGGCGGCCTCTGTGGCGCAGTTGGTTAGACGCCGGCTGTGAAACTAGAGGCCGCTGGTTCGATCCCCGCGCCGAAACAAACATTTGTGAGATCCACAGGCATTTGGCTCAGGTCTGGGTGTTTTTGAGACCAAAAAGTATCTCGTAGTTTCAGATACCCACTATACAAGACTTAATTGATCTTAAAGTGGGGTCAGGACTATGTAAGTGACTATTGAGTGTATAGTTGTCTCGGCTTAATCCTACAGTCCAAGTTGTATCCAACATGGAGTTTTATGGTAAATAAATAAATCAATAAATAAATAACACCCAACAGTCACATACATAGTCCTGACCCCACACTAAGATCGAGTCTTTTGTCGTAGGTATCAGGAACTACGAGAGACTTTTTGGTCTCACAAACACCCAGACCCGGAAGAAATAGTTGTGGGCCACACAAACATTTCTCTCGGTGCGGGGATCGAACCCGCGGCCTCTCGTTTCACAGCCGGCGTCTAACCAACTGCGCTACGGAGGCTGTCAAATACGTGTTATTTCTTTGACGAATCACAGCATTGAGCTTAAATACGCAACATACAGTGCTATTTATGGCATCATACATCACGAAGTGTAATTACGTATTCCAAAACATGTATTGACCTCACACGCGGAAGATCTACGCATCTTTATTTTGGCAGACATTTCAGACAATCTGATTATAATTGTGGTTATACAAGGCCAAAACACCCACATTATTAGATGTATTGTAACATACTTTAACACAATTATTTTTAACCATGAGTAAGAATTTTTGAGGGGTCAAAATAAATAGCTGATCGTTTTGTTTATATTGGCAGGACATAGTGATTTCATTATATCGGATGGTATAATTTGGCAAAAAATAGAACGATGTGATGACATTTTGCATTAAAGAAAAATAATGGCAATACAATTCAAAATGTCATTGTGCTCGTTGAATATAAGACTACCAAACACCATGAATTACAAGGCAATACTTAGCACTCCACTGCGTATAAGATGGTTCTTTATGTCCAGGAGTTACTCTAGCTACAAGTTCCTTCAAACTGAATACAACAGTACATTTACACTAATGTTCGGCGGGAGAAATAGACAATGAGGAGGTACCTACCCAGGCGGCCTCTTACATATGAGAGACATCACCAGTAAAAGGTTTGGTTTGTGAATCCGTGGCGTCTTATTAAACATTTCTACACGAATTGTTACTATACTTTACGAATTCAAACATGCCTTTCTGTATATTTTAGTGTTGATAATTATCGCGATAGCTATAGGAAAGCTTGCCAAGGAGGTAAGTAACACGATATTGCACAAATTATACCGCTGCCGTGTTAAGTGCTGTTTTCCTGGGCTATTAATGTTTAATATTTATTACTGTGTATGACATCTTTAATATGGTACGTTTAAATGTTGCATTCCTTAGTGAGCTATGAAATGGAATCCGCGATCGAAAATGTAAACAGAAGGATTAGGTACCACTACAATAAAATAAGTTGCCAGGGTAGTTTGTGACAACCGTTAAAATAAGTGTAAAATATAAGCACTTCCAATCGGTATAGTGTTCTGAATGGTTTAGAATCATTGTTTTTCTATATCCCACATTTTAGGCCCGTGCATAACAATAGTGCCTAAATCGGACAATTCACACAGAGTAAATAGCCTTTAAATCAAACCCAGGCCGTCACAATTCATTCTATTTTTGCCGATACTAGTCTCGAGTCTTTGTATTTTTTTCTCTCCATATAATCTTTATACCTTAATGTGATTTATACTTTAAAATATCCGATGTTTTTCTTAACCTATCAACTTTATATTAAAGACGTACCATTTGTTCTCTTCCCATATTTACACTATAAAAACCTAAATGTAATGATATTAGTAAGACAAGAGAGCGTGACAGCTGTTGGAGCGGCGCGGAACGGCATAATAGTTAAACTGAAGCACGTAATGTATTCGGAATCGTTTATATTTGTTTATAACACGATACACTTTCCAGTGATCTAATAATGCGGCCCTAAAGTACGTGATTATTGGACACGTGGGTTGAAAGGGATTCTTACTTGGAGGGAGACGATGAGAAATTAAAGTTTTACCCAAAGGCAATTTTTAAAAATTACGTGTTCCATAAGTGATAAATGCGTCCGTAACGTTGAAAGAAAACATAAGAAGCCCAAGGATCTAAATACAAGAAAGTAAAAGTAAGTAGTAAAGTAAATCTAAAGTGACGCCAATGTACCTGATAAAAATGGAATGCAGCTCTAATAGAATCTACCGACACAAAATAAACACTTCCTGCAGAGCAATTGCCTATGCACAGGCTGAAGCATAAGCTTATTCATTTGCGACACTTGCTATAGAGGATTTCAATATGGCGTGTAGTATTTGCTATTTCAGTGTCCAGCTATCTCATTCACCTGATACTGGTATCTGATCAATTCGACCCATTAGTACTGTAGCTGACCATGGGGGTGTAACTTCGTACATGAAAAATATTGTAAACGATTATTTTGATCCTAGCGCCACGTTCCGGTGAGAACGAGAAATTATCGTGTAAGTAGTTTAAATGGAATTGTTAAATGGCGGTAATGTGCCACTAAACCAAGAAATACGTTTTGAATGTTGATATTATAAACTTTCTTGATATTAAAAACAATTTCAACTTGATATTGGTTAAAATTACAAGAGGTTACGAAAGATACACATTTTGAAATACTTAAATTTGAGATTTACGCGTTTGCCTAGCGCGCCCTCTGATGGCGAAATCAGGTCGAAAAATTAAAAAAAGTGGAGTTGCGCATCTATCTCTGTATATAATACTAATCTATGTAGCAGACTATGTTTTAAATATTTCGAAAAGGCAGTACAAACAAATTGAGGTGACAATGTCTCTCAGAAAAAATAATGACACATGTAATCGAATGGGCGTACAGCGATAATCCGCGAATGAATCACAGCACCACCCACTTTCTATTGTGCTATTATGTTTATTGTTATCTGGCGATGATTTATATCGCTACCTATACCAATGTTATTAGAGGTTGTTAGTTAAGTTTTTTTTAATTATTTTGTCTGGCACGAATTAGTGGCTGTATTGTACCTGATGTTAACTTCAAATGCCGTCCAGATAGACTCAGATAGATCATCGAATGGCATCAGATGGTCTCATGCCATTAGATACAATCATGCCGGCCCGCTAAGACGCCACTTCAAGCTACGGCGGAAGGACCCAGAATTTATTTATTTTTTATTTATTTATATATGTTTTTTGTACACCAAAATGAAATACATAATACTTAAAAAACTAAACAGAATTAGTAACTAACTAACAAAATTAGTCAATATAACTTGTCCAGGACTACAATGGGGTATTTGACTCCATTTTATTTTATATTTAAGATATTCTATTCAGAATTCGTTCAGAACCCATTGTAGTGTTTCACGTTCGTTGCATATCAAGTTTATCCAGTAATTATTATGATAGATTTAAGCCGAGATGTTGTGTTCTTGTCTACAGCTATATCAGTGATTTTTAACATTTTAATCATAAGGCATCATTTGACAAAAAAATCTGTCTAGCTACTGACCACCCAGTTGGTTTACTGGTAAGGTTTTATGTTAATACACTAACGACATGTAAATATTTTTTTTTTGTTTATCCCTAAATATAACATCATCATCATCCTCATATCAGCCATAGGAAGTCCACTGCTGAACATAGGCCTCCCCCAAGGATCTCCACAATGACCTTGTAGGCGGGCGTCCGACATTTCGCTTGCCTGTACGATATAACATACATAAAATTATTTTAAAGATATCCATAGGTCGACTTCGCGAACCACTAGGGATGCCTTCAAGGACTATCAGTGGTCCATGAACCACCGATTAAGAACCACTGGCCTGTTTGGATCTAATGAGATGCGCCGTAGTTACAAAGCCAAATTACAGCAGAATGGACGAATTGGATGTCCTCAGGACTCCCCCATCCTAGCATTTCAACAGATTGGTATAGTTGTTTTGCAATTACAATAAAATACACGCATTTGGTAATATCAAACTTAAATTGCAATAATACGCATTTTTTTGTACTCGTATGTTATAAATAATAAAACAATTTGACATTTAAGAATGTCTGTTTGCCTGAGTGCTTAATTTAAATAATTGTCCAGATCACTGATATTAAAATTCGTTTGTTTGTTGTCATGTTACGGATCGATATCGACTTATAATTCAAACGCCAACCTTTTTTAGCTAATTTTATTTTTGGGAGAAACCAATGTTTTTAGTAATAAATACAACAATTTATAACACTAAAAAATAACTATTAAATCTTTTTTTAAAAAAAGAAACGTAACGATGACAAAAAATCAGACGACCTTTACGGTCAACGACATGTATGCCATAAAGTTTTATATGTTGTTGTACGGTTTACATTGCGGGTTTATTTAATATCAAATATTGATTTTCGCTTACAAAGATAGTAACCTATACAACAGTTCGTTTCAATTATTAATAGACGCAGAAACCTCTGACTATAGTCACGTATTCCACAGTTTAAATGAATAGCGAGTAGGTAGTTAGCGTACTGAAAGTTCCATCGCAATAATATTTACTCTGTAGTGCACATCTCTGTACTCTCATGCACTCCTGGTACCGATGTTTATAACAACGTGGAGCTACCCCCTCTCAAACCCCCTCATTCCACTCTCTTGCACCCTCACATTTTGTATTTTGTGGTCGATATCGTCTGTATACCTTTTTGCCCAGCCATTTCATTTCTGGTTTCGATTCCCTGATTGGGTATTTTTTTTATATTAATAGTAACGTTATCAGTTATACTTTCTACTATATCGGATTCCCTAACGATTTTGGAGGTTTTGGTCTGATTCCATCGTACTGATCAGTGGATTTAATACTTTTTAAATAATTGTGCAAAAATTTCAAATATGCAGTATGTTTTGTTGCAATTCTCACGATATTTGCTTGTACAGTTATGTGAGCGATAAGTATGATTAACGCATAGCTTCAATAAGTCAGTATGTTACTAATCAAAACTCAAAACTTTGGTTTGCATGTCAGGTCCGCAACTTACCTATTACGTATTAATTTTACAATTTATTTTTCTAATATAATTTAAATTTCATAGATTATAAAGATATCAATAAAACTGTTAAATGTATAATAGAGGATTCCATCTCACACCAGTATGCGTATAAAAGCAGATAATATTGTAACTGTTTTGTCCCTTTCCATAGAAAGGTTAATTTGAGATACAATGCGCACTCAACTACACAACAAATAAATAAATAAATAACACCCAACAGTCACATACATAGTCCTGACCCCACATTAAGATCGAGTCTCGTGTCGGGTAACAGGAACTACGAGAGTCTTTTCGGTCTCACAAACACCCAGACCCGGAAGAAATATTTGTGGGCTCGTTTCACAGGCGGCGTTTAACCAACTGCGCCACGGAGGCTGTCGAAATATACCCAAACATCTAAGTTTCCCGTTATAGAGCGAAATCTGGTGAAAACACTAGTATTACGAAGGTGTTATTTCACACTGCGCGGGTAATGAAACGGTTAAATACGAACGTAATGTAACTTTTGTAATAGTTTCCTTATGCGTTTTTAGTTTTAGACCTACTGTTAACAAATAACTGACTTATGACATTGTTAACCGGATCTAGAGATTTCAGATATTTAAGAATAAGAATAAAAATGTATTTTTTTTATTGCTATGAATGGCGAGACGAGCATGCCGTTCGCCTGATGGTAAGCGATACGACCGCTCATGAACAGTAGTAAAACCAAACAACACCTTGAATTACAAAGCAATGCTTAGCATTCCATTGCGCTCGCCATCCTGAGACATAAGATGTTAAGTCTCAATATGTCCAGTAGTTACTCTGGCTGCAATGCCCTTCAACCCGAAACACAACAGATTATTATATATACTCGTATATATTTATTACTAGAACAATAAATCACATAACTTATGTGAAAAGAAATTACCCTGGCACAACAAAATGTCTGCAATGCATGTGATGGGAATCGCAGTAGGATTTAAAGACACAATGAGACGAGAAGACCAAAAATAATAATACCAATTCCCATATACTCCAATAAGGTGACAATAAAACGACTTCAACGAACGTAAGACGACTCAGTACACAGTACACACCCCACATTACCACTAAACTAATAAAAATCGATTTACTAAACCTATTTCTATGGTATTTCAGTCCGCCAACCCGCACTAGGTCAGCGTGGTGGACTATATGGCCTAACCACTCTCAATTGTACTTTCGATTGTAGAGTAGGCCCGTGCCCTACAGTGGGACGTATATGGGCTGATACAGTACAGTTACTAAGCCTATCCGACACGAAATCCTAGAATTTATCTCAATGCCCACCCCCGCCCTCCCGGCCGAATCAAAGCGTGTCATCTCTAGTGTACACTTGCGGCCAAAAAACCGACGCAACATTGCGACAGGCTAGATAGTATCGCTTGCCTCACGCGTTGGGAAACGATATGCTCCACGGCGCGTTTTCGCATCATTTGTGTTTATGTGGGTGCACGGTTTTTTGTGCCTGAATTGCTTTTATGAATGGTCAATTTAGGAGGGCTGAGGTTGTAGTTTTTGCTGTTGTTTATGTGTACATAAATATATTTACTACACTACGATCGAGTCTTGTGTCGTGGGTATCGGAAACTATGAAAGACTTTTCGGAATCACAAACAGTTACGGCCGTTCTCTATATCCTATCCATCTCTAATAAGAGGTTAAATTAGTTACTATTACTTAGTATTCTGTATCATTACTTTGTTGATACAATTCTATACTTCAATAAACAAAGATGGACATACATATTCATCCTACCTAGCTACCTATATACATATGCACCATATCTATATCTCTGTATCTTTGTTAACTGAAACGTAAAATGCATCGGAATATCAAATTATATCTCTAGTAAAAGACAGATAGATTATAGAGAATGGATGTTAGTCTCGAAACAAATACTTCACACGCACATTAGTCCTGGTGATGATCAAATATTTATAAAACCCGCGGCCTCTCGCATTAAACAAACCGCGCCACGGAGGCTGTCAATTTTCAAATTTGATTATTTTAAGTTATATATTAACGTTAAGTCATTTATTATTATATGGCCTAACCACTCTCAATCGTACTGTCGATTGTAGAGTAGGCCTATGCCCTGCAGTGGGACGTATATGGGCTGATACAGATACAGATTTATTAACTGTTTGTGTTATAGAATCATAATTATAAAAATAAACTATGTATATTTTGAGGCAACGAGGAACTCGATGCTTGCATATATACAATGAGCTCTGTTATATATTTCAAAAATCGTTGCCTAGTAATCAAGAATGTATCTCTTATTTAAACATGTTATTTATTTTTGAAATATTCTGATTATCTATTCAATAAAATGTTATTATTAAGATATAAAATACAAGGAAGGATAAACTCTGAGATGATTTTAAAGATATGTTTTATAGCATAAAGCTCGGCTATACGGACTTCTCAGACGAAGCAAATATTTGCGCCATTAACATTTAAATAAATGACAGGAATGTCAATTGTTTGTCCATAAAATGCGTTCAAAAATGCAAAAAACTCTATACTCTATTAAATAATGTGTCAGAAATATAAATGTTAATGACAATGAAACTATTTTAAATGATTTGGTGTGACATTTTCGGCGCAACCTCAACGTATCGGGTCCGGTTTTTGGAAACTACCGGTTTTCGTCAAAAACTCAAGGTTGTCGGAGTCAAAAGAACAGTGATTGTTTTTTTTGTTACTTTTTATTGTGTAATCTGTGTTTTAGACATATTTGTCTTTTGCGGTGTAGAAGATTATGAAAAAATATTTTACAAATGTATTTAAAAAGTATTTAATACCATAGGCGGATAAAAGAAGATTAAATGAACATACATAAACTCACGCCTTTTTCCCTGAAGGGGTAGGCAGAGGTGCCAGGACACCCACATTTCACCTTGTATGTTCCGTCCCACGATGTGATAGGGGGCAACTTATCGCCATTACATGTGATCGTCATTTTTGGACAGCAAAAGAATTTTTAAAAAGGTGTTTGACCTTTTGACATCATACTGCCTCCGGGAAATCCCACAATCTTCGCGGCAATAAAAATAGAAATAAAAAATAAATCGCAGCCAAAGTATTGCAAGATTAGAATGACCAGGTGCAACGTAGCCACATTGACATACCACGAACTTTCTCGAACAACAACTAACGTTAGGCATACATGTCAACTTTTGTATTGACGTACAGGCGGATACGTCCTCGTAAGGTCGCAATGGACATCACAGTCATGACCTCGATAACGACCTGTTTACAGCCAATTCAAATATCGAATGTATAAAAAACAAATCACGATGCGTCGTGCATTTGTGTTATTAAATTTAAACTTTTGTTTCCTTTTACCAACCAGTTCGTAAATTGTGAACAAATCTTCGGCAATAAAGTGTTTTCCCGCCTTTTTGTTTATAAATATGAATACCTGAGTACAAAAGAGATTGTCTAGTAAGGAGACTAGTGGATTGACTATTAGGAGGTTTGCGTCGAGAGCTAGCCATATTTTACTTAAAAAAATAAAATAAAATTACGCATGAATTCATAGTTGACTAATTTTAACATTAATTTTTAACGTCATTAAGTTTTATTAAAGTTCTATTTATGTACAATATGTTAATTTCAGCAACCAGTAATAAACAAGCATAGTCTAAGATTTAACACTTATTTACGGAAATCGGGTTTAAAGCTACGTATTTTTCACTAGCATCGAAATGTGTATTACTAAGATTATTATGTCTACCAGCCTAACAGAAGCTATTGGTTTTTATAACATTTGAAAAATTGACTTGTAATATTCTTGTCATATTTTATTACATGCCCACGCCCGTGTCAAATTTGCAGTATATTTTTATAAAACCCAGAAATAAAAGACATTTGTTTGTAGCATCTTATCTTCCAAATGGAAGTATCCATTTTTAAATGATTTTTATGCAGGTTGTAAAAAATATTTATATTTACAGAGGTCGGTTTTTTATTGACCCTTTAGTACCATAAGATCCGGGATTAAGATCGGGCTTTTATTTAGAAAAATACTTATGGTAAGCAACTTTATAAATGAATAATAATATTTAATAAATGATCATAACAATTGCCTCAGTGGCGTAGTTGTACTACGGTACGCTTACAAAGCTGAGGTCTCGGGTTCGAATCCCGGGTTGGGCAAAGTGATATTGGATTTTTCTATTCATTATCAGCTCAGAGTCAGGAATTTGTGCCCGATATGGCGATAGGCTCGCCACCTATCACATTGTGGGACGGAACATACAAGGCGAAATGTGGGTGCCCTGGCACCTCTGCCTACCCCATCTGGGAAAAAGGCGTGAGTTTATGTAAGTATGTATGTCATAACAATTATTATAATTAATGTGATATCAAGATAAGTGCAATTCAGATAAGGTATCCGCAGACAAGAAATACTTAACGATGAGACATCACCGGTCTAGTCAACCATTAGTTGCTCGAAATCAGACAGACAGAATCAATGAACAGCTTCCGTGGCGCAGTTGGTTAGACGCTGGCTATGAAACGTGAGGCTGTGGGTTCGATACCCGCACCGAGACAAATATTAGTGTGATCTACAGGTATTTGTTTCAGGGATGGGTGTTTATGACGCTGAAAAGTCTCTCGTAATTTCTGATACCCACGACACAAGACTTAATTGATCTTAATGTGGGGTCAGGACTTTGTAGGTGACTATTCATTTATTTATTCAAGTTGTCTCGGCTTAATCCTGCAGTCCAGGTTATATATAGCATGAAGCTTTATGGAAAAAACGTCTAATGCCTTTGACGAATCACAACATTGAGCTTTAATACGTAATGTACCATGCTATTAATGGCACTAGACTCTCTTTACGTATGTAACTGTTGGGTGTATTTATTTATTTATTAAAAAAAACTGAATTCGAAACACCTCAAATCCGCATGAGTAACTATGAAAGCTTTTCATTACCAAGAACTGCGATAAAAAATCGCGCAGATTCGAATACCTTATCACCAGATATTGCTTCCCCCTTCCAGCCTACTTCTAAGCTCTGAAAGGGGAGCTTAACTATTTTCGTCTCGACACCAAAAAAATTTGCATTACCGGGAAGCAATACATAATATCCTCTATAAAATTCGTTTTCCGCTGGTTGAATTGTATTAAGGATAACCGCCAAAATATTGTAATTTTAGGTGTTCATCGACCGAATTTGGTATAAATTCGAGGATTCGGAAGCTACATAGAGTAAAGGTCGATCAGTTTAGACAGTGATTTGTAAAAGAGGTCAGGATACTAGGAAAATATTATAGGAAAAGATTAACAAACATGCATATTAAAATGTTTCTTTGGAAGTCTGTGGTTTAATGCTACTAGGAAATCCTTCGTCAAACGTCAATTTTTATTTATGCTGCAAATGTTGGTTTTAATACTGTATTACTCACTTTTAACGAACAATTTTTTAGTTCGTTGACAAAAATGATACTAAGTTTCACGAAATGAAACCTATTTCATATAGTATTAACTTTTCAAACTTTATGAATATATTCCAAGTAATTTTAACCTGCTTATTCCAAAAAAATATTTTTATGAAACTTGTCTGCTACAAAATAATTCCTCATAAGAATTTGGAAGGTATTAGAATTCTATTCTTCATTAGTCCAGCATGATAAACGAAATGGGGCACTTATAATAAGGATTAATGTCAGGCAGGATTAATCCCATCAAACAGCAGTGTAAATGCACTGTTGTGTTTCGGATCGAAGGGCATTGTAGCCAGAGTAACTACTGGACATATTGAGACTTAACATCTTATGTCTCAGGATGGCGAGCGCAGTGGATTGCCAATCATTGCATTGTAATTCAAGGTATTTGGTTTTGCTACTGCTTATGAGCGAACCTATCGCTGACTATCAGGCGAACGGTATGCTCATCTCGCTATTCATTGCAATAAAAAAAGGCAGACAGCCGATCATCATGATGCAAATTAAACATATTGAATGGCATCATAAGACACTGATTGTTATAAATCGATGTTTTACGAAAAATAAAAGAATTGGGGTATTTCCCTGAGTTCTCATCAAGGTCGGCAATAGCCTCTAGAGTAGACCTATCAAGACATAAACACTTTCACTGGCAATCGGAATGCTAATGGGTTCTTGGACTGGCGGGTGAAAAAGTCGATCCCTGGTATGTAATCCGAGGTCAGTGGTATCAACAGGAAATCAAACCTGTTGCAATGCGATCGACATTCATCACGCAGAATGTGGATTTACTTTCGATTGTAGTGTGTGTCCTTCATACACTTGTCACGTGTGCTTCGTATATACTTTACTTAAGCATGAAGAAGCAATTGAGCGGGCTTGTGATTTACTAGAATGCAATGCAATCTTTTGTCATCTGTCAATGCTCTGTCTGGGCGTTATAGTATGTATACTAAGGCCGGGCCATACAATTTTGTGATTTAAGCTTGGTTAGGCCCTTGGTTCAATAATCAAATACACTTGTTGTGATTTCTTTTGTGTAAAACTACCTAGCATGGTGAAGCACGCCTCATATTATAATATATTGAGATCGATATTAGTAATGTGAATGATGGATGATGCTAGCAACACCTTTGCTTTACTCTTTGGGGATAAAGGCATGAGCTAACATACCCACTGCGACAGAAATAACAAGTATTTGAACCAGTGGCCATGGGTGACTTTTTACAAATGGGAAGCCTGAAATTTTATACACACATTGTGATTTTTTATTGTGTAAATACTATATTCGTAATGTAATTTTAAAATAAATATTAGTTTATAATACACATTAATTTCAAACATAAAGCAGGTAGGAATTGGCATGTATGGAAGCTTCGCTACTGATTTGAACCCCGATCTAGTCACAGATACACGTCTTCCCCAACGGTGGTCGGTACTACGACAAATGCGATCAGTCCCACTTCAACTTGCTCATCCTTTGGGCTGTCGATTACATTGTCCTTAAATAGGTGGTGTGGAAATATTTGAGGGATATTTAAGTTTTTTCCATCTGTGTTTAATATTAACTGTGTATTTATAATGTTGGGGAGAGGTAAAGTGTCGCCATGTGGAGTGGTGAGTGATATATTGGCTGGATTAACCGACTACAGATAGGGCTTTCGCTGTTTGATACGGTAACCCACCATAAGGGAGATTTAGGTTGGTAAGAAGATTTTGTGTTATTTATATTGCAATTAATGGCGAGACGAGAGTACTACCATTCGCCTGATAGTAAGTGATACGACCGCTCATGAATAGTAGCAAAACCAAACAACACCTTGAAATACCATGGCAATGCTTAGCATTCCACTGCGCTCTCCATCCTGAGACATAAGATGTTAAGTTTCAATATGTCCAAAAGTTACTGTGGCCTCAATGTCCTTCAATCCGAAACACAACAATGCATTTACACTGTTAGTTTTTGTGTAATTTACGGTAACAGATTCTATAAAAAGTAATAAAGTCTTCCTCACCTTTTTGCACTAACCTCAGCACGAGTGGTGCGTCGCATACGTAATTAGAGCCTTGATATTCGTTGCGGATAATCACAAATGCCACGCTGCCACGTATGGCGGTGTGAAAGGTTAAATCACTATCCTAAAATCTCAAGCTAATTTGCAATTGCTTCTTCGTTTTTTTCCTTGATTGCTAATTGGCTTATCGGGTGCATCTGCTGTGAATGTTAAGGTCTTGGGCACGAATGCCAGGTTAGAAATCTTGATTGTGTGAAATTTTCGATTTTGAAAATATTTATGAGATGGCCGAGATTGGAGTTTTCGTTTGGTAAATAGGCTTGTACCAAATCACATTTACATAGAAGGGTTCAATCAAATCACAATGTGTGGCAATTATATCACATCTGCCTATTTCTTTAGGATATATGCGCATGTTGATGTGCTTATGTAAATCTGTTCTGAAATCTACAACTAATACTCGTAAGCTATAATGTCATCAACGGTCTTTAAAGTTATGGAATAGCTTAGCAATCTGGAGATTCTTTACTTCTTAACCTTGAATTTTTTTAAACGCAGCTTCAAGAAATCATTGAGCAGGCAGATATAATTAGTCCAAACGTCGAGAAATGATCATTTTTTATAAACCAGTTTTCTGTCTAGACAGTATTGTACTTTAAAATAAAACTATTATTATACGGATTTTATCACGGATTTGTTTTCATTTTTAAATTTTTTAACTTCCCGAAGTTTCAATTACTTTACATCTTTCTTGGTCACGGGGCGGACTGAGGTATTAGTCATCCGCTCAGTGACAACTAGACTTAATTTAAACTACCCTTAATTTACAAGCGATGGAGACTTGCTAAGACACTACATTTTTAATCCTCAAACTTCTGGGTTGTTTTTTATACGGGCACGGCAAAATTAGTACAATGCATTTGAAGACAATGCAGTACAATCCAGATTGTTTCCTATTATATAAGATGGTTATCTCTTAACACAATTATGCCGGCCTGGAGACTTTATAGTCATAAACGGAATTTTATGTTCGAACATCGTACGTCAAACTATACGAATGTGCCTAGATACTCCACAAAATGTTCGAATCCTCTATCGTACTTCATAACCGTAGACTAATTTCGAAGTTAATCATATAAACATTGGAATGAAGCTTGTTATCCGAACTATCAGCGTATAGATCGCTTACGATCTTTTGGCGTTCGAAAGCGTTGTTGTCATGCTGTTGTCATAATATTATGAACACTTTTTCTCATCATATTGTATTATATTGGTCATGTTAATACTATAATATTACAAATATAAATGCTTGTATATTCTAATATGAAAACAGATCTCGAAGAATTCGTTAAATAGATATTATTAAAATTGAATTTGTAGTTCCAAATTTCGGCACATGTCAATAGAAAATATATGACTTATAATTGTATTAATAATACGGAAACTTATCAACGGTAGTCATTATGTCAGCTTATGGAGTATCTCTATTTGCACTGACATAACTAGTCAATAAGACTGTTATCCATCCGACATATTATCACTAGATATTGTTATTACATCAGATTTTATATTTTGTGGAATGAAAAGAATTTACTTTTTGAAAATATTACGGCACTTCATGGCATGGTGAGAATTAACTGTTTCAAAACATTAAATTTAACAGCGTTGCTCGAATGACTGTTTCATCACGTTCGAAGCTATCGTGTTGGCATGAACACAAAGATACAAATCTGCCTGAACATATTTACATTTCACTTAGATTGTACTAGAATTTGTAAGTAAATAAACTAAATTCAATCTGTTGCGAAAGGCTGATACAGATCACAAGAAACTGAAAGCAGTTTACTAGAAACACGACTCTTAAAATATACCGAATTAATAAATAACACTGACTAGAAGAAATATAATATCTCAATAAAAACTAAAAATATAGATTTCTAATGCGTGCCATTAAACATAAACTTAGTTTTAATAGACAAAATACGAGGAAGTTTAATATTGCAAGATGTTTTCGAATTTCGAAATCACAAATTCCAGATTGCACCGTTCTAAATTCAAATATAACAGGCTAAATTCAATAAGCATTGTATTAAATAGATAAAATAAGTTATTTTATGAGTGAATAGTTTGAAAAACTTACTTTTTATCAGGTGATATCACCCACACTCGATGCGCACGAGCTATTGCAAAGTACTGCGGTGGACTGGCGCGAAGGTGAGCAAGATTAGTGAAGGCTTGCATCGATGTGGCGCCACTCGATTCTGGGGAAGCGAGTTGTATCGATTAAAATGGTAGTATTTTAATTGGAATAAAATTGGCTTTAAAAATGACATGTTAGATTGTTGTCTTTGGACAAGACTTTTAAAATATTTTGTAGTAGGATAAGGTTCTTTGTTATGTTTCCTTTTTTCTATTGTCTCCCACTCGATTTTAAAACCCTTTATTAATTTTCTTCCACTCTCTATTTTTTAAGTTTCTTAGTATTTTAACTACAGCTTTTTGTGTATAAAATATTTGTTGTAATGTAATGTATAAGTATTTCTTAATACTAGTTTTCATTTTAAAGTTTTGGTTAAAAAATGTTTAATACTAGTTTCTATTCATAATTTGATGTAAAAGTATTATAAACTTATGTTTTACGTATACCTAAAATTCATGCTTAGAGTAGCTATGTTGATAAGCGAAAATTAATAATAAGATAAGCGAAAAAAAATATATTTCAATACTGAATATTTGTCTTAGTAATTACTGAGCTAACGTTTGTTACAAGTGCTTGTAGGTTTCTCATATGTGAGAGGCAGCCTAGGTAGGTACCACCGCAACATCTATTACTCCCGTGAAACAGCAGTGTAAATGCACTGTTGTGTTCCAGGTTGAAGGACATTGTAGCCAGAGTAACTACTGAACATATTAAAAACCAACAATTGCTGTGTAATTCATGGTGTTGTTTGCTTTTGCTACTGTCCATGAGTGGTCGTATCGCTTACCATCAGGCGAATGGCCTGCTCGTCTCGTACGTAATCGCGAAAGAAATCATTTTAATCGATCTAATAAATCGTTAATCCATAATTCGATTAAATTAATCGAATATGAAAGTATCGTAGTATGACATTTCGAATATTCCAGTAACTAGCAAATCTACAAGTTCTACTAGAATGAACGGTCTTACAGGTCATTGATTCGAGAATATACCCCGGTGTTGCTAGCGTGGAAAAGTAATTTAATTATTATGACTCCAACATTGGTAGTCAATACCTGTCAAAATGTTGACTGATAAGCTGTATGTGTCCACATTTTTCATGCATACATCCATATACTGAAATGAAATGTATTTATTGGTCATGTGGGCAATTAAATAGCTCTTATGACAAATCAAAACATATAGCATTTAATCTCTATATACAATATTTTTTATACTATCGTCGTATTTGGGTTTCTATACTTAGTATTATTAATTATATTCATTTCTTACTTTACTCACGCCTTTTTCCGGTTGGGGTAGATACATGTGCCACATATTTTATTGGGAAAACTTATACATATATTATAATTATTTGTTTTAAAACAAAAACTAAAAATAATTCTTATGATGGTACACCATCACTATTAAATTACATAATGCGTGGTGACTGACTATCAATACACACATGACTCCGTTAAGTCAGAGATAAGATGGGATTTGAACCCACGACCACCGAAAACATTTTAACAGCCGCGTTTGCTCTGTTACCAACAGGCCACCACGCACAAGTTTTCCAACAATTGAGATTGGTACTAACACGGTCGCAAACATTAAACATTTAGACGTATTATGTAAAAATAATCACAGATGGCGCCACGAAGCGTGAAAATATAAAGATAAACTGTACCATAGGTGCATTAGTCAATACAGTTGTGAATTGAAATATTTTGGAACTTGTCCCTTTGTAAACAAATGAAAACTAAATTAATAACTTCGAAACAAGGGGGTTTCTTACTACGAATAATGATCAAATTAATTTTATATGATATATTTACATAAACGAATGGTTTGACTCGACGAAGTAGCCTTATTTACTTACTCTTACAGTGAACCGACGTCAATTACAGCTAATATTACATTTTATAGGATAAATTCAGGGTAATTAATTAATTCGGAGTCAAAAGTACCCTGAACCGACGAGAATGCATGAAGAGGTTGATGAAAGCGTATGAAGCGAAAGTAATATTTCAGTATCGAGCAAAGTGGCGGTCTATAGACTTTGCCTATCCTATGGGATACAGGCGTGATTATGTATGTAGAGTAAATGCAATTTCTGGACACCGAAACATTTCCTCTCCCTGCCTATTCCTACAACTTAAGGCTTACAGCCGAATAGAACTTGTTTTGTTTGACAGCCTCTGTGGCGCAGGCGGTTAGATGCCGCCGGTGAAACGAGAGGAAGCGGGTTCAATTCCCGCACCGAGTTAATTGTTAGTGCGGCCCACAAATATTTCTTTCGGTTCTGGGTGTTTGTGAGACCGAAATATTTCTCGCAGTTCCGGATACCCACGACACAAGACTCGGTCTTAGTGTGGGGTCAGGACTATGTATGTGACTGTAGGGTTTTATTTATTGTATCTGAATTTGTAATAATCATAGGTTTTAAAATCCAGTTAAATACCTGGTAGCCTGTCAGTAACAGACTTGAATAGGCTACCGACACGTCGGTTGCGGGTTCAAATCCAAGGGGAAATATCTACCTGGTTTTACATGTGTTGTACGAATGCTGGGTGGGGTAATGTGATATCAGATTTTTCGATTAATTTTCAGCACCAAGTTATTAATTTGTGCCCGCTATACTATTTCACATCGTGTCATGGAAAATACAAGGCGAAACGTGGGCGTCCTGGTTTCTACCAGGAGGAAAAGATGAAAAAAAAGGCTTGAGTTTATGTAATAAAAAATGGACTGATATTATAGATGAATAATTACTGATGTGCGTGGTGGCCTGTTGGTATGTGCGTGGTGGCCTGTTGGTAAAACGGATTAGACGTAGCTGCTAACATGTTCATGGTGGTCGCGGGCTCGAGCCCTGCAATGGGACATATATGGGCTGATACAGTACAGTATTTATATTGAACTATAATATCAGCCTATTTTCAGGGAATTTTTGTTGAAATACAATGTAATACTTTTAATTTTGAATTGGCAACATTTATTGTATAAAATATTTAAAAAATAGATTTTTCCAAAACCTGTCTTCACGTGTCTATTGTTTTGCTTTCTGTTCATTATTTTATTGCTTGTAATATTTTTATCAATAAAGGCCTTTAAAATGACTATAGGTTATGGGCCCAGGCCACGAATATATTAATTAGAAGATTGAAGGCCAAAAAATAAAGCAGAAAAAGAAAAACTGCAAAAACGTCAGTGTGTGGAGGTTATGAAAAAACGTGCTTAGTAACTGAGTTGCACGGAAGGAAAATCTGTTAAAATACACGATGGACGGGAGTAACACACATACAGTTATTAGACTGGAAGGCATTAAGAATTGGAATGTTTGGAAATTCCAAACAATGGTATTACTGCGAAGTCAAAATTTACTTGACATCGTTGAAGGTAAACGACTAAAAGGAGGAAATTCAGAAGAACAGAAAGCGTGGCAGGCTATGGATGCTAAGGCTCAAACTTTTTTAGTGACCAGAATGACGGAGGAAGTGATGATACATATAATAACTTGTACTACTGGAGCAGAGATGTGGCGAAAATTAAAAAGTATTTTCGAACAAAGTAGTGAAACAAGCATTCATATAATTCAGCAACGATTTTTTCAATATCAATATGAAGAAGGAATGGAAATGTCAGTATTTTTATCAAAAATACAAGAGTTACAAAACCAGTTGAAGCAGATGGGTGAAGTCATTTCCGAAAAGTTTGTTATTACAAAAGTGTTAATGTCGTTGCCAGATATTTATAAACACTTCATATCCGCGTGGGAGTCTGCGCCGGACGATAAACAAACATATGATAACCTTGTTTGTCGTTTGTTAGTAGAAGAGGAACGATTAAGACAAAAAGGAGAAGTCGCTTCAACATCGTCCGCGTTTGCAACAAAGTTAAATGTCCAGAAATATAGCGTGAAGAAAAAGAATGTAAAGTGCTTCAAATGCAATAAGATGGGGCATTATCAAACTGAATGTGTGAGTAACGTGAACAATAATAATGTAAACAAGAGAGAGAAAAGATGTTACTATTGTAATAAGATTGGTCATAACAAAAGTGATTGTTGGTTCAAGAAAGGAAAAGAGAAAAATGCATTCGTAGTGCAACAAACACATACAGAATGTTATGAAACATCAAAATGGTTGGTGGATACAGGTGCAAGCGAACATATGTGTCGTGATAAAAATTTGTTTTCCACTTTTTCGCCAATAACTATACAAAGATCTGTAATAGTAGGTGACGGTACTCAGATAAGTGTCATCGGATGCGGACAGGTGGAGCTAGAAGTTTATAATGGTCATAGATGGATCGAAACAACCATAGAGAATGTATTATGTGTGCCAGATTTAAAAGTAAATTTATTCTCAGTAAATTGCGCAGCTGACAAAGGTTATGTCATGGTGACGGATCAAAATAAATGCAAATTTTTAAAAAATAATGAAATACGAGCGTTGGCGAATAGAATCGGGAACATGTATATAATGGATGTTCGTTACAAATCTGCTTTTGCAAATGTAACCGAGATGAATTCAAATATTAATGACTGGCATGAGAAACTTGTGCATCAAAATGTAAAAGATGTAAAAACCGTGTTGGCAAACAATAACATTAAAGTATCGGATGAGGGCCTAGAAAAATGCCAAGCCTGTTTGGAAGGAAAAGCACATCGCTTGCCCTTTAGTCTCAGCGATACAAAAACGACAAAAACATGTGAGCTAATACATGCCGACGTATGTGGTCCCATGGAGGAAATGTCTGTTGGAGGATCAAGGCATTTTTTAATATTAAAGGATGATTACTCATGTTATAGAACTGTATACTTTCTTAAGAAGAAGGAAGAGGTGGTAAGATGTATTAAAGATTTTATTAACAAAGCAGAAAATGTGTCAGGTAATAAAGTAATAAACTTCAGAAGTGACAATGGTTTGGAGTTTATAAATAAGGAATTATTCAATTTTTTCTCAGATCGTGGTATAGTACATCAAACTTCTGTTCCCTATACACCTCAACAAAATGGCAAGGCAGAGAGGGAGATAAGAACTTTGACAGAAGCAGCAAGATCGATGCTGTGTGCCCGAAATCTTCCAAAGAAATTGTGGGCGGAAGCAGTGAACACTGCAGCTTATGTTATAAATAGAACTGGTAAAAGTAAAGAACCAGGTAAAACACCATATGGAGTATTTGCAAATAAACGTTTTGATCTCAATAAATTACATATTTTTGGCACACCTGTATCTGTCCATATTCCAAAAGAAAAAAGGAAGAAATGGGATGCTAAAAGTGAGACTGGAATTATGGTAGGTTACGGAGAATCCGTAAAAGGCTATAGAATATTTTATCCAGAAAAGAATGATGTGCTAATTAAGAGAGATGTTATATTTTTAAAACCATGCATTGCGAAACAAGAGAAAGTAAATCTAGAATTTGTAAATGAAATACCAAGCAATGAAACACCAGTCCATAATGACCCAAATTTAATGGATGATAGTATTACAGTTTCAAGGGAGATAGATGAGACGAGACATGAAGATGAGGATAGTTTATATAAACCAGAGGAAACAAGTGATGAATTCAGTGAATGCGATAGTGGAAATGAGCCGCTGCCAGCTTTACCTCGTCAAAGCAAACGTGTTAGAAAACAAACACAATTTTATAATTGTCAAAATGTCTACACTGTGGCAACAGAACCGAGCACATATAAGGAAGCCATGGAGAGAAGTGATGCTTGCCAGTGGGAAGCAGCTATCAAACGGGAACTGGAGACCCTGAAAGCGAATAATACATGGACAGTGTGTCAAGTACCTGAAAATCAAGACATTGTAAGTAGTAAGTGGGTTTTTAAACTTAAGAAAATTGATAATAATATTCAGTATAAAGCTAGGCTGGTTGCCAGGGGATTTGAACAGAATGATGCATTAGATTTATATGAAATTTATTCACCTGTTACTAAATTGACAACCTTTAGATTATTTGTTTCAGTTGCTACTAAATTAAACTTAGAAATACATCAAATGGATGTCACTGGAGCTTTTCTATATGGGGATATAAAAGAAAATGTGTTTATTAGGTTACCAGAAGGGGCATATAATGGTTGTGAGAATATTGTTAAACTTAATAAGTCTTTGTATGGACTGAAAAAGTCTCCTAAGTATTGGAATGAAAAGTTTAATGAAGTAATATGTAAAGAAGGTTTTGTTAAGTCAAAGAATGATCCGTGTCTGTTTTCAAAATGTAATGAAAATGATCAAACCTATATATTACTGTATGTTGATGATATTTTGATGTTTAGTAGTAATAAACAATTGATAAGTGATCTTAAGTCAAATTTACAGAAAGTATTCAAAATGAAAGATCTAGGATTAGTTTCAAATTATCTTGGTATTAGAATTGAACAGAATTTTAAAGCTTGTGTAACAGAATTAAGTCAGAAATCGTATTTAGAAAGTGTATTAAAGAGATTTAACATGGAGAATTGTAAGCCCGTATCTACTCCTATTGATCAAAATTTTAATAGAAACATTTTAGACATAAAGGAATGCAAATCAAACAAACAAATAGAAAATATATGTAGGAAAATGATAGGGAGTTTAATGTATGCCATGTTAGGCACTAGGCCAGACCTTTGTATAGCTGTATCTATATTAAGTAGATACCAGAATAATGCGAGTGATGTATTATAATCCCATTTAAAAAGAGTTTTAAGATATGTTAAACACACTTTAGATTATAAGTTAGTTTACAAATGTGATGGTGATGGGCTTGTAGGGTATTGCGATGCAGATTGGGGTGGCGATTTGAAAGACAGAAAGTCTACCACTGGTTATTGTTTCAAATTTTCTAATTGTCTTGTATCGTGGTGTTCAAAGAAACAGTACTCGGTGAGCCTATCATCAACTGAGGCTGAGTATGTTGCAGTCAGTATGGCAGCTAGTGAGTCTTGTTGGTTAGCAAATTTACTAAAGGACTTTAATATTGTAAATGTGTATCCAGTACCTATATATTGTGATAATCAATCTGCCATAATGGTTGCAAATACTGATAATATTAAAAGACTAAAACATGTTGATATACGATATCATTTTGTCAAAGAGTTGATTAGAGATAATAAGGTATGTTTGATATATGTCAACACTGGAGATCAGATTGCCGATATGTTCACAAAATCTTTAAACAAGGAATTATTGCTTAAATGTCTAATTGGATGTGGTTTAAAGTAAATTGATATTATTTTTATTTATTGTTTGTTCATTCAGTTAATGTACATGTATTACATTGAGTGGGGGTGTTGAAATACAATGTAATACTTTTAATTTTGAATTGGCAACATTTATTGTATAAAATATTTAAAAAATAGATTTTTCCAAAACCTGTCTTCACGTGTCTATTGTTTTGCTTTCTGTTCATTATTTTATTGCTTGTAATATTTTTATCAATAAAGGCCTTTAAAATGACTATAATTTTGATTCAGATATTTTTGGGTTGCCCCTCTTGCTCGCTTTCTGGCTTATGGCATAAAAATAATCCTTAAGTAATAAAGATTTAATTTGAAGATCGGATTACTGCCGGAAGTTCGGATAATCGGTCTGTATTATTTGTTTAATTAGTATGCGCATAATTAGTCTGTCGTTGCTTTTCGCACCTACATGTCAGGTAGATGACAGCATCTTAAGAGTACTTTGAACTGATATGGGTCGGGTATAAATATGTAGATTGTACATACATACATAAACTCACGCCTTTTTCCCAGAAGGGGTAGGCAGAGGTGCTGGGGCACCCACATTTCGCCAGTATATTCCGTCCCACCGTGTGATAGGGGGCGAGCCTATCGCCATATCGGGCACAAATTCCTGACTCCAAGCTGATACTGAATAGAAAAATCCAATATCACTTTGCCCGACCTGGGATTCGAACCCAAGACCTCAGCTTTGTAAGCGTACCGTAGTACAACTACGCCACCGAGGCAGTCAGATTGTAGGATGCCTTTAAATATTTTTAGAGGGTTCATTTTTATTCATTATCAGCCCGGAGTTAAGAATTTGTGCCCGATATGGTGATAGGCTCGCCAGCTATCACATCGTGGGACGGAACATACAAGGCGAAATGTGGGTGTCCAGGCACCTCTGCCTACCCCTTTGGGGAAAAAGGCGTGAGTTTATGTATGTATATCATTTTTATTTAGAGTGTTCGATTGGCCACTCCCTTCGAAGAGGTGAAACCATATTCTTAAACGGGCAATGGCAATCTTTTACCATCCAGGCTGCTAGACTCAGGAATGCATTTATTTTTTCGTGCATACCACTATACCCTCAAATTACCATTCTGTCATAACCACCCTATGGTAGGTTGCCTGGAAAAGATTGCCTCGAGCGATAAGGCCGCCGTTGTATTGTTTTTAACATTGTTTTTAAAATTACATTTTAATTTTTGTTTACTGATACACAATTAGTTTTAAATAAAGAAATAAATGGAATGGATTCCCAGAGGAAAGCGTAAGCGTGGCCATCTCAAACAAACCTGGCGACACACTGTAATCGACGAAGGTAAAAGTGTCTTCAAGTCTTGGAGCGCCTGAAGCCCCTGAAGCCTGAAAACTGTGCGAGATGGAGAGTCACTGTGGATACCCTTTGTCCCATCCAGGGGACATAGGACTTAAATGAAAATTAATGTATAATTTGCTTTTTATTATAGGGCAGGGGTCGGCAACCCTTTGACTGGGAAGAGCCAAAAACTACAACTTACATTTTATTCTGACGACGAGTGTCGCAGTGGAGGGGTGCGGTAAAAAGCAAGGACAAGTGGCTGAGAGATAAAAATGGCGCGTAAACCTCATTAATCGATTCAAATTATTTTTTATTTCAATGAATGGGGAGAAAAGCATGTTCCACAGTTTTTACAGCTCCAAAACCAAACACCTTGAATTACAAAGCAATGCTTGACATTCCTCTGCGCTCGCCATCCTGAGACATAAGATAGGTCTCAATATGTCCAGTAGTTACTCTGGCTGATATTTTAATATTTCTTTTTTAAATAAACAATGTTGCCGTAAGGACCTATAGGGCCGCAGCTTCACATCCAAGGAGCCGCATGTGGTTCGCGAGCCGAAGGTCGTCGACCCCTGTTAAGGGGTTATAGGTCATAGGTCATGTACAGGGTGTCAACGAGTGCGAGGTCCACCTGGTGGGGGGTGATCACCACCGCCCTTGAACATTAACACTATAAGGCATAGAGATGCGTCTTCATATAGTATTTACGTCTACGGCCTTATTCATAAAAGTATTGTAGTCATCGAATGTTTTGTTTCCTTCGCTCAAACTGAATGCAAAAGTCGTCTGACTGTTTTAGTTTTCATCAAAATGTGACTTCTCTTCGTGCTCGTGAGTTCTTTAAACATTTTTCGCTATCTCTCATAGTGGAGGATTCGGCCATGCATGCCCACTTGAAAAAATCACCATGCTTATGCAGGAAAAGGAACGTGGATGGGATATTCATCAATTCAATGTAGTCAGAAGTTAGTATATGTATTTTTTCAGAATATTTTTAGGCGAGGTTTAAAGGTTAACTTTTAATTTTGAAAATATAATCTCCATATTAATAAATCCGTTGTTATACACTTATTTAAATGCACATAAAAAATACTTTTTACGTACATTTAAATGATTTCATATTTAATTAGTTTTATCACAAGAATCTTAATTATTATAACAAATTAAAAGAAATATTAAAAAATAATAAAAAAAATGTATAGCGTTGAAATAAGCTTTAACCGAGTAAATCATTTTAATTATATGTTTTTTTTTATTGCAATGAGTGACGAGATGAGCATGCCGTTCGCCTGATGGTAAGCGATCCGACCGCTCATGAACAGTAGCAAAACCAAACAACACCTTAAATTACGAAGCAATGCTTGGAATTCCACTGCGCTCGCCATCCTGAGGCATAAGGTGTAAAGTCTCAATATGTCCAGTAGTTACTCCGGCTGGCCAGAGCTAAATGCTTTGCTGTCAGAACAGCAGAGCATTTACACTACTGTTTGGCGGGAAAAATAGACATTGCAGTGGTACCTACCCAGGCGGCCTCTCACATATGAGAGACCTACCACCAGTAAATCCTTATAAGTCCCTTATAAAAATAAGGTCGTATAATAAAAATATATTTGGGATGGGTATCGAATACTAAGTAGTAAGTCGCCTCCTTAAATAGGTAATTCGACTAACCTAACACTCTGTATATTTGCCACTCTTTGAAACTTAAAAGGATGGGATGGAAATAATTACATAAAACATGCCTTTAGTTATGGGTCGAAATGAGACAGGACAGGACGGGGTGTATCGGGATGGGTAAAAGCTATATATAGGACGGCAATCACGTTGAATTCACAATTTAATTATTTATTTCTGTATCAGCCTATATACGTCACGTGCAGGGCACGGGCCTACTCTATAATCGACAGTAAGATTAAGAGTGGTTAGGCCATATAGTCCACCACGCTGGCCTAGTGCGGGTTGGCATTATTTATTATTAATTATTTATTTGATTCATTTATTTTAATTTAATAAAAATGAAATACACCAATTACATTAATTGAATTTCATAAACCTAATTATATCTAATATTACTAAATGTAGACAAACCAACAAAATATAAACAATATGTAGATAGATAACACTTTATTGTTCACCATATATTATATTAACAAGAACAATGCGGTAATCGTAATATACAGGCTGTAGTAAAAAGGTTCGCAAAAAAAAAACTAAATATTTAACAAACTTCAAATTATAACCTTAACCTCAAATAATTATAAAACAGTTAGTTCCTATACCAAATAATATTTCTGATGTGGACTGCACTTCTACACAAGTATAAAAAACGCTCAATTACAGCAAATCATAGGATATTCATTAATGCAAATAAAATGTTAATAAGCAGGTAATATCGGAGCGATTACAATGCCATCTATTATTCGATACCGTAATTAAAGTTGATAGGAAGCACAAAACGTAATTACCCTCATTCATTCCGTGACTGGCGTTATTGTTAATGGAGCCTGTAATAGGTGCAATTTTGAACAATTGCCTTATTATTTATTGCGGTATGTTAGAGGTGACTTGAAATTAAATTTGTAGCCAGAGTAACTACGGGACATATCATAAATAAATAAATAACACCCAACAGTCACAAACATAGTCCTGACCCTACACTAAGATCGAGTCTTGTGTCGTAGGCGTAAGGAACTACGAGACGTTTCGGTCTCACAAACACCCAGACCCGGAAGAAATATTTGTGGACTTCTCAAACATTTCTCTCTGTGCGGGTAATGAACCCGCGCCCTCTCGTTTCACAGGCGGCGTCTAACTTACTGGGCCACGAAAGCTATATTGAGACTTATCATGTTATATCTCAGTATGGCGGGCGCATATGCCAATCATTGCTTCGTAATTCATGATGTTTGGTTTTGCTACTGTCCATGAGCGGTCGCATCGCTTACCATCAGGCGAAAGACATGCTCTTCTCGCCATTCATAGAATTAAAAAAATACCTGAAAGCCGGCTTTAATGAAAATATGTATAAATGTGAAAGAAGCGAACAGTAACAGTGATTACAGTATCGTATCGTGGTAATCGATAATCTCTGACGACATATCTTAGAATTACATTATTTCGGATGATACTTAAATTTGGCAATAGAACATAAAGTAAAATAAAATTACAAACAATAACAAAAACAACTGCATTGGTGGCGGAGTTGTACTACGATACGGTTACAACACTAAGGTCTCGAGTTCGAATCTCGCATCGGGTAAAGTTATATTTAATTTTACCATCCATTATCAACCCGGAGTCAGGAATTTGTGCCCGATATGACAATAGGCTCGCCCTCTCTCACATGGTGGGACGTACCAAATAAGGCAAAACGTGGGTGTCCAGTGGACTTCTACCACAGAATACTAAGTCTACCTACCCTTTCACGGAAATGGCGTGATTTTATATATGAATGTAATATGTATGCAATGATAAAAATACAAACACACCCCACCAATAGTAACAACATGAATGTGAGTGCCAGAGAGTGGAATGAGGTGGAAGGAGGGGGTAGCTCCACGTTGTTATAAACATCGGTACCAGGAGTACATGAGAGTGCAGAGATATGCATTCACAGAGTAAATATTACAGCGATGTACCGCTGCGTCAATTTCAGTATGCTAAAAAAGTATATGTAATTTGTTTAAACTGTGGGATACGTGACTATGATAGGTTTGAGGCTTCTGTGTGAGGAATTTGCGCTAATGTAGTGTCTGATATACAGTTATATAATAGTTTCTGAGATTTCAGGTAACAAAAAAATTAAACAAACTCTATTTATATATTAGTATAGAAGAATCACACACAGGCAATTAAGTTGTTGCGCTTAACAACAACTTAATTGCCTCATTTAATTTCTAAGAATTCTCTAACTACTTCCGTGTGTGCGATTTAAAAATATCTTTCGACTACATAAAACTTGTTAGATGCATTGTAATCATCATGTCTGGTCTATATGTTATGGACCAAGTGATTAATGCGAGCAGTATTCATAATGCCCGGGCAGTATGAATAATGCCAAGCCATATCGGGCCAAGTGATTAATTACAATCTAAACTCGCCTATTTATCACATTGCTCGGGCATTATGAACATGGCTACATGATGATCGGGCAATGTGATTAATAGGTAAATTTTTACGTGGTGCGCTGCCGCATTGTCGTATCTGCGATAGACCCATAAAATAGAAAGGTGGAATTGATCTGCTTATGTTTAGTTGTTTTTTAACGTCCGAAAAATTATCTTCAGAAGAAAATTAGTGTACCCACTTTATGGATCAGTTAGGTCGGCTGTGCCCCTAAACCGACTCGGGACACCCCTATTTCACCTAGTCTTTTGGCTGCCGTCCCTAGAGTGTATATAAAAAGCCGGAGGCGTGGAGGGAGAGCAGCCCCCGCCCGCTGTAACGAAGGATAGGCAACCGTGCGAGCCGTAGCGGCTGAGGCTGGTCGCCAGAGGCGACCAGAAAGCCGAAGCTGCGGAGGTGAGCACGGTTGCCTATCCTTCGTTACAGCGGGCGGGGGCTGAACTTCCCGTAGCGCCGGAGACGTTGCAGAAGCAAATTTGTATTGACAACAATTGTTTTGAAGTTAGGTTACTATAATTGATATTTCTCAGGAATGGTGCGTTACCTTTTCATGGGAGTAGTATCAAGGGAGGTGCGTGACCTTGCAATAGCCGCACGATGCCACTTCGGCTCATTGTTTTGATTTCGATTCGCTTTACATCACTGTGCCCAATAGGCACTGAGCATTATTCATAAGGCCCGGGCAATGTGATAAATTTATTGTTTATAATCACATTGCCCGCTCGTATTGGGCATTATTCATATTGCCCGGGCATTATGAGTAATGCCAAATTAATCACTTGGCCCATAACATATATATAATTCCACAAAAAAAAATGTTTAGTAGGTTTTTTTTTAAGGCTCTGAATGGCGAGACGAGCATGTCGTTCGCCCGATGGTAAGCGATACGACCGCTCATGAACAGTAGCAAAACCAAACAACACCTTGAATTACAAAGCAATGCTTGGCATTCCACTGCGCTCGCCATCCTGAGACATAAGATGTTAAGTTTCAATATGTCCAGTAGCTACTCTGGCTACAATGCCCTTCAACCCGAAACACAACAGTGCATTAACACTGATGTTTGACGGGAGAAATAGACACTGCGGTGGTAACCACCCAGATGGCCTCTCACATATGAGAGACCTACCACCAGTAAAGTCCTGAGAGTAAAGGTGACAAACAGACTCTTCAGCTTTATATATCATATTATAGTATAATATTTGTAGTATACAAATAGACGTATACATATATGTAGTATATTATGTTAATTTTTGTTTATATGTACTTGAGAGGTACATCTGTTTTTTTTCTCTCTTAATTTCTCTTCTTTCTTTTAAGACTTGTCTACCCATATTTTTCTACTTCCATTCACTCCAGTCCATGTAAATGTTGTCTGGAAGATTCTGTACACTAAATATAGGTTACGTTTTTTTGTTGTGTTTTTTTCTCTTCTTTTTATACAATAAAGTGTAATAAATAGATATTTTTTTTATATTCTATCTTGGCACCTGGTGGTAAGTGCAAGTGCCGTCCAAATATAGTATCAAATTGAATCAGACGGTGGTCTCATGCCATTCGATACAATCATGCCGGCCCGCTAAGATGCCTCTTCACGCTACGGCGGAAGGACCCAGGATTATAGCAAGGAACACGCGTGATGGCAAACCGTTACAAAGCTTGACGGTGCGGCAAAAAAAAGAACTGGATAACTTTTTGGTTCGTGCCGAGATGGTTTAAACCGTCAAGCTATGGCTTCGCAAGTCAGAACGCGTGGTTCTTTTAAGGAAAGGAGAGGAGGGGATCAAATTAAACAATTCCTCAGAGCATTTGCCATGGTACAGACTTAGAATACGCTTAGGGAAGTGACGTCACTCCGTAAGTGTTACATTGTTGTTTGCATATTGTTTTCGTTTGAGAAAATGTCAGTAATCTTGCAATGTACTTATAGTTATATTGTAACACTGCTCGATAAAAACGCATAAATTACATCCGTGTTTAAATTTTTTGCTCCAAATTTGGACACATAATGGAATCTATAAAAACATGTTATATAATCTTAAATTCTAATATGGTCTTATTGTTTTTGCCGTGAACCGAAATAGATGAAAAAAGATGCATAAAAAATAATCATCATCAATAATTTCGTTGAGCTTGTTGTGATTTCCTATAAGTGACAAAACACGCAAATTGTTTTACTTTTTGATATTATAATTTTAATTTTATATGTATTCTTTTACTTTATAGGGCACTCTCATATTATGCCATTTTTCTCTATCTTTTGTTAGTCACGTCTTTTATGAAGTCACTTATTGTATTTGTCAAATTTATTTACAAACTAGAGGTTGGGCCCGGCTTCGATCGGGTGCTGTAGGGCGATTCACGTATTAAAACAAGTTCAGTTGCAGTGCAGTTGCGGTTAAGTTTCGATCAAAACGGCCCTTTTCGTATTCTGAGAGCGCTTTATCGTATTTTACTGCTGCGCGTTCATACAGATCTTAACTTGATCGGTAGGTATTTACTTATTCATTTGACCTCTCAAATGACGGTTTAGTCCGATTACAAACAGTCCAGTTTCGATTTTAATATTAAGGAAACATCCTACAAATCGTATCAATATATATTAATGATAAAAGTATTAAATAATATGACGTACAGTTGACGCGCAGCTAAACAATTACGAGAATACCATTTTGCAGCAAAACGTAAACTTAATCGCAACCGCACCGCAACTTGATCGACGCGTCAACAAATTACGTGAATCGCCCTACTGATCGTTTTTGATTCTTGTCCTCATTAACAACATTATTTTATTTTTAAACTCAATGTAACCGCCGCCAACTATATTGTTTTTCCCGTCCCATCCCGTTATATTCCGTTATGTCCCGTCTCATTCTGTCTCATGATGGAAAGCATGTAATCCTGTCCTTGTCCCGTGCCATCTATTTAAGTTGTATTGTAGTAAATATGTATATTCTAATTCCCTACTCACCTTACGGGAACACTACATTCTTTGGGATAGCAAAAAGCCTATGTGTTAATCCAGGGTGTCTGCTATCCCTATACGAAACTTCATTAAAATCGGTCGAGCCGTTTTTGCATTAAATAGTAGCAAAAATCCATACATCTTTCCTTTTGACTTTGAATAAATTACAAAGAGTATTAAAATGTTCGGGCGGAAGTCACACTTGTATGCTAATACGTTGGCAGATCATATACCTAACTATGTATTATACTATATATATTGTACCTTATAACCTATGAATCACAAGTGAAATAAATAATTTATGATCTATACTTTCGCAATTACAATATTATTAAGGGATTTGGGGTATTTTTTATAATTATTGACAAGTTTGAGTCTTACGGAAACAATGAAAGTGGTTTTCTTGTAACAATACGTAATATTTGTATAGTATATAGTATATTTGTATATATAGTACAAGTGTTACAGTATGGTTAATTTTAACTCTGAGTGTTACCTCGAGTTTTGAGTTACATTTTCGCTTTTTATTTTACGGATGATTTTGATATGTAAGCACACAAAGAATGTATAACACATTTCGTGATTTATGTATATTAAATTTTATAATAAGGTAAGATAAGGTACAAATTGCAGAGATATTTAAATGTGTTATACGCCCTTTGAGTCCTAAGGGATCACAAAATGACGCACATATCTGGAATAACACTCGTTTGTTAATGACTTTGTAAGTCTATTTATAACATCGTGGAATCGTGTTTTTCCCAAAATAAACACATCATGAATGGACCGGTTTGACTGCCACCACTGTTTTAAGAAAACTCATATGCATGAATAAATAAATATTATATTCTAGCATCCATAAGCAAAAATCCATACATCTTTCCTTTTGACTTTGAATAAATTACAAAGAGTATTAAAATGTTCGGGCGGAAGTCACACTTGTATGCTAATACGTTGGCAGATCATATACCTAACTATGTATTATACTATATATATTGTACCTTATAACCTATGAATCACAAGTGAAATAAATAATTTATGATCTATACTTTCGCAATTACAATATTATTAAGGGATTTGGGGTATTTTTTATAATTATTGACAAGTTTGAGTCTTACGGAAACAATGAAAGTGGTTTTCTTGTAACAATACGTAATATTTGTATAGTATATAGTATATTTGTATATATAGTACAAGTGTTACAGTATGGTTAATTTTAACTCTGAGTGTTACCTCGAGTTTTGAGTTACATTTTCGCTTTTTATTTTACGGATGATTTTGATATGTAAGCACACAAAGAATGTATAACACATTTCGTGATTTATGTATATTAAATTTTATAATAAGGTAAGATAAGGTACAAATTGCAGAGATATTTAAATGTGTTATACGCCCTTTGAGTCCTAAGGGATCACAAAATGACGCACATATCTGGAATAACACTCGTTTGTTAATGACTTTGTAAGTCTATTTATAACATCGTGGAATCGTGTTTTTCCCAAAATAAACACATCATGAATGGACCGGTTTGACTGCCACCACTGTTTTAAGAAAACTCATATGCATGAATAAATAAATACATCCAACAGTCACATACATAGTCCTGATCCCACACTAAGATCGAGTCTTGTGTCGTGGGTATCAGGAACTACGAGAGACTTTTCGATCTCACAGACATCCAGACCTGAAACAAATACCTGTGGTTCACGCAAATATTTGCTTCAGTGCGGAGGTCGAACCCGCGGCCTCTTGACGCCACCAGCGTCTGACAAATTACACCACGGAAGCTGTCAAATGAATTAACCCCTCAACTGTCAAATCTATATATACGTTCACGTCCACCTGTCAACGGCCAAATGTATTTTTTTTAATATACCCTATTTCTATTTGCATTAGTAAGTAGTAAGACGCAAATGGGCTGATACCGCACAGTACAGAAATCGATATGACGATGCATACTCTGTGGCAATGCACTAATTACCATTTAATAATAAATACTTCCTGCCTTTATCACTACACGGATATTCCTAAGGCATTGAAGTTAACTCTTAAAACAGGTTGCTTGTGACTGCCAAAACAACGAAAACTGCATTGAATGTGATAGCAAGAAATTATTAACGAATGCAATTATATCATATTTTTTTTATTTGGATAGGTTTATTTGAAATAATTTATATTTTTATAGTAATATGGAAGATATAAATATGCATGGGGAAGGCCTATGGTCAGCAGCAGACTTCCTGTGGCGAGGGAGAGAGAAAGAGCAATGTGTACATTTAATAGAATCGGATTGGAAAATCTTCAGAGGCATCTTAACAGGCCGGCGTAATTGTATCTATTGGCATGGGACTGCCGTCCGATGCCAACGCATACTCTGCCTGCGCGGTATTTGCGCTCACCATCAGGCGCAATGCGGCCACTATGCCGAGCCAGAATAAAAAAAAAAGAAAAAACAATCTTACTGTAACCGTACTGTAGTATAACTACGCTACTGAGGCAAGCTTGAATTGAAATATACAACCGTTAGTACGCGATTTAATAAGTTTCTGACAGGAATCAAAAAAATTTCTACTATATACGAGCGTATTCCCACCTTAAAGGCCGGCAACGCATCTCTATGCCCTTTGGTGTTGCAGATGTCCATGGGCAGCGGTTTTCACTTACCATCAGGTGAACCGCGTGCTCGTTTGCCCCCTATAACATAAAAAAAAAAACTTCCCGGCGGAGCCATTCTGGGCTGCTAGTATTAAATATAATAATAAAATAAATAAGTAAAACATTACGCGTGAGAAATTACTTAAAAATAAATAAACTTAAAATGTTTGTGAATGAAAATATAGCGTGGGTTTTATTATCATAATCTGATAAACGTAATTAAAGATTATGTGTTAGTTAACAAACTTAATATAAAGATTTGTAAAACCGTAACAATCCTCTAAATGAGATAAGCAGGTTTAGCACAAAATTATTTACCTCTCATGTTATTTTTCTTACAAAGTGGGACACATTGTATTTATTTATTTATTTAAAAACTTATTGTACACCAGTAAACAAAAATAAAATGTAAATATTAAAAAAACTGCTAATAAAGAGTACAATGGCGGCCTTATCGCTCGAGGCGACATCTTCCAGGCAATAAACAAAGTACTCTGTGCAGGCAACCTACCATAGGATGGATAATACAGAACGACAATTTGGGGATATCGTGAAATGATCGAAAAAATTAAGGAAATATTAATAAAATAAATAAATATGTATATAACATATTAAAAAATATATAAATTATACAAGAAAAACACATACATACATTTTGCATAAGGTGAATTTGCATATACGAAATATGTATTATATACACATTATATATGTATTAAACATATGAACGAAATATTCTAAATTATACAATAAAAACACATACATACATTTTGCATAAGGTGAATTTGCATATACGAAATATATATATATTTATATACACACACTATCTATGTATTACACATATGAAGCTTTCTCCAGAATCAGTCTATTAAAAAAAACCGCATTAAAATCCGTTGCATATTGAAACAAAATGAAATGAAAATAATTTATAGAAATAGATTCAACATCATTTAGATTCATTCATTTTTTTATCTACCACCCGGTTCGGAAAGCGGTTTTCACTAGAGAAGAACGGGCAAGAAACTTTAGTGTTGCTCTTTGAAAACCAGTTTACAATATAAAAGTGATTATTGGAAAATTTACAAGTTGATTTAAATCAGAGCAGTTCATTAATCATTTGTTGTTTTACAATAAACATTTTTGATACGAATATGTTTACGCTATATCCTAGTTTTATATATCTAAGCATATAAACGACAGACAGGCTGGAAGCGACTTTGTTTTATACTATTTAGTAATGGGCCATTATCTCGCTCGTCAAACCACCCTGGATCCGGCCTATTACCACAATAGTTCAAGGTAACAACTGCTATCTTGTTTTATAGTACAAGTGACCAGCAAGAACTCGATCCGGTTGATAACAACCAATGTAAATTGGCCATTTTGCATGTGGATAAACATCAAGTTATGGACGAAGCCTGGCAAGATCTTGTCACGTTTATTAACAGTCAACATTTCGCGGTGCGTGGTCGTGTGTAGTGAATTTACATAGTATAAACATCGTAAGTTTATATAGTATATTTTTGGTGTTGGTGTATATTCGGGAAATTAGTGAGTTCACGGTTTTAATAAATGTGTTCGGTTTTAGTAACTTTAATAAAACAATTTTGAAAAGTGTTTTTTGGTCAAGAGTTAATCTTTTTCTGCAAAGGGTCTGTGTTAGCGGAAAATATTATAATTGAGACTACGATAAATGGCCTTATTCATAGACATTTTTTAAACCTATTTTAACTATCGAATATTTTGTTCCTGTATACGACTTTTGAATTCGGTTTGAATGGAGAAGAAAAATCATTTGATAGTGAAATTAGGTTAAAAACGATCTGTTAACAATGTTAAAATTATCTCATTTAAATAGGTGGTAAATTGTTTAATTATTCATTTTAAAAAAAGTTTCAAGTAAATTTTGCAAATAAATATGTAACAGCGTAAAAGAACGTGGAATATCAACAAAAATTTCCTATAATGTAAAATGCCTATGTATTTCAAATATAAAGGGACGGATCAAAAAATGAGAAATAATGTTTTATACAGTTAAAGCGAAAGTTATGTTAGGACCGAACAAAGTATCTATGTCAGTCCATATACGTCCCAATGCAGGGCACGGGCCTCCACTACAATCGAGAGAGGTTAGGCCGTAAAGTCTATCTCGATAGTCATTATTATTTTTTTATTGCCATGAATGGCGAGACCAGCATGCCGTTCGACTGACGGACTTTGTCGGGAGAAATGGACATTGCGGTGGTACCTACCCATGCGGCCTCTAATATAAGAGACCTACCCCCAAGTATAATGTATGTGTTGTCATAATAAATAGAAAATGTTAAAATGCCTTGTAGATAAAGATTGAAAAAAAAAAAACAGATGTTGACTGGCACGAGTTTATAATTGAAGTACGGTAACTAAAGCTAGAAAAACAAAAAATATCCAATCAAAATTAAAACTCAAACATTTTTCTATTCTCCAGTGTTAAACCACAACGGAGGTTATATTTCTCCAACAGTATGTATTGCATTATACTAGTAGGTTTGTATGTGATCTATCTATCTATATCAGCCCATATACGTCCCAATGCAGGGCACGGGCCTCCTCTACAATCGTGAACACGATTGAGTGGTTAGGCGATAAAGTCCACCACGCTGGCCTAGAGCGGGTTGGCGGACTTATATACCATAGAAATTCTTATAAACCGCTATGGTATGCAGGTTTCCTAACGATGTTTTCCTTCACCGTTTTAGTGCGTGGTTATTGACTGTCAATACACACATGACTCCAAAAAGTCAGAGGTGTGCCCTGGGATTTGAACCCGCGACCACCGTGAATATGTTGGCAGCTGTGTCTAGTCCGTTTACCAACGGGCCACCACGCCCTTCGTATGTGATCTCTATGTATTATATTAGTCAAGGCTTCATTCTACGGTTGAAAAGATTATATTTTAGTCCATTACGTTAGCCCTTGCCGTTTCACAAAGTTTACGTAAGTTTGAGGTTTGTTTAGAGTTGTATACGGTTTCTACCGATGTTTTACGTCACCGTTTAAGAAGCCATAATCAATTACATAACACGTCAAAGAAATGTGTGCACAATAGACCCGAAATCTCCAACTTGGTAATTAATTAGCAAATAAGGTGTTATTAATATTAACAGACTTTGTGGCGTAGATGGTTAGACACTGGCTGTGAAACGAGAGGCTGCGGGTTCGATTTCCGAACCGCCTCGTTGCCGTTGCCTCGGGTTTGAGTGTTTGTGAAACTGAGTCTTTCATAGTTTCTGGTACCCACGACACAAGACTCGATTTTAGTGTGGGTTCAGGACTATGTATGTGACTGTTGGGTGTATTTATTCATTTATTACTAGCGGGATACACTATATACAGATACACTTTTCAAAATTGCGGCCAAAATGTTCAGTACCGACTATCAATTATCTACCAATCGGACTACGAAAAACGAATAACATTTCCTCTTACTTACTAGATTTTTTACTACTGCTTCCCTCCTATAGGTCATATCGTGATGATATATAGCCTATAGCATTCCCTGAAAAATGATCTATCAAACACTAAAATATTTTTTCAATTCGAACCAGTAGTTCCTGAGTTTAGAGGTAACAAACAAACTCTTCAGCTTTATATATTAGTACAGATCTCACACTTAAGTACGCAACAACTTAATTGCCTCATTTAATTTTTAAGTATTCTCTAACTGCTTCCGTGTGTGCGATTTAAAAATATCTTTGGACTACATTAAACTTGCTAGATGCATTTTGATCACCATGTCTGGTCTATATATAACTCCACAAAAAAAAACTTGTTTCCAACCAGTAAGTCATGACATTAAAGATAACAAACAAACTAACAAACAAACTAACAAACAAACTCTTCAGCTTCTTATATTAAGTATAGATTATTTATGAAGTAACAGGTACAGATTTATTTAATTTTTTTTGTGATAGCATTCGCGTCAAATAGTTTTTATACTTATTTTGCAAATTATACACAACCAAATCATGGTGGTTACTACAAATAGTTTTATATGAATAAAAAAGTTCAAGATGGCCGTCAAGTACCCATTTAATTTCTAATGTGGATTTAGGTTATTCGACCAATCGGATCAATAACAAAAAAGTTCAATATGGCGGCCACAAATTTCAATTCTGAGACTGAATTTATATTGTTCAAACAAAATCAATAAAAAAATGGAGGTTAATTTTCTCAAAATTTTTCATGCCATTATTTTTTCTTTGTGATAAGGAGCCAAATTATAGTTTCATAAAAATAGCTGCAGGAATTGCGATTTCCCCTGTAATATTTCGACCCTCATTTTAACCCCTTTAGGGTTACATTCAATAAAACTAAGTACCTATGCTATTAATATTGTTTTTAAATCAGTAACAAAAGTACAAAGTTTGACGTCTGTAACTTCAAAGGTATAGATTTTTCCATACAAACTTTCATCCCTTTCAACCCTTCGCATTACAATAAAAAGTACAAACCCTATCCAGACAATTACTAATACCTCTAGCAAAATATACATCATGACATACCCTACATACATACATAAACTCACGACTTTTTCCCAGAAGGTTAGGCAGAAGTGCTACCAAGACACTCAGGTTTCTTACGAAACAGATCGAGCCTATCGCTATATTAGGCACAAATTCCTGACTCCGAGCTGATAATGAATAGAAAAATTCAATATCACTTTGTCCGACTTGGTATTTGAACCCAAGACCTCAGCGTCGTAAACGTAGTACAAAAACGTAAAACCTTGAACCTTCTAGTAATAAAATAAAATGATTAACTCTCAACCAGTTTACTCAGCGTTGGTTAAGGATAAGCTAGCAAACTGTACCAAAACGGATGCCATACTGTATCTCATTGAGTGCTGGTGTTCTGAGTAGTACGGACGAGTATTGTGTGGATATAATAGAACCGTGAGTTGAATTTACTAATATAATTATTCTATGATTTAATATGTATCTGTATACAGTATTTATCCAGACTGCGACGGAGAACGAAGCCAATTGACTTTTGACACAATGTAACGAAAAAATTTGCAACAAAAAGCGTTGGCTTTTTTTGTACTTTTCCTATGGTCGTGTTTGGCAGATAAATACAGAGTATTTTCTAAATTGTAATGTCTTCCATTCTTCTGTTTTTAAAGATAATATGGTTTGCGTGGATTCAAATTGTTATTTTAGCAAAACCTTTGGATTTACCACCTAAATACGAAGATATTATAAAAATGACGCGTTTTTTGCGTTGCATTGCGTCTGTAATCACAACAACTACCACCCGGTTTCATTTTCAGTCGCAGTATGGATATACCTGTACATCCCATAACCCATTGCATGGTATAGGTTAGGTCATAGTTCTCGTATTCGAAATCCACCATGGTTTAATGATAAGATAAATCCGAAATATTTGCACGTCAATTACACCATAGTAACAGTCTATGACACCATAGAACAAATATGTAAACATTTTTATTTAACCACATTCTTGCAAATAAATTTTAATTTCATTTCATTTCAAGGACAATGAGTGACAAATCTGCGTATTAAATTTGGTTATTTTTTATACTTTTTATTGTACATCTCAAGTTACATAGTGATTAAATATAACAAATACAATTAAAATAGTATTACCAGTATAAAATTAAAATAATATATCATCAATAAACAGGAATTAAAGGATTGATAAAATGGGCTTGACGCGGCTTAAGAGTACCTAAACAAAAGAAGACAAATAAAATAATCTATATATTAATACGTGATGCAAAAACTTTGGATCCCTTTTTACGAAAATTGCGCGGACGCAGGAGCATAAAATTTGGCACACTTATAGTTTATGTGTAGGAGAAGTGGAGAATGCTAATATTTTTCAATAATAATGCTTATAAAGTACATTAAATCAAAAAATAAAACATTACACACACTACCATGCATTTCCACACACATATTCTGTGGTCAAATTGTACCATCGATACGGTAAACTCTTCCCCCAAATTGAATAACGTATTTAAATAAAGGTTTCGAATCGACAACATATATCCGCAATATTAGATTAATGGCGTATTTTAGATTTTAAAGATGTAAATTAATGACAGTAATGAAAAGTGATTGTCATTTAAATTGGTTGTCAAATATTTATGCATGCGTTCAGAAATTTATTTTGTGTAAACTGTGGTGTAAACTAAGGAGAATATATCAAGCATGAAATAAATAATGTTCACACGCAAGAAGTTATGCTTACTCCTTTTCAAGATCGAATGTAATTTTTTTCACGTATTTTTACAGTGGCCTTTCCTTCGCTATAATTCACTGATAGAAATGTATATCGTATCGGAATGGGATATATTATATTGTACCTAAAAGGAGTGAAAAAAGGGTTGAAATATTATGTCAAAGAAAATCGAAACCACTGAATTTATTTCTATGAAAATTTATATTTTAACTCTATTACTAACAAAAAGCATTGTGGGGCTGAAATAAAGGAAAGAATATTTGATGAATAATCAAAATCGCTAAAGTTTTTAATGTCAAAAATTCATAAGGCAATCTTTTTGTATATGGAGAGACGGGATATAATTGAGTGGAAGTTACGGGAGAGGGCTGGGATAGCTGATAGATTTGATAGGACGAAATGTAAACGCATGTTATAAGACGGGATGGATGATAAAGAGAAAGGAGGGGACGGATCGGGAAGAGACTGAACAGATGGATGAGACGGAATTGAGCCGGACAATAGAATAGCTACGTCAAGTTTAAGTATACAAGAGTTTATACGAAAAATAACATGTATTTGGTGTGGAGTGGAATCAAAAAATATATGCACTCAGGCGAAGCTGGGTTGGGCCCTTAGTTATATATTAATAAGTGATGCAAAAACTTTGGACCCTTTTTTACGAAAATTGCGCGGACGCAGGAGCATAAAATTTGGCACACTTATAGTTTATGTGTAGGAGAAGTGCAGAACGCTAATATTTTACAATAATAATGCTTATAAAGTACATTAAATCAATAAATAAAACATTACACACACTACCATGCATTTCACACACACATACATACACAAGTATTTGTACACGCATACATACTCTGTCGTCAAATTGTTTTTTTTTTTTTTTTCGTTTTTCATTTTGTCCATAGACATAGAGTACTCAGGAAAAAAAGTTTTATTTGCCTCATTGAATATAAAAAAAGATTTTACTAATAATGCATAAAAAGTACATTAAATCAATAAATAAAACATTAAACAAACCAGCATAGTTCATAGTTGAATGTCAAACAGAAAAGTTTTATTTGACGAATACTACGTGAAATACTGAGCGCTTATACAAATTGTGTAGCAGTAAGATACATTTAAATGTACACGGACTATCATTATATGCATAAAGAAAGTTCTGTAGCAGCAATCTGCAATAACAACATTCAGGTACAAAAAATATAATTTGCTATTGCTGGTTCAAAGCAATTATTGTAGTTTACGAATTCAGTAATTGCATATACTTCAGGATAAATAAATGATTTTGAGAGATACGTACATTTAAATGTGCACGACTTATCAGAATTAACAACATCATCCATACAGGTATTTCATATAATTTTTTCAAAAAAGAAATTGGCAAATAACAGTCTTGGTCAAATCTGTGGTTATAGTAGTTTAGTTTTCGACAGTAGAACCTTAAGAATGTTTGAATATTATATGTTAATAATGTATATTAAGTGGTCGAATTTCGACCATTGGGCGACCACTAGTATATATAAATACAATATACATAGATGAATATGATCAGTGGAAGATTAATTTAAATCCATTGATTTAGATGATTTAGATTTAGCTGTACTACATCTGGTATGGCTTGGTATCAAAGTGATTATATATAAATTTTACAGCAAAACCTTACAGTTTTGCCAATGCGTTTGTGTTGTTAAAAACAAACATATTTAGCTTACGAAATAAAAAAAGTAAAAAAAAAATCTTATAAAATGACAAAATGAAAAGAGGAACAATATTGGTATATGCAGCTTAAGATTTTCCGATGGTCTCAGGCATCATAATATCTTTCACTAAGATACAGAGGTGTGGGCAGAAAAACTTTCAGCTACTATAAAATTACGAAATTCTGGCGGCCTAATATATTTTACAAATAACAACGAAAAACCGTGTGTGACATCAACCTCTTGGAAATTATCGATTCTCATTCATGTGTTAAAATCAATCTAAACGAATGCATTCTGTTTGACGTAGTTTATAAAATAGATTAATAGCGACAAATACGTCAGTGTGAATTTTGTGATACATATATTTTTAATTGCTATGTATGACGAGCATGCCAATCGCCTGTCGTTTCTACCGCTCATGAGCAGTAGCAAAACCAAACACTATGAATTACTTGATTATTGACCACAATTTCCTTCAATCCGGAACACAACAGCTCATTTACCCTGCTGTTTGGGGGGAGCAATAGACATTGCGGTGGTACCTACCCAGGCGGCCTCTCACGTATGAGAGGCCGCCTACCAATCTCCACGTACTAGGTGGAAAGACCACTTAATAAAGTTCGAAAAAAATTGCTGAATTATACAAATTTATTATTATATGAGGGACCAACCACCAGTATAGTTGGCTTACTAATCTTCGATCGAAAACGTCTGCTTTATTTCGTCTTTAATTCGTCATTTGTCGTCCTCGCCATCTTCCGTCATCTTTGATACCGTTCTCTCTTATTCCATCCTTCCGTACTTAGACATCATGATGATTCATCTTACCCTTACGCTGGTGTCAGTCATGTCTCAATGAAATTTGTATACTTCACTATCGCGTTTCGTTCTGTGTGTGAGTTCCTCGGATGCCCAATACGCCTTTTCTCCTCCCATCCTTTTTCCTGCCGGCGTCCTCCTGATCTGATGGGCCGGCAACACATCCATGATCCAAGCGTTGTGGATGTTCATGGGCGGCAGTGATCACTTACCGCAGGGTGACCTGTTTGCTCGTTGTCAGACCTATGCAATAAAAAAACCACCCATTTATTCCATGCATTTGAAATAAAATATATGAAAGTGAAATTCCGTTCATTCCAGTCCATCTTAAGGTTATCTGGAAGAAATCGCTTATAGCGATAAGACCGCCGCTTGTTACACATATATAAGCGCTTTGTTTTAAAATGTTTTTTTTTTTATTTGTGTGGTGTACAATAAAGTATTTATAAATAAATGAATTAAAAAAAAACATTGCCTGGTAATTGAACCCGGGACTTAAATAGACTATAGGAAGTAACGTGTCGTTGGCGGCTGCTCGGCGTGTTACGTATGGTTTTTTACAATCGATAATTTGGCTTCGGTCATCGCATATATGCTTTACAAATATTTGCCCGATTCTATGTATTTGTAAGGAATTTGTACGTAGTAAAATACGCACCAAAATATAAATATAATCATAGCATGAATCAATGACAAAATATAATAAATAGGTATATTATATCTGGGAAAATAACCGAAGACTCCGTTCACGCAGCTGCTACATCATACTAGAACAATAATGTTAATGTAACAATAATGTTTAACATAAACGTAATTCTACGTTTTATTGTATATCTTCGTAATTAACACTGTATCAACCCATATACGTCCCACTGCAGGGCACGGGCCTACTCTACAATCGACAGTATGATTGAGAGTGGTTAGGCCATATAGTCCACCACGCTGGCCTAGTGCGGGTTGGCGGACTTACATACCATAGAAATTCTTAAAAATCGCTATGGTATGCAGGTTTCCTCACGATGTTTTCCTTCACCGTTTTAGTGCGTGGTGATTGATTATCAATACACACATGACTCCGAAAAGTCAGAGGTGTGCCCTGGGATTTGAACCCGCGACCACCGTGAACATGTTGGCAGCCGCGTCCGGTCCGTTTACCAACAGGCCACCACGCACTTAACACATGTGAATATAATATTAACACATGTGAATATAATATTTAATACTTTACGAAGCAATAAACACCTGTATGTTACGAAATCATTTCCATCAGTTCCATCAGTACGAGTATTTTAATTAATTAGGTCAAATAAAATCTTACCGACGGTAGGTCTTTCATATTTGAGAGGCCGCCTGAGTAGGTACCACCGCAATGTCTATTTCTCTCGCCAAACAGCAGTGTAAATGCAATGCTATGTTCCGGTTTGAAGGACATTGTAGCCCGAGTAATTAATGGACATATTGAGACTTAACGTCTTATTGTATCAGGATGACAAGACCAGCGCAGTACAAAGCAATGCCAAGCGGTGCACAATTTTAAAAAGCATTTTTTAAAGAACCGGTTTAAATAAAACAAATTTTTGAAATTCAAATATTTGAATCCTGTTATGTAAAGACAAATGAAAACACTCAGACGAGCAAATGATAGACGAAAAAAACTGGAGCCACATTTGTATTTTCTTTTAATTGCATTTTGCATTGAATGGCAAGACTAGTATGGAGTTCGCCTGATGGTAAGCGATACGATCGCTCATTAACAAGAGCAAAATTACATTTACATTACAAAGCAATGCTTGGCATTCCACTGCGCTCGCCATTCTGAGACATAAGATGTTAAGTCACAATATGTCCAATATTTACTCTGGCTACAATGTCCTTCAATCCGAAACACAGCAGTGCATTTACACTGTTGTTTGACGGGAGAAATAGACACTGCGGTGGTACCCACCCAGATGGCCTCTCACATATGAGAGACCTACCACTAGTAAAGTTTATAAATCTATTTCAGTTACCGAATCTTTTGTCCCTTTCGAACACATTTTAAATTCAGTTTGGACGAAGGAGACGAAACGTTCGATATTTAAAATAGGCTTATAAACTGTCTATGAATTATGCTGATTATCTCTAAAATATTTTATTTTTATTCAATTAGGCGCTTTATCGTCGCAACTAAAGTTATTTATGGGATGGATCTTGGTTTTATTTTTCGTTTGTTTCTTTTAAATATTCAAATTAATGCTACTTATTTATAGACTAACATGGAAAAATACGCGTGTATAAAAGTAGTGCGTGTTGGCCTGTTGGTAAACGGACCGGATGCGGCTGCCACTGTTCACGGTGGTCGCGGGTTCAAATCCCAGGGCATACCTCTGACTTTTCGGAGTCATGTGTGTATTGATAGTCAATCACCACGCACTAAAACGGTGAAGGAAAACATCGTGAGGAAACCTGCATACCATAGCGATTCATAAGAATTTCTACGGTATGTAAGTCCGCCAACCCGCACTAGGTCAGCGTGGTGGACTATATGGCCTAACCGCTCTCAATCGTACTCTCGATTGTAGAGTAGGCCCGTGCCCTGCAGTGGGACGTATATGGGCTGATACAGATGGAAAAATAAAAAAATATATAATATAATTTGCAGTACTATTTGCACGGAGAGGTCATTGCGAATAACTGTGTAATACAGTGAACCTCTGTCTACCCCTGGAAAAAAGGCGTGATGTATGATTTTTTTCTTAACCCTGCCGCTTTATATGCCAGACACGAGCCAAAGTTATCTCATTAAAAATCATCCTTAGTTAACCGCAAGCATTTATGAATCATTATACGAATAAATTAAATCGATACCATAAAATCAGCACGTCAAGATAGCCTTGCCATAACAATTATTGTGAATGATTGACCGATGTATGCTGGTAAGTACGTAATTTATAAAGACACACATACTCATAATACTGGGTATATCAAGACTGCTACCGAAAACGAAGCCGGCTGGTAGTTTTAGTGACTACAAACACAATGCAACTAAACATTTTGCAAAGAAACGCGACAATTTTTTTTTTTATCATTTTTCAAATATCGTCATTTTTGGGTGGTAAATCCATAGTTTTTGCTAAAATAATAATTTAAACTCTTTTAGAGTCTTTAAAAGGATATATACTATTATTTTAGGAAAAAAAAATATTTACCACCCAAATACGACAATAGGGAATATGCACGAGAGTCCAAAATAAGTCAAATATTTTTTTTTGTAATCTTTATTGATATAGAAATGTACCTTAAAGATATTTTTTAAATTCCTCAACTCTAAATCGGTAAAATAAATACTTAAAAAATGGCATTTCTAATTTGCCGCGCATTTTTTTCGAAACGCGGGGCTATTGCTTGAAAAGGGAAGTGACGACAAAGTACACTATTTTATGAAGTTTTAGCTTGTTGGGTGTATTGTTTTACGTTTGTTTAAGAGTTAATTTTTGTTTTATTTATATTATTTAAAAAAAAATGGATTATGTTGTGACAAAATACAGTTCCGTAGCAATTAATGAAAGAAACTTTATCCAAACACTACATTGCCGATATAGTGTACTCTGACGTCACAGCGAGTTCGCGCCAAAATGGCGTTTAAATGCTTGGAAACTGATAGCAGTTTTGATTATTTTTTTGTACTTTTTTGATTTATATTTTTAAAGCCTTATATTTTTTTCCAGTAATGTAATAGCATACAGAATCGATTAAAAATATAAAAAAATGACATGCATATTCCCTATTGTCGATTTTTTTTTCCAACGTTTTCAGTTGCATTTGAAGTCGCGTATCTGAAGTTGAGTGGAAGTTTTAGTAACTACAGCCATAATGAAACTAACAATTTCGGTAAAAAACGCGACAATTTTTTGTAACGTTTTAAACCTCTTTAGGCGATAGTCCCGCGTATCACATCGTGGGATGGAACATACAAGGCGAAATGTGGGGGTCTTGGTAGCACCTCTGCCTACCCCTTCTGGGAAAAGGCGTGAGTTTAAGTATGTATGTAACGAATGATATAATTTAATAAGAAAAAAATATTTACACGTGTAAATGAGATAAGTCAGAGGCGTGCGCCTTGGACTTGACCCTACGATCGCCGTTTCCGCCATTCTTGTTCACTAGCAATTAGTTTTTCTCTAATGGTATTTGACTGCGATCGGTTTTTTGGATTATTTTGCGTACAGACACAAGTACCATTAAAATGTCTGTAACATGAGGCAAATTCATATACACAAACTCACGCCTTATTTTTAGAAGGGATAGGCAGGGGTACTAGTAGCAACCAGGACACCCACGTTTCGCCTAATCAGTTCCGTCCCACGATGTGGTCGCCTACCACAGCGTGCTTATCGCCATATCGGGCATAAATAAATGACTGAAAACGAATTGAAAAATCCAGTATCACTTCGCCCAACCCGGAATTCGAACCCGAGTTTTTTTTTTTTTTATTGCAATGAATGGCGAGACGAGCATGTCGTTCGCCTGATGGTAAGCGATACGACCGCTCATGAACACTAGAAAAACCAAACAACACCTTGAATTACAAAGCAATGCTTGGCATTCCACTGCGCTCGCCATCCTGAGACATAAGATGTTAAGTCTCAATATGTCCAGTAGTTCACACACCTTTTTAATCATACCGTGGCACAACTACGGTACCGAGGCACCGAGCAAACATGAGGCAATCATAGTATGTTAAATGAACGAGTGGGAGCATAGTGGAGACATCTTACCGTCTCTTTCACACGCGCACACTGTTTTACATATTAAGATTAGTGACGTCACTAGTTTTGTTTTGCATCTCTTTTCTTATACAATACAATATTTAGAATGTTTCTAAATAGATTACTTGTGAATGGATTTACAAATTTCTTTGTTTGATAGATTTTGGGATACCTTTCGATAAATACTATAAATAATTGAGTTTAATATCATGTTGTTTATTGTTATACAATAGTCAAGAATAGTGCAGATCACATGTATGTATGTTATTGCCATAGGAAACTCACATAACCTTCTATACTGTATCAGCCCATATATGTCCCACTGCAGGGAATGGCCACCTCTACAATCGAAAGTACGATAGAGAGTGGTTCGGCCATATAGTCCATCGCTTTGTCCTAGTGCGGATTGGCAGACTTTAAATGTATGTACACCTGTATCAGCCCATATACGTCCCACTGCAGGGCACGGGCCTACTCTACAATCGAAAGTACGATTGAGAGTGGTTAGGCCATATAGTCCATCGCTTTGTCCTAGTGCGGATTGGCAGACTTTAAATGTATGTACACCTGTATCAGCCCATATACGTCCCACTGCAGGGCACGGGCCTACTCTACAATCGAAAGTACGATTGAGAGTGGTTAGGCCATATAGTCCACCACGCTGGCCTAGTGCGGGTTGGCGGACTTACATACCATAGAAATTCTTATGAACCGCTATGGTATGCAGGTTTCCTCACGATGTTTTCCTCCACCGTTTTAGTGCGTGGTGATTGACTATCAATACACACATGACTCCGAAAAGTCAGAGGTGTGCCCTGGGATTTGAACCCGCGACCACCGTGAACATGTTGGCAGCCGCGTCTGGTCCGTTTTACCAACAGGCCACCACGCACTTCTAAAGACTTTAAATACCACAGAAATTACAAATCGCTATGGTATGCAGGTTTCCTCAGGATGTTTTTCTTCACCGCTTCACTTGATTGATTTCTCAGTTTTCGAACAGGGGTTCGTCAACTATTTGAATAAAATATATTTTCATATTATATTATATTCTATAATAAGAAATGTATAGATATTAATTAACCATTAACTGACCTGCTTCCCAACAGAACGATATTAACAAAATCATTGTTGTGGCAAAAACGGTTATTTGAAACCGGTTTTACGTAGAAACATACGGATTTATTTTTTGTCAATCATATTGCGACCTTGACTACGTAATACTTATTTGTATAATACATGTTGCTATAAATGTTTCAACTCATCGTGGCTCCGTTTGCGTGTGCTTGTGAATTTCATATTTTGATGTTAGTATTGATTCTGCGACAGTTGTCGCACATACTACACTGGTGGTAGATGTCTCAAAGTGAGAGGCCGCTTGGGTAGTTACCAACGCAAATTTCTCCCGCAAATAGTGTAAATGCACTGTTGTGTTTCGGATTGACGGGCATTGTAGCCAGAGTAAATACTGCATGTATCGAGGCTTAAAATCTTATGTCTCATGATGGCGAAGGCAATGGAATGCAAAGCCTTACTTTGTAATTCAAGGTGTTGTTTGGTTTTGATACTGTTCATTGGCAGTCGTATCGCTTACCATTGAAATAAAAATAAAATAAAATAAAAGCCTTACATAAAAAAAAACATCTACGATTCCGGTTTAAAATGATATACATCCGACCATCATGATAATATTATTATAATGACATTTTAATATCATAAAGTCAGTCATGAGTGAAATTTTAATTTAGCTTTGAGTACGAAATATATAAAGCATAAAATAATGGCATTGAATTCAAATATCACATGAAACTTTACGCGTGTGTGCAAAAAAAAATATTTAATTGTCTTGGTTTTCCGGGATAATCATATTTTTTCTTAAGTTTTGACGTCAAGAGATGGAAAATTATATTCCAAGCCAAATTGTTTTTTGCAATTGTTCTAAGCATGCTACGCCGATTCGCATAATGTATTCAAGGTGAAAAAAAAAAAACATACATTAGCTAATTCATAAAAAAATATAGAGTTAAATAATATAGGGCCAGTGCAGACCAGAACGGTATGGAAAGGGATTTCATGTTTTACCAAAGAATATTGAAACTTATCTGGTCGGAATACGACATAAATTCTAATGTTTAATGTCGTGGCATCGAGAAATGCCATTCCGTCTCGCTCTGCGCTGGTTTTTTAAGGTTCCGTACCTAAAAGGTAAAAACGGAACATTACTAAGCCTCCGTTGTCTGTCTGTCTGTCACCAGGCTGTAAGTCTTATAAACCGTGATAGCTAGAAAGTAGAAATTTTCACAAATTATGTATTTTCTTTGCCGCTTATAACACCTAATACTTAAAATAAAAAAATGAAAATATCCAGAATTTTTTTGCTCAATATTAATAACGGTAATAGGTAAACGTTTAAAATGTTCACAGAATATTTAGTTGTATCATCATCATCATCATCATATCAGCCACAGGAAGTCCACTGCTGAACATAGGCCTCCCCCAATGATCTCCACAATGACCTGTTGGAAGCGGCCTGCATCCAGCGACTTCCTGCGACCTTAGTCAGATCGTCCGTCCACCTTGTAGGCGGGCGTCCGACACTTCGCTTGCCTGTACGTGGCCTCCACTCGAGAACCTTTCGGCCCCAACGGCCATCGGTTCTACGAGCTATGTGCCCGGCCCACTGCCACTTCAACTTGCCAATCCTATGGGCTATGTCGGTAACCTTGGTTCTCCTACGGATCTCCTCATTCCTGATTCGATCACGTAGGGAAACACCGAGCATAGCCCGCTCCATGGCTCGTTGAGTGACTTTGAGCCTTTTAATGAGGCCCACAGTGAGAGGCCACGTCTCGGTGCCGTATGTCATCACTGGTAACACACAACTATCGAAGACTTTCGATTTTAGGCACTGAGGTATTTTGGACGAGAAGACGTCGCGAAGTTTCCCGAACGCTGCCCAACCGAGTTGGATTCGCCGATTGACCTCTCTCTCGAAGTTGGACCTGCCTAACCGGACCACTTGTCCTAAATAGACATATTCGTCTACAACTTCGAGAGTCGAGCCCCCAACTCCAATGGGGGTGGGCACAACATGGATATTCGACATGATCTTCGTTTTATCCATGTTCATTTTAAGACCCACCTGTTGGGAAACTCGATTAAGGTCTTCGAGCATAGTGCTAAGGTCTTCCAGCGATTCTGCCAAGACTACAATATCGTCGGCAAACCGAAGGTGAGTGATATACTCGCCGTTGATGTTGATGCCGAATCCTTTCCACTGCAAGAGCTTGAAGGCATTTTCCAGCGCGGCAGTGAACAGTTTCGGAGATATGACATCTCCCTGTCTCACGCCTCTCTGTAGTGGAATAGCCTTCGTGCTCTGATCCTGTACTCGGACCGACATGGTGGCGTTGTTGTATATACACCTCAACACTTCGATGTACCGATAGTCTATGTGGCACCGCTGAAGAGACTGTAGCACAGCCCAGGTCTCGATCGAATCAAAGGCTTTCTCATAGTCCACAAACGCTAAACAAAGCGGCAAGTTATACTCCTCGGTTTTTTGTATAACCTGCCGTAGCGTATGAATATGGTCTATGGTACTAAAGCCTTTTCGGAAACCGGCTTGTTCGGGAGGCTGGAAGTCATCAAACCTGCCTTCGAGACGATTTGTGATGACCCTTGAAAACAACTTATAGACATGGCTCAGGAGCGAGATGGGCCTGTAGTTCTTCAGCAAAGTGTTATCACCTTTTTTGAAGAACAGTACCACTACGCTCCTGCTCCATGCCTCCGGCGTTGAGCCCTCGAGGAGAACGGAATTGAAGAGCCTCTGAAGGACTTTCAGTACCGGCGTTCCGCCCGCTTTCAGAAGCTCTGAAGTGATTCCGTCCTCACCCGGCGCCTTGTTGTTTTTAAGTTGTTTGAGGGCCATCTCAATCTCAAACAGGCTGATGTCCGGGATATCATCGCTAAAGTGTCGGATTAACTCGGCTCTCGGGTCTTCGGCCGAGCTAACAGTAGGTTCGGCAACCGAGGTGTAAAGCTGTCCGTAGAACCTCTCGATCTCTCTTAATACCTCTGCCCTAGTCGATACCACGCGGCCATCATCCGTTTTCAGCCTAGACAACTGGCTTTGCCCAATAGACAAGTCTCTTGCAAACACTTTGGAGCCTCCGTTCCGCTCAATTGTCTCCTTAATGCTCACAGTATTGTGAGCACGGACATCGTGTCGCAAGGACTTCCAGATCCGTCTATTGAGCCGCCGATATGCTTCGGCGTCAACGGAAGACTGCAGCGTCAACGATCGACGTTCGGCCATGAGGTCAAGAGTCTGGATCGAGAGTTTTTGTGGTCTATCTCTACGGCGAGGTCTAAAATACTTAGATCCCACCGTATGGACAGCTTCTACCAAACCGCTGTTTAACTCGTCCACTGCAAGGTTTTCTTTTAGACAATCAAAGCGGTTTGTCAGCTCGAGTTGAAAGCTCTCGGGGTTTTGGATATGGGCGCGAGTAGGTCGGAGCGTAGACTTCATCAAGCGGCGCCTTTCTAATTGGACGTTGATATTCAATGTGCCCCTAACCATTCGGTGATCACTACCGGTTTTCACCCTGTTGATCACAGAGACATCACTGAACATCCGTCTATTCGTCGTCAGGATGAAATCTATCTCATTTCTCGTAGAACCGTCAGGACTCAACCAGGTCCATTTCCTGAGAGGCGGCTTCTGGAAAAAAGAGTTCATCGCGAAGAGTCCCTCTTTTTCCAGAAAGTCGGCCAGCCTCTGACCCCTGAGGTTCCGTTGCCCATGTCCAAATTGCCCCACTTTCAACTCTTCATCGCTTCTCTTGCCCAACTTTGCGTTGAAGTCCCCCATAACAACATTGAAGTAGGTTTTGGAAGTATGTATGGCCCGACTTACGTCCTCATACATCTCCTCTACTTCTTCATCTGGGTGTGTCGAGGTCGGCGCGTATACCTGTATGACCTTCAACAAATATCTTTTAGATATTCTGAGTATAAGGTATACTACCCTGCTCGACACACTTTCGATGGATACGATGTTGTTGATGAGAGACCTGTGGACGAGAAATCCGACACCTCCTCGGGACTGTTGGTCGTCCCCCCGGTAGAAGAGCAGGTTACCAGACTTCAGGGTTATCGTATCCTCCCCGATTCTTCGGACTTCCGATAACCCCAGAATATCCCAGTGTAACCCGCTCAATTCTTCTTCCAGTTCGACAATCTTCTCGTCTGTCCTCAAAGTGCGTATGTTGTGTGTTACCAGGGCCAGTCGTCGTCGGGGGTGGTAGCCGGGGCCAACCCGGGGATTCTTAGCACCCCCTGCCCCACCGTAACCATGGCTGCTACCATCGCCAGGAATAGTGGGGCTGCCGGGGACTGGGGGCCTGGTCCATTTTTGTGTCGCCATTGAGGGGTAATTTGCCAGTACTCGCCACGCTTGGCAGGCGGGTTGGCGAGCGCAGGAGGGGACTCGCGCTGACGACGCTGCTGCCCATCATCAGCGGGGGAAAGGAAATAGGGTTAGTGAGTAAAGGATATAATGGGAAAGGAGAGTATGGCCTGTAGGAGTGGATACTGCAGTCATGGAAGGGAATGTTTGTAGTGACTGCAGTAGCTCGGGGGGGCCGAGGTCGCGTACTCGTAGCACCTATTCTAGGACAGGCCATGACCACTAGATAGGAGCTCCCCTGACCTGCTCCCCTTTAGTTGTATATTACCTTAAAAATAAATAATTAAATGAAAATAAAGTTAATATTAAAGGGCTCCTATACAACAAACGAAATTTTTAACCAATTTTAACTCCTCTTAACAAATAGCAACAAACGTAATTTTTAGGGTTTCTTTTATAGATGTACGGAACCCTTCGTGCACGAGTCCGAATCGCACTTGGCCGGTTGTTATTCTTGTTTTTGCAAGATTAATTAGAAGAGCAATATAGAAGAAGGTTTTCCACTTAAAATATTTTTGTATGGTTAAATGTGCTCTTTTTTCTTTCTGTTTTTGTTTTACGACTTGGGTTTTTAAGTATCGGACATTTTTTTAGTATAATATTTTTTTTTCTGTCATATGAATATAATTTCTTTTCCATACCCATAGCAGTTATCTACCTATAAATAGTTGGTGTATATTTCTGTAAATTGTATCAGCTTTTTATTGTATTAATCTAAACATTTGAATAACAAAAAAAAAAACAATTGTTTTTCAGAAAAATGACCGCGGACGTAGTGCAACAGTATCCCCTGGAAGAAGAATACAAAAAGAAGACTCTCATCAGGCCAGAAGACATTAGAAAACTGAGACAGTGGTTGGACACGCAGCCTCATCTGCCTGCCGATTCTATTACTGGTAATACTTTTACTCCATTCTATTTTATTGATCTTGCAGGACATAATATACAGGGTGTCCAGACTGCGAGCGTAAACGAAGCCGGGTGGTAGTTTTAGTGATTGCAGACACGATACATTTTTTTCCATAATAAAAGCGGCAATTTCTGTTCGTGATGTTTTAAATCATACCATAGCGTCTTTAAAAATAAAAGGGTGTACATTATTGCTTTTATTTACCACCCAAAAACGATGATAGGAAAAAAAATATCCCTTTGTTTGCAAAATATGTAATTAGATTGTGTCTGAAATCACTAAAACCACCACCTGGCTTCATTTTCGGTCGCATCCTGGTTATACCCTATACAAGATTATTTTTTGAACAAGACGTGTATGGCCAAATCCGAAACTATGAGAAATACGAGTCCGATTTGGACGAAACTAAAACTAAATCCGATGATTTAACAAAACATACATACATAAATAAACGTCACGCCTGTATCCCATAGGCCCTATGGGATACATCAATGTCAATCCCATACATTAGCAAGGTCAAATACGTCTCAAATATATGGCGATGACAGTTCCAAAGGCAAAAGTATTGGCAAAGTTAGTTCGTGCAACTCGCAACTCAGCCTTAGTGTTGGGTGTATTTATTTATTTGTTAATAATAAGAAACGCAGTGTAAGTAAAATCACATGGATAACTAATGAAAAATGAAAATAATTTATTAAATCCATGAAAATGTTCAACATAATTTAGATTCAGTAATGTTTTGATCTATCATCCGGTTCGGAAAGCGGTTTCAGCAATGTTTCGAATGTGTTTGGCAAAATGAAATCATCACCAAGTGTTTGGCTACCAAGGAAACACTTTTCGATAGTTGCCTTAATAACATATATGAAATTAAGTTTTTATACTATAATGCCGGCAAAATTATATTTTATTAATTAACATTACATTATTGTCAAACTTTAATCAAATGAAATTTTGGCAACGTTATGGTATAAGGCCTGCATAGCATATATCTTGTTTCAGCTTTTACAAAATGACGAAAGTCTTGCCATGGGATCTTGCTCCATAATACAGTTTCCAAGATATCGTTGGAGGCAAAACGTTTAAAATAAATATCAGTGGAAACCTTTTGTCAGTTGACAGCCACTGTGGCGCAGTTGTTTGAAAAATGGCTGTAAAACGTGAGGCCGCAGGTTCGATCCCCGGACCGAGACAAATATTTGTGTGATCCACCGGTATTTGTAACGGGTCTGGGTGTTTGTGAGACCGAAAAGTCTCTCATAGTTTCTGATTCCTACGACACAAGACTCGATCTTAGTGTGGGGACAGGACTATGTGTGTTATTGTTGCATGTATTTATTTATTTATTTATCATAAATTCAAAATCAAAATATTCTTTATTCAAATAGTCCTTCATAAGATCGTTTGAATCGTTCATTTCTGCTACCACCGCTTCGGAACGTGTTGTAGCTGTGAAGAAGAAGCGGCGCAAGAAACTCCCTCAGCAACACGAACTGTCTTCTTTTTTCTTTTTCTTTATTTTTTTATAATTCGCATTTACAATTACAATGGTTCATGTCACAAATCACAATAATGGCAGTTTAAAAATGTCAATTAAAACAATTTCATACAAAAAAATAATTCAACAATTATCTCCTTGTTATTGAGTTACAGAAACAATAGATAAGTGGTTTGACACTAGTCCTTATGCAACCTGATTTAGCATTCGCATATTCCCAAGTTATTACAATTGTATGCAAGATTTTGCAAAAACATGTTTTTTTCAAACAGTGGTATAATTAGACCAATTAATATAATTTAACGTTTACTTATTCATTTCCGTCACGAAGGGGTTAAAAAACAGTGGATAAATGCTTTCAAATGATTGGTTGTTTGATGTAGTACTTCATTCTACTTAGTAATTAAGTTGTATTTAGTATCATGACTTCTTATTGTGAACAATTCTAGAGGTTATTTTGTATTGTCGCGATTTGTGACTAAGCACTACTATGGATGATTAAAGTTAATAGTAAAGATAATAACAGATTAAAGTTAATAAAAGTGTAATTAAAATAGAGTATCTACCGGAGTAACCGTAACCAGTAAGTGCATGGTGGCTTGATGGTAAACGGACTAGACGCGGCTGCCAACATGTTCACGGTGGTCGCGGGTTCAACTCCCAGGGCACACCTCTGGCTTTTCGGAGTCATGTATGTATTGATAGTCAATCAAAACATCGTGAGAAAACCTGCATACCATAGCGATTTATAAGAATTTATATGGTATGTAAGTCCGCCAATCCGCACTAGGCCAGCGTGGTGGACTATATGGCCTAACCACTCTCAATCGACTTTCGATTGTAGAGGAGGTCCGTGCCCTGCAGTGGAACGTATATGGGCTGATACAGAATTAATCCACTCAACAGACACATAAATGGACTTCAAATTATTTGATACTGTTTCAAACTCGAATGGATGCACGGGACAGGAGAGGAGAGTATTGCATGCTTTTCGTCATGGGACAGAATAAGACCGGATAAACGGGATATAACGGGACGGGACGGAAAAAAGCAATATAATCGACAGCGTTCGCATTGAGTTTAAATATATAAGAGTACGCGAAATAATAGGTTATTGATGTGGACTAGCTTCGATCAAATATACACTAGATACACAGTTCCCTGTAAAAGTTCTGTTAAAAAGTAGCACCGATGCATGACATTAAAAAGAGTAAAAAAAAAGATCACATATTCCAAATATATTAACACAAATTCCACCTTATACCTGGAGTTTAAAGTAGCTTTTCACATAATATTGTCTAAAGTTCTGCGACGTTTTGGAAGCAACGGTCGGTGCGTGACTGAAGGCGAAAGAGTGCTTAAAGCACTCTTTTTTGGTGCCATTTTCTAAGCGCTCATGTTGTATCTAGTGTATATTTGATCGAAGTGGACTAGACTCAAAAAGTGCATGCACCTCGGAAAGCCAAACCCAACCGCTTGTTCATTGTATTATGATACATATTGCTTACTATGTGGCTCCGACACAAAGTTCGAATATAAAAATCTGTCATTCAAATGTAGACGTCCAAGGATAAGATAAAAGTTTTAAACTTCTAAAACTCAATATTATTCTCTATGCAACTTATTATTCACTCTGCACTTAGTCGATAGAGACGACATACTATAGAAGATTCGAACATTTTGAAAGTATTTAGACATATTTGTACAGTTTTACGCACGACGTTTAAACACCCGTCATCGTGTCGGAGCGTAGAGTAACGCCCTAGATCGCTTCATAAAATTCGAATGAAATATTAGTTCTGTAATAAAGAACGATCTTCAGCCTTGGCAATAAATAGTATGGCATTACTGAGGCAATGAAGTCACTCAATTATTACTTATAATTATTTTAGCCTTCAGTCGTTCTGGAAGTAAAGTGGCTGAGTGATTTTAACATTAGAATTTAAAGATGGGTTCAAAAACCCCCACTTCATTTTTTTTAATAGGTATATAACACCAGCATCTAAAGTTGCACGGTTTATACAAGGAGCAAAATATTGTACTGTATCATCCCATATACGTCCCACTGCAGGGCTCGGGCCTCCTCTACAATTGAGACTACGATTGACAGTGGCTAGGCCATATAGCCCACCACGCTGGCCTAGTGCGGGTTAACGGACTTTATGTACCATTGAAATTCTTAAAATTTCGCTATAGTAACACCAACAAAATACACGAATATTTTGGGTAAAAAAAAATATTGGTTAAAGAATTCTATTTCCGTTTCAAAACATAACTTAAATATAAACTGTATGTCTATGAATTTTAATTCATTATTAAATAAATAAAGTAATAAAATAATAAAACATGTTACAGTCTTGTACCCGGTGACCTTAAAGTACTATTTACATTCAATCGCTAATTAAGACCGCAGACACGTGTTGGCGATTAACAGCCAGTCTCTATAATCTATCTATCTTTAACAAGAGGTTTCATTAGATATTTCGATTCATTTTATGTTTCAGTTAACAAAGATAGAGATGTATATATCTGTATCTGAATCTGTATCAGCCCATATACGTCTCACTGCAGGGCACGGACCTACTCTACAATCGAGAGTACGATTGAGAGTGGATAGGCCATATAGTCCACCACGCTGGCCTAGTGCGGGTTGGTGGACTTACATACCATAGAAATTCTTATAAATCGCTATGGTATGCAGGTTTCCTCACGATGTTTTCCTTCATCGTTTAGTGCGTGGTGATTGACTATCAATACACAGATGACTCCGAAAAGTCAGAGGTGTGCCCTGGGATTTGAACCCGCTACCACCGTGAACATGTTGGCAGCCGCGTCTGGTCTATTTACCAACAGGCCACCACGCACTTAATCCAGATATCCAGAGTAACTACTGGTTATATTTAGACTTAAGATCTTATGTCACAGATGGATAGTGCAGTGGAATGCCAAGCATATTTTCTTTGTAATTCATAGAGTTGTTTTGTTTTGCACTACCTAATGGACTACTGAGTGGTAGTATCGCATTCCACCAGGTGAATGGAAAGCTCGTCTCACCATCATGCTATAGAAAAATACACGTAAATAGCCAAAGCTTCACATCCTAGTTCGTATCCTACTCTCATAACCTTTAGGCAATTTGACCACAATTAAGAATAACAGTATTAAAATAATAAACCTTTCCTCCTTTCAGATCTAGACCTGATCCTCACGTACCACTGCTGCAACAGGAGTGCTGAGGTGTCCAAGCAAGTCCTCGACCTTCACTTCACGCTGCGGACGCTGTTCACAAACCTCTTCAAGGAGCGCCATCCTGACGAGAAGATGATGAAGGCCATGAGAAATTAGTGAGTTGTTTGTGCTTCTTTTTTATGCTTGCCTGGTGTCGGGCGCAATATGACTTCATTATGTATGTTGCAGAATTGCCTTTTGCGAGTCAAAATAACATAAATATACAGATGTATATTTTATATCTAGGAAGATTTTATTCTTTCACTAAATTAGGCCACTTAATATATTAAAAATAATATTGCAATTTAGAGTCATCTTTATTATACTCGTATCAGGTTCTACGTAAATGTATAATTCGCATAATGTTTTTTCGTAGCACCAGCACGTAGAAACAGTCACTTACATAGTCCTGACCCCACACTGACATCGAGTCTTGTGTCGTGGGTATCAGGAACTACGAGAGACTTTTCGGTCTCACAAACACCCAGACCCGAAATAAATACATATGAATCAGACAAATATCTGTCTCGGTGTGGGGATTGAACCCGCGGCCTTGCGTTTTACAGCCGGTATCTAACGACTTGTGGAATAACCTGTAACGAGCTACTTGTTGCAAAAATAATCTTTTTTACCTTGTAAGTTTATTGAACTAACTCGGCCTGGCTCACGGAAAACCTCGATTATATTATTTTTATCTGCAATAAAATAAATGTAAATTACTATATCTATATTTACTCAGTTGAATATAAAGTTTTTGTGAATAAATAAAATTGTGGGAACATGGATTCCTTACTTAATTACATTTGATTTATGGACCTCAAATATCAGTCGTAATTGGGTGATGTTGAATGAGGTGTTATTACAATCTCCGTGGTGATTTTCCTGAGAGCCGGCTGAAAAACAAAACCCTTTAGGTGCGATTCTTTCTCAGAGATGAATATCATATAATATAAATATACAGGGTATATCAAGACTGCTACCGAAAACGAAGCCGGGTGGTAGTTTAAGCGACTTCAGACACAATGCAACAGAAAATGTTGAAAAAAAAAAGCGACCATTTTTCTTTGTATTTTTTTTATATGGTCGTGTTTGGGTGGTAAATACATTTTTTCCTAAAATAATAGTGTATACCCTTTTATTTATAAAGACTCTAAGGTATAAAAGTGTTTAAATATATTTACTAAGAAAAAGTGTTTATATACTATTTTAGCAAAAACTATGGATTTACCACCCAAAAATGACGATATTTAAAAAATGATAAAAAAAATTGGCGCGTTTCTTTGCAATTTTTTTAATTGCATTGTGTTTGTAGTCACTTAAACTACCACCCGGCTTCGTTTTCGGTGGCAGTCTTGAGATACTCGGTATATATATATCGGTCTGGGTAATGTGAGACCGAAAAGTCTTTAATAGTGTCTGATGTCCACTACACCGTACACGAGACTTTTACTTATAGTGAACTCAAGACTATGTGTAACTGTAGGGTGTATTTATTTATAGCCTTGTGTACAGAGCAGCAGGCCGGCCATAACGGACCAGCATAATTGTATCGAATGGCATGGGAATGCCGTCTGATGCCATTTGATATTCTGCCTGTACGGCATTTGCGCTAACCATCAGGAGCAGTGTAGTCATTAAGCCGGGCTAATAAAAAATATATATAATAAAAGTAGAGGTGTGCCGTGGGTATTTGAACCCGCGACCACGGTTAACTATGTAGACAACCGCGTCTAGTATGTTGGCAAAAGACCAACACGTACTTTTAATAACAATCATGCACTATAACAGTGAAGGAAAATGACCTGTATACAATAGCAATTTGTAAAGTATTTCTCACCTCTCTCCCTTTCTCTTCTGCCACAGTAAGGTCACTGCTGAACATAGACCTCCCCCGAGGATCCCCACATTGACTTGTTGGAAGTATTTCTAATACTAATACCTAAATACATAATATTTCCAGCCTCCTCCTACCACTGGAGACACCAGCTTACGACAACTCTACAGTGATCTACTGTCGGCTACTCGACTATGATGCGAAGAACTTCGTCTTCCACGAGGCTATCAGGTACGTGTATGGTTTTCTTTCTCACTTTTTTATTAGAGAGTATCCTTTTCTCATTCCTGCTACTGATATGTACTGATAGGCCCGACAGCACGCATGGTAATGATACCGTCCACGACAAATTGTTGAGTTTTTGAGAATATCGAAGTAGTCCCGTGCACTAAAGACACTTTACCGACCATCATTGGTGATTTCTTTAAGAATGTCAAAGTACTAATGGATAAAATACTTAAATAATATATATATAATGTGAATTTTCTACAAAACTGGTCGGTTTTGAAGACTGTATCTATGATTTCTTGTGGGTCTTCTAAATCTGAAACCCAATACGCATTTGATCGTAATTTTTTCCAGATGACTAAACTCTTTAATTATGTTTTCATTTCACGAAAAACATGCTAGTATTTTATTACGCTATTGTAAATAAGTGTAGTTTGTAGGCAAATAAGTTAAATAGTATGTTTTGTTTTCGAAACGGCCCTATTCATAGACGGTTTTAAAACCTATTTCAGTAATCGAATATTTTATCCCTTTCCAACGACATTCGAATTCAGTTTGAAAGAAGAAGACAAAACATTTGGTAACTCAAGTCGGTTTTGTAATTGTCTAGGAATAAGGCTGTTATTATGTGGTTTTCATTAGTATGCAGGTTCTGTCATACTGTTAAGATATTATCTACGACTGTTCTATAATCTTGATGTGTGTTATGAGGAATGTTGCAACATTATTTTTAGGTTGTATTTCTTTGCCTGTTTTGTTTTAAACGTCCGTTTAATATTTGCTACGTTATGCTTAAGCTAAACTTTAATATTATAAAATTAGCAATTTTGTTACTCCATGAAATTCTGTGATAAAGATCTATCAATATTTCGCCAATATGAAACTAGCTAAAACTTGTGCTATAATATTGCGCTGGTAATAATTATTTGCCCATCCTAATTGGATGCTGGCCGCTTCCAACAGGTCGATGTAGAGATTATTGGGAGAGGCCTATGTTTAGCAGCGGGTTTCCTGTGGTTGAAACGAATGAATCTTTACAATTTTGGTTTTAATAAACGAAGCCTGACTATCCACACAATTGTCTGAGGCTGGCTACGCACCTAACATTTACCTAGTAAATATCGAGCGATGATAGTCATTCCCTAATACGTGAACTGGTTGTTAGATCACTCCTTGAATAACGCCAAATATGGAATGCAATGCACTTACAATTTAATGATAGTACGATTTACATTGCAATGTTGTTGCATTGCAGTCAATTTACCGTAACTTGAAAATAATTGAGAAAATACTAATTCCATCTGCTGACTTAATAAAACCACAAGTTAACCGCAGCACAAGACGAGGAATTTCCCAAGGCGAATAAGTTTTACTTTGATATTTGTAATACTATAACATCTACTCCGTATACATTACATCTTATGTCTCAGGATGGATGCGGGCGCAGTGGTATGCCAAGCACTGCTTTGTAATTCAAGGTGTTTAGGTTTGCTACTATTCATGAGCAGTCATAATGCCATCAGGCGAATGGCATGCTCGTCTCGCCTTTTATTGCAATAAACACAAAATAAAAACTGGAAAAATTATGCGCCATCGAAACTAGTAAGGTTTTGAATACCATTGAAGGGTTTCATATTAAAAAAGGCAACCCTCCCGAATTATTACCAGTTGTTCAACCCACTATCGATCCAGGAGACATAGTTTAAGTGAATCGAACAGTTGTTAGCTGTGTGCTGGAGGGGTTTGTATAACGTTTCACATTATTTTCTAAGCTGTGGCTGTGATTACTCCTTCGTAGTCATGTGCTCCTGGTATTCCAACATCTGGGAAAACGTGACGGGATCGTTCGGAATACCGAACTCTCACGAAACTTCGGAATAAAAATCGTTGAAGACATTCTTCGATATATTCAAAATAATTACTTAGAAAAGCAGACTTACGATTGTCATTAAACATATAGAAATATGTATACAATATGACACTTTTAATTTATCTCGAAGAAAATATTAAAAATAAATTCTTTACATATAATAGACAAGTAATTTTTATGGTGTTAGTACCTACGACCTTAAAAACATCTTATAATCTAGTTGCTCTTTCTGGTATTACAATTAATAGCAATAATTGCAAAAAAATATAGGGCGCCTGCGATAAATAATTTTTATTTATTAACGTTCACTTTAACCTTACCCCTTAACGTTTATGTGTTCCTGGTACTATTGCGGCATGATAGGGCTACATGATTGGCCAAAACAATTTGACTGGTTTTCCGATAGTAATAAGATCGATGATATCCCGATAGTATAGCAACTTTATATTAATATACTCATACATGCTGCAAGTATGTTCATAAAATATTTTAAGTCATAGTTTAAGATTTTAGTAAGTGACTACTTTATATTTTGTTATTTTGCTACATGCCACAAAATATCCAAATATAATTTTTATGCTACAAATTGCATGATAAGTACTGCATGATATGATAATTCTGGTTACAATCATAATTTATTAATTCAACACTTATAAAAGTTATCATTACAATACTGCAGTCTACAAGAGAGAAATTTAGATTATTATAGTAAGTCCGGAAAACAGGAGAGTTAGTGCTAATTAAGAAATACCATATTATGACTTCAACGTCGATATTTAAGAATAAATTCACGGCAAACGTTTATTCCCGGAACTTACTTACGCAGGCGCTTTTTCCTTCTCGTTTTCAATCAAACAGCCTAAATATATTTCGAACATTTATTTGACTTCCTGCAAGTGGTGCTACGGCACGTATAGCCAGTATTTATCCTGTGGCGGTGCACACCACTGTGCATTTATGCTCTCCTGGTATTGTCGCGTGTTTTCGTGCCTTCCCGTGACGTCAGTCATTCCCGAATACGGTTCTTGAAGTGTTACGGAATAATATATACCTCGTAAAAGGTTAGTTATTGAGCAAAATAATAAAGACTTTAATTTTTTTCATCGGTTATCTAGATGCTACTTAAAACATTAAATATTTAATAAAGTTAAATAAATTAAGCATATATTCTTGATTGCTCTTTCTTCGTTTTTCAAGGAAAAATCTACCATTACTGACAGACTCTATTTATTCCCTAATCTATTTTAAAATTACTCTTCATTCTTACAATCTAGTTGCTCCCTCGGCATATTTATGTTAAAATTCTTGTTTTTGTACAAAATAATATATGATTCATCCATAGCCTTATTTTAGGATACACAGGTATAATTTTATCATCGGGGGATATCGAAACATATACAAATTAACTGTATTGCTACTAGCCCTGTGTCAACCCTCTCTATTGTACTAATGATTGTGCTAAACCAATCAACGAGGCGCCCTAAGCCTTTACCCACATTCACGCAGCTTAACTATTTCACGCAATTTTTCCATTAGAGTACTGGTTTTTGTGTACCTACTGGAACGCCGTATTATTATTTACACTGTGTGACATGTAGACTAGTTTATATTTATGCACTCCTGGTACAAAAGTTCATTTTTCACGTGATTCAGCCCTCGTTCAGGGACGTAATTTACAACCCATCCCATAAAAAGGCCTGCCATTTTTGCTGGATTTTGCCATCGACCAGCCGCTTACTTACTCTACTAGTATTCCGCCAGCTTACCACGGCATCCCGTGACGCGACGCGGTATATGCATCGACAACGCCTGCTGCTTGGTTGCATATTGTATGTGCAATAGGTACGAACATAATAACATTTTAGAGGGATAAACTATTCTATTTTTTTTGACAAAATTGCATTCGGGCCATTGAAAATCGTAGACGATTATCTCCGCTTAGACTAACCTCAGTGCCGCGGCATCCCGACGGGGGAGTCCATGGCGTCCTCCGATGCCGCAGCATCAATTTAAAAGATTGAAATAGATTTCGTATTTCTACCAGATAATTTAATTTTACTGATGGAAGGTCTCTCATATGTGAGAGGACATCTGGATACCACCGCAATGTCTGTCTTCTTCCGCCTAACAGCAGTGTAAATGCACCGTGTTTCGGTCTGAAGGATATTTTAGCCAGAGTTGCTACTGGATATATTGAGACTTAACATCTTATATCTTAAGACGCCGAGCGCAGTAGAATACCAAGCATTGCTTTGTAATTCAAGGTGTTTTGGCTTTTGTACAGTTCATGAGCGGTCGTATCGCTTACCATCAGACGAACGACATGCTTGTCTCGCCATTCACAGCAAAATGGAATCTCAGCCTAAGGAAATGAAATAGAGTTAAGAATAGGCCAACTGTTCAAGCCGAACACGTGACAACTGAAATTATTACCAGGAATGCATGTGGCTGAGAGACTATGTCTGTCAGAGACAACAACTTGTAGCATCCGCTCAAAGTATACCAATGAAATCTATTGTAGTATTATTTAGGCTGTGTTTAGAGCGCCTGCGCGCGAAATAAGCGCCGCCCCTTATGCTATCGCTTTCCAGAGAAATGTATCGCCACAGACTAACGAAATGGTCTCCAATGTGTGGTTTTAGTGCACTGATGGTTTTGGAGTCTTCTTTACCCCATGTTATTTAGTCTGTAGTGCAGCACGCCTCTGTCTGCTTATGCTGTCCTAGTACAAAAAGTCCATTGTCACGTGTTACTCGTCGCTTGGGTATTAAACCTTATTTTGAATAAATATAAAGCCTATTTTGCCTGTTTTCAGTAGTACCAGTAGGCGGCTTGCGTGGCTAAAGATCATCACGATAACGAACAAATTATTTTGAAGCGCAAATAATATTATGCTTTGATTTTAATTTTAAAATACTATTTTGCTGTGCTGTACAATAAGTATTCTCAGTTGCGTATAAAAAGATAGTTCAGGTTTTGTTCAGCTTCACTCTTGGTGCACCAATAAAATCTATTGCAATATATTTAACCTGCGTGACAAGAAGGCACTGCTCTTTATGGCAACATTTTTTTAGGAACACAGGCTAACTATGTACATTAGAATATTTTTATATGTACTGGTAACTTCTTGCACAATATTATTTAGTCTGTAATGTCGCACATCATTACATGTTTATGCACTCCTAGTATAAAAAATCCCTAGTCACGTGTTACTTCATCGCGTGATACAAGAGTGATTGCAACATTGTGCCAAGTATTGCACCTATTAATTGAAGTTATATTCCGTGATTGAAGATCTTGATAACGTTTTTTTTAAATCAGAAAAATATAAATGTACAGAAAGAGAGCGTTTATTCTTTCACTTAATTAGGCCAATTAATTTGTTAAATATAACCTTACAATTTAGAATCAGCTTTATTACTCGTATATCAGCTTTACGTAAACGTAAAATGAATATTGATAATCCGCATAATGTTTTTTTCGCAGCACCGTAATCGAAGTCATTTTATGTACAAGTACGCAAGACAGGTAATGAGTTCCCTTGCCTTATAAAAAAACACGCCAACAAGCAAATCAACGTCATCGTTTTTAGAAAAGAATGACTTCTAGGGCGGGCACGTTTGAATAATCCTCAGGAAAATCAATAATAGAAGGAATAGCAGGGGCCTTATAAAATTCTTTGCAACATTTTTAATCTGTGTCTTCTTCATGGTTGAAAACACGATAGCGCCTGCGTCCAAAGTAATTGCGCCGACCACGTGCGAACTGAAATTATTACCAGGAACGCATAAATGGAGAATGTTTTCTTAGTCATAGATAAAAAAAAATTTACGGATATTGTTCAGTTTCAATCTTAGTGCACCAAGAAAATCGACTGAAATATATTTAGGCTGTGTAAGGTTTAGGGCGCCTGCGCGAGAAATAGTCTCCGCCTCGTGTACCATCGCTTTTCAGGTTTTCAAATATTGACTTTTTGTGTAGTTGTGTACCGTTGCTTCACATTTTTTAGTCTGTAAAATACACCTCACTACATGTTTATGTACTCCTAGTATAAAAAAATCTCATTTCACGTGTTACGTCGTCCGCTTGATTATAAAATTTGAATGATTTTAATTTTATCTGCCCTGTTTACCAGCAGGTGGCTTTGCGTAAATTAAGTTTATAATACTGAAAGATTTGCCTCAACAACTCACATCGCTGTATTTTTTTTTCTCGAAGTCTAGTTATTATTATTTGGTGCATTCTGATTAAGGTTGTACATTTTTGTAGGCAACATATCAATCCAATCCAGATGATATCATCAGGCTAAACATGGAAAAAGAAATGAATGTGGCGGTATCTAAATTTTCTTTCTGAGTATGGATTTTTAAATTATAACAATTATTCGATAGAATTTTATAATTCCTCATTTTTTCTTTCTACCATCAGACTGCTTTAATAGTTAACAATAAATGCTTGAGAAACATTTAAAACAAACTTTGCATTAAAAATGAAACGATCCGTAACGCCATCGCTTTCGAGAATTCCTTGGTATACGAGTAGATCATATACGGTGTTTTAGTATAGCGAATGCGTAGTTGTCATGATGTTGTAAAAATATTAGGAACAGTTTTTCTCTCTTCACATTTAATTATATTTGACATGTTAATACAACTAGATTACGAGTATAAATACTTGTTGTTTATATTAAGAAAAAATATCTCAAATAATGCGTTAAATAGAGAAAAATCGTACGTAATATTTTGACAACCACACATAGATAACCACACATTCGCATGCCAAAAGACAATATATAACATCTTTACGTAACGATTATTGGAATATCGTAAAGAAAAACAAATCTACGCAAAGTAATACTACATGCATAGGCTCCATGATGATTCATGATCCATGATTCATGATTCTCAAATATTCACGGTGTGTTTAAGCTGTGCCCTTTCTTGAGTGATTGGAAACACGAAAACGCATGCGTCCGAAGTACTTGCGCAGACCGCGCTGAACACGTGCGAACTGAAATTATCACCAGGAACGCATAAGACAGTGAGAATATTCTCGATCACAGATTAAAACATAGTCGGGCATTATTTGCTTCTATTCTCAGTTCACCAACAGAATCTACGGTAGTTTATCTAGCCTGTAGTGTGAGGTTAAAACGCTTGCGCGAGAAATAAGCACCGCCCTTTATACCATCGCTTTTCAGGAAATTGTTCATGTTGCCACAAAGTAACTATATACTTTTATATACTGGAGCGGTTGCTTGATGTTACTCGTATGTTGTGGCTTACCACACCACTCCATACTTGTGGATTCTTAGTATAAAAAATCCAATATCACGTGTTACTTCGTCGGTTATTTCCAAACATTGAAGATGATTTTCATGGAAGTTAGCCGAATGTTTAGTAGTCAAGCCTTGCGTGACCGAAATTCGTACTAATGAAAGATTTTACTCCATAATTGACATAAACGCTCTTAGTTTTATGTTGCTATGAATTCATATTTAGTTGCATCTACTCGTGATTTGTTATCAGACTGCATATACTTGAAATGAAATAAGATGTAGCGCTGTTTAGTGCTTTTTAATAGCGCTATCTAACGCTTTTTTAGCAGACGTAATGACTCTTTGAAATATTGTAAAGACTTAGGATAGATATGCATTATCTTTGTATCAAAGTAACCATAAAACTTGACGATTACTGTTAGTTTTCAAGAAACTATTGGACACGTATCGATTTCGCTAATTCGTCGGAATTTTCAAATATCTTATATGTGTAAAGTAATATCGCTTATAAGAGTTTACATATTTCCTCGCTATATTTTTAAACAGTATTCTTCTAAGGGAATTGGAAACACGTAAACGCATGCGCTTGAACTACTTGCGCAGACTGCGCCGAACACGTGCGAATTGAAATTATTACCAGGAATACATAAGACACTAAGGATATTCTCGGTTACAGACGTTAAAATAGTATGGGCATTGTTCTGCTTCACTGTAAGTGCACTAACAGAATCTACTGCAATATATTTAACCTGTGAACCTATGGGCGCTTGCGCGATAAGTAGACACCGCCCTTTTCGCCATCGCTTTTCAGGAACACAGACTAAATAGGTACATTCAAGTATTTGCTTTTTATGTACTGTTGCTTCTTGCTCGATATAATTTAGTCTGTGGCACAACACGTAGCTACAAGTTTATGCACTCCTAGTATAAAATATCCCTTGTCACGTGTTACTCGTCGCTTGAATGAGAAACTGGATTTAAAATGGATTTTGAAACATATATTCTGCTTCTGCTCTGTTTTGGTGGATATGCATGGCTGAAGGTCATAAATCATAACAATGATAAAATTACGCATTACGCTCTGATTTTAATTGTAACATTGATTTCGCTGAAAATATAAATCTAAATCAGTTGTACCCAGGTCCATTATACAATACATAATCATAAAATTAATAATGGTTGAAGCACTATTGCTACTTCTTTTTAGCTATTCAGTTCATAAAAATGTAACAGTTTATTCTGATCATTAAGTTCTATAGCTTTACTACTGGACAGAACATATCAACAATGTATTGTTTGATAACAAAGGGGATAAAACGGACAATATTCTATTGCTATATCGTTATCTGTATCAGCCCATATACGTCCCACTGCAGGGCACGGGCCTACTCTACAATCGACAGTACGATTGAGAGTGGTTAGGCCATATAGTCCACCACGCTGGCCTAGTGCGTGTTGGCGGACTTACATACCATAGAAATTCTTATAAATCGTTAATCGTTATGGTATGCACGTTATGGTATGGTATTGCTATATGGTTGTTCGGCAAAAAACGCTCTTAGCGATAAGACCACCAGTTTTTCACAATTTGTAAGGTTTCTCTATTAATTGCCATGTGGAATTTGTGCAATTTAGTACGGTTGGATCGTACGTTCTTGTTATTTTATGTTACGTGGTGTTCAATAAAGTGTTGTGTATACTTCTTGCATCAAAAGTAAACCACGTTTCGTCTCCGATGACATTTTAATTATTCAGGAAATTCGGTGTTGATGCAAAGCGATTCACGTTTAAATCTTGGACAGAATAGATATCTACATTGTGATCTATACAGAATAATATCGTTTGCACGGCTTCCCCAAAATTCCTCGCGATATTACCTAGCCTAGCTGTGTCTGAAAGCACGAAAACGCATGCGTCCGATGTACTTGCGCAGACCGCGCCGAGCACGTGCAAACTGAAATTATCACCAGGAACACATAACTGTACGGTAGTATTCTGCCACAGATTAAAGAAAGCACGGGCATTGTTAAGCTTCAACCAGTGCACCAACCTACTGCAATACATTTAACATGTATGAAGTTTACAGCGCCTGCGCCAAAAATAGGCACCGCCCTTAACGCCATCACTTTCCACGAAAATTATGCCACAGCTTAACTACATACGTTGAGTACTTAATTTGTGCTCTGGTACTTCCCACACGCTACTGCAGGTGTATTTAGTCTGTGGTGAATGGTGCCATAACTACAGCATAGTTATGGTCTCCTGGTATAAAAAGTCGCATCGCACGTGTTACTCCTTCAATGGGACGCATAATAATTTAATTTTTTCGGATGTTCTCTAATTATTGATGATGCGTAGTGAGTAATTCAGTAAGTAGAAACAAATGAAATCTTAAGTCATTTTAGCATCATCTCAGTGTAAAAGTCATACATATTTAAAAATATCTATTAAACACTTTTTTTCATAAACATTTTCCTAATATAAACAACAAGCATTTATGTTCGTAATTTAATACTCGTAAATATTAACATGTACAATACGAGTATAATATAATGTCACTGGAGAAAACTGTTCGTAATATTTTGACAACAATGCTTTCGGACACCAAAAGATCTTTACCTAATTAATTGTTTGTATGGTTGTATGGAGCTGTTGTCAATTATAAAGATAACTAAAGACACTTAATGAAAATCAGCCCGTATCCACAAAGTTTTTTAAAATGGTCAGGAGAGGAACAAAATGCAAGGCCTCTTTCCAAATTTTTTTTTTTTTATCAGCCCGTATACGTCCCACTGCAGGGCACGGGCCTACTCTACAATCGACAGTACGATTGAGAGTGGTTAGGCAATATAGTCCTTTCCTAATTGCTTTACGCAATTTATTTTGGTTACTCCAAGGTATTGCGAATTTTCATAATAATAATAGAATAATAAATATTATTAAGACCAAAAAGTCACTGAGCGTCACTGAGGTCTTTTATGAAAGGCCGCCTGGGTACCACTACAATGTCTATTTCTCCTGCCAAACAGTAGTGTAAATACACTCTTGGGTCTCGGTGGAAAGCAACGATAGCTTTTCAGACAAGACGCTTGCTCTTTTATCGCATCGTGGTTGTGAAAAAGATATTTCCACTTGACAAAAGGGAAAAGCCATTATTTCCGCTAAGTGCGGGCCCGCGGAGTGAGGCACGTTTTCACCCCCATGTTCGAACCAGGAGATCATAATAATTCTGTAGTATGCACTGCCACAGGAGAAATAAAACTGCTACGAAACTTAGCGATTATATCAGCAGCGTAATAAAATTCTTAGTAAAATATTTAAGCTGTAACGGGCAATGAAAATGTGACAGCGCCTTTTATTAAAGCGGGAAACACGTAGGCTGAAAAATGCTGGGTCATTTTAAAATTCGGAATTCTCAACGTGATATTTTGTCTTTTTTTTTTTGTAAAACCCCATTTCTGTCGGGAGAATTTCTCGCCTCGATGATGCGATTGTCATAAGAATATAAAAAAATGCATCGTGTAAGTAAATATTTGTGAACACGATAATCTTATGGCAGTTATCTCATGCGATAATTGCATACAATTCTCGACCCGAGAAACACTCCGCGAGTAAATGGCACTTATTTGATGTTTTTTTTCTCGAAAATTCATTTAATGATTTGATAATACCAATACTTACTATACACCATACAAAAATACTACGAAATACGATACGAATAGGCAACGAGACTATTCGTTTTATGAAAAGTTATATTCAATTTATGATCTATATCAAGATGAGAAATATCTCATGGAGCATATTTTTAGCTTCTCAGATGTAACACTAATTACTACAATAATATAAAAATATAATAAATAAAAATTTAAAATAATATAAAAAACAACAAGAGCAATTTAAAACCGACAGTGGTATTGATTGCATTGTCCAATTGCGCTACTTTTCTCTAATAGCGATTGAAAAATTGGCCTTTTACAGAAACAAAAAAACGATTCCGCTGACTCAACACGTGACAGCTGAAATAAGTATCAGGAGTTCATAAATATGCAGGAGTCTTATGTCACAGCTTAAATACTAGTACAGCGTGGTATGGCTTCACTGTCAGTGCACTAGAAGACCTATGAGTTCCACTCCTTTATATTTAGGCTGTGTAAGCGTGGAAAATGTTGACAGTTCGTCCGTACTAAGCAGGCTCGGTCTCGCCACGGCACCGGTTTTCAGTATTGTATTGTACTCACAATTGTACTGTATCAGCCCATATTACCGTTATAGTGCATGGCGATTGACTATAAATATATACATAACGTGTAGCTATTTTTCTACTGCTGTAGACTACATGTAGTAATAAAACTTTGTTATTATTTGTCATATCATTTTAAGCAGAGCATACAGGTGGGCATACATTGACTGGTAGGTGTCCCATAAGTGAGAGGCCGCCTGGGTAGGAGTCTACGCAATGACTGTTTCTCCCACCAAACAGCAATGTAAATGCATTGTTATGTTCCGGACATTGTAGCCAGAGTAACTACTGGACATATTGAGAATTAACATCTTATGTCTCAGGATGGTGAGCGCAGTAGAATGCCAAGCATTGCTTTGTAATTCATGGTGTTGTTTGGTGTTACTACTATCCATGCGCGATTGTGTCGCTTACCACCTGGCGAACGGCATACTCGTCTCGCCTTGCAATGAAATAAAAATAAGCCTTACTTTGGATATAAAGTGTGATTTTTGATTTGCCGGAAGTAAAAAAGGGCCGAGGGCAGAACACGTGGCAACTGAAATAATTACCAGGAACTCATAAACGTGCAGCAGTATACACAGCCACAGACAAAACATATTTCCGAGTTCCAGTGTCTCTACCAGTACATTGGAAGACGAATACAAACCTCTCGCTATCTATTTAAGCTGTGTATAAGGGGATGCAAGGCGCTTGCGTGAAAAACGGTCACACCCACGCACAGCAATGGTTTTACCGATGCCACAGCTTGAATAACAAAGGAAAGTGGGATACTCTATATCAGCCCATATACATCCCACTGCAGGGCACGGATCTCCTCTACAATCGAGAGTACGATTGAAGGGGTTTAGGCCGTATAGTCCACCACGCTGGGATAGTGCGGGTTGGCGTAATGTTTGGTACAAATTATCTCTCTATATCTGAGTAGTTTAAGTAATTGCCCTGGAATTTTGGATTGATCTTTAATTTCTTATGTTTCTAAGTAATGTTGAAAGATTTGCTAAGGCCCAATTGATCATATGAGTAAAAAATAAATAATTCTTTAATAAATACACCCAACACATGCACCACAGGATAAAAATAGGTTCGGAAATCTAAAGTTCGACTCTCTCTACACTAACGAATTGCATTGGGAAATATTCAAGCTTTGTAGTTAATAGTGCTGGCGCGGGAAACTGGAACCTCCCCGAAATTTCGTCGCTTTTCAGGAAACTGGCTTTGCCACAGTTTACATTATCCAGATTAAAATCCCGCTTCTTATGTACTGGTGTTTGAAGAGTAGTATTCCATGCATGTTATTTAATCTGTGGTATGTAACGTCTCTTCGTTTATGAAGTCCTGGTAATAAAAATCGCTAGTCACGTGTTACGCCGTATCATGGCTTAAATTTTGAAGCTACGGTTTTTAAGGGATTGTCACATTGGGCTTTTAGTGGGATGAATAAAATCATATTCGGAAAATGTGGAAAATTTCATTCAGAGTAAAGAAAGATTTTTTTTTTAAATACTCTCATTTCAGTAAACAAATAAATTGTTAACTTCTTGTCCTATAAACCAACGTGTTGTCGACTTTTTAATCTCCGATAAAAGGGAAACTGCAGTTTGTGATGTCATCAGTTTCGTATTATAACATAGTTTTAAAGAAAAATATTATAACATCCTTATTCATACACAATTTCAAATCCTATTTTAATTATGGAATGTTTTCCTTTTCGACCAACTTTTGAATTCCGTTTGAGCGAATAAGACAAATCATTTTGTTTTATAAATATAGCCTACGTTGTGTTTGTTTTTAAATAACACTGGACAGTAGAAAAATGTCGATGAGTTCTAATGTTGATATATTATAGTATTTTAGTTTTCTACTTCAATTATACACTCGTGTCAGTCAATATCTTTTTTATTTTTCAATATTTATCTACAAAGCATTTAACATTTTCTAATGATTATTATAACACATTAGATGGCTAAAATATGTTTTAAAACTGTCTATGAAACAGTAAGAATTTATGAATTGCAATTTTTAATTATATCAGTAGCTGTACTGTAGATACAAGCGCGCTACTGGCAGGATGGACAAACAGCATTAGGATAACAAAAGTAGAATCCGTTTGGGACCAATTAGGCAATGAAAACTGAAGGCCGAACACGTACCAACTGATATTTATACCAGGGCCACAGAAGCACACAGTAGTGTACACTGCTACAGACTAAATATTAGTACGAATTATCCTGGCTCACATCTGGGATGCGTAGAACAAACCCTTGCCTCATATTTCTGCTGTGTCTGGGGAAGGGAATTCACTACGCATGCGTGGAAATTGGACACGCCTTCCATTCATATCAGGGAAATAGTAGTACTTGATGCATTTCCATATTTTGTAACTTTATTTTTTTTTTGGATAGTTTACACATTTTAACATTCTGTAACATTCTTGAAAAAATTAAAAATAAGAAATTTAGAATAAGTTTTATAGATATATCTGCAGTAATTTGTATCTGTCAATTTCTGAAGTATTTTTTTTAATCATTATAGGTCTACCAGAATCTCATGGCATAAAATTTAAAAAAAAACAATGATTTTTATGTGGCAATACCATCGACGAACAGCTGATTCAAAACTTGAGTTATGTCATTCGATGTGAATATTTTAAGATTTCTATCCTTTCTTAGCGAAAAGGTACAAATTAGTTCTACAATCACAAGTGCGACACATTGTTTACAAGGTTTATCGCTAGATCCGTGAATAATTTGGTCAAATTTAAACAAAATCGTCGATTTTAAAATCGACGGCGTTTTAACAAGTAAGTCGGAGTGAATAGTTTTGATACTTCATTTTTTTTTTGTTAGTGTTACATATGTGTATGTGTTTTATCGTATATTGATATCATTTTTTGAAACTAAACAGTAATGCATTAAATACCTATTTACAGGAGTTTCCAGAGATATTAGATAAGGAACGGTTTATTATTATTCCTTTATCTTCATCGTCTTCATCAGAAGATTTACAGGAAAAGTATTTAGAAGTAAGCTCTGACTAAAGTGTTAATGAAATAAAAAAGACTGGAAATAAAATTATATGTATTTATTATACAATCTTGCATCTTTCGTATTACATTTATCGAATCTAATAATTATTTAAATAAAACCGACTCATAATCAAACTACTTACAATTTGGAAATTGAAAGTTGTTTGATTAAGTGAGAACTAACAAGAAGAGAGAATTAAAACGAAACTGGTGGCTCGGTACCACTATTTTTATCTACGTTTTGAAAGTACCAGCGCTCCATCTATATTATAAATACTCGTAAGACTCGTATGTATGTTATAATTTAAAACTGAAAAAAATCTTATTTGCCTATTTTAATTGGCTATTACAATTAAAAAAGTACAATTTTGAAGTAATTATAATGTTTAAATAACCTTTATATTTTTACTTAAAACATTATATAATTTATTTAAAAAGTTGTACTAAAAAAATAATGTCAATTCGAAATAAAAAATAATTACAATTATTGAAAGTATCAAATCCAATTACCCCAGTGTTGCGATGCGTAAATTCAAATTTCCCAAAATGCCATGAGATTCTGGTAGACCTATACCAATGTTTATGACAATATTTACTATTCAAAACAAAATACTCTATCGATGATAATTGCTCTAAAATTAAAATCCATTTATAACATAAACAAACCTTAATAATAATAATTTTAAACTACAAAAAAAAATTCAAACCCATAAATATTTTTAATGCGACTGTGTGGCTCACGTTGTTACCCCCATGCTGGTACCAGGAGTGCATAACTATGCAGTGGTATGCATTGCCACATGAAAAATAATACCAAGGCGAAATGCAGCGAACGCTTCGGTGTCCTAACATTATCCTTGCAACGAATTTAAACTGTGTACCGGTAGAAAAGCTCGAAGGCGCCTGCGTCATAAATACCCCCCTGCGTTCAAGGCTACAAACAATCAATATTGTTGAATGCAATACTGGTTGGAACGAACCCGTGTAAAAAGGCTTAAAGGTTCATGTCTTCCTGGTTAAACTTTCAGTTCACACGTATTCAGACGGATTTCACAAAATTGGTTTAAGCGGAATCTTTAAAAACGCATCAAGCACCACTTCTGATATTAAGTACGCAACTTTGTTTAGATAAATTATGACGCAATATTTTACTATTTTAAAGTTATGCATTTTTTTTTCATCTTTTCAGAATATGTAGATTATGCATATAAAATATTGTGCTGACTGCACACCGGCGTTGGATAAGGATAGAAAAAAACCTCTTTATGAACCTACGGCAATCTACTGCTGGACAGAGATCCAAGTTTGGAGACTCAGACTAAGCATTATCCCTCCTCTTCTGTTCTAAAGTGCGTTATCCCGACCAGCGCCATAATTCCAGTTCATTTTTGGTCCATTTCGCCCGATCTTCGGCATCCTCTATATACGCACTATCTTGTATTTTATTAATTCTCTAACGAAACGTTTAATTTTCTAACTTTAGATTTTCGACCACGTTAGACACAGATTAAATAAAAAATAAAGAATATTGTTAGGCTCCTGGAGGGTAAGGCTTCATTGGGTAGTGGTATTATTTAACCTGTGACATTCTACATCACTGCATATTTATGCAGCCCTGGTAATAGCATGGGGGCAACAACGTGACTGGGACCTGATTGATAGTTGAACATTTTTTGTAAAGTGAAAGAACTATCCGTTTTGCTGGCTTATATTTTGTTTTTTAGGTATATTTCATTATTGTTGTATTATTAAAAGACTAAGTATTACATACGGGGCAAAAAATATTATGGAGCAATAAAGTACCTCATTTACTAATTTAGGAACTCATAAAAATAGGTGTCATTCAAATAATGTAAACATAATTATTAAATTTCTTAAATCTTATTATCAAAACAAGAAATCAAGAGTAGAACTAAATAAACTCTGGGAGGACACACAAGTTAAGTTAGTTAAGGAATGCTTAAAGTTCACTTAAGTCATCATTAATTTCGGAAAAGCCAGGCTTTACAGTCTGCGATTCATTTGATGGCATCGAAAAAAAAAAAAAAATTTAAAAATCCTCGCATTAACAAAAGGCCACAACAGGTACAGAACTTTGAAATTAAATTAACATATTTTATATTCATTCATTTTGAATGTACCCTGAAACGGACGTAACACGTGAAAAAGCGGCTTTCATTACCAGGATTGCATAAGAAAGGTAGACTGTAAAGTACCACAGTCAGGCAAAATATTGTAAAGGGACGCCAGTATGCAAGAATCAAACACTGACATGTAGCCATACTGTGGTATCAGCAATTTCCTGAAAATCGAAAGCGGGTGAGGGCGGTCTTATACTTTGGGTCCTCCACGCATGCGCGCCTTAACTTAACTTAAGCCAAAGCCTAAATAAATAGAATAGAGGTTCTGTCCGTGAAATGAATGCTGTGTTCGGTATTCCTATTGTTAATACTTTAAGCTATGACAGTGTACACCATTGCAAGCCTATGCTCTCCTGGTGAAAAATTCAGTTTGCACGTGTTCGGCTTTCGTGCCATTCGTATTTGTTTTCATTTGTCAGAATTTTATTTCAGCGTCTGTGAATATTTGCTAATATTTTTTTCGAAGTAAGCGAAGTAAAATGCCGCTTTTAACAAGACCACGTTTTTTAAGATCCCAGGTACTAAAGCGATGAAATATGTAATAAATACACCCAATAGACCTAAAGTTCTGACGCCACATTAAAATCAATTTAATCCGGTATCAGAAACTACGAGAAATACACAGATATCGATTAGCCACATGTGGGACCACAGAAAGATTTGTGGCATCTAACCAACTGCCATGGAGGCTGTTAAATAATGTTTACGTAAACAAGGCAAAAGTACAAAACCTAATACAGGAAAATATATTAATTAACTTATTCACAGACAGTTTTAAAACGTATTTAGTTATCGAACGTTTTGTCCTTAACTAATTACTTGAATTTAGTTTGAGCAATGAATTAAGAAGAAAAAACATTTTCTAACTAAAATAGGTTTTTAACTGTTTATAAATAACGCCTTATGGCATGATTAATTAAAATGTTTCATTGATTACGTTCTAAACAATGACACTGTTTTATACAGGGTATATTAAGACTGCTACCAAAAATATTCGCAAAGAGTAAATGTTATTTAAAAAATAATAGTTTAAAAAAACTAAAAAACACGCTTTATATAGAAAACCCAACTAAAAAATAGAAAATAAATTTTTAAAAATTTGAATTAAGAATATTGTATATAAGAAAAAAATATTTTTTATTGTAAAAAAAGTGTGGGGTGCGTGTTTTCAATAGATATGATTATTTTATCGACAGATATACGTAGAAGATTTATCATTTTGATAATATCTTAAAAAGCACCCCACGCTTTTTTTACAATAAAAAATATTTTTTTCTTATATACAATATTCTTAATTCAAATTTTTAAAAATTTATTTTCTATTTTTTAGTTGGGTTTTCTATATAAAGCGTGTTTTTTAGTTTTTTTAAACTATTATTTATTTTCTAGTTTTTAGTAACATAACGCCATCTATTGGTCAGTAGTAACATTTGACACTTGAAGAATACAATGTTAACGCCATCTAGCGATGAATAGTGCAAACATTCATTATTGACGTTATCACGCCATCTAGTGGTCAGTGGCAATGGTCATCAATTATAAAAATAATTAATCCTGGCGAATCTAATCAGAATAATCATATATTTTAATCGAATTATTGTATTGTCATCGGTCTTTGACAGGTGTGCAAAATTTGAATGAAATCTGTCCGTTTAAAGTGGGTCAAAATCGCGTCTTAAGGAGTCGGTTACAAACATACAAACAAACATACAAGTGAAGCTAATATAAAGCGTGTAAAATGTATTCAGGAAATTATTAGCGCATACAAACTTACATTTTATTATACTGAATCGTGTAAAGATGTTGCACGTGTTTATAGTCCTAAATTGGACGTGGTTCGTGACGTATTGAAATTGACATTTAAAACCATAAACTAAATAAATAAATAAATACACCCAACAGTCACATACATAGTCCTGACCCCACACTAAGATCGAGTCTTGTGTCGTGGGTCTTCTTGGTCTCACTAACACCCAGACCCGAAAGAAATATTTGTGGGCTGCACCAACATTTCTCTCGGTGCGGGGATCAAACCCGCGGCCTCTCGTTTCACAGGCGGCGTCCTACCGACTGAGCCACGGAGGCTGCCGACGAATGACAAGGACTAAAAAGAATTTGATATTTTGAATGGCTGACAAATCTATATGCCATTTCAAGTTATTTCATTTAGAAGTAATTTGATAAATAATCAATCATTAGAATATTACAAGAGTTTTCAGATAAAGATTTGGTAAGTAATAACCGAACAACGAAAATATTTGTTCGGTACACACACTTCCTATATACCTACTTCAGCTGATCTCGGAGAAAATGCCACAAGCATTAAGTCCGCCTTGTTTACGTTTGTATAAGAAGCTTAATAAAATAAAATAAAAAATGTTACGAAACGAGGGTCGAACACGCGCACACTGAAATTATTACCAAGAACGCATTAACTTAGGGCGGTGGATACTGCCACGCATTAAGTAATTATTACGGTACTGTGCGTATTTCATTTCAGTGTCCTAACGATAGCTAAATATCGTCTACGATCTTTTGGCATCCGAATGCCTAGTTGTCAAAATGTCAAATATATTAGGAATTGTTGTAGGCAGATAATACTCGGAATAGTTTTTCTCTGTTCACGTTTTATTATTTTGAACATGTAAATTCTATCAGAATAAGAGTTTTAATGCTTGTTGTTTATATTATGCAAAATCTTTTAAATTTTATTTCCAACTCAAAAATTCACCACATTATATCAATAGAAAATAGATTAAATTCATTTGAATTGTATCATAGACAGAACGGAGATCAGCCTCATAGCGGCCAATGAATATTTTCAGTGGTGGCGTAACAAGTGCCAGCTGAAAATATTACCAGGACATCATAATTAAAAAGTAGTAGACGCTGTTAAAGGTTAATACGGAATTACCAACATTCCTCTGGTATGTTAACCAATCATTTTGAAATATATTAAAGCTGGAAAGGGTGAAAATAAAAATCCTCGTCCAATCAAATCCATGATTCATTTCAACGGTGGCAGAACACGTGTCAACTGAGTTTATCACCAGGAAGACATAAATGGATAGTAGTGTGATGGGGTCACAGTTTAAATGTCAGTATGGCGTACCTGAGCCTTGTAGTTCAGCTCACTAACAAGACCTGGTGTAATATATTTAGGCTGTGTCAAAGTAGGTTGATACTCCCAAAGCGCAGGCGTGGCAAATAGGCGCCGCCCAAGCAGTACCTAGCTTTTCAGAAAACACAGTAGGGCACAATTATTTTACTAAAATTAACTTTCAACTACAATAAAAGGGAAGCTATACTTAGAAAACGTATTTCTTGCCTTGGTCTTATTCAACAATAAAAAAATATTTATGTTCAATTATGGTTTTTCTGGCAGTCTGTTGAGTATAGTCGCGAGACTGAATAGCTAGGCACATACATCAGAAGGGTTGTATTGGTAGATCCAATGAAACTGAGAAGGAAACATTGCGATGAAACATATGTACCATACCTATAAGGGTGAAGGAAAGCATCGTGAAGAAACCTGCATACCATGGTGATTTCAAAGAATTTCTGTGATATGTAAATTCCGCCAACCCACACTAGACCAGCCTGGCGTATATGACCTACCCCTCGCAATCGTATTCTCGATTATAGAGGAGGCCCGTGCCCTGCAGTGGGACGTATATGAGCTGATACACATACGTACCATAGACATATACACAAAAAATCTACGGTATACAAAGCCTACCCACAATAGGCTAGCGTGGTAGACTAGCCCAAATCTCCACAGCTGAATTCTTGAAAAGAGTAGTAGTGGATCTTAGGAACATGTGGACTGATATATAACACGCTATAGAACGTTGGCTTGTCAGTAAAACACTGCCGCCACAGCTTGACTACATTAGAATGTTTGGTTCATGTGCACTGGTTCTGCGTGCATTTATTTAGTCTGTGTCATTGTAACCACCAGCATTTTATGCTGTCCTGGTATCAAAAGCTGGTATTTCACGTGTTACACCATATCGGGACAGGATTTGGTTGAAGATTTTTATTATTATTCTTTATTTAGTACAGGCCCTCAATCTTGCTTATACAGGGATGGACAGGTAAGCTTAGATAATAATTATATGTCTTTCTAAGCAACTGTTTACATTGTAAATTATGACATTCATTAAATAAAACGAATTTAGTATTCTTCTGCCTACTCTTATCGCATACTAGAATAGAATGGCTCAACGTTAATTTTCAACCGCGTTAATGAATGATCTGGTTTTTAGTTATGCGACCAGCCGCCTATCTGACAAGAATGATTTTGGGAGTAAGCTTTATATCACTTAGGTGGCCTAATACGATTGGTAAACTTATATCAACGAAATAGGTACATAATATTTTCTGTGGCACTAACAGTGATTTAAACTAATATTATAAAGAGGAAAGATTTCATTGTTTGTTTGCAATACACTCTGAAAGTAATGGACCGATTTGAAAATTATTTCACTATTAGAACTCTCCGTTTTCCAGATGAACATAGGGGATAGAATATTTTCAAAAAAGTGGTTCTGTCACCAGGCGGAGCCGGGTTGCGCTACTATTGGTCTAAGAGCCCGTGAACCCCAGACCTTCGTTATTTTATAAAAGCTGAAAGTTTGTCAGCGCATACTGCCGACAAAGGTAAGAACGATGTACCATTATGAAGTTTGGGTTGCCCTGGCTTTGGCAGGTAAACGGTACTAAAGGTGTGTAAAATACCGATCTACTTTCGTCAAATTATAAAGTGCGATTTTTTGGTATTATCTTCAGAATATTATTATAAATCACATTATTCATTGCCAGACACTTTACATCCTGGCAACCCCTTGCCAGACACCCTTACTGTTCATGAAATTATAATTTTACTTACGTTATAGTATAAAAGCTGATTTCTATATATAATACTTTAGTAATAAGTAAATGATGTTTCCTCATTAGCCAGACAGTTTTGATACTTCCAAACCCTTACCAGACAAGCATGTAGTAGGAGCGAGCGCGAGGCAGCATATACATGGGTGAGTGCGACTGAGATGCGCTTGTGTTGTTTAGTATTTAATACATGCTTATATCAAATAAAACTATAATATATGCTATCCTCAAGTATTATTAATGTAATAAATTATAAGAATAATATTAATTATATTATTACGTGCGTGGTGGCATGTTGGTAAACGGACCAGACGCGGCTGCCAAAAAATCACGGTGGTCGCGGGTTCGAATCCCAGGGCACATCTCTGACTTTTCGGAGTCATGTGTGTATTGATAGTTAATAACCACGCTCTATAACGGTGAAGGAAAACATCGTGAGGAAACCTGCATACCATAGCATTTTCTATGGTATGTAAAGTCTGCTAACCCGCACTAGGCCAGCGTGGTGGACTATATGGCGTAACCACTCTCAATCGTATTCTCGATTGTAGAGTAGGCATTGCAGGACTGCAGGGTTGCAGTGGGACGTAGATGGGCTGATACAGATACAGATATTATTACTTACGTAATAAACATAGGAAACATCATCTAATTATTACCCAACAATTATATATATAAACCAGCTTTTACACTATTACTTAAGTAATAATATAATTAATATTATTCTTATCATTAATGATGAATATGAAATTAATAATTCTTATAGATAGCAGATATTATTGTTTTATTTGATGTAAGCATGTATTAAATAATAAACAACACAAGCGCATCTCACTTGCACCCACCCATGTATTCCGGGTATATTAAGACTGCTACCGATAACGAAGCCGGGTGGTAGTTTAAGCGACTTCAGACACAATGCAACGGAAAATGTTGGAAAAAAAAGCGATTTCTTTTTTATATGGTCGTATTTGGTTGGTAAATATATTTTTTGTAAAATAATAGTGTATACCCTTTTATTTATAAAGACTCTAAGGTATAAAAGAGTTTAAATTATTATTTTAGCAAAAGCTTTGGATTTACCATCCAAAAATGACGATATTAAAAAAATGATAAAAAAAATTGTCGCGTTTCTTAACAAAATTTTTAGTTGCATTGTGTTTGTAGTCACTAAAACTACCACCCAGCTTCGTTTTTGGTAACAGTCTTGAGATACCCGGTATACTGGCCTCGCGCTCGCTCCTACTACATGCTTGTCTGTCAAGGGGTTGGAAGTATCAAAAATGTCTGGCTAATGAGGAAACATCATTTACTTATTACTCAAGTATTATATATAAAAATCAGCTTTTATACTATAACGTAAGTAAAATTATAATTTCATGAACAGTAAGGGTGTCTGGCAAGGGGTGGCCTGGATGTAAAGTGTCTGGCAATGAATAATGTGATTTATAATAATATTCTGAAGATAATACCAAAAAATAGCACTTTATAATTTGACGAAAGTAGATCGGTATTTTACACACCTTTAGTACCGTTTACCTGCCAAAGCCAGGGCAACCCAAACTTCATAATGGTATATCGTTCTTACCTGTGTCGGGAGTATGCGCTGACAAAATTTCAGCTTTTATAAAATAACGAAGGTCTGGGGTTCACGGGCTCTTGCTCTATATCCATAATAATAAACTACAAATATAATTTCAATTTGTTAATACCTTCTGCTCAAACCAACACACTTTTACTGGATAGTTCGGTGCACTTCCAATTTTATTATTCACTTAATTATATCAACATGCTATGTTAAAATCATTAACCGTGTACTGGGTTTTCGAAAACCAGTGGTTTTTGGGGCGGCGCCTATGTCGCGCAAGCCCCCTCAATTTTACACAGCTTAAACACATTGCATAATAATTTGTCAGTAAGCTAAAGGAAAGCCTTGACTGTTTCATACTCATATTTAATCTGTGACTAGATACCATTATTTTTTCATGCATTCCTAGTCATTATTTCAGTCCGCACGTGACCCCGTAAAAATGTTTTTTTTTTCTCTTCGGAAAATGCAAAATGGAGAACAAGAAACATTGTCCATAAAATAAGGAAACAATTATTCTTTGAATAAATATTCTGTAATAAACTTTTTACTATGAATATGACAGAAAAATCATAACACGGACGCTGCATATTTGATAAAACCAATTTTGACTATACGGAAAGTATTTTTTATTATCTTCTGTGGCAGGTACCGTCCGGCTCGAATAAGGTGTACAAAGTTATACCAATGTTTACGTGAATAAACGTAAATACATGAAGAGATTAATTAAAGTAGAGGAAGCGAAAGTAGTGTGTCAGGATCAAATAAAGTGGAGATCCATAGTCTCTGCCTACCCTTATGGGATGCAGACGCGACGTTTATTTAAATATGTAACATATTGACAAATCCTCAATAGTCTCATGTTATTTCGCTATACCTTGGATTGACTTTGATGTATTTTCTTATAACTACTTATATTTTGCAAAATTGTCGCGACAAAACAAAGGATCCAGATTTTATTTGTCAATTCAATTGGAAAAACCGACAATTTATTTTAAGTACTCGTGAAAATATTATTGAAAACGGTATTTCGAAGATTTTCAGTTAAACTGCTTAGCTTTTTTCCTACAATTAATGAAAAACGCTTTAGAACAAGGCCAACCACGTGCCAACTGAAATAATTACCAGGAAAGCATAACCTTGCAGCAGAATACTCTAGTCACAGTTTATATATTACAAAGGAATAGCTGAGTTTTCCCTCCAGTACGGTGATAAAGCACGGGCAACGTAGTTAGGCTGTGTGAGGTCGATCGCGCTTGCGTGTGGCCAGCGCCCAGCCCCGTCCCAAATCATTTGCTTTTCATGAAATCTTCTGGGTACCGAATGTTTCAGGATAATTGTTCCGTATTAGGTCGAAACTTTGAAAGCGTTAAAAATACATAGCGTTCGGCCGTATAATCGCATTTCGGAAAATACAAGGATAGTTGAGTAACACTATAACTAGAATATAGTAGAATTATTTATAATAATAGAGAACAGAAAATATTTTCCTATTATAGACGCCTGAATTGTGGACATTAGAAAACAAATTAATTCTTAATTTTATTAAAACACAACTAAAATATTAGAACATCGTATTATTTTAAATTTTAATCTCTGTTGAAAACTTTTCACAATACAAAAAGTAACGAAAGAAAAAGAGGACAAAAAATTCAAACCAACTAATAGTTCCTTGATTCTAACTGTAAAGTTGAAATGAAATGAAATGTCAAAGAGTAGGCCAGCTAAAGACTGAAGGAGTCTACGATTGCTGACACGTGTCATCTGAAATTATTACCAGGGTTGCATAAAACTAGGGCACTATAATGCGATCACAGACTACATAGCCTTTTTCCTTCAGTACGTTGGTAGAACTTCGTACAAATATTCAGCCTGTGCCTATGAAAAATCAAAAACGCCTGCGTGAAAATAGATTCCGCCCACACTGATTTCCTTGCTATAGCTGCCACTCTTCGAATGCCACAGTCTAAAATATACTCGCACGTTGAAATAGTATTTTAGACTGTTGTTATCTTCTACCTTGTCAATTATTTAGTCTGTGGTATTTTATGCTACTACTTACTTATGCTCTCCTAGTACTGAAAGACTAGTCACGTGTTGCGCCGTCCTGCTGGCTATTTTATCCGATTACGGTAAAGCCGAAGAAATATGACGGATTTTGTAAAATATTGCCATGTATTAAACAAATCAAAAAGTGGGTTTAGGTAGTTATAGGGCACGTACGAAGTATATATCTGAAATATAACTTAGCTTTAAAAAAAAAACTTTCATATGAAAGGTAGAGAAGTGACAGTGTAAAAATTTTATAATATTCTAATTTATTATATTTACTACTTTCAGTGCATTGCTACGAGTAATTAAACAGCCTTGTTAAAATCTTATACAAACCATACGCTAAAATAAAATTAGTAAAAATATATATCAGTAACAAGGAAATCAAAACAGACATTTATTGGAATAAAAAAATAAACAGAAGCCGTTAAGGTCCAAGGCAGAACACGTGCCAACCGAAATTATTACCAGGAATGCATAGGCACTGTGCAGTGTTCTTTGTCACAGATGAAAAAAATAGAACACCAGAGCTGAATTTCACTTTCAATACGTAAAAATACCTTTTGCATTGTAGTCAGACTGTGGAAAGTTGAGGTCGCCTACGTCACAAGTAGGCTCCACCCACACCGTCGCTTTTCAGTCTCTGACACCCAGGGGCCTTGTTTTGCATTCAGAATTGATGGGAATTATTATTAAAACTATATTTTACTCATTATTATCACAGTATTGATATTTTTTGTCATGTGATTCGAATGTGTCCCGATCGCTGGGAAAATATCGTCAGCCAATGGATACCTAATGGTTGACGACGGCGCGACATACCAAAGAAACACTGGCGAGACGACCTGGATACTTTCGAGCCCATGCGACCTGAAATTTTCTAAGAGCGCGAATTGTGGAGGTACAGGGCGGATGCCTTTGCACAGCAGTAGGATGAAATAGGTTACAAAAAATGATATTTGTAACTCCGGTTATATGTTTTATATTCTACAAACTTTGGATTCCGGAAAATGAAAACTGCTTAAGCTATTTTATATTTGAGAACATTACAGTATTTTTCAATACAAGGATGTCATATTGATTCGTTGACCTAGATAAAACAAACGTACCGAGAAAATAATAGCATCGCGTATTAAATAATTTTAACAATTAAAAAAACATTATTACAATTGAACTCTCTGATGTATTTTTTTTCTAATCTTATAACAGAATCTTTATAAGATATCGACACTAAGAAACATGGTACTAAAATATTTTTACCCCAACAAACCGTATCACAAAATGGCGGGGAATACGTCACATTTTTACCCCCACGATTACACTAGGAATGCATAGACCAGAAGCGCTAGTCACTGCCACAGGATAGATACTTTCTCAATATTATGCAGGTATAACTTCAGTGTCCGATGGAACTCTTGGTAATATTTATACTGCTACTCTGTGGCTGTAGGAAAGAAAGCGCCTGCGTAAGAAATGAAGAGGAGAGGTATATTTTTTTTACTGCTCTGAGGATCAATAACGTTCTTGAATGAAGTCGAGTCAATGAAATGGTGCCACGAATAAATTACAAACTGTGGAAGTAAAAGTACCGTTGCAAACACCATTGCAACTCATGTGTGCCGGAATCGATAGTATCATTCAAACTAGTACCACTTGGCAAAATGCTAAGTGTATTTTGCCAAATGGTAAAGCCACGCTGTTGTCAACCATGACTCAGCATGAATGAGCAGGCTTGTCCGGGGCGGTAGAACCACTGTTTCATAGGAAATCGACGTGACTCTCACACAAATATTTGCTTCGGTGCGGGGATCGAACCCGTGGCTTCTCATTTCATATCCAGCGTCTAACCAACTGCGCCACGGAAGCTGTCAATAATTATTTGGTAATGAACATTCAACATCCAAATTACATTTGTAAAGAGCATCGGTGTTTCCACAGCAATTTAACTTAATCTTATCCATGTTCATGGACGGCAGTCGTAACTTACCATCAAGCGACCTGCTCGCTCGTTTGCCGTGAAATGCTATAAAAATAGACAATCAAAACGGACTAAAAACCTGTAGAATTGGTTCATACACACGTTCAAGTTCTTATAATATGGCTCTACCATTTTTTATGTTTTAAGGGCTTAATAACGTTTAAATAATTATTTTTATTTAACTTACTATGTAGTTAGAAATAATTAATTAAGGAGCGATAAGGGTCGCGACGGCGCAACTTATTTCGAACACGCAATGTGAACAAATCCCCGAATATCAATCATCCCAATTTTCAATAGGGGATGTCCCTGCATCGGGCGGGAATTTTCACGCCTAAACCACGATATCTATTACCAGGAGTGCATAAACAAACGGCGATGTAAACAGTCACAGTATAATAACATTTTCGAACAAATGAAGCATTAAATTTAACAGTCTTATTGAACATCTTATAGTATATTTAGGCTGTGTGATCGGTGTTTGGGAAGGTACGCATGCGCGATAAATTGGGGCCCTCCCTAGCCCGCCAGGAAAATTACCCTAGTTCGGAGAAAAAGCTGAGGATTGAAATTGAAATTGACTGTATTAGTTCAAGTAACAAAGAATTTTATAAGATTGCAATTGTTGTGAAATGGATAATATCTTTGTGAAATGGCAACGATTAGTATAAAGTTTTATATTTAGCTATTTTTTAAATTACGTGTGATACGAACACATTATACAAAGACTATAGTGTTGTAGAGCAACATAGACGCTTTGTCACAGACGGAAGTAGACAATAATTTATTATCAATTCAACCAACTCCTCCTATAAATGTAACTTTTGGATTTATTTCGTTGCGGGTTAAAGTAAGTTAGACATTCCCGGAGGCTTGCCGAGCTTCAATCCTCGGTGTCAATACAATACGTGCCACTGTTGATCCTGGCTTACAGGAGTGACAGTGGTAGGTGTGAGGGTGGGACAGTCTCCAGCCAAATTTTTATCACAAAACTTTTTACTCTCATTAAGTTAGGCAGCGACATTGTTGTGCTGGTCCCCTGGCACTACAAAGGTCCATGAGCAGCGGTAGCCGCTTACCATCAATCAGGAAACTAGCTCGTCTGCCTGTAAAGGCAATGAAACTAAAATACTTCTCGGACTAAATTACTTACCACATATATCCTTGCATTCTATATTACACTAACTGTCCCTGAACAAATATTATTTTGTGTATTAATTCACATATTATAAAAGCTATCTAGTTATGCATCAATAAACTCACAAAACGCGATACAATTGGTTAAATGTGATCTGATACTAGGTTTTCCCCTTTTTTTACTTATAAAGAAGCTCGCTACGCTCCAAGCACTAATTAGTCCGCCTAGAATTGATGTTCAATTCCCCGCTCAAATGTCAGTACCACATCTAAGAGATTTTATTACTTGCTCGAATCTCTACTAAACCTCGTACTACTATTTATCCTGTGACATTGTAGCCTGCTGGACGTTTATGCGTTCCTGGTACCAAGTTCAGATTATCCCGTGTTCAGCCCTCGTCCCGTGATTTCATTCACGGATACCACCCCTACAAAGGGATTAATGTCACAGATTCGTATGAAAACGTCGACCACAGCTTAAATAGGACATCATTGCTACTTTAGTTTGGCCTTTGAATTGTGATACCTGTAAATAAACCCATAAAATCTTATGTAGCCCATAAAGCTCTTGTATCGTTATATTCTCCTGGGACACTACATGAAATAATATAATTTTCAAAAGCAATATTCTCTACCCTACTAATAAAGATTATTAGAATTATTTCTAGAACCAAGTTGCCTATATTATTTTTAAGGGTTTTTATCATTTATTTTAGTATCGAAGAGAAAGTTCAAAATATAATTTACATACATGCAACAATAGTAAAAACATACATGCAACGTTCAGGCTACACATTTTTTTGTAAAAAATAAAAGACAATTAACATTTAAATATCAGTGTTCAATCGTCACGCCTATCTCACGCAGGCGCTCTGATTCTTTCCACCCTCTATCCCACAGATTAAATAAATTGCGAAGGTTTTGCTAGACTCACAGCTGGACTTCGGCGTTTGTTGCTTCGCTACGCCGCGTAAACATTTAACCTGTGACAGTGCACAGCGCTGCTGTTTTATGGCCTCCTAGTACATGGTATCGAGAAATCCACGTGGCTTGACGTTTCCCGCCACACCCTCTATTGATTTGTAGCAACCCTTCTGCGTTTGGTTACGAGGAGAACTGGTCTTTATCAACAAACGCTGTATTTTGTTTACTTTGAACTACATTAGACTGGTATGTGTTTACCTGGTATATCCAGACTGCAACCGAAAACGAAACCAGGTGGTAGTTTTAGAGATTTCAGATACAATGCAAACAAAAAATTCGTCGCAAAAATTGCAACGATTTTTTTTTGTATTCTTTTATCTAGCGTCGTGTTTTGGTTGTGTATATGTAGTTTTTCCTAAAATAATCCCTTTTATTTTTAACTAGCGACCCGACCCAGCTTCGCCCGGGTGCATATAGATTTCTGTACAACAATATGTGCGTATTATACATATAAACCTTCCCCTTGAATCACTCTATCTATTAAAAAAATCGCATCAAAATCGGTTGTGTAGTTTTAAAGATTTAAGCATACAAAGGCACATATGGACAGAGAAAGCGACTTTGTTTTATACTATGTAGTGATTATGCGACGAAACGCAAGGGTTTTTTATTATTGTTTTAATGTTTAATATTGTTTTATGTTGGTATTGTAAACGCACATTTATGAGAAATTAAACTGATATTATTATGAAAATTAAGTTAAAACAAAATCATTTTAACTTCAAATTTCTACACCTTGTTCTTTGCAAGGGTGGAGTATCCGAAATTAATCTCAGAAATTGCATTTTACTTCGGGTTACTACAATAAACAATTTTTTAAACCACAATAAATTTAATCGATAAAATAACATATTTAAACAATATGATTTTTTCTATTCATGTTTGTGTTATTATTCATCTTGGATTTGAACTCGCAACTACTGCACGAATATGTTGGATAACTTCAACGTGTCTCTCGACCGGGAGCGTGGCGTCTCCTGTAATCCGGCGCCTCGGAGGTCGGGCTCGGAGGATGCTTTGAGGTCGGGACTCACTGGTGCTGAGCGGCCATGTTGACTGGACGTCCGCACTAAGCCTGGTGTTAATATGGACCCCCCGGAGGAGTCTGGGGGATGCAGGTTCACTGAGGAGAGGCGAACCGGGCCAGGGGGGAAACCCAGCAGCCAAAAGTCTCCGCATCGGGCAGTAGTGGGATAGCGGCCGGGAGTGCGTTCTCAGTAACAGCCCGACCGACACGAGCAGACCAGAGCCTTTTTGCCACGCGTGCTCTATCTTTTAATTTACACGATTCTATAATAATCTAATTTATTGACCATCTGTTCAATTGTTGCAGTGAGTTATAATTCTCTAATCTTATGCACTCCTGCTATTTTAATTCGATAGGGTACTATCGATACTAATTAAAAACTAATTTACTCGTCCTTTTGGTCTTACTGCGGTGGATATAAATTGATTGTCTGAAGATCGTGGTAAAATCACCTAATGAGGCGTTTCAGGGGACTTCCTACCCTTGCAAAAAATAAGGTGTACAAAGTTAAAAATATTCTGTGCAATAAATATTACAATAAGCTAACTTAAATTTAATAATAATAACGGATACATTTCCCAAAAATGTGTTTTAATTTCCAATACCAACATCCCCACACACACCTACTATTCTTTGGAATGTTTGGCCCCGCCCAAGTGTCACGCAGGCGCCCTCTATCACTGATCACAGCCTAAAAACATTATGCAAGGTGTACTGGGCTGCTAGAGACTATACTACTAAAGATGAGGCTAGAATCTAACCTGTGACAGTTACATCTGCTATACGTTCATGCATCCCTGGTATTCAATTCAGTTTTTCTGTGTTCAGCCCTCACCCCGTGACGTCATTGAGTGTGAAACCACCCTGTGTAGGATAGGATTTTTTCCTCTAAAATTCCTGACAGAATACTAAACATTTATCAGTTTTCTTTTGGATTATTTTGTATTTAAACATTTTGTCCGTGGCAAAATTGTTTGAAATTATTATATTCTCCAAGTATGTTATTTTAATTGCCAACTTAACTTGAGTCCGAAATATATAGATTTCTTGGTAATTTCATGGTGGTAGGTCTTTCATATGTGAAAGGCCATCTGGGTGGGTACCACCGCAGTGTCTATTTCTCCCGTCAAACAGCAGTGTAAACGCACTGTTGTGTTTCGGGTTGAAGGGCATTGTAGCCAAAGTAACTACTGGACATATTGAGACTTAACATCTTATGTCTCAGGATGGCGAGCGCAGTGGAATGCCAAGCATTGCTTTGTAATTCAAGGTGTTGTTTGGTTTTGCTACTGTTCATGAGCGGTCGTATCGCTTACCATCAGGCGAACGGCATGCTCGTCTCGCCATTCAAAGCTATAAAAAAAAAATTAAAATAACTTTTTATGAAAATTATACTCTTGAGATATAATAACATTATTTATGCCTTAAACAGATCATTTAAAAATCTTATTAATTACGGACAAAAATGTAAGGTTTAATTAATAAGAATGTCAGATGCCCATTTTCATTACGGAGCGGAAATTTAAGATGAACATTTATTTATATTTAAAATAAAACACAAACGCTTTTTTCGATGATGTTTTATTTTAAGTTTCAAAAGTACCTAAAAAATTGCTGTTTTATTAGAACTAAATCAATCTATTGAAAAATTGAGTTAAAGTAGTGCATACTGCATAGCATGGATATCGGTATTATTTTCAATTGTTGCGTCTATTATTTACGCATGCGCCCTGAACTCCTCACACCCTCTTTCCACAGTTTAAATACATTTTGACGGGTATGCTAGCCTACTGCATGTCTCGTAACATTACGTCGTGCTAGTGTTTAACCTGTGTCTATGGACACTGCTGTTGTGTCATGAGCTCCTGGTACTTGATATCGGGTAATACACGTGGCTTGACGTTTCCCGCCACACCCCTTATTGATTTTGTGCACCTTCGATCAAATATACACTAGATACAACATGAGCGCTTAGAAAATGGCACCAAAAAAGAGTGCTTAAGCACTCTTTCGCCTTCAGTCACGCACCGACCGTTGCATCTAAAACGTCGTAAAACTTTAGACAATATTATTTGAAAAGCTACTTTAAGCTCCAGGCATAAGGTGGAATTTGTGTTAATATATTTGGAACATGTGATCTTTTTGTTTACTTTTTTTAATGTCATGCATCGGTGCCACTTTTTAACAGAACTTTTATAGGGAACTGTGTATCTAGTGTATATTTGATCGAAGTTGTGCACATACAACGAGCACACTTTGGCCGGATGGTACGGACGATTTATTTATTTGTTTATGTAATTATTTAATAATTTTTACACATGGATGTATAACGCCGGGGCTTAATGCAAAGGGCATTTTCTAACAGACAAATTTAAGGTAGTGCAGAGCAGTCGTATCGGTTACTATCAGGCGAACGGCTTGCTCGTCTCGCCATTCATAGCAATAAAAAAGCACACCAATCTATCTATGGTATAAGAAATATTAACATACCTACCATCACTGCCAGTACCTCATCTGGGTACACAAGCAATATAACTTTAAAATTAAAATGCAAAAAGTTGAGGGACGATTTGAGTTTCTCCATCCGTACCACAATTCGTACATATTATAGCTAGGATTTGAACTCGCATCTACTGCACGAATATGTCGCATAACTTCGACATGTCTCTCGACCGGGAGCCTGGCGTCTCCTGTAATCCGGCGCCTCGGAGGTCGGGCTCGGAGGATGCTTTGAGGTCGGGACTCACTGGTGCTGAGCGGCCATGTTGACTGGACGTCCGCACTAAGCCTGGTGTTAATATGGATCCCCCGGAGGAGTCTGGGGGATGCAGGTTCACTGAGGAGAGGCGAACCGGGCCAGGGGGGAAACCCAGCAGCCAAAAGTCTCCGCATCGGGCAGTAGTGGGATAGCGGCCGGGAGTGCGCTCTCAGTGCCAGCCCGACCGACACGAGCAGAGCTGAGTCTTTTGCCATTCAAGAACACAAATTATTAAATTATTAGTTTTATTTACTAGTATTTTTTTATTTTTATTTGTGGTCGTGTATTTCTCCCGTTACTTTAAGGCATACACGCGTCCACTTATCATTTTTATTTTTCGTCGGATAATTCCCTGCTAGTAATAGGAACCCTGGTATTGTGCGTAATCCGAAAACGTGACTTGTAATCTCACATATGCAAATAATATTTAAATCTTTCTTTGTACTACACCGCTTGTAAAAATAACTACCTAAATCATAATATCAGTTTTATTACCCCAACAAATGTTTTATTTTCCAATGTCAACAACGCCGATACATATTACCTTCTACTGTCTGCAAATGTGCTCCGCCCCCATCTCACGCAGACGCCCGAAGTCACTGATCACAGCCTAAACACATCATGCAAGGTGTATTGGGCTACTAGAAATTGTACTACGAAACGTGAGACTAAATTCTATCCTGTAACAGTTGTATCCTGCTATACGTTCATGCATTCCTGGTATAAAATGTAGTTTTTCTTGTGTTCAGCCCTCATTCCGTGAAGTCATTCAGTGTGAAACCATCCCTATAAACAAATTAACTTTATAAATTGATTGTATTATCCAATGCATACAACACAACTTAAACATTTGTCCGAACTGTGTAGCACCGTAACAAATTAACCTGTGGCAAAAACGCTTTACACATTATGCTATCCTAGTACGCTACTTCGATTCTCTGCGTGACGTGAGTCGTATTGGTTCTGTAGACTTCATTTACCTAGTTTATATTTATTATTATTATTGTCTGAAATATTAATAATAAAGCTTTAGTTCAGAAATCATTACAATATTGCATCTCTTAAGAAATACAATCACTATATAATAATCATTTCACACTTTAGACAATGAATTAGTAGTTAAAGACAGGTATAATAATATCATATTATTATCCAAGCATCAACAAGCAGCTTCGTACATCTCGAATAAAAATGGAAATAACTGGAAAATTTCTGTTTTGAATCCCCATAAAAAGGAATAAATAAAAGGACATTGTATGCAAAACGTTACAACAATTTTTTGAGACACTTCTCTTTCACTAAACCGTAACTTCTAAATATTTTACCTAAAATGAACCCTTGACGTCTAGAGCTTCTTTCAGTCGAACCAAATATGAACCTAAAAAACTTAACTAATGATAAGTTAAATAATGAATCGGGCATCGTATCTCTTTCTGACGCAGGCACCATCACCTCCTTCCAACCTTCTTTCACAGATCTTATTTGTTTAATACATTCCGTGGGTTTTGTTAGACTGAATGCGATGGTACGTTTCTTTGTGCCGGTGCAAACTGCTGCTGTTTTATGAACTCCTGGTACAAGATATCGGCAAAATCACGTGGCTTGACGGTGCCCGCCACACCCCTATTGATTTTGAACACACGCACCCTTAGGGTTGGGGCGATTATCTTCACAAAGAAATATCCCTAAAGTACACGTTTTTTGCTTACCTGCCTTTTGAGTGTTGTAACCGGTATTGGGTGTAAAGTATTAAGATTGTTATTATTTACTGTACATTCTTTATTGCAAGCTTATAAGAATAGTTTGTCTTGTCTTTTTTCTGTTATGTTTCGTCATTTTGCAGTCTTCGGTGAATGCATATTTTAAATGCGTTTTTACCAAGCTTGTATAAAAAATCATTTTTAATTTATACATTATAATATCCAATCACAAAACTTCAGTAAATTACAGAACACATTACGATTGATGTGGTACATAACATACAGAAAATACATATTATATATTATGTACACATACTATAACTATTAATTAACTAAATATTAACATTAAGAAAATACAAACCTTTGTTAATCATATTTATCTTTTGGCTGGGGTTTGAACTCACGTCTTGTCAATGAGTATGTTGTATAACTTCGACGTGTCTCTCGACCGGGAGCGTGGCGTCTCCTGTAATCCGGCGCCTCGGAGGTCGGGCTCGGAGGATGCTTTGAGGTCGGGACTCACTGGTGCTGAGCGGCCATGTTGACTGGACGTCCGCACTAAGCCTGGTGTTAATATGGATCCCCCGGAGGAGTCTGAGGGATGCAGGTTCACTGAGGAGAGGCGAACCGGGCCAGGGGGGAAACCCAGCAGCCAAAAGTCTCCGCAACGGGCAGTAGTGGGATAGCGGCCGGGAGTGCGCTCTCAGTAACAGCCCGACCGACACGAGCAGACCAGAGCCTTTTGTCACGCACACATTATATTTTTAGTTAATTAAATTATAATGAAATTAATTATATTTTAAGTATAACGCAGTAGAAAGACAGAATCATCATCCTGATTATTGTGCTGATTCTGATTATTGCATTCAATATTGCCCTCGATTTTTAAACATATCGAAATGCTATTCTAAATTAATACACTTTTAGTATTGTGTGTGGTCTAAAATACCGTACAAAATGAGATCTTTCACTATTCTGTTTCTCCACACAACTTTTCTCGTTGGAATTCTGTGTAATTTCACTGTCATCTTTGGTAACTGTAATAGTCTTAGAACAATAACTGTTGTAGAAACAATGACTGCACACAAACTATGTAGTCATTGCTCTACATGGGATCTACTGTTATAAATATAAACATAATATTTCTCATCATAGTCCATTCCAAAACTGATATTTTGACTTAGTTACTTACGTAGAGGGTGCTTATAAAAATAAATAAGTAATAAAAATTATAGGAAGTGTTATAGAATTTTATCGGTCATTCAAAAATAAAAATAAAAATACGCGGTCACAAATAAAACTAAAAATACAATAATTTCTGTTCTTGAATGGCAAAAGACTCAGGTCTGCTCGTGTCGATCGGGCTGGCACTGAGAGCGCACTCCCGGCCGCTATCCCACTACTGCCCGATGCGGAGACTTTTGGCTGCTGGGTTTCCCCCCTGGCCCGGTTCGCCTCTCCTCAATGAACCTGCATCTCCCAGACTCCTCCGGGGGATCCATATTAACACCAGGCTTAGTGCGGACGTCCAGTCAACATGGCCGCTCAGCACCAGTGAGTCCCGACCTCAAAGCATCCTCCGAGCCCGACCTCCGAGGCGCCGGATTACAGGAGACGCCACGCTCCCGGTCGAGAGAAACGTCGAAGTTATCCAACATATTCGTGCAGTGGTTGCAAGTTCGAGTCCCAGATAACATTTAAGAATGCGAAGACTAGTTGCTGAAATTATATTTTTGTATTTTAGTACTTTAGTCAGAAATGACATGAATGAAATTGGTTAGGTAGTAGGTTTTTATTTGTTGCTCCTACTTCGATATTTTAATTTTTATTCTGTGATGCATTTTTCCCGTCCATTTAACGAGTTTTTTCTGAGGGTTACGAAACTGCTTAGCTTCACCGGCAAAGGGGAGAAACTTTATTGTAAGCATTCCTTTTGTGTGAGTTTGCACAAAGGAAATTGTACGTTAGTTGAAAATGATTACAATAATATTGCAAGTTTCGACTACAAGGGCTTCGTAAAATAACAATCCTAATATTACTTTGAACCACAAATTGATACCATGTACGAGTATATAGCAAAACAATGTATGATAGCAAAATAATACAATACTGTATCAGCCTATATATGTCCCACTGCAGGGTACGGGCCTCCTCTACAATCAAGAGTATGATTGAAAGAAGTTAGGCCATATAGTCCACTACGCTGGCCTAGTGCGGGTTGGCGGACTTTACATACCATAGCAATTTTTATTTTAAATCGCTATGGTAAGCAGATTTCCTAAAGTCGTTTTCCTTTACCGTTATAGTGCGTGGTGATTGACTATCAATACATCATGACTTCGAAAAGTCAGAGGCGTACCCTGGGATTTGAACCTGCGGCCACCGTGAGCACGTTAGCAGCCGCCACTGGTCCGTTTACCAACAGGCCACCACCCAACAATAAACAACAGAACAATAATGGTGGATATTAAAAGAGTAGAGTTATTTTTATTAAGATAGCCACCCATGCCGACCCGCCCAAGCGGTGGTTGCTGTCCATGCACAAAATCAATAAGGGGTGTGGCGGGAAACGTCAGGCCACGTGTATTACCCGATATCAAGTACCAGGATAACATAACACAGAAGTGGTGTGCAACGTCACAGGTTAAATGTTAGCACGACAAAACGTTGCGACTCATGCAGTAGTCTAGCAAAACCCTTGCAATGTATTTAAGCTGATATGAGTGGGGGAAAGACTCAGAACGCCTGCGTGAGAAATAAACGCGATAATTGATTGCTTGTCTTTAAAAATAATATCTATAAATGTGCTACTTAAAATTACATTGATTTTCAAGTTCTCCTTTTGTTGGATATTAAAATGAAATACTTTAGTTGAAGAAAAGCTACCGCGGCATTAATATGATAAATATTATTTTGTACAGAAGAAATAGTACGGTTATATTTACTTTTCAAAGTTGAAATGGACTCCAATCATATTTTTCTTCCAAGATCCATAACACTTTCAAAAATATTTGATATATCATATTATAAATAAATTATTATAGGTATACTTTATCGAGAATAAAATTTTGTTTAAAGTAATTTTATAAAATTATCAGGATTCCTTTTCTACAGAACCAATATTTACGGCTGACGTCATGTTGGCGCTTGAATTAGAGTACTAGGAGAGCATAATAAAGTAGGGCCCTTTTGCTATAGACTAAATTGTTACATACGAACAACAAACGACTGTCGGGAATCTGATACATGTTTAATATTTAATGTGTTACGTTAAAAACCTTCATAGCTCCGGTTGGTTTCACACTCAATGTCTCAGGGTGAGGGCTGAACACTAGAAAAACTGAATTTAATACCAGGGATGCATCAACGTATAGGAGGGTACCAAAGTCACAGATTAGATAGTAGACTGATGTTTGGTAGTATAATTATCCAGGAGCTCAGTTCACCTTGCATGGTGTATTTAGGCTGTGATCAATGACTCGAGGCGCCTGCGTGACATGTAGGCGGGGCGTAACGTTCCAGACATTAGTAGTGGGTACACATGTGGATGTACATATATTGGCCTTATTGACAGAAAAAAAATATATTTTTAAATTCAAAAAAAATTTGCTGGGCTAATAGAAAAGGATGCAACATGTACGACGTGACGTGATTCTCCATAAGATGCATGCGTGCGAAAGAGAAAACAAGTATCCACACCACACTATTAAAAATACTAACACCTGAGTCATTTTACTACCCATTTAGGGGCTGTTTTTGAATTTACGTTTTTGTAAGCGATATTTTTCATGAATCATTAAATTATGATCAAAATTAAACCTTGAACACATTCCTATTGTACAAGGTGGTACAAAACAGTTCAAGAGATATGTTAATTACTACAAAGGAAATAATAATGGTGTCAAAACTAGCATACGTGTAGCAAAAGGATCGGGTCTGCTCGTGTCGATCAGGCTGCTACTGAGAGCGCACTCCCGGCCGCTATCCCACTACTGCCCGATGCGGAGACTTTTGGCTGCTGGGTTTCCCCCCTGGCCCGGTTCGCCTCTCCTCAGTGAACCTGCATCCCCCAGACTCCTCCAGGGGATCCATATTAACACCAGGCTTAGTGCGGACGTCCAGTCAACATGGCCGCTCAGCACCAGTGAGTCCCGACCTCAAAGCATCCTCCGAGCCCGACCTCCGAGGCGCCGGAATACAGGAGACGCCACGCTCCCGGTCGAGGGACACGTCGAATTTATACAACTCATTCATACACTAGACGTGAGTTCGAGTCCCAGTTGTTATTCAATGAATAAAGTTTTTATATTGCTACAAGGTCTTTTTGCATTCTTGTTACTGATGCAGAACTGCATTCTTTTGGCACACTGTGGCAATGAAAGGAAATACATACTTAACAGAAACTATTCCTTTAATAAGAATAGACGACTATTTCGATATTAAAATTAGTTTTGGCTCAATTAAGTTTTGTGTTTTATTGCTTAAATTATTTCTCATGTTACATATTGAAATAAAACTAATGATTATGTATTTTATTGTCGCGGATTTTTTTTTATTTCCAGCTTCGATAACTTTGTACTTGAGTCGACACCGCCCCGTGACCACGAGATATGTAAAGTAATAGACTTACAATTGCCTGTATATAGTACAGATGTAATTTTTAAGCAAGACATTCTGCTGACATTCTAAAAGACGTCTTTAATCTTTGTCTTTAAACCTATGAAATTAAAGAGCTCTTATGACAAGTCAATACACATAGCACTTAATCCTCTATATACAAAATATTTTCTATGCTTAGTATTATTAATATTACTTACTCTTACTTTAAGTTATTTAATAATTTTATTTATTTATTTATTTACTGTGGTTCATACAGAAGTAAAGAAACGGCTTTGCTGTCGTGATTTGGTCGGTTAGTTAAATTACCAGAGGCCCATATTGCATATCCCTATTTTTCTCACATAGGTTCTTTATTTTTATTTAATGATATTAAAGTTTACAAAACTTCAATCAAAGATCAATAAAAAAAATTCCCCGAAATTCATTTTATATCCGAAAGGCACATGGCAATTGTCTATTCATTAATTTGCTGTTTTTTGCAATATCTTGGTGAAGGATAAATCTTAGTAGTGAGATTTAAAGACCACGTAAAGCTTCGGGAATAATTTTATACAGAACGTGAATTAGAAAATTCTGTACCACAGATTAGATGGCGACATCTATTAACAGTGCATTACTGGCAAGTGACAACTACATATTGCAATGTATTTAAGCTGTGTTCAAGCATACACTTAGGAAAATCGAAGAGCCTGCTGGGCAAAACTGAGATAGCTTCAAAATGACGGCGTTATGTTTTTCGAAATCTGTGTTGATATCGATTGTACCTTAGTAATAAAAAAATCTTAAATGACGTCACGGTACGAGGGCTGAGTATGAGAAAACTGACCTTTAGTACTAGGAGTTCATAAGCGGGTAGTAGATATTTCTTTACACAGGATATATATTAGTGCAGAGATCGTAAACTCCGGTTTGAGTGCTCTGAGGGAATATTGTGTAAAATATCTAAGCTGTGACCAATTCCTGAAAGGAATAGGACACCCGTGTGAACGACGGGACGATACATTGATTGAACTTAACAAATGGGCAAATAGGTGTAATATTGAAAATAGACCAAAATATAGTTTATCTATAGGTTTGATTATTATTAATTATTATTTAATTTACTCAAAATTTAGCGGTTAATTTTATTATAAATACTTACACTCTTAATCATAGACAGACTCAAAACCTAATTTAGTTATTAAATATTTCGTTTCTTCGCTGCAACTGAATTCAAAGTAGTTCCGAAGGGCCAAACTATAGTGTATTATTTATGGCCCAAATATTCGATAGCTAAAATAGGTTTTAAATCTGTCTATGAATAAGGCCGTAATTATATCTATTGCTAATCTTATATTTGTCATTAAGTCACAAACATAGCATAGGCGAAACATTGATTCACGCCGCGCTTTTTAAACTAGCACCAATACTAGGAGTCCATAACGTTTGAAGAGTGTTACACACATTTTTGATCACATTGTGGTATTATTAGTACTAGTATTACGAATTATGTTTCTCTTAATTCACTGAAAAATAGTAGCTTTCTAAAATAATAATATTTTAGTAGCGTTACGAAGTCACAATCACATCATATTTAAATCCATTCAATTTAATACTTGGAGATGTATTATGATTAATTATTTTTGAAACAGTTCAGAAAATTCTGATTATAAATAAAGTATAAATTATGTCTTTTTTATCATTCAAAGAACAGCTAAGTATTTAATTAATATCATGCATGTCCAAGAAACAAAATACTAACAAAAAGTTACAATATTTTAAATTAAGATTCAAGAAAATGTTATAATCGTAGAAAGGAATCTACCTTGTGGGTACTAGGAAGACATGAAGTAGTTAAATAACAAAGCCGCCATGAAAATTGTTTATGTTTCCGAAGCTCAATACCAGGAGGGCATAACATTATAGGAACATACAATAGCCTGCCACAGCATAAAAAACAGTGACAATATTAAGTACGAGGGCAGACAACGAAGTTGAATTATTCTTCGGCGAATTTATTTAGTCTATGGTGAAACTAGAATTATATTAATAGTACTAGCTGTCGGGCCCGGCTTCGCCCGGGTGCAGATAGTTTTTGAGTCCAATCCACATCAAGAACATATTATTTCGCGTGTCTACTAACTATATTTCCCGCGTGCCGTCGACTATATTTCCCTTCCGTAGGAGAGGACATCCCGTGCCAACAATTTGAATTTGAAAGAGTAGAAAATATGTATATTTGGTTTCCTGACTCATCCCACGGGAACACTACATTTTTCGGGATAAAAAGTAGCCTATGTGTTAATCCAGGGTGTCAGCTATCACTATACCAAATTTGAAAGAGTAGAAAATATGTATATTTGGTTTCCTGACTCATCCCACGGGAACACTACATTTTTCGGGATAAAAAGTAGCCTATGTGTTAATCCAGGGTGTCAGCTATCACTATACCAAATTTGAAAGAGTAGAAAATATGTATATTTGGTTTCCTGACTCATCCCACGGGAACACTACATTTTTCGGGATAAAAAGTAGCCTATGTGTTAATCCAGGGTGTCAGCTATCACTATACCAAATTTCATCAAAATCTGATGAGCCGTTTTTTCATGAAAGAGTAACAAACATCCATACATCCATACTTACAAACTTTCACCTTTATAATATAGTAAGGATAAAATTGTTTACTTCAATTTATTCGTCTCGTTTAATGAATAATAGACAAGACGTATATACAAGCGTACGTAATAGACAAGCGTAGCATCTGACGTCATACAAACATAGTGAATAGCTAACATTGCAGGACGGCTATGGCTGCAGACGACTTCCAAAAAGTCGATTTGGAGATCACTGGGGGAGGCCTATGTTCAGCAGTAGTTTTATTGCTAAATATAGAGAAAGAAAATAATCAGAATGAATCAAAAACAAGAAAATAACGTTAACCTTAAAAACAATTAAGAACCCCAAGTCTAGACGAGAAGCAACACGTAAACTGGTTTTTAGTACCAGGAGTACATGACTGTACGGGAAGTTGCTTGGTCACAGATTAACTAACAATAGAATATTGAATACTACCATTTTCAGTACGTTAACTAAAGCAGCCCCAAATATTTAGACTGTGTGAATATTGTGACGACAATGCTATCTAAGAAATTAAAGCGCTCGCATGATTTGAAGCGATATTTTACATACGCACTAACATTTCTCATCGTAATTTTTGAAATAAGCAATAGCCACATGGGTGGAATCGCTTATCGTCACGAAAAAAATTGTGCATGGCAAGTACATGATTTAGAACACTTTGGCATACTCATTTTAATTTTTTTATGTTTTTGTTTATGTAGTGTAAAATTAATTTACCACTACTAGTTACTAATTTAGAATAAGTTATTCATAAAACAACGTTGTTTAGAGAAAGATGACATAAATGAAAAAAATCTTCATAAATACACATTATTGTTACCCTACTTTATACAATATTAATTCGAGTAGAAACTTCTAAATCTAATCCTTACTATATTATAAAGGTGAAAGTTTGTAAGTATGGATGTATGGATGTTTGTTACTCTTTCATGAAAAAACGGCTCATCAGATTTTGATGAAATTTGGTATAGTGATAGCTGACACCCTGGATTAACACATAGGCTACTTTTTATCCCGAAAAATGTAGTGTTCCCGTGGGATGAGTCAGGAAACCAAATATACATATTTTCTACTCTTTCAAATTTGGTATAGTGATAGCTGACACCCTGGATTAACACATAGGCTACTTTTTATCCCGAAAAATGTAGTGTTCCCGTGGGATGAGTCAGGAAACCAAATATACATATTTTCTACTCTTTCAAATTCAAATTGTTGGCACGGGATGTCCTCTCCTACGGAAGGGAAATATAGTCGACGGCACGCGGGAAATATAGTTAGTAGACACGCGAAATAATATGTTCTTGATGTGGATTGGACTCAAAAACTATCTGCACCCGGGCGAAGCCGGGCCCGACAGCTAGTATAGTAATAAAATCCTTTGATCGCGCCGCCCTCACCGCTGCGCCGCCGCAAGCGCAAGTACAAAGCGTGCCGCCGCGCCGCGCCGCCCGCTCCCGCACCGCCGACACCTTCCAGGGATCGTACCTTCCTCAGTCGTGCGAAATTCGGTACCGAGTGACGTTGTATGAAATTATTTTGGTTATTGGTTAGTTTCTAGCGGTCAAAATGAGTGATTACACGAACAGTGAGTATGTGACAATAATGACATGCTATGTTCGATCCAATGAAAACTTGGGTCATGCAAGAAGGATGTTTGCAGAACATCTGCAGTCTTTGCGTAGGAATGGTACCATGAATGATGAATCCACGAGTTCCCAGCACAAGAACTATTTTAACGACTTATCCGGGGCTACTCGATAATGGTAAGTTCAGACTTCCTAATCATGCAAGAATCCGTGACCTTCGACAGCGAAATCGTCCATTCTCGACTTTATTAAAACGTTTAAATAAAAACATATGCAGCTTTTTCTAAGGTAGTAGGTACGTTATGAAAATAATAATGTAAATCTTAACAACTTAGCAACAACTACATTTACTTAAATGATCCTAACACACTAAAATTCTAAATAAATCAAAATGTTATATTTAGAGTAATAATACCGATAAATAGGCGCAAAGTAAGTTCAAGGTCGATGCGCGACAGTCAGCTGTTGTGTGGCGTGACTCATACACTCGCGCGCCTGAGTATTGACATGTCGTTGCACTTTTAAGTGTAGGGTGATTTAGATAATATGTGTTTTGGGGACATCTTGTACTGATGTTGTTTATGGGGTAGTTTGTAGTTTTTAATGAAAAATCTCGTATATAACGTTAATGTCACATACACAATACACTATTAAATTTTCCGGACGATAAGCGATTCCACCCAGTATTTAACCAACTTTAAAAGGAGTCTCTAAATTCGACCTGTGTGAAGTTTGTATATCCAACGCTTTCTCAAACAATACTGATCCAATTAGGCTTTCATGTTTAATTAAATCAATTAAATCAATTCCGCGATAAAATCCGTAAATAATACTTTTATTTCAATGTGTAACATTCGCGTAAATCTAAGAAACCATTGGCTTTCATGGTTTTCATTATTACGATTTTCCTACACGAGTACAGTGTACTCGTATTATCTACGATTACGATTCACGTTATGTATCCCGCATGAGCATATGGCTTGAAAACAAGACAAGCTAAGTACTTGCATCCCTGTGATAGTGTTTTCATTCACTGATTTTAAAACTAAGAATGGGCCCGTCAGTACGTTTGTTGTTTTAACAAAATGACCGTGAAAATTGCTCTAAAATAAATATTAAATTAATTTAATACATTTCTTCTAAACGGTGGTAAAAATATAATATTATCTTAATTTTTATTAAACTTTCTGTCATAATACATGCAAAGAATTTTCAAAATCGTTGCGAGCGACGACCAATTTCAGTAACGCTCCACTAGAGATGCACTGAAGCGGGCACACCACTGAAGTCGGAACGCGCTTTCCGCCTTGTCCATATATTTATGTCTATTCATTGAAGATTCTTTTGTTTCCAGAAGCGTACTAATGGTAATCGACCTCTGGCAGTACGAGACCGGCACGTGGCCCGGGTTCGTGATCATCATAGACTTGGAAAAGGTGACACTGTCTCATCTCGCCAGGCTGGACGTGCAGACAGTACAGCAGTTCCTTTACTACCTACAGGTAATGTAACTCTTTGATATAAGTAATTTAACTCTTTGATATTGGTACTTATGCAGCTGGCAATCGCCTTGCAAATTGTCATTTATTTGGAAATAAGATAATCCATACATACATACTACGATCTTATTCATGAATAGTTTTTAAACCTACTTTAGTCTTCGAATGCTTTGTCTCGTTCGCTCAAACTAAATTCAAAAGTCGTTCGAAAGAGACAACACATTGGAGAACTAAAATAGGTTTATATATTGTCTATGAATGAAGCCGTAAGTATGTTGGTGTTGATGTCACGGTGTTCACGTACTAGTTGACTACGAGTAAGTTAATTAGTTCCTAATTTGGACTACACTGTCTACCAGAAGATGCGAGACGAGCATACCATTCGTCTAATGGTACACAACCGATCATGGACAGAAGAAAAACCAAATAGTGCCATGAATTACAAAGCAACGTTTGGCTTTCCACTGGGCTCGCCAACCTGAGACATAAGATGTTATGTCTAATTATGTCCAGTAGTTACTTTGGTTATAATGTCCTTCGAAACGGAACACAACAGCGCATTTACACTGCTGTTTGGCATGATAAATATTCATTGCGGTTGTACTTACCAAAGCGGCCTTTCACATATCACAGACTACTACCAGAAACATTATATTAATCGCTGGTAAGAAAAGGGTTTATTCCACAAATATGGCCCATTCAAATATTGAACTGACTAAATACGGCACGACCTATGTCGACAAGAGAAAATTGTTTCTCACACGTCATAATATATTCTAGATAGTCTAGATAAAATATCACTTACCAATAAATGCAGTGAAGTACCACGCCTGTAAAAAAAAAAACTATTTAAAATATGATGCCTTAGTCTCACAGTTCTAATGTTTAATTCCAGGAAGCAATGTTGGTAAAACTCAAAGGCCTGCACTTCCTCAACGCGCCGTCGTTCATGGACCGTCTCATGATGATCCTCCGGCCGTTCATGAAGAAGGAACTCCTAGACATGCTCTCCATCCACCAGATAGGTTCCAAGACCTTGGACAAGTTCGTCCCCATGGAGGCTCTGCCTAAGGAGGCTGGTGGACAGTACAAGTCTTTTGAAACTGCTAGAGGTTCGTATTAATGCCAAGACAAATTTTTGTTGAAGTTATGTATATTGCACTGCTATGAGAATTATATTGAGGCATTATGCTCCAAAAATCTAAACACTTGGTAGGATTTAGAACTTGGTAGGAAGAAGAAAATTAGACGCCATTGTATGTACTTTTATGTTTTGTGTTGTTTTTTTTTTTTCATTTATAATTAATTGCTTCATATATAATTGAGTGATAGAGAACTATGATGTCAATATAATTAATTTATTTGTATCTTCTCATTTCCAGATGACGTATTAGCGAAAGTCCAGGGTAGTCCAGGGTACTTCGCAGAAGAGAACAAAAAGAGAGTGAAGGAATCCGTACGACCAGGCAAACCAAAGACGATCACCGACATCTTCGGCGGCATTGAAGGCTCCTTTAAGAAACTGGAAATTGATTAATCATTTCTATAAGAAAAAATCATATTCATACAGAATGATTTCTTAGATTTACGCGAATGTTACACATTGAAATAAAACGATTATTTAAGGATTTTATCGCGGATTTAGTTTAATTTTTTAATTTCCCCACGTTTCGATCACTTTACAGCTTTCATTGTCACGGGGCGGATTGAGGTATTAGTCATCCGCTCAGTGACTGTTACAATTAAACTACTCTTATTTTGAAAATATTTAATTAAAAACTTAATTTAAATAGAGAAATTAAAAAATGGAAAAAATAAACCAAATCCGCAATAAAATCCGGAAATAATCGATTTATTTCAACATATTCATATAGGTTTAAAACCTATTTTAGCTATCAAATGTTTTATTATCTTCACTCAAAATGAGTTCAAAACTCGAGCATGTTTTGTTTAATTTCTATGAGAAAAGAAGGCTTCTTATAATATTATCCATCCTAAGGTTGTCTGTAAGAAATCGCCTAGGGCGATAAGACCGCCAAATGCACTCCTTAATTTTATTTGTAAAATATTGTATGCTTTTTGTTCTTTTTTGTGTGCTGTAAAGATTAAAAATAAAAATATAAAAAAAGGGAAGAAACATTTGTTAACTAAAATAGATTTTAAAATTATCTACGAATTAGGTCGAAAGTTTTTTACGTTTTGACAATTGTATTAGGTATTTTGTAAATGTTAAGCCATTTTTATAATTATTTTAGTTTAATGTATTAAATATAAATTTATTGCTCAATTTATTTTATTTGACTCTCTTTTCTTTTGAATTGTATGGGTATAAATTCAACTCAACGTTACTGCGGCGCTTTAAACTGCCCATCTCATTGCTTTGAGTTTGAAAGAGTATCAAATATATTTAAATTCTTTGCTCATCCCACGGGAACACTACATATTGTCGGGATAAACAGTAGCCTATGTGTTAATCCAGGGTGTCAGCTAGCTACATGCCACAACAAAATTGGTTTGAGCGTGAAGAGGACACACAGTTTTTGAAGTACAATTTTTTTTATTGCTATGAATGGCGAGACGAGCATGCCGTTCGCCTGATGGTAAGCGATACCACCGCTCATAAACAGTAGAAAAACCAAACAATACCTTGAATTACAAAGCAATGCTTGACATTCCACTACGCTTGCCATCCTGAGACATAAGATGTTAAGTCTCAATATGTCCAGTAGTTACTCTGGCTACAATGCCCTTCAACCCGAAACACAACAGTGCGTTTACACTGCTGTTTGACGGGAGAAATTGAAAATTGACCCATAAATATTGTAAATATGAAATGTTTAATCAATAAACCATTTTATTGTTAACACACGGCCATATTCATAGACAGTTTTAAACCTATATTAGTTAGCAAATGTTCTGTCCTTTCGTACGACATTTGAATTCAATTTGAGTGAAGAGGACAAAACATTCTCTAGATAAAATAGGTTATTAAGCTGTCTTTGAATGAGGCCAACAGTCTTCGATCAAATATACACTAGATACACAGTTCCCTGTAAAAGGTCTGTTAAAAAGTGGCACCGATGCATGACATGAAAAAAAGTAAACAAAAAGATCACATATTCCAAATATGTTAACACAAATTCCACATTATTCCTAGAGCTTAAAGTAGCTTTTCATATAATATTGTCTAAAGTTTTGCGACGTTTTGGAAGCAACGGTCAGTGCGTGACTGAAGGCGAAAGAGTGCTTAAAGCACTCTTTTTGGTTCCATTTTCTAAGCGCTCATGTTGTATCTAGTGTATATTTGATCGAAGCCAACAGTATTTATTGTAACAGATATGTAATGCAGCACGTTTTCTATACTAAAAATAATATTCTTATATTTTGTTACTATTAAAAATATTGTGTTTATATGAATATCACGAGACTATAAAGAATTATTTACTACGACTGCCTCGGTGGTGCAATGGTGCTACGGTACGATTACAATGCTGAGGTCTCGAGTTCGAATCCGGGGTCAGGCAAACTTATATTGGATTTTTCTATTAATTATCAGCTGGAGTCTCGAATTTGTGCCCGTTATGGCGATAGGCTCGCCCCCTAGCACATCAATTTTATGGCAATACCTAAAAGGGTATCCTGGTTGCATCTCCTACCTGCCTACCCCTTCTGGGAAAAAAGAGTGAGTATATACAGGGTATATCAAGACTGCTACCGAAAGCGAAGCCGGATGGTCTTAGTAACTTAAACGCAATGCAATTTAAAATTTCGCAAAGCAACGCGACAATTTCTTTTTTTTTTTAAACATCGGCGTGTTTGGGTGGTAGATACATGTTTTTTTTTTCTAAAATAATAGTGTACACCCGTTTATTTTTGTAGAAGCTATGGTGCGCAAGGGTTTAAATTATTAGATTATCAAAAACTATGGATTATGTGTTATTTATAAAGATAGCTATTTATTCTCAAATAAACAATATATTAGTAATATTACTTCAACCACAACTTCAACAATACACACACAAGTACGACTGATATTTCAATCCAACATAATCATGGAATGATCGATTGATATATCGTAATTTAGATTAAAGATTACATTTTTATATGTAATGTTATGGAAGACGAAATATAATGATGAATCATTTTATTTACATGGACTTTGTACCTATTACGTATTTTATAGCATTGTTTTCGAGGAAGGTTGTTAACTTATAATTGAATTTTTCCAGAATTCGTTTGAAATACTTGTCTAAATTTTACAACACCGCGACGAGGGATATTACAGACTAAAAAACCTGAAACATTTGCATTACCCTACTCAGAACAATAACTAAAGGACTGTCAGAACTATGAATAATGCATTGTTCTGACCCTTCTTGTTTTATTTTAGTTTTTCTTAGTGTTCTTGCAACGCAATAAACAAACCGTATCTGTTGAAAATTACAGCTCAATCTAGATTAGTAAAATATCAACATGAGAAAATCGTCTCATTATACAATACAGTTTATCAATATAATCTCAATTGTTGGTTAAAGAAATGTGGGAATATGACAACGTAAACTTGAGTGTCGATATATAAACTCTCATTATTGTAACTCTTTGGCCACAGGACGTTCACTGCTGAACATAAGCCTCCCCCAAAGCATGTCCACATTGATTTGTTGTAGCTATTAGCTAAACTGTCCGTATCAGCCCATCTACGTCCCACAGCAGGGCACGGGCTTCCTCTACAATCGAGAATACGATTGAGAGTGGTTAAGCCATATAGTCCACTACGCTGGCGTAGTGCGGGTTGGCGGACTTACATACCATAGAAAATGCTATGGTATGCAGGTTTCCTCACGATGTTCTCCTTCACCGTTATAGTGCATGGTGATTGACTGTCAATGCACAGATGACTCTGAAAAGTCAGAGGTGTACCCTGGGTTTCGAACCCGCGACCACCGTGAACTTGCTGGCAGCCGCGTCTGGTCCGTTTACGTGTCGGAGTATAGAATAACCCCCTCTGATAGCACCTCTGCCTACCCTTTCTGGGAAAGAGGCGTTAGTTTATATATGTCTGTATGAAATGAACAAATGCATAATTGATAACTAAATTGTCAATGGAAATAAAAACATATTTTTTTTATTATAATATCTGTATTGTAACTAAAAATTTCCTTACCAACAACAACACAAAGAACTTTAGTATAACAAAAATATCAAATGAAGATATCGTAAAAACGACTATCAAAGAAATAAATATTAAAGTAGTAGACCAGTGGCTAAACATTAGTATGTACATCATACTATAGCTAGCACAAACATATGTTGATTATAAAATTTCAACTTTTGACCGTCGAGAGGCCGCGGGTTCGATCCCCGCATCGAGAGAAATATTTGTGCGGCCAACAATTATTTCTTTCGGGTCTGGGTGTTTGTGAGGCCGAAAAATTCCTTGTAGTTCCTGATACCCACGACACAAGACCCGATCTTAGTGTGGGGTCAGGACTATGTATTTGACTGTTGGGTGTTATTTATTTATGTATAAATACATCTTCTTCACCAGATGTTTTGTTGCTACACAAACTTCATTATACTTTTTCATACAATTGATTAAGTTATACTGGCAGCCCGGCCCAGCTTTGCCCTGGTGCAAACAGATCTCTCTACAATAATACATATGTTTCATACATATAAACCTTCTTCTTGAGTCACTAAATCTATTAAAAAAACCGCATAAAAATCCGTTGCGTAGTAGATCTCAGCATGCATAGGGACAGACAGATAGCCGGAAACAACTTTCTTTTCTATGTATTGATGACCTCCTCGATTTGCTTATTTACTAATTCATTTCTGAAAATAAAAAGTACACAAATGTAAGTATACAAGTTACCAAGTAATTAAGTGTACTGAGTAACTAATTTTTGGGAGTAGTTCTCTCAAAGGTGAAACGCTGCCGGGTAGGTTCCGCCGCAAGGTCTATTTCTCTCGCCAAACAGCAGTGTAAATGCACTATTATGATCCGGTTTGAAAGACATTGTAGCCAGAGTAACTACTGGACATAATGAGACTTAACATCTTATGGTGAAAATGGCGATCGCAGTGGAATGCCAAGCATTGCTTTGTAATTCATGGTGTAGTTTAGTTTTGCTACTGTTCACGGCGAATACCACGCTCGTCTCACCATTCATAGCATTAAAAAAATACAATTTAGATAATAATTTAACACAAAACAATTCTCACCAAGCACCATCCAGTTCAAAATTGAAACAATAACTAAAAACTCTGCTATTCTAACATAAACATTGCAATCTGCAGAGTATAGGTACAAACTACAAAGCATCACAAATAATTCAGGTTTTTTTCTCACGATTATGTTTAGGAGAACCCATCGAATATAAAAATAAGCAATCAAAAGTTACGCGACAACATTAAATTTTATCAGATAGATTATTGATACCGATAGCAAACGACATAAATTAACATTCATTGATGTGAATACACATTTCAAATGTGTTAGTAATGAGAGTACGATCAATATGTCATTTGAAAACAAAGTGATTGTTATTACCGGAGCGAGTTCGGGAATAGGTGCGGCTACCGCGAAACTCTTTGCATCGGAAGGAGCCAATCTATCTCTCGTGGATATAAACGACGAACAGCTAAAAATAATAGGCGACGAAATCTCCAAAACTGGTAAAGCTCCTCTACTGATCACAGCCAACGTTGCCAAAGACGATGACACGAAAAGAATTGTTGAGACAACAGTAGACGCATACGGAAGGATTGATGTTTTAGTAAACAATGCTGGGATTTTACGATTTGGCAGTATACTAAGTGGGAACTCAGTGAAAACTTTCGACGAACTAATGAGTGTTAATTTACGATCTGTTATATTGCTGACACATGACGCTGCACCACACTTAGTCAAGACACGAGGAAACATCGTCAACGTATCAAGTGCTGCTGGTTCGAAAACACCCTCTATTGCCGATTTGGTGCCATACAGCGTTTCCAAGATTGGAGTAGATCATTATACTAAAGGAGCTGCTTTGGAATTAGCAGAGCATGGTGTAAGAGTTAATTCTGTTAGTCCAGGCCCAGTGAGAACTAATTTAATGAAGACTTCGGGTGGGGCTGGCACTAAGAAAAGTAGTGGATTTCCATTGGGCAAAATGGCTGAGCCTGAAGAACTCGCTGAGATAATCGCCTTCCTGGCCAGTGATAGGGCTAAAAGTATAACAGGTTCGGTGTACGTCTGTGATAATGGGATGTTGTTGAAATAAAACGGAATGCTGACCATGTCAGTCTTTTTTCTAATATTCTTCATATACGTATTAACCTTAGAATTGTGCTATATTACGGTGCACCTCTCTGTGAAATTGTGTGTATATATATGGTAGTTTATGTTTAATGCGGTTCATAATCCAAAGGACATAAAAATGAATGTCAGACTTCTCTCAAGAATTTCAAAGATACGTAAACCTATCCTTTCTCTCTCCTTTCCCTTATCTACATCCAAAGGTTGCCTGTAAGAGATTGCCTATGGTTGCCCATTGTACTTACATTAAATATAGCTATAATTGTTTTGTTTTTCTTTTGGTGTATATATATTGTATATAATAATAAAATAAATAAATAACACGCCACGGAGGTTGTCAAAACATATGTATATTGTATGTAAAAAAAGGCACATAAATAAACCACAGCACCAAAGCATGCTATCTTATGGCATCTTAGAATTGTGTTCACTTCACGCTGTTGGTTGGTCTAGTCTTTATAAGGTAATTTGTACTTACCTTGATCAAGAAATCATTGAAAACATTGTTTCATTTGATAACTTCAAAATCATTAACAAATGTCATTTATGGTAAAATATTAGCAGACTTTAATCAGCCGATTGTAAACTTATCAGTCACGCAATAGGTCTATATTTGGTTCGATAAGCGTCACATGTTTACATAATTAGCTATAACCGTTTATTTACAAGTTTAATACATAGATTAACGCTTTACAAAGCGTAAATCCGGCCTGGTGGAGTACTGCTCTCATCTCTGGGCAGGTGTCCCAAAATACAAGCTCGACTCTCTTGACTCCTTGCAAAGACGAGCATGTCGAAATGGCGATGATCATAATCTCACAGACAAATTGGAACCGTTAGAACTGCGGAGATACTTCGGGTCTCTCTGTGTGTTCTATCGTCTGTTTCCCGGGGAGTGCTCCGAGGAATAGTTTGCGATGGTACCATCGTCACCCTTTTATCATTGCAACACCCGTCACTGTAGTAAAGTTAATTCCCACCACCTGGAAGCGTACTGTTCCCAAAAGGTCCGTTTCCAGCGTTCTTTCCTACCATGCACATGTAAGCTCTGGAATGAACTCCCTGCATCAGTGTTTCCGGAGCGCTATGACCTGTCTATCTCAAAGTCTTAAAGAGAGCATTCTCCTTAAGTAACGGTAGCAACTTTGTTGTGCTGCTCCCCTGGCACTGCAGATGTCCATGAGCAGCGGTAGCCGCTTACCATCAGGCGGCCTCGTCTGCCTACAAAGACAATAAAAATGTAAAAAAGTTTGTTTTACATGGATTAACCCTTAATGACAGGAAGTATCAAATCTGGTGGAGCATTCATTTGCTTAAATTACAAATCAGTAACTCTTATGAAATACTATAAGATAAGGCAATATTAAAACAATATATGCAAATATTAAAAATAATTTATTATACCAACAGGGAACCATTATCCGATACATAATTAGATCCAGTTATACTCTTAGCTTTATCACTAGCTAAGAATAGAATCAACTCAGCTATTTCATCTGGTTCACTAACTCTCTTCAAAGCAGTCATGACTTTGTAATCGTCCCAGACGCCTGGCATTCTAGCATTTTCCAGGATGTCAGTCTTCACTGGCCCAGGACTAATAGCATTGACCCTGACCCCATGAGGCGCCAGTTCCAAGGCCATATTCTTAGTAAAATGGTTCATACCAGCTTTGGAAACAGAATATGCGATCAGACTAGGCATAGCAATTGTCTTTATCCCTGCTGCGCTGGATATATTGATGATGTTACCTTTAGTCTTAATTAGTTCTGGTGCGGCTAGAATTGAGATGTGAATCGCAGCTCGGAGGTTTGTAGCCATTACTTCATCGTACACGGCGAGCAGATTGCCTTCAAGGACGCTTGCGTTGCGAGACATTCCAGCGTTGTTTACTAGAATATCAAGCCTGCCGAATCTTTCAATAGTGCGGTGTACTAATGAGGCAGCTTGCTTGTCATTGGCGATGTCAACTCGGAGTACTAACGGTTTTATTAAACCACCAAACTTAGCAGCCACTTCGTCTAGTTTCTTCTGGTTTCTGCCGACTAAAACTACGCTAGCGCCTTCCCTCGCGAAGGCTAAAGCTGTTGCTGCTCCTATGCCAGAACTGGCACCCGTCACAAGGACCACTTTGTCGGAGAAACTCATTCTCGTGCTGTTTGGTCGATACTATTTTTTTTCTGATTATTCAACATATCGCGCGAAATAAGATAACAATTTTATATCACGATAATTTCAAATAACTTTATAACTTATTTATTGGTAGCTTTTAGGATTTACTACCGAGGATGTTCCAAAACTTTTTATACAATTTTCCTTAATTTGAAAGACGCAAGGTAGTCAGAGACGGATTGTTTACAAACTACGATGAAATGACTAAAATGCTCTTGATAAATGCAGAGGAATACAGACAACATATCCGCTGGCGAGGAATCGCTATATATTTCCCATGCACATAATTAAGCTGGACTGCTCGAAAGCAGTCTGAACTTGAAATTACATATGGCGTAGGGCACTATGATCATTTTTTTACACCGTGTATGGTGGTTCTGGTTGCTATCTGGGTGCAGACAAATACGTGTAAGTGTTTCCGGCGCAACAAGAACGGGTCGCCCAAGCCGGTGTATTAAGAAGATAATGATCTGTCGCCAATCGGTGCTCTTTCATGACGGCATGTTTCTTAACATGAAGTCCAGTGGAGTAATATTACTGGTGGTAGGTCCCTCATGTATAAAAGGGCGCCTGCTCAGGCACCACTGCAATGTCTATTTCTCACGCCAAACAGCAGTGAAATGGCGTATTGTGTTCCGGTTTGAAGTATATTGTAGCCAGAGTAACTACTGGAAATATTGAGCCTTAATATCTTATGTCCCGAGATGGCGAACGCGTTTAAATGCCAAGCAGTGTTTTGTAATTAATGATGCTGTTTGGATTGCTACTGTGCATGAGCGGTTGCATAACTTAATATCAGACGAATGACATGCTTATCTCGCCATAAATAGCAATAAACAAAATTTTGGGCTGAATTGCACAAACTAACTTTGCCAATACCTTTGACTTAGAAAATGTCAATCCCATACATTTGAGACGTATTTGACATTGCCAATGTATGGGATTGACATTTTCTAAGTCAAAGGTATTGGCAAACTTAGTTTGTGCAATTGACCCTAAGTAAATCTCCTGGTAGACAGTGTGATAGTCCAAAGTAGTAACTACTGGACATATTGAAAGTAATGAAAAAAGAAAATAACTGTAAAGTTGTAAAATTGTTAAAATGTAGTGGAGTTACTTTAGGCACTAAATGATTATTATTATTTGATAACTTCAAAATCAATAACAAATGTCATTTATGGTAAAATTTTAGCAGACTATAACCAGCTAATTATATACTTATCAGTCACGCAATCGGTCTATATTTGGCTCGATAAGCGTCACATGTTTACATAATTGGCTTTCACCGTTTATTTACAAGTTTATTTTGCACGTATAAACCCTTAAAGTCAGGAAGTATCAAATCTAGTGAGTATCTAAAATTTGCTTAAATTACAAATGTGTACCTCTTAAAAATACTATAAGATAAACACATATTAAAACAATATATACAAATATTGAAAATAATGTATTATAGCAACAGATAACCATTATCCGATACATAATTAGATCCAGTTATACTCTTAGCTTTATCACTAGCTAAGAATAGAATCAGCTCAGCTATTTCATCGGCTTCACCAACTCTCTTTAAAGCAGTCGTGGCTTTGTAATCGTCCCAGGCGCCCGGCAATCTAGCATTTTCCAGGATGTCAGTCTTCACTGGCCCAGGACTAATAGCATTGACCCTGACCCCATGAGGCGCCAGTTCCAACGCCATATTCTTAGTAAAATGATTCATACCAGCTTTGGAAACAGAATATGCGATCAGACTAGGCTTAGTAATTGTCTTTATCCCTGCTGCGCTGGATATAATTGATGATGTTACCTTTAGTCTTAATTAGTTCTGGTGCGGCTAAAATTGATAGGTGAATCGCAGCTCGGAGGTTTGTAGCCATTACTTCATCGTACACGGCGAGCAGATTGCCTTCAAGAACGCTTGCGTTACGAGACATTCCAGCGTTGTTTACTAGAACATCAAGCTTGCCGAATCTTTCAATAGTGCGGTGTACTAATGAGGCAGCTTGCTTGTCATTGGCGATGTCAACTCGGAGTACTAACGGTTTTATTAAACCACCAAACTTAGCAGCCACTTCGTCTAGTTTCTTCTGGTTTCTGCCGACTAAAACAACGCTAGCGCCCTCCCTCCCGAAGGCCAAAGCTGTTGCTGCTCCTATGCCAGAACTGGCACCCGTCACAAGAACTACTTTGTCGGAGAAACTCATTCTCATGCTGTTGGGACGATACTAATTATCTTTCGGATTTTTAAACATATCGTGCGAAATAAGATAACACTTTTATAATACTAATAATATATTCGCGTTTTATATCACGGTAATTTCAAGAAACTTTATAACTCATTTATTGTTTATTTTTAGGATTTACTAAAGAGGATGTTCTCTTGTTACAACTTTGTTACAATTTTGTTACCAATGTTCACTCTTGATACAATTTTCTTTAATTTCAAAAGCTGAAAGACAGGTAAAGATTTTTTACAAACCACGATGAAACTACTGATGGCACGATGACTTCAATGCTCTTGATAAGTGCAGAGGAGTCCAGACAACATATCCGCTGGCGAGGAATCGCTATATCTTACCCACCCACATAATTAATAATTAATGCTCGAAAACAGCCTGAACTGGAAATGTCATATGACGTAGGGCACTATGATCGATTTTTCTACATCGTGTATGGTGGTTCTGGTTGCTACCCGGGTGCAGACAAATACTGGTAGTAGGTCTCTTCTTCCTACAATCCTTAGTATTTCCGGCGCAACGAGAGGGGTCATCAAAGCCTGTGTAATCAGAAGATGATGATCTGTCGCCAATCCGTGCTCTTTCTGGACGGTATGTTACTTTACTATCAAGTGTGGTGTAATAATATTACTAGTTGTAAGTCCGACATGTATTACAGAGCGCCTGCTTAGATACCACTGCAATTTCGTTTTCTCCCGCCAAACAGCAGTGTGACTGTTGTGTTCCGGTTTGAAGTATATTGTAGCGAGAGTAACTACTGCACATAATCTCATTTAGCACCTTATGTCTCAGGATGGCGAGCGCAATGGAATGCCAAACATTGCTTTATAATTCATGGTGTTGTTTGGCTTTGTTACTTTTCATGAGTGTTCATATCGCTTACTATCAGACGAATGGCATGCTCGTCTCGCCATTCATCGCAACAAATAAAAATTTCTAGCGAAAATATACTTTAATATAATATTTAGCATGAGCCATGGGCGCCTTTTGTGAATTGTATCGCAATAGACGGTCGTATCTAGAACTTCCCACCCGTCATTGATTACACTTTGTTAAAACTTTTTTCATTTGCTTGACTCTTCAAATCGAGATATCAGCAAATAATGACAATTTGTATTAATAACACAGGTCTGCGATGAAATAGTTTTTTAAATAAATTCATCTCAAACATGTAGATATTGATCTGTATATCGTAAATACATACTTTGTTTTAACGTATCACGTCACATTTTTTTGCATATAATATAATAGATAAATAAATAGAAGTTCGTAAAATCGGTAAATTGATTTTTTTACGTATTTGATTCCAGGATCTATATTTTTATTCTATACTCTATGACCAATCTCCAACTATCCTTTAGTCTATTGTTGCTACATGCCTTTCTTGCCCTGTAAGAAAAGTAACAAAAACGTTTTATGTAGTTTCTGGTTTAAACCGCGAATAAAACGTTTAATAAATTATTGTTTTATTAAATCTGTAACTATGGCTCCTTGGAATTGCAAAAACAATCCAAATGTGTTTTGCTATATTTGGGGGCAATATCCAATAGTTCAGCAAATATTAAAAATAACAGACTTTGTAAGGAATGCTTAGTATGCTTAAAATATTCTCATTTGATTCATTTTATTACATTTTGATTCTTTTTCGTATTCAAATACTATATAATATAAATCGAAAATGTGAATTGGGGTTGTGAATTTTGAAAAAAAAAAATTTTTTACGTGATATACAAAGTTGATGTGACCGATGGGCATTAAATTACACTACGTATACTATACGTCCTTGGTATTTATTCGACACGGCAAAAAAATAATAATACCAAAAATGAGATTTTGTTTGTTTCAAACAAACTAAATAACTTACAAATAAGAGTAAAACGTAACCACCCTATGTAAATACATTTCACTGACCTGTAGATACGAATAGATAACAAATTGGCAACGTCGCGCGCGACATGTGTTATTGTCGCGCCGCGCCGCCAAGGCCACGCCGCCGGAGCAGCGTGGCTGTGTGCACCGAGTTAGGTACTTTTGAAGTACGCGCACAACATACTTTGCTTAGGTACACTAGATTTTTAAATTTTTGATATGTCCTCCATTTACATGAACGTACAAGTTATAGCGACGGACAATATTATTATTGTTTAAATTGTTATTAAGTCAGTGTTCGAGGCTAGGCACTTTAGTTTTTCAAATGCTTAATAACCCTATTTCTAGTTCTTTAATAAGCCCGGCAAAAAGAAATCTAAGGGATTAGGTCCGGAGATCGCGGTGGCCACCGTACAGGTCCTAATCGACCAATTTATTGTTGGCTAACAGTCAATAACACAGAAACACTAACACTAAATAATAATTATCCGAAGTTACATGTCCTGTCACAATAAAAAATAAATAATGTCTTAAATTTATTTACGAGTAGTGTCAATAACAAGACAAAATTAAAATTATCGGCGCGAGATCGGCAAGATCAAAGCGGCGCGGCGCGGCGGCGCAGGAGCTTACGTGTTACATGCGTTCTGAAAGGATACCGGCGGCAGACTAAAAAGTAAAAACTATTTTTAGAGGTCAATTGCGTACGTGTCACACACACACATACTGACCTATTTCTATTTCTTTTACGCACAGGATGTTTTGCTATGTCGCTCTCGTAATGAAAGTGTATGTGTGTGTGTATTTATTGCTTTCTTATTTGCATCGCCAACTTTTAAAGTAATTTAGTTGTACTTATTTATGTGACTTGTATCAGAGCGGCAACAGCGCATAGATTTTAGTAAGATTTGTCGTTTTAAGGTGAATGACCTATGCGTTGGACGTAATCAGCTGTTAGAAAAGCCACAGCGTGTTCAAAGAGCGCAAAAACTTAAAAAATCATTTATGGCTAAACTATTGTTCCTATTTAATTGATTTTTAGTACAGAGCTTGAAAATGGTGCCTAGTATATGCAGTTTAAAGAAATGTCGCTCGGTTGTATCAATGTTGTATATCATATGCATACCATTTTCTATTACTTTTAAGAGAATTAAAACAAATATTAACGTTTTAACAAAAAAACTTTTCAAAAAATATTTTCGCAGGTCTGTGTAATCTGTAATTATGTGTTTATCGAAAAAATACTGAAGATAATAATGTAATCGATTTTTGTATGCGTTTCTTTTAACAAGTCGTTTTTTTTAAAGCGATTTACTCGTACTTCTCGTACATAATTGTTTCTAATTCTACGCTTATCGTAATTGCTGTAATTATCTGAAATATAATATCAAATGTTTAATTTTAGGAAAGTACTTAATTAACAGATTTATCAAAAAATTGTTTGTTATCAAAACAGTTTTCAATGGCATCTTCATTTTTTATCTTATCCTAATTGACACCTGACCATTCTACTGTTTTCGCAGTATATATATTGACGGTATAGCGTCATTTTCATTAGTTGCTATATTAAATTCAATCGCGATGAGTTACTCTGGTAAAGTGGTGTTAGTTACGGGCGGTGGTTCTGGCATCGGTGCCGCGACCGCATTAGCTTACGCTCGAGAAGGCGCCAAAGTGGCCATCGTTGGCAGGAATGAAGCTAAACTAACTAAAATTGCCGCTACTTTCGTGGGTCTCACTGAGCCTCTAGTTCTTCGCGCTGATATCTCTGACGAAACACAAACTGCAACTTTGGTGCAGAGGACTGTAGACCACTTCGGAAAATTGGACATTCTTATCAACAACGCTGGAACATCACAAAATGCGAGCATCCTCGAAGGAAATCTACTAGAAGCATACAATAAAGTGATGGACACAAACCTCAAAGCAACAATACATCTCACTATGCTAGCAGCACCATATTTGATCAAGACTAAAGGAAATATTATTAATGTATCGAGCGTAGCTGGATGTACAACAATTCCGATGAACGTTCTAATGGTGTACTCCGTCTCTAAGGCTGCGATCAACCACTTTACGAAGACCTCTGCTTTGGAACTAGCGCCTCATGGTGTGAGGGTCAACAGTGTTAGTCCTGGGCCTGTTAGAACTGATTTACTAGACAGCACTGGTTTCCCATTTACGTGGGACGATTTTCAAAAGTTCACTGCTTTAGATAGAGTCGCGGAAAGTGAAGAGATTGCAGATTTGATTCTGTTTCTAACGAGCGATAAGGCGAAGAGTATTACTGGAGCCAATTTTGTGTCTGATAACGGTCTGCTATTAAAGGCATAATTGTTTAAGGTTTTTTTTTGTTTCTATAAATAATGTGACTGATAGTGTGACTGAGTGATTTGTTTTTTAAAGTACTTATCACTAGATTCGTATGTTATCAGTTGCATAAATGATTTTTTATTTTTATTTTGTTTATTATGTTCATCACCAGAAATTACAAGAACTTAATACTAATAAGGGATTATATTTGTATCTCCAAGTCGATGAACACAACATGTAACATGTAATGTTAAATTAATTAGTGAAGTAGACGGAACTATAATTAAAATCATACTGAAAACATAAGCTAACAGCTCTGCGAATGACAAATATAATATAATTTTTAAAAGTGGTATAAGCTGTTATTTTACATCTTACTTTTTATTGTCGCAAATGTACTTTACAATCTTCACAGTCTATATGTCTTTAAGATTACATAAGTGATGATAAAGGTTACATAATTATTTTTTTGTTTCAAAAAAGTTTTATCGTCGATCCTTTCGTTTTTCACTGATTATGTAATCATTTTATCAGGTTTCGACTGGTTTTAATTGTGAACCTTTTTATTTGACTGTTATGTATGTGTAATGTCTATTACTGTGATAAGCATGTGTGCGTGCTGTGTCCCGCACCGCGCGCCGCCATGTTGCTATGCAATAAATCAGTATGCATCTAACTACGGTGTATGTTATTGCTCCTCACCCGCGCACTTACCGTAGTTTAAAAGACAATAACAATAGACGTATAATTAAAAAAAAACACCCAACTGTCTCATACATAGTCTTGACCCCACATTAAGACCTAGTCTTGTGTCGTGGGTATCAGGAACTACGAAAAAAATGTCGGTCTCATTAACACCCAGACCCGAGACAAATACTTGTGGGCCCTTGTGGCTTTGTCTCGGTGCGGGGATCGCACTCGTGGCCACTCGTTTCGCGTCACGTCACAGAGGCTGTTTTATTCCTAACTAGCTTACCCGACAGACTTCGTCCTGTCAAAAAGATTTGTAATGTGGCAGTTTTTGTGCCTACGACTATCCTACTGTCTGGCTCAATCCCGTCTCATCCGTCTGTTCAGTCTCTTCCCGTCATCCGTCTGTTCAGTCTCTTCTCGATCCGTCCCGTCCTTTCTCTTTTATTATCCATCCCGTCTTATAACGTGCATTTACATTTCGTCCTATCAAATCTGTCAGCTATCCCAGCCCTCTCCCGTACCTTCCACTCTATTATATCCCGTCTCTCCATATACACATGTACATATAAAGATTGCCTTATGAAATTTTGACATTAAAAACTTTAGCGTCCATCCAATATTCCTTCCCTTATTTCAGCACCAAAATGCTGTTTTTTCCAAATAATATTGCACGCCATTACTTTTTGTTAGTAATAAAGTAAAAAAACATTAAAAAAAAAGAATTGGCCAAATTGGTCCAGGCGTTGTTGAGTTATGCGCTTACCAACACATTTTGCGATTCATTTTTATATTATAGAAGAAGATATAGTCCACCCCGCTGGCTTAGTGCGGGTTGGCGGATTTTATTTGACGTAGAAATTAATCCGAAAAGTCAGAGGTGTGCCATGGAATTTGAACCCGTGACCATCGTAAACTTGTTGGCAGTCGCGTCTAGTACGTTACCATATACAAATTAATAAAACCTTCATACTGCCTTACCAGGTGACGTAAGTAATAAAACAAATATTTAAAAATATAAAACTGCATATCGCTTCATTATAATGTCTAGATACGGCATCAACGTAGCAATATTTTTTTTATTCTTCTCTGAAAACAATACTAATGCGGAATTTAAATTTGTCCCCCAGCGCATCTAAAAGTATCAATTCAAAAAACAATGTCCTTTATGAAAACGAAAAATTATAATTAGATATATTTTGGTGTACTCCGGCAAAACGCTTCGATAGAGTATACCTTGTTTAAAACTGTTGCAATAATCTCAAAAAACAATGGGCGATTTTGGTAGATGTGGACATCGTTTTAATTTACATTTAACAAAATTATGCGCAAGACGCCGTATCTAGATAATATTATATACACGATGTACACATTTTTTGAATTTTGTTCTATTTCGTCAGCCGTCAATGAAAGACAATGGAAAGATAGATCATTTTACGTTGGGTGGTAGTTGAAGCTGGACCGTCTTTTACGTCTCCTGTCAAATAAACAAAGATCATCCTATACTGGCTGGACGCATCACGCTTGAACGATACCCAAAAAAAAGGTTTTTAGTATCTTCCTCAGAAATTTTCCTATTTTTCTCACCCCTAAAACCTTCCCAGGACTTCCACGAATATTTCAAGACCAAAATCAGCCAAATTGGTCCAGGCGTTGTTGAATTATGCGGTTACCAACACATTTTGCGATTCATTTTTATATATAAGATATTGTCGGCCTTATTTACAGCCAATTGTATGACCTATTTTAGCTATCGAATGGTTTGTCTTCTTCGTGCAAACTCAATTCAAAACATTCGATGAGTAAAATATGTTTTAAAACTGGCTTTGAATAAGGCTGTAGGTATTTACTTTGTTGAAAGCCTCCGTGGCGCTGTTGGTAGGATGCCGACTGTGAAACGAGTAGTCGCGAGTTCGATCTCCGCACCGAAACAAATATTTGTGTGATCAACACATATCTGTTTCAGGTCTGGGTGTTTGTGAGACCAAAAAGTCTCTCATAGTTCTTGATACCCACGACACAAGACTCGATGTTAGTGTGGAGTCAGGAACTATGTGAGTGTTGGGTGTATTTATTTATTTTATTATTATTTACTTCACTAAATTCAATAAAAAATAAAATAAAAAATTCGAAAGTAAAATGTCCATTCATAGTATCGGTAAAAATATAAGATCCCGATATCAATAATGCTTAAAATTCATTAATACCTTTTTATGGCATGTCCAAGGGCGCATCCAGGGGGGAGGTCATGGGGGTCATGACCCCTGGGCTGGCTCCAGATCGACTTAATGTATTTATTATATTGTTGATAAAATTTATAATCACTATTAACTCTTTGTATATCGATAAATAAACTAAAAAAATGTGTGTGTGTTCACAAATAAAGGCTGTAACAAACTTTAAAAAATCATTATTACGAATTCGAGTATTGAAATCGTACTACACGACCCCCCCCCCCCCCCCCCTGGCATAAAAGAACTATACGACCCCTCCCCTGGCGTTAAAGCTGGATCCGCCCTTGGGCTTGTACCTGTATCAGCCCATATACGTCCCACTGCAGGGCACGGGCCTCCTCTACAATCGGAAGTACGATTGAGAGTGGTTAGGCCATATAGTCCACCACGCTGGCCTAGTGCGGGTTGGCGGACTTACATACCATAGAAATTCTTATGAACCGCTATGGTATGCAGGTTTCCTCACGATGTTTTCCTTCACCGTTTTAGTGCGTGGTGATTGACTTTCAATACACACATGACTCCGAAAAGTCAGAGGTGTGCCCTGGGATTTGAACCCGCGACCACCGTGAACATGTTGGCAGCCGCGTCTGGTCCGTTTACCAACAGGCCACCACGCACTTCTTTCACACCTTGGGCTTGTACTTATACGTTTTCCTGTTCTATCCTGGATGACAGATTGTTATAAATTAATATAAAGAAAATATATTGGTTTTCAAGCTCATTTCTCCAAGAGCTCCGGGCTGAGCCGCAATTATTTTTATGTTTATTGAAAATGTATATTAAATATATATTCCCTACACAATAAAGTAGGTTTCATCGAGGGACAGAAATCTTCGCACCGATACTAAGTTTTATAGTAAAATGAGCATTCTCCTCACTGGTGGTAGATCTCTCATGGGAGAGGTCATCTGGGTGGGTACCACCGCAGTGTCTATTTCTCCCGTCAAACAGCAGTGTCAACGCACTGTTGTGTTTCGGGTTGAAGGGCATTGTAGCCAGAGTAACTACTGGATATATTGAGACTTAACATCTTATGTCTCAGGGTGGCGAGCGCAGTGAAATGCCAAGCATTGCTTTGTAATTCAAGGTGTTGTTTGGTTTTGCTACTGTTCATGAGCGGTCGTATCGCTTACAATCAGACGAACGGCATGCTCGTCTCGCCATTCATAGCAATAAAAAAAATGCATTTTATTTACCTAGATTCTGGAGACAACTATTTTATACACATTATATAATTATATAATAACTATTTACATAATATTGTATGTCAGGTTTCCCCTTGACATAATCTAATCAAGACTAAACAAATAAACGAACTTTTGTTACCAAAACAAGTTTTTATTAAATCTTTTTTGTTACGTCGTAGAGGTCGTCATTGTGCAATAAGTATTTTATATTATTACAATATATATATAGTATCTGTTGTAAAAAAGTAGCAATTTCATGGAAGAAATAAAAACGCAAATTATAAGGGCCCTACTATATTCATCCGAACGAACGAACGAAGTTAAACTTCGTTCGTTCGTTCGGATGAATATAGTAGGGCCCAAGGCGTTTGTTAATGTTAGCGGATAGCGTCCAATGCAGCTTCAAAATTGTTTTTTTAAATCTTAAAAATATGAAGTACGATGCACATGTAGAATCATTTTTTATGTTGTCTTTCATTTAAAATGTGTAGGTATTATTTGTTCCTTATACAGGATCACTGGAAATCTCTCTATGATAAAGGTTCATCATTACCCTGCCATTGCGGTGGTACCTACTCAGGCGGCTCCTCACACATGAGAGATCTGCCACCAATGATTTTTTTATACAACTAACAAGCCCAAACAAGCGCAAAGCCCGTCTGAAGGTGAGCTGTTACCGTTGCCTATAGACATTTGTAACAGCAAAGGTGCCACTCGCGCGTTACCGACCTTGTAAGAACCTTTTGACTCCTCCTTGGAGAGCCTCGTTACTGCACTTCACCTGACATGCCGTTCAGAGAAAACACCGATTGGCAACAGAATTGCCAATAGTTCTAATTTGACCGGCCTTGACTACCCCTTCTCGCTGCGCTGGAAATACTCAGGATTATACGAACAGGCACTCGTGAGCTGGCGGACTATTCATTCTTCTTAAGGAAGTGCTAAAAGAATACTTACGTAATTTACTATTGACCGAAATACTCTCAGACATCCTTATCTTAATATAATTGTTTAATCAAGACACAAGTACTGATATGACTAAGACGTAGCAAGTGGTTGTAATACTATTAAGTGTTATTACAAGAACTTCCGTATTACTATATAGTGAAAATGCGTACAATTTGGTAAACGTGAGATGCTAGGTTTGATTCCCTGCCTAAATCGTTATACAATGAAACGCTATCATTGGACTTTTGACAGTATGTATAGACAGTAAGCCGTATAGCACTGAATTCAATCTCGATCGAAAATGCAATGAAGAGACCGAATAGTTGTCACATCTATTCCGAGATGGTTTGTGTTCGCCAAAGCGATAGTCTCACCTTCACGAAATTTTAGGAAAGAAATAAGCTTCATAAACTGTTAGTATGTATAACATAAATTATAATTAAAAAAATATTATTTATATGCTGGCGCCTGAAAGTGATTAGACGCACCTGGTTGTGTAAGTGCAATCCAAACAAAAGAGACATTACGAGCATTTTTTTTTTTTTATTTATTAAGGAAAACTTACAACTAGCATTATACATTATTAACATAAACAGTAAACAAAGAAAAGGTCAATTACAAGTTTTCACTGATATGAACTGTATGTAAAGAAAAAGAAAAAAATAAAAAAGAAGGAGGTAAACTATAACTAACTTAATAATACATAATATTTACCAAGTACAGATATTACTTGTTAGGTACGTGCGCCAAAGTAAATATTACACATCGTTTTCTTAAATTTCTTGGTATTGGTATTAAATAGATCTATATCAACATCCCAATTGATAGCATTGAGTGATCGACAGGCTCGTAAAAGGTAACTATTTTGTCGGTATACAGAATTAGCAAATGGAACATGTAAGAGATTTGGTTTCCTGAGCGAGGCAGTATGAGTGCGCAACCCTATCATACCCAGTAATTCTGGACAGTCAACTTTACCATTAAACAGATTCAAAAGATACGATAAATCAGCTACTCTTCTACGTTCATGTAATGGTAGAATATGAAAGGTTCTACATCTACTGAAATAATTGTCGTTATATTTTCCGGAACGATATTGCATATATATATATATATATATATATATATTATGTAATAGAATTAATCACGACAAAATATTAAATATTGTGTAAAGATGCATTAAATCAGTTCTATAACAAAGGAATTTGATACATTGGTACAAATACAAATTTAATTATGAAGCAAACTTAGTTTTATCAAATTCAAGATAGACTTTTTTTACAATTCATTATGGTCGTGGTGGAAATCTTTCTTCTTTTCAGGAGATATTTTACGGGTAGGACATAAATTACTATCATTTCTCAATTATTCGTCATCATCACATCCAAAATGTCAATTAATATTTTAGACCCTATGATTTAATCAGCATTCCATTATCAATAACATAATTGGATCCAGTAATACTCTTCGCTTTGTCACTAGTTAAGAATATGATCAAATCTGCAATATCATTCGGTTCTGAAACTCTGTTCAAAGCTGAAAGTTCTTTAAAATCATCCCAAGTTCCCGTGAACGCTGTATTTTCAAGTATGTTTGTAATTACTGGTCCTGGACTGACAGCATTGACCCTCACTCCATAAGGTGCTAGTTCTCTAGCGGCGTACTTTGTAAAATGTGCTATACCGGCTTTAGAGACACAATACGACATATAATTTGGTATCGAAGTACAAATACCTCCAATGCTGGCGATATTTATAATGTTCCCTTTAGTCTTGATTAAATGCGGTGCTGCTAAACTGCTCAGGTGAAAAGGTGCACGAAGATTGATCTTCATGGTTGTGTCGAACGTTTCCATGAGATTACCTTCGAGGAGACTGGCTACACGAAGTATCCCGGCGTTGTTGACGAGGACATCGAGTCTGCCAAATTCGTCAACCGTGCGTTGGACTGCTTCCACAGCTTGGCTATCTTCAGAGATGTCCAGGTGAAGAACTAGAGCTTTGCCATCACAGGCAGCGGCTACGCTAGGAAGCTTGCTTGCGTTTATATCAGCGATGGCGACGCGAGCTCCTTCTTTGGCGAAGGCTATCGCTGTAGCCGCTCCTATACCGGAGCTCCCGCCTGTCACTAATACTACTTTATCAGTAAAACTCATCGCGAGCGTTTGTTATCAACTGCAAGCGAGTACTACCAAAAAAAAATTGCAAATGTCTATTATCTTACGTTATGCTTATATACTGTCTGCACGCGATACGTATATAGTGACTTGCCAGCCCAGGGTTTTACTTGAATACAATATGCTTTATTTGTTTCCATAGTGTACATTTCCTTAACTTCACTGTGTAAGACCATAATCTGCATTTGCTGAGCAAGGGACTCCGATTGAGAGAGGTTAGACTATAGTACATCTCGGTGGCCTTGTGCGAGTAGTATTACATTCTGCTTCATTCTATGCCGAGCTACGAAGTCGCATCCAATCATTTCTCGAGATTGCATCTGGCCAGCGCACCCTGCTAATCCTAGATCATTATCTCTTACTCCCCTCTATTTTTATCCACTGATTTAGGTTTAAAGTAATTTACTCTCAAAAAAGACTTAACTTTGTAAATTGCAAACAAGATACAAATAAACCTAACTAAAAACATATTGATAGTCAATCACCACGCACTATAACAGTGAAGGAAAACATCGTGAGGAAACCTGTATACCATAGCGATTTCTATGGTATGTAAAGTCATCCAACCCGCACTAGGCCAGCGTGGTGGACTATATGGCCTAACCACTCTCAATCGTATTCTCGATTGTAGAGGAGGCCTGTGCCCTGCAGTGGGACGTATATGGGCTAATACAGACAGAAACATATTGTGCCCCAATAGATCTTTTCAACCATTTTGTTCCTCTTAAACGACAAATGTAATTAAAATTTACATGTCATCGTCTGCCAAGTTTCTTTACCAGAGCTTCAGAATTTGACGTGTGAGTGTAACGTACAGACAACATGAATATATTACGAGTATAACAGTGGGTGTAATTATATTTAGATAAGGAAGTCCATATTTGTATAACTATGATATTATATGTAGCTGTGTACCCCAGTGATAGGCATATTCATTGAGATATGAACAATGTAATTCCAATCCTGTAATTCAGACATAGACATCTTTTCTAATTTATTATGGCTCTCCAAACAAAAATTAATGAAGTACATTTGAAATTATTCTATTATACAGGGGCGTGCGCTCCTTGTAGGCAGAAATGCAGTGCTTTACTTGCCATTTACAGATATTTTATTATAACGTACGTACTTCTTAATGACTTTAATTAACAGTAAATAAATGAATAAACAAAATATAATAACTTAATAACGCCTAATATTTTATAAATAGCACCTATTTGCAAGCGCACAAACATTATGTTTGCCACTCGAAAAGCAAAAGGCGCTGCAAAGCAAAATAATGTACCTAATCAACCAAGTAATGCCGCCGCGTCCCGCATGACATTTGTTTGCATGTGTGTAGTAATTTTGGTGTCCGTGCATAGTCGCAAACGCACACACGCATGAATATTGAAAGCCGCGACTCCTGCGGCAGGCCTCGGAAGCTCGGCAGTTGTCGGGAGTAATCGGAAATGTTCGTTGCCTATAATCCGAGTAAAAATAATAGACAGAAATCTAATAAACTGCGCAAAATGCACATTATGCATTTTTGTTTGGTAAGGTTTTATTTCTTTAAATAGCACAATTTTTTTGTGTTTCGCGGGGGCCATTTTGCTTTTTTCATGTGATAAGCATTGTTTATTATTTTGTTTGCGTCAGTTTAATTATAGTTTTCTTATAATATTTTACATTTTAATATTTGAAAGTGTGTACATTTAACAGTTTATTCCTGAGTTTCTATAATAATTGTAGTGATTTGCTTTTACTAGTACGTTTGTTGATTTTTTAAAATGTTATTTGATTGTGAGGTTTGTGTTGAAAGTGTGTGTTTATTAAAAATTAAAAATAACAAGTTCTCACAATTGTCATTCAGTGAAAAGATTCAAATTTTGTCTAAAGGTAGGTGTGTACCCGAGTTACAACAATTAAATCAACAAAAAGGGAATGTAACTCGAAAGTTTCATGTTAAAAGTTATGAAACGTATAACTGGCTGTGTGGTTGTGTACACACGATTAAATTATATTGTTTTCCTTGCATATTGTTTAGTAATTCTAGTACAGTGTGGACTGATTCAGGATATTCAGATTTAAATAATTTCTATGCCGCGGCAAAGAAGCATGACCATACAGAAAAACATCTGGAGGCCTGCTTAAAATTAAATACTTTTGGTAAATCTCGTATTGAAATGAGTATCAACAGCCAGTTACGATTAGATATTGAGAGGCATAATGCTAAAGTTGATCGCAATAGAAACATTTTTCAAAGGCTGATCGATGTTGTTTGCTTTCTGGGAAAACAAGAATTAGCTTTTCGCGGTCACAATGAGTCAGTATCGTCGTTGAATAGAGGTAATTATTTAGAAATAGTAGATTTATTAGCCAAGTATGATGGAATTTTAGAAACCCATTTACAGAGTGCAAGTACCTCATTCACGGGCATGTCGAACCGTACGCAGAATGATTTGATCTCGAGCGTTGCATCTGTGATGATCGATCGCGTTAAAGCCGAAATTAAACAGTCCGATTTTGTCGCCGTCATGGTAGATGAGACTCCTGATGTTAGCGGCCGTGAACAATTAGTATTAGTTTTGAGATATTTTCGTGATTTTGAAGTAGTAGATCGATTTATCAAATATGTTGATGTCAGCGCGGATCGGACCGCTGTAACCTTGAGTTCTATTATTTTGGAAATTTTAGAAGAGTTCGATTGTGTATCCAAATTAGTTGCACAAACTTACGACGGGGCAGCAGTTTTATCCTCACAAATTAATGGCGTGCAGGCTTTGGTGAGACAAAAATGTCCACAAGCTATGTACGTTTGGTGTTCAGCACATATATTAAATTTAGTTTTATCGAAATCGTTCGAACGAGTTGCTGAAACAAAACGCTTTTTTAGTATTATAAAATCAATCGCGGCTTTTTTTCACACCAGTACAAAGCGAATGGCCCATTACAACAACTTTGCCGATATGAAAAAGCTGCCTCGTGTCGCGGAAACAAGGTGGACATATCATTCGCGCACGGTTAATATTATTAATAATGCGTCCACCCACCTCCTAGAATTGTTTGAAAATATGAACGAAAATACACAAGACTGGGATGGTGAAACACTGACACAAGTCAGTTCATTTTTATATATTATGAAAGAATTTGAATTTAATTTTCTTTTAAAATTTTTCGCTGATATTTTTGCAGAAACGGATATTCTGTACGATATTTTGCAAAAAAAAACTAGTGACATCGCGTATTGTGTAACAAAGATAAAAGAGTTAGAGTCATTTTTAGAACGTTTTAGAGAGAAGTTCGAGATCTATTATGATGCCGCCGTTCACATTACCGGACCACCTAAAAGAAAGCGCAATGTCGATGATGTAAAAATACATTATCGGCGAATTTTTGTTGAAATAATTGATAATGTAGTCAGTGAATTAAGAAATCGTTATAAAAACATTAAAGATTTAAAGTTTATTGAGCTACTTTCTTGTGAGAATTTTAAAAAATATAGTGAACGTTTCCCTGAAAATGAAATCAGAGAGTTCACCAATAATTATCAGGCACATTTTAATTTTGATAAATTGAAAAATGAATTGCGCTGTATTTATAGATCACCTCAATTTGCAAATAGTTGTGTATTTAGTATTATTCAAAATTTGTATAAGGACAATTTAAATAAAGTTTTTTCTGAAGTGTTACGATTAGCGAAATTCATTGTGACTATCCCAGCAAGCAGCGCATCGGCAGAGCGTTCATTTTCGTGTTTAAAACGTATCCACACATATTTGAGAAACACACAAAATCAACAACGACTCACAGAGCTTTCCATGATTTCTATAGAAAAGGCATTAATGATAGAATTAAAACGCAATCCAACTTTCTATGACGATATCCTAAAATCATATTTAAAAAAGGATAGGCGCATAGATTTAATCTATAAATGAATGAGTAGTTTTTTTTTACTAACCCGTAATTTTATTATTAAGTTTATTTAAATATTTTGCGAATCACATGAAAATCGGTCTTTTTAAAGGCCACATCGGATATCTTGCAAGGGACGTGTTCTATAACCATCACTCACTTGGATAAGATATTTGAGGTGGTCGTTTATTTACATCGGGCTATAGTAATCTCAATTAACCGGAACCTTGAATATGTGAAAATTGAAGCTGACTCGGTGAGTAGTTATAATATTTTAGTTTATTAATCATTTACTTATTAGACTTTCTTCGGCCACGACAATCGATCGCTGGTTTTTCTGCGTTCCGTAGATGTATATGAATAGTAGTACATCTAAGACTTGTTCTGTTGGCATGGTTTCCGACTTAGAGATCCGTCGCGTGGCTGTGGCTATGCTAAACATCTATAAAAGAAAAGTTTTTGTGCCGAGTACTTCGCCGCATACCCAGTATCATAATCCTGTGCACGCCACTGCTATTATATTTTATTTCTACACGTATTATTATTTTTATTCTTCCAGTAATTTACTTTTAATTTAATTATAATTCTCTTTCAATTTCTTGATTTTTTTTCTTTCTTTGCTTTTGTTTACGTGTTTGTAATTTTGTAAGTGTTGTGTACTCCTATAATTGGTATATGCATCAGAAGGCAACTAATAAAGAATGGGATTAATTTTGATAATGTGTTACTGTTGGGAACCTTATTTTAATAAATAAATTTATCTCAAAACATACTAAACCTTATTGAATGTATCATCCTCTGGGTGTACCATGTCCAATGGTACAATTTCAAATAAAAACATAAGTAACATAATAATAGCCTAAGATGTTATCATTAATCATCTTTAAAACGACTTGTTAAAGGATAAAATGCGTTAAAAGATCGCATTTAACATTTTCGTTCACATCAACATCGGTTACTTTGCGCCTGTGTGAAAATAATAGCAATTGCGTAGGAGACAATATGAAAATATTGCAGTAGTTTTTTTTTATTTTCATTACGATTTCGAGTTACCAGCCGTATCTAGATAATGTACTTATTATTATATAACTACACTTCAATATATATATTTAATTTTAGTAAAAAGAATAATATTAAGCTAAAAAGTCAATTTGATTTGTAAATTATTTAAAATAATCGATAATGTGGACAACAAAATCATTATTTACACTATTTTCCAAAAATGCAATACTCATGTTTCAGAAGCACCCGAATGTTCATGTATTTTATGAATGACAATCTGTGGTCCAGTTGGTTAGAGTCTGACTGTAAAACAATAAGCTGCGGATTCAATCCCTGCATCGAAACAAATTTGGTTGAAGCTTTTTTTATTGCAGTGAATATTGAGACAAGCATGCCATTCACCTGATGGTCAGCGATACGACCGCTCATGGACAGTAGCAAAACCAAACAACACTGTGAATTACAAAGCAATGCTTGGCAATTCATTGCGCTCGCCATCCTGAGACCATAAGATGTAAAGTCTCAATATGTCCAGTAATTATTCTGGCTACAAGTCCTTCAAACCGGAACACAACAGTGATCCAGAAATAGAGATCCACTCATAGTTTCTGATACATATTCACATACGAGTATATGTATATGTAACTGTTATCTTAGTGAGGGGTCAGAACTATTTCGTTGCTTGTTGTTTAAACGGAATGTCCGATAATTTCAATATGTAGGTATTAAAGTACAATGGCTAGAATTTATATTGACTAAAGTGATTATTACAAGCGTTATTGAGCGTTTACTAGAACAACAAATAATTGGTATACATCTAATAACTAGCGGCCAAGCCCGAATTCGCCCGGTTGCAGATACTTGTGAGTCCAGCATACAAGAGAAACATATTTGTCATTTGAATCAATGCAATCCTATCTTCTCTTATCCTATTTCATCCCCCCAAATTACTCAATTCCATCGAATTCCCTTGCCGAATCTCCAATTCATTGCTCATCCCAAGGGAACACTACATTTTTGAGTAAAAAGTAGCTTATCCGTTAATCTAGGGTGTCAGCTAGGTCCTAACACAGAATACTAACAGAAGTCAAGCTTGTGTATGTACTTCACTTTTGTTGCCACACTCACACTACGCTCGGCGTTCGCGCCAGGGCTGTTAGCTCTGGCTTATGCGAAAACTAGTATCGTGGTAATGGCACTCGCATCGTTTGATTAATTATTAAAATACAATATAAAAAAAACAATAACAAAATAAATAAATTGTCATTTTATTTACATAGTCGTTGAGAATGTGTATGTCATAATCTAAGATTTTTTTATCGTTTTTGTATAATATTGTGTATTTTATTAAAGAAATTTATATTCAATTATTATAATCCGAAGTTTTATATACAAGTGTAATAACTTTTATTCATTTGCTCCATCTTTGCACAAAAAATGTCACTTGATGCGTGTCCGAAGCGAGTGACACTCGCGCTCACAGTGGTTTCGACTGGTCTCAAATATCGTGTCGGTGAACGCCGTCTATGTGTGCGTTGGTTTAGCGCGCTTTGTATGGAGCTTGACTTCTGTTAGTATTCTGTGGTCCTAACCAAACATAAAAAATCTTTAGCCGTTTGAGCGTGAAGAAGTAACAAACACACAAACTTTCACCCTTATAATATTAGTAGGCTATTAAACATAGCATAGAGTCACGCAAATTTCATTCACGTAGTTCCAAATATTTATTAATAACAAACGTCAGAAATAAAAGCCAAATTCAAAACATAATACGTTTCGTAAATTAATTTAAACGTATTCGATTTTAAATTAATGATTTAGTTTTAAATTCAAGGTTCGTACTAAAATAATCATTTTTGTACTGACAAATCAAGGTTGAGTCAGTGTATCAATTATAAGTGCAGTTTAATTATTCGTTTCATTCGTATTCTATTAGCAGCAGTTGGAAAGTAGTCATCGATGCCAAAGGTTAAAAGTTCACCTAAAAGACCAATTTAATTGTAACCAATATTTGCCATTATATATTTATTAACCAAAAATAACAATACAAATATATGTTAAGTGCCAGTGACAGTAACACAAGATTGTTATTTTCCATGCATAATTAGAAAATTTGAAACTCAATGAAAGAAATGCAAAGTGCTTCCGCCACCAGTGATTGTAAAATTTTAATATCAAATTACTGTATTCAATCAATGTATTAATTTACTGTGTTATAAATAAAGTGTGTATGCATTTTGTTGTGCCATTCTTTTTCTTTATACCTCTCGATGTATTGAATCCTCAATTTCATTGAATGGAAGCGCTGGAAGAGTTTTATTTCTTGATCGACATTCCATTGTCAGAAACAAAATTGGAGCCAGTAATACTCCTCGCTTTGTCACTCGCCAAGAACAAGGTCAAATCTGCTATTTCATTCGCGTCCGCCACTTTATTCAGGATTGTGTGTGGTTTAAAGTCATCCCAACTTCCCACGACCTTTGAGTTCTCAATAATATCAGTCACAACTGGCCCTGGACTAATAACATTGACCCTCACTCCATACGGCGCTAGTTCCACAGCAGCAGCCCTCGTAAAATGGTTTAGGCCAGCTTTAGAGACACAATATGACAAGAAAGTTGGCCTCACGGGTGAACATATACCGCCAACACTGGATATGTTTATAATATTTCCTTTAGTCTTGATTAAATGTGGCGCTGCTAAATTGCTGAGATGAATAGCTGCACGAAGATTCGTGTTCATGACTTCATCGTAAGCTTGCAGAAGGTTTCCATCGAGGAGACTGGCTTCACGAAGTATCCCGGCGTTGTTGACGAGCACATCTAGTCTGCCAAATTCGTCGACGGTGCGCTGGATTGCTTCTACAGCCTGGTTTTCTTGGGAGATGTCGAGATGAAGTGTTAAAGCCCGGCCATTGCATGCAGCGGCTACACTGGGAAGCTTGGTTGCATTTCTATCAACGATTGCAACTCGAGCCCCTTCTTTGGCGAACGCTATCGCCGTAGCTGCTCCTATACCAGCGTTGCCGCCAGTCACCAATATTACTTTATCAGTGAAACTCATTGTGAGCGTCCGATACGAATGCTCATCAGATAGGTACTGTGTGCAAATAAATGCATGTAGCGTTTTAAATTATCTATGCGCAAATATACTGTATTTGCCCGCCTCAAATATTTGCTTTCCCACCGACAAGATTTACCAAACCTGTGTACGAAAACTATTCTACTCCAAATAAATAAATAATAAATAACACCCATCAGTCACAGACATAGTCTTGAACCCACACTAAGATCCGAGTCTTGTGTCGTGGGTATCACGAGAGACTTTTCGGTCTGTCAAATACCCAGACCCGAAAGAAATATTTGTGGGCCGTACAAACATTTCTCTCGGTGCGTAATGTGTGTAAATACTTTAAGCTGTTAGATAATTCGGCTCCTGTATATTCCGAATCACACAATTCCACCATAAGATTAGGATAGAACTTTCTGAACCGTTCCTGCTTATCCCTTATTACTTCAGCCTAGTGTGTTAGCTTTTACTCCACTCGTATTAAAACTAAGTTACAAATAATTCTGAGAAAATAATTAAAAACATATTTCTCTCATAAACTTTCCACTCCTTTGGTCTCCTTCTATTATACGTATAATCCATACAAAGGTATGTTCGCAAGGAAGAAAAAGTTAGATAGTTACTAATAAATAATTATAGATAGTATTCTTGGGAACAAAATTGTATATTTACTAAATTGGTATAAAATATTTGTTACGCTCCAAATCTGTCCTACAGGACCCACGCATTTCCCGGCTCAAACATAATGCATTATTATGTCATTTGCAGATCGAGTTATCTTAAATATTCCAAATTTTTAAGAATTGTGAACAAACCAACTTAATAATTCAATTAAATAATTATTTTAAATGAAATGTAAAATATTCACAATGGCATCATGTTCGATGACGGAAAAGAAAAAGGACAGGCGATTTATTACGTTCCCACATAAATATAAGCGTTAAATTATGTAGTAATGGCTTCTTTCTATTGCAATGCTCATTGTTCTAGCAAAATAATACTTGATTAGTATAATATATACGGACTATAAATCAGAATATTCAAGCAGAAATACAGGGTGACAAAAACTAACTGTCCGATCGATAATTATTTAATCAAAATTATTTTTTTATTAATCAATTACTATATTATTAAAAAAAAAAGTATCATAAATGTATTCTATTTAAAAGATCCGTTTCACTTAATATGATAAAAATATTCTCTTATTCATTTATTTAATAAAGAAATATGTCGAAACACAATATAGCAACGTATGGCGCGACTTTTGGCGGTTACTCTATTCTCCGACACGAAGATCGAATGTTCGAATGTTCAACGTCCACATATATGACTAGCGGCCCGGCCCGGCTTCGCCCGGGTACAGATACGATTCCAATTCATATTTTATCTAAACTCAACATGACTGCCGCTCTCGATAATGCTTATCCAATTTCGAGACCAATCGGATCAATAACAAAAGTAGTAAACGGATTAAGTTCAAAATGGCGGCCTCAATTTCAATTCTGACGCCGAATTTAGGTTATTCAGAAAAAGGGTGGCTCCGAAATTTCCGATTCCGACATTGAATTTGGATTATTTACACAAAGAGTATCTCAGGTATCGATTTTGACACCTCCTCCTCCTCCTCCTTGCGTCGTGCTCCTCAATATTGAGGGTCGTGACCTTCCTTATGCATCGTCTTCATCCGAACGAGTTTAATCCATTTGGTTCTGTCCGTGGCGGTGTGAAGGGCGATGTGTAGTGTAGTGTCAAGAGTAGTGCGGATCTGGTCAGACCAACGCATTGGATTCCGTCCACGAGGTCTTCTCCCGTTTACTTTGCCGGTCACAATCAGCTTTTCGAGGTTGTCACTGTCTTTCCTTTTCCTTCTTTTCTATTTTGACACCTATTGGATCAATAACTAAAAAGTTCAATGTTTCATCCCTTATTTCACCCCCATGTGCCGTATTTCCAAAATTGTTGAACGCCATTAATTTGCGTTTGTAATAAGGAGCTAAATTATAAATTTTCATAAACATATCTTCAATAATTTATATTTTCCATTTCCCTTTCAACCCTTATTTCAACCCCTTTAGGCAAATATATAGCCAATGTTACTCGTGGATAATGTACCTTATGAATGGTGAAAGAATTTTTAAAATCAGTCCAGTACTTTTTGAGTTTATTCGTTACATACAAAAATACAAATCTTTCCTCTTTATAATATTAGTGTAGATAAAAAATAATAGTTTAAAAAAACTAAAAAACACGCTTTATATAGAAAACCCAACTAAAAAATAGAAAATAAATTTTTAAAAATTTGAATTAAGAATATTGTATATAAGAAAAAAATATTTTTTATTGTAAAAAAAGCGTGGGGTGCATGTTTTCAATAGATATAATTATTTTATCGATAGATATACTTATATCTGTATATTATTATTGATTATCGACAGATATAAGTATATCTGTCGATAATCAATAATGATAATTCTTCTACTTAGAAGGATTATAATTTTGATAATATCTTAAAAAGCACCCCACCATATATTTTAATCGAATTATTGTATTGTCATCGGTCTTTGACAGGTGTGTACAATTTGAATGAAATCTGTCCGTTTAAAGTGGGTCAAAATCGCGTCTTAAGGAGTCGGTTACAAACATACAAGTGAAGCTAATATAAAGCGTGTAAAAACATAACGCCATCTGTTGGTCAATATTAACATTTGACACTTGAAGAATACAATGTTAACGCCATCTAGCGATGAATAGTACAAACATTCATTATTAACGTTATCACGCCATCTGTTAGTCAGTAGCAAATTATGTTCATCTATACGCCATCTAGTGGTCAGTAGCAATGGTCATCAATTATAAAAATAATTAATCCTGGCGAATCTAATCAGGATAATAATCATATATTTTAATCGAATTATTGTATTGTCATCGGTCTTTGACAGGTGTGCAAAATTTGAATGAAATCTGTCCGTTTAAAGTGGGTCAAAATCGCGTCTTAAGGAGTCGGTTACAAACAAACATACAAGTGAAGCTAATATAAAGCGTGTAAAAATAAACTTGTTAAAACCAATACTATTATTTATGAAATTCATTCGCTCCAAACTTAATCCATGGTTACGACGTAGGGTAAAGGGTTCGAACATTTTGTAAACTATTTGGGCATATTCGAACAGTTTTACATGCGATGTTCGACCATTCGTCGTCGTTTCGGAGTATAGAGTTACCCACTACGAGTAGAATTGTCTGAAGCTACTAAGTAACTACTGGACATATTGAGACTTAACATCTTATGTCTCAGGATGGCGAGCGCAGTGGAATGCCAAGCATTGCTTTGTAATTGAAGGTGTTGTTTGGTTTAGCTACTGTTCATGAACGGTCGTATCGCTTACCATCAGGCGAACGGCATGCTTGTCTCGCCATTCATAGCAATAAAAAAAAGCTGTGTTTTAATTTTGCTAGATAATATTTTTTATTGCTAGATATTATTTATTTTTTAGATATCATTTATTGTATATACTTACGATAATTATATATATTTTTTAAATACTTTTCGTATTTTTTAAATGCTACCATTGATATATCAAAAGCTCGTCTTGGATCGGCCAGGGTTTTTTTTGTCGTACTGTATACTATGATAATTGTGTACTTGCTAAGTAATTTCCAGGTTTTACAACACTTTTAATTCTTCCTTGAATCATATTTATGCGATCATTCATAACTTTAATCATGATGTGAAAATAAATAATTTAATACATATAAGATTTACGATTAATAATAATAAAAAAAAACATCCATTACATAAATAAATTTAAAATAAATACACCCAACAGTCACATACATAGTCCTGACACCGCACGGAGATCGAGTATTGTGTTGTGAATATCAGGACTATGAGAGACTTTTCAGTCTTACAAAAACCCAGTAGGCCGATTCACGTAATAAAACAAGTTCAGTTGCAGTGCAGTTGCGGTTAAGTTTCGATCAAAACGGCCCTTTTCGTATTCTCGTAATTTTTCAACCACTGTTAAATACGCTCGCGTCAAGTTCGCGCTTTAGCGTATTCTACTGCTGCGCGTTTTATGCGCGTGATCCACCTATTCATTTGACGCCTTAAACAACAGTTTAGTCCGATTAACAACGTACAAGGGCCCTACTATATTCATCCGAAACGAAAATCGAATCTTCGGATGATCGAAGTTTATATACGATACAAATGTACCTACATATACTTATGGTCGTTATTGGCTTATGGTCGTAACCATAGACTTATGGTTACGATGTACCTTTTACAAATTCGAACTTTTACAGAGAAGATACATTCGTATCGTATAAAAAACTTCAATCGTCCGAAGTTTCGAACTTGGTTTCGGATGAATATAGTAGGGCCCCAGCACATTTTCAAGTTCGATGTTCATAGAAAGGAAACATCCTAAAAATAGCATCAGTTATTAATGTAAAAAGTATTAGATACGTCTGACATACAGTTGACGTCAGCTCACGCGCAGCTTAACAATTACAAGAATGCAATTTTGCACCAAAACGTACACTTAATTGCAACCGCACCACAACTTGATCGGCGCGTCAAGAAATTACGTGAATCACCTATTGAGCACATAGCGCCTGATGGAAAATTTTAGCAACAGTGTGGGTTATACACGATTTGGGAAAATTATATAGGCGTTTATTATTCTTAGGGCCTCGATCACCACCTTCAAGTCAAGTGTCAAGTAGGCGAGTCATCATTTAAAGTGACTCGCAGCATTACATGTCAATTTCACGACGCTCGAATGACACTAATCCTTTGATTACACTAATCAGTATTCCGCCACGGTATCCTCTGCCCGTCGTAAGAGTCGACCTAAAGGGATCATCGGAGTCACTGGGCACACGGCGGGGGCCGTGCGCCCTCGCGTATAACGACTCCGAGACGTACGCATGATGGAGCCTTGTCTCCGTCATGGACGCCCATAACAGCTTGGCGGGCGTCCGAAAGGAGGGTGTAAGTGGAGGTAATCTGGGCCTTCATAATGGTAACATAAGGCCCAGCAATGGTTTTGCGCGGCGCGGTTCGCAGACGTAAATCGGGGCGCCCTTCGCCCTGGGATTCCTTGGATTGGATTTGGCCTTCCAATTCCGTAGTAACGAGACGTGTCTTCACTATAAAATAGTAGCCAATATACATGATGACCATAGGACCACCACGTTGGCCTAGTGCAAATACCTTGAATTTCTGCTTAAATTGCCTGGATATGCAGGTATACTCACAATACTTCCCTTACCTTCCCATCCAAAGTCAACGATATTACACAACAAATACAAACAGATTTACAGGAAACTATATATAACTACCGCGAAGGCGTAGTTGTACTGCGGTTCGGTTACAAAACTGAGGGTCTTGGATTCGAATTCCGAGTCGGGCAAAGTGATTTTGGATTTTTCAAAGTGATATTGGATGACAATCAAACACAAATATCTGTATTTGTGCCCGATTTAGAAATAGGTTGGCCCCTATCACGTAGTGTATGGAACATATATGGCGAAATGTCTGTGTGCTGGCACCTCTGCCTACCCCTTCTGGGAAAAAAAGCATGAGTTTATATATGTAGGTATGTATGTGTTGTCAAATATTTATGTTTTGAGCTCGAACTTTAGACTTCTCTTTTGTCATTACAGTCGTTGCCACCGACGTTATCTCTCGCTTATCGCTACCTAAACAGTACACAGGAAGCAAATAGCTATGCAAATAGTTATTAGTCATTAATTCATTTTAATAGTGTGATAGAACCGACTGCCTGACATTTATTTGTTTATATTCTACTGCCGTACCAAAATTATATATACTGTTTGGACAGTATGGGATGATTCATTGATTATTCTTTTTTTTTTATTGTAGGGAATTGCGAGGCGAACTTGCCGTTCGCCTGATGGGATGGGATACGACCGCTCATGAACAGTAGCAAACCCAAACAACACCTTGAATTACAAAGCAATGCATGGCATTCCACTCTGCTCGCCATCTTGAGACACACGATGTTAATTCTCTGGCTACAATGTCCTTTAAACCGAGATACAACAATGCATTTACTCTGCTATTTGGCGGAAGAAATAGACATTGCGGAAGTACCTACCCAGGCGGCCTCTCACATACGAGATCTACCACAGCGCTTATGTCAAGGCCACGCGTTGCCAAGCCAACGTTGAACGTTATGATATTTTTTACTAACGACAATAAACAAAATATATAGGTAAAGTTAATAAAAATATATTTTTAATAAAATAAAAGTTATAGGTTTGATGATTATTTTTTATTGTATGCCTCCGATTCATAATTTAATACAAAATTACATATAACGATAGAGTATTTTAACATTTGAGCAGCATTCCATTATCAGAAACATAATTAGAGCCAGTAACACTTCTCGCTTTGTCACTCGCCAAGAACATTATCAAATCTGCAATTTCAGTCGCCTCTGCCACTTTGTTCAAAGCTGTGAGTGGTTTAAAGTTATCCCAACTAAGCACTCCAGCAAATCCTGAATTCTCGATAATATCAGTCACTACTGGTCCTGGACTTATAGCGTTGACCCTCACTCCATGAGGCGCTAGTTCCATAGCAGCGGCTTTCGTAAAATGGTTAAGAGCTGCTTTAGAGACACAATATGACATGAACATAGGTTTCGAAGGCGTATGTTGTCCTCCAATGCTGGAAATATTTATAATGTTCCCTTTAGTCTTGATCAAGTGTGGTGCCGCTAAACTGCAAAGGTGAATAACTGCTCGAAGATTAGTGTTCATGACTTCATCGTACGCTTTAAGAATATCGCCTTGGAGGAGACTAGCTTGGCGCTGTATCCCGGCATTGTTGATGAGGACATCGAGTTTGCCAAATGCATCAACGGTGCGTTGCACTGCTTCCACGGCCTGGCTTTCTACGGAGATGTCGAGACGAAGCACCAGTGCTTTGCCTTCACAAGCAGCGGCTACGTTAGCCAACTTGGTTTCATTTCTACCGACGATGGCGACATGAGCTCCTTCTTTAGCGAAGGCTATTGCTGTCGCCGCTCCTATGCCTGAGCTGCCGCCGGTCACTAATATCACTTTATCGGTAAAACTCATCGCGGGCGTCCGATACGAAGTGCGTCCGAATACTGCCGAAAATTTCGTGACTAACTCACGACGTGTGAACAGTATGCGCTTGTACGTCACAACTAGTTTCTTACTGATAGTGAACATCCGTCTGAGTAGTATTTTTTTAATGATGTCTCTCCACGGTTCATTATCTTGCAAACATTAAAGTATTTAAATAAATAATCATGAAATCAGATCAGCATTTGCTGAATAGCAAGAGATAATTTAAATTGCACTTTCTTTACGGCAGCAGGTATCGTTATATTACTTTCCCGAATCATAATAAAGAACAATCATTCCATTAATAAATTATAAGTGAATTTCATTAGGAACACACATCCCTGCAGCAATTTAAATCCCATTGCTCCTCCAGAGACTAAAATGAGTGATGAAAATAGCTGACTATGTGATCTTTTTCAGTTTGAAGGTATCGTCATCCAATTCGAATTATGTAGGTGTATAAATTTTGTTTTGGATAAACAGAAAAACCTTGACTGTTACGTAGCGGTAAAAACATAAGTGTGGACTGTGGATATTAGATTAGATACGTCCATATCAGTGAAACAATTTTAGTGAACAATAAATATTTTTATCTACAAAACGCCTATCATGAAGAAATTGTAGCATAGGCAATTTATTTTAGGAGTATAATACTACTGTTACCACGTCAGGTTTGGAATATGTCCAAGCACTAATAATATATTTTTATAGTTTTTGTCTACAATTTCATACATTTTCATGATCAACTGACTACAATTTACTCGACGGTCAGTATGATGACCAAATTACCTATATCGCTTGGCTATATTTTGTAGTGGGTAGCAATATCAGCTTTAACAATGATTAATTTAAAATTAATTGGCAATTGTGTGTTTGGGGCCCATGAGCGAACAATTGAACCAATTATTTTTTTCCTCTTTAGGTGTTGTCAAGGTCTTTTGGCGGTATTTATTTTGTAATGTTTTTTGTGTGTTCATTCATCGTTGTGAGCTCATTGTGAGCGACGACTAATTTCAGGAACATTTTACGCGCTCTTCGCTTTTTTTTTTTATTGCTATGAATGGCGAGACGAGCATGCCGTTCGCCTGATGGTAAGCGATACGACCGCTCATGAACAGTAGCAAAACCAAACAACACCTTGAATTACAAAGCAATGTTTGGCATTCCACTGCGCTCGCCATCCTGAGACATAAGATGTTAAGTCTCAATATGTCCAGTAGTTACTCTGGCTACAATGCCCTTCAACCCGAAACACAACACTGCTGTTTGACGGGAGAAATAGACACTGCGGTGGTACCCACCCAGATGGCCTCTCACATATGAGAGACCTACCACCAGTAAACTTGGTCCATATATTTGTCAATAGCTTTCTCATTTCTTCCGTTCTTTGTATTTAAGTTATAGTTACGTGAACTTCCATACTTAATTTTTAATATCTTCCTACTCGTATAATTTGTGGTATTATGTATCTCAATTATTCTATGTTTCTAAGTGAGTGTTTTGTAGGCGGTAATTGAATTGACCCTGGTAATGCACAGTGAAATATTACGTGATAATTACTCATTCAACAGTCTGGTACCATACGTGGTTATCTATACTCCCCCTAATAAAGATAAACAATCATATCGCTTATCATACCACAGCATACCACAGCATAATTTTTGGACTGAATAAATACTGAAATAGTGTATTTATAACCATTTATATAACTGCCAAAAAATGTTTACTCTTCAGTGTTTTTTTTTGTTTTAAAATATAGTGTTAAATGCACCCAACAGTCACATACATAGTCATGATCCCACACTAAGATCGAGTCTTGTGTCGTGGGTATCAGGAACTACGAGAGACTTTTCGGTCTCATAAACACCCAGACCAGACTCAGTGCGGCGATCGAACTCGCGGGCTCTTGTTTCACAGCGGGCGTCTAACCAACTGCGCCATCAAGGCAGTAGTGTAGACTTATGACGTAGAAGTTATGACGTCGGTTTTTAAATAACTTTCGTGTTTACGGTTGTATAATTCCGATGCATGAACTACTAATTCGTTGTCATCAATGAGGTGCCAATTTATTTGTTATTCGGCTAGGAATGACGGAAAGTTTATTTTAAATTTTGTTTAATATAGTGACTAACAAGTATTCTCTGTCTGCGGAGTATCATTATTAATTCTTTATAAAATTTCAATAATTAATAATTACTGCTATAAAAAAAACATTGTACTTATTTTTATTGTGTGTATTCCTATTCGACCACCACGCAGTATAACGGTCAAGGAAAACATCGTGAGGAAACCTGCATACCATGGCAATTTGTAAAGAGTTTCTACGGTATGTAAAGTCCGTTCTATAGTCTCTGCCTACCCCTATGGGATACAGGCGTGACGATTATGTATGTATGTATGTAAAGTCCGCCAACCCGTACTGGGCCAGCGTGGTGGACTATATTGCCTGACAAGTCTTAATCGTTCTTTCGATCGTAGAGGAGACCCATGCCCTGCAGTGGGACGTATATGGCCTGATACAATACTTGTTTTTTGGAAGGTCGTGCAAAAATAATAAAAAGCGCCTAGTAAAATTATAATTATGCCCCTAAAGTCAGAATCGCTATCACTACAGTAAAGTAATTACAGTAAATAATTTAGGTTCTGCTATTTTTTCGTGTATATGTTAGAAAAAAAATAAGTTGCAGAATATTGCTGGATGTAAGTGATACACAATTTTTTTTATGTAGCTATATAGTTTATACTAGCCTAATGTTAAGGGGATACGACGACTCATGAACAGTCGCAAAACCAAAAAATGCCTTGTATTACACAGCAACGCTTGGCATTTCACTGTGCTTGCTATCGTAAGACGTAAGTCTTAACTTCAAAAGTCGTTGGTAGGGGGGACAAAACATTAATAACTAAATTAGATTTTAAAATTACTTTTTAATAAGGCCGTCCGGGTGACGGGCGCAATGTAGTGTCATGCAGTGCTTTGTGATAAGTTCTGAGTGATATTGCTCTTATTTACTTGCAGGCGTATTGTTTATTATCAGGCGAGCGAACTGCCCACCCCGTCGTTCGCTGTAATATAATAATATTAAATACAATACTGCAGCTAGTTACTTAGTTTATGTACTGTATCAGTCCATACACGTTCCACTGCAGGGCATGGACATCCTCTACAATCATGACTACGATTAAAAGCAGTTAGGCCGTATAGTCCATCGCGCTGGCCCAGTCCGAGTAGGGTGACTTAACATACGATAGAAATTCTGACAAATTCGCTATAGTATGCAGGTTTCCCCACAATGTTTTCCTTCACCGTTATAGTGCGTGGTGAGTGACTATCAATACACAAATATTTTTATGTGATTGCGCATAAATAGACCAAAGCCGTTATTATGTGATTTTACATTAATAACATAATTTTCGGTACACCAATTTACTTGTTCATCCAACTGCAGTAATAATTGTTAAGGGCGATGCATAAGGGAGAACAGTAGTTGTACTTCCGGCAATCAATTTATACTTTTCATTATATTTAAGAAATACACCCCAACAATAAATTATATGCATTAGAAATGAACAATAAAAACAATATTTATAAAATACCACTCTCACACACATACCTATTATTATTATAGGTGAGTACAATATTTTCATAGAGAGGGTAACATAAAATGGAGTAAGAACATCAAATACAAAATATAATACTTACAAAAAAAGAATACTAATTATAAAATAAATAACTAAAAATACATTAACATAATAACTTAATAACTTATTTTTCTTTGTTGGAGTCAAAGACTCAATTATAATAAGTATGTTTACACAATATTCAATTAAGTAAGTATTTTCAAATTCTTTTCTATTTTTTTTAAACGTAGGCTTATTATCTAATATTATTATTAGAGAGTTTATACGCTAAACAAGGCGTACAACTAATTAATAATTCAATATGTGAAGATGATAGTTCTCATTATGACGGAACGCGATATATTACTGACCCTACACAACATACTATCTGTATAACGCAAGTCATTGTTGAAATTGGAGGAGTCAAGGCTTCGATAAAATTATTTGATCGAAGAGTCAAGGTTATATTTGACAGTTCCGTGGCGTCATCGATACTGGCTGGTAAATAGAGGTCGCTGATTAAATTCCCGTGAACTACTGGTGGTAGTCTCTTATATGTGATAGGTTGCCTGTGTAAGTATCACCGCAATGTATATTTCTTACACTGAACAGCAGTGTAAATGCATTGTTGTGTTCCAGTTTGAAGGACATATTTTTTTATTGCAATGAATGGCAAGACAAGCATGCTGTTCGCCTGATGGTAAGTGATACGACCGCTCATGAAATGTAGCAAAACCAAACAACACCTTGAATTACATAGCAATGCTTGGCATTCCACTGCGCTCGCCATCTTGAGACATGCGATGTTATTAGTTAACTCTCAATATATCCAGTAGTTGCTCTGGCTACAATGTTCTTTAAACCGAAACACAACAATGCATTTACACTGCTGTTGCTTCAGGAGTAAAAGGCGTTCAAAAAAAGACAAAAGTCAGACAAAAGATTCGTTAATTAAATAAAACTCATATCTATGAAAGAGATCGCAAATGTACAATGCTATTTTAGGTTTATTTGGTTCTTTTAAGAGATGTCACTGCTTTCTTTATTTGTGTGTTATTTCCTGGTTAGTCTTGTTATAAAAACATACCTTTGTATTTATTTTTTCGGTTGAAGCGACAGATTACAAATTTTGCATGATCATGCCACTTTACAAAAAGCTGTTAACTTTATCAGCGAATTGTCTTTTGATATTAGAAATCAAAAGACAATGGAGAAAGGCGGTGACGTAGAATTACTGTTTTATTCCAACAGATAAACGTAAATCCTCACTGATATAAAGTATCATCTTAGTTAAATCCAAGATTTGTAATTCAAGATAAAAATGTCGACAAAAAATCAACTCTAAATAAAATCAAACTTGTTTAATAATCAATTAAATATGCTAAGACTAAATAATTTAACACTAATCATACCAACGCTTATAAGATACCTATTTCTACCATAGCGGGTCAAATGACCCGGCTTTATTTTTCCTGCTTTAATGTATGGAATAAGTTGTTAAAAAGGAAATATACGTTCTACTGCAGGGCATGGGCCTCCTCTACACTCGAGAGTACGGTTGTGAGTGGTTAGGCCATATAGTCCACCACACTGGCCTAATGTGGATTGGCGGACTTACCTACTATATAATTTTAGTACATCGCTATGGAATTCTAGTTTCCTCACGGTGTTTTCCTTCATCGTTTTAGTGTGTTGTGACTAACTATCATTACGCACAATATGACTCCAAAAAGTCAGAGGTGTGTCCCGGGATTCGACCCCTGACCACAGTGAACATGTTGGCAGCCACTTCTGGTCCACTTACCCATAGGCCATCACGCACAGAAAACAAGAATAAAAACAGTGGTGGCGTGTTGAATGAAATAACATAATGCCTGTAAAGTCGGTTTTACGGGCGAAGATTTTACGTGACAACGTCTTTTTCTCGGTAGAATATTTATTGATATGAATATAATTAAATTAATCACTCAACTATAATTAGATCATAGTTGAGTGGGAGAGAGACGCAAGGCATTCGGCGGGCCTCTCTCTCGTTCGGTGACTCATCGTGACGTTACCGGGCGTTACACTTTTTCATAAGTGACTCCCAGCCGCAACCTAATTTAAGACGTTGTCACGTCAAAAAATACATAGTTTATTATAATGAAACAAAATAGTATATTTAGGTACTTACTATTACAAACGTAAAAACTGGATTCCAAATTTATTCGCCTTATTAGGTCTGTAAATCTACATCTTACTTTAGTCGGAAATAGTTGTTCGTAAATCGTAATATTACCACCCAGTTTGTAACAATTTTGGCTGTTCTCAATAAAAATATTCCAAATTGTAGATACCATAACGAATTTGTCTATTTTCAAACGTTGGTTTTCCTGTTTTATATTTACCAGAACAAAAAAATCTAAGAATTTCGGTAAAATTATTTCTTTTCATTCAGTATCACAGTTTCAGAAAAAAAAATGTAACCACCATATAGTATTTCACAAAAATGAAATATTGAAATTATTTGCTCCATATAAAATTGGAATATATGCATCTATTTTTTCTTGAGATGAACTCTATTCGGATCCTAACTCTCCCTGCATAAAAACTACTTTCAATAAAAAAAAATGATATTTTCTTGATGTTATTTTCAGCTATTTTGATTGTTCTACATTACGCAACAGTCTTTGCAGAATATGCAACTTACCGACTGCAATACGATAAGAAAAATACCTCAAAATGCTCTCCGGGTCATTTGACCCGTTGTGGTAGAAATCGGTATACAACAAGTATTATTCAAAGTAAACAAAACAAAAAAAAAACACGAAATACGAAAATAACTGTAGATTAATCGGTAAGAAAAAGTCATGTATTAAAATGTGCAAAAACAATAAGGTAATACGTTATATTCGATGCTAAAGTTTAAAATGGGTCAATTGACCCGTCATGGTATGTTTAGTGTTAAGAACACTTATAACAAGACCATTCCGTTATCCATCACATAGTTCGACCCTGTAATACTCTTTCCTTTGTCTCCCGCCAATAACAGCACCAGCTCAGCTATTTCTTCAGGCTGTGACAACTTCTTCAACGCAGTCACAACAGCTATTTGCTCCGGAGTGTATCCTGTACTTTGTAACAGTTCAGTATTGACAGGTCCTGGGCTGATTGCATTAACCCTCACTCAATGTGGTGCCAGTTCTGCAGCAGCACATTTGTTGAAGTGATTTAACGCAGCTTTGGAAACAGCGGGGGCGAGTGTCAAAGGGTTTTTGGGGGTTGTCATACCCCAAACTCCAGATATATTGACTATGTTCCCTTTGGTTTTGATCAGGTGCGGCGCTGCTAAACTGCTTAAGTGAAAGACGGAGCGAAGGTTCGTGTTCATTACCTCATCGTAGGCTTTTAGAATGTTTCCTTGGAGAAGACTGGCTTCACGTAATATCGCGGCGTTGTTGACGAGAATATCTAGTTTCCCAAACTCTTCTATAGTACGTTTGACTGCTTCTACAGCTTGGCTGTCTTCAGAAATATCGAGACGAAGTACGAGAACTTTGCCATTACAATCAGCGGCTACGTTTGCCAGCTTGGCCTCATTTCTGCCAATGATGGCGACGCGAGCTCCTTCCTTGGCGAATGTTTTGGCTATAGTCGCTCCTATACCGGAGCTACCACCGGTCACAAGTACTACTTTATCACTAAAACTCATTGCGACTCTTCGGCCGATCGAATACTGATTTGAATTAGGATCGTGCGCCTATATAACTATCTCAAACTGCTGTTGAGCATTACAAACATTTATGATGTAGATAACAACGGTGTATCATCGAAACCAAATTTGAAAATACGCCTAGTCATTGTGTCTAAAATTTAAACTGCTTTGTTGAAGAATGTAATGAAATGAAATGATATGTATTTGAAATGAAAAAAATATATATACATATTTATGAAATGTAATTGTTTCTCATGTAGGCAATTGAAGAGCTCTTATGACCGCTCTTTCCAATAATCAGACCTTAAATTAATACCTGTAGAACGCACAAACATTTGTCTCGAGGCGGGAATCGAACCCGCGGTCTCTCGTTTCTCAGCCAGCCAGCCAGCTAACCACTGCGTTACGCAGGCCGAAGTCAGCAAAAATTAAACAAAAGGAAATAAATTTTACAGAAAACATTTTTGGTGACTTTAAGTTAGTTTAATTTAAATTTAATTAAGTTACACATTCACGTATATCTAAGAAATCATTGTACAAAATTGATGTGATAATTATACCTTATTTGAATATAACTTAAATACTGGTGGTAGATCTCTCATATATATAGTACGAGGCCTTCTGGGTAGGTAGAAGCAAACAACAGAAATGCACTGTTGTGTTCGGTCTGAAGGGCATTTTAGCCGGAGTAACTACTGGACATATTGAGACTTAACATCTTATGTCTCAGGATGGCGAGCGCAGTGGCATACCAAGCATTGCTTTGTAATTAAAGGTGTTGTTTGGGTTTGCTACTATCCTTAAGCAGTCGTATCGCTTACCATCAGGCGCACGACATGCTCGTCTCGCCATTCATTGCAATAAAAAATATTATATAATAATTACACAATATGTTTTTGTCGATTTTCGTGAATTATTTTAATATTATTTTAGTTTAGTTTAATTAACATTCGCATTTATTTAAGAAAATCATTAAACAAAATTGACGTGGTATTAATTCCTATTTTGAACAAAACATAAATACTAGCTATTTGTATATCCCTTATTAGTACCCTGTTCTAAATAAATTATTGCATAATGATTACACAATACGCGTCACATTACATTCCAACACCTCAATCTAGTGCTTATCACTGCACATCATTCGGGGTTAGTCTCAGGGTTAGTCAAGTGTTAGTGATACTAAAACGTCGCGTCATCATCATCGCGATTTTGGTTTTAACTTCGCCACGTTTGTAATATATTACATATCTGTCTGTATCTGTATCAGTCCATATACGTCCCACTGCAGGGCACGGGCCTACTCTACAATCGACAATACGATTGAGAGTGGTTAGGCCATATAGTCCACCACGTTGGCCTAGTGCGGGTTGGCGGACTTACATACCATAGAAATTCTTATAAACCGCTATGGTATGCAGGTTTCCTCACGATTTTTTCCTTCACCGTTTTAGTGCGTGGTGATTGACTATCAATACACACATGACTCCGAAAAGTCAGAGGTGTGCCCTGGGATTTGAACCCGAGACCACTGTGTACATGTTGGCAGCCGCGTCTGGTCCGTTTACCAACAGGCCACCACGCACTCTTCTTATCTATACATATAAATAAAATTGAAGTGTTTGTTTTAAAAGTGAAAATAAAAAAAAATGTCCAACTACATTTCGTTATATATGTACACGATACCTGTGCCGAAAATGATCTTTAAAAAATGTTTGTCTGTCCGTCTGTCTGTCTGTCTGTTTGTTCCGGCTAATCTCTGAAATTACTGGACCGATTTTGACGGGACTTTTTTTATCAGGTAGCTGATATAATAAGGAGTAACTTAGGCTACATTTATTTTAGAAAAAATCTTTTATTTTAGAAAAATAAAGTTTTTGTTAAATTCCACGCGGACGAAGTCGCGGGCACAGCTAGTATTACATATAGTGTTGGAATAAATAGCAATAACAATCACAAATAGCAAGTGAAGTCGATCGTAACATTTCACAAGTTATATAAATAAGCTAAATTTTGTGATTCACAAAGCCGATCGGCTAATATTTTAATACGATCTCGTGTAATCTATGAATGAACAGTCAATATTGTGAGTGTGAGTGTTTAAGTGTATGTGTGAGTGTTTATAAATTCTGAGGGGGGCAATTAGCAATAGCAGAAATGTAGAACATGCTAAGGCTTCAAAAATAAGAAGGTTGATGTTAATTTAAAATAGCAATAATTCCTATTAATATATTATTAGTCATTAACTCATATTTGCAAGTTGAATAGATTGATTGATTGATTGATTCAATAATAACTAGAAGACGATTGATTACATATCTATGCTACGAATCTAAGTATTTATAAGTTTTTCTCATATAACTTCCATGTGCAAAAAACGATCAGCTGAATATATAATATTTTGTCAAATTGTGTATAACGAACATAAACTCGCGCCTTTTTCCTAGAAGGGTTAGGCAGATGTAGTAGCAAAACAGACACATTTCGTCTAGTGTTCCGTCCCACGATGTGATTGGGGGCGAGTCTATCGCCATATCGGGCACAAATTTCTAACTCCGAGCGAATTATGAATAGAAAAATCCAAAATCACTTTGCCCGAACCGGGATTCGAACCCGAGACATTGATTTTAATTTTTTTAAACTTCTTTATTTTTTATTACTACCCAAGTAAGTACAATAATTATTGTAAGTAATGTATTATAAACTACTTAGGTTTATCCTAATGGTATCTATTGACAAGTACACACAGGCCAACAAGATAATAGGTTAGTGTTTAGTCTACATTTCATTAAATTTTACATTTAAAATATCAATTACATGATTTTAGATATGTTAGAAACTAGGCAAGCGCAACAATACATTTATTATTGTTCCCTTTATAAGTGCTGAAATTAAATTCTGTAATTTTGTATTTTTTTTTGTTCGTCTGACGGTAAGCGATCCGACCGCTCATGAACAAGAGTAAAACCAAACACCTTGAATTACAAAGCAATGCATGACATTCCACTGCGCTCGCCATCCTGAGACATATGATGTTAAGTCTCAATATGTCCAGTAGTAACCTGGCTACAATATACTTCACATTGGTACACAACACGAAATTTACAATGTTCTTCAATCCGAAACACAACAGTGCATTTACACTGTTTGGCGGGACGACAAACATTGCGGTGGTAGGCGGCGGCCTCTCACATATGAGAGACCTACCACCAGTATACCTGCTAGTTTCTTTTTGTTCCCAATTATTAAGTGTGTCCTGATTTTCAAGATGGGTAATGTTTTTAATATTGCGTTATTGATAAAGTGAATGTAATCATATGTTAAACTGATAAAAACATATAAACATGTATTAAAGTATACAAAAGTAGATTGGCGCCAACTGTAAGTGTCTACCAAAACACGGCAAGAAAATCTGCATGCCTGAGATTTCTGAACAAGACTCGCAAGGACATATGAAGTGCATTAACCCGTTTCAAGACAACGTAAATAAGCTGATCTTATTATATGTACAATATCATATAAGATCCAAATAATATCAACAAAGCTCATATGAGGAAAATAAGAAGTTCTTTGCTAAAGCTGGTATGACCGGTTATTCTATTGAATCTTGAATTCAAGTTAGAAACCATTTTTAAAATATAATATTATAGTTAAATCACCGAAGGGGTAGGCAGGTATTCAACAAGTGCCGCTCTCATTTCGCTAGGACTTCCGTCATGAACGTGATTTGGAAAAGTTATAAAAGGCGATTCAAAGCCTAAGATTTTTATAGGTTTTTTGATTAATTTGTTGTAGGTTTGAGTGGTAGAATAATATTCTGTATAAAAAAAAAAACAATTTATAAATGAGAAAAACTATTTAATGTATTTTGATAAAAACTAAAATTACTTAAACTAATAATCCGCCGTTATCAATCACATAATTCGACCCGGTAATACTCTTAGCCTTGTCTCCCGCCAAGAAAAGTATCAAGTCACTTATCTCTTCAGGATCCGCGATCCTCCTCAAAGGACTACTCGCTGCAATCTGATCCCAGGTGAGACCAGTAAACGAGAGGAAATCGGTTTTCACAGCTCCAGGACTGATCACATTGACTCTCACACCATGAGGCGCCAACTCCGCCGCAGCACCCTTAGTAAAGTGATTCAAAGCTGCTTTAGACACAGCAGTCGAAAGATTGATAGGTCTGATGGCATGCGCAACTCCCCAAATACCAGAGATGTTGATGATGTTCCCTTTAGTCCTGATTAGATGCGGCGCTGCTAACGTAGTAAGGTGGACTACAGCACGGAGGTTAATATTCATAACTTCATCGTAAGCTTTAAGGAAATTCCCTTGGAGGATGCTGGCTTGACGCGTGATCCCGGCGTTGTTGACCAGTATGTCGAGTTTCCCGAAGGCTCTGACGGTCCCCTCGATCGCGGCGGCTGCTTGGTCTTCTTTGGAAATGTCGAGGCTGAAGGCTATCATCCTGTCTCGACAAGCTGCTGTGACTGCTGCCAGCCTGGTCTCATTCCTGCCGACGATGGCGACGCGAGCTCCTGCGTTTGCGAATGCTATTGCTGTAGTCGCTCCTATTCCGGAGCTACCACCAGTCACGAGCACCACTTTATCAGAAAATTCAGCTGCCAGTGTCTGACATAGACTGGTAGCGACAACTAAGGTCAGAATATGAATTCTATTGACAAAACCCATCGCGAATGTTTTGATTTTCGATTCCGAAATGCACAATATTCGATTTTATACTTGTTTATGTTATGATGCGAATGCAAACTAAATGTGAATGAGGAAATATAGGTAAAAGGTTTTATATATACTAAAAACGGGTACAGTGGGTGACAAACAGAAGTTGTTTTTCACAACAAAGTTCAATAACATTACGAGGACATTCTCATGCGGTGATTTTAATTCCCTTATTCTCCATATAGTTATTCTGAATTGTAAGGCACGCAACCCCAACACTTATCAGTAATCTGGGCGGAGGTTGGCTACTACTAAAGTTTAACTTTCAAAGAATATATTTGATCAGGGTAATATAAAATATACAGTCGTCCTATAAATAAACAATGTAAAGAATCAATGGACTGCCCCATTTCATTCGACAAGTGTACGCTTACTATACCTCTGCGGTATAAAATAAACATCACCTGTTACCTAAATGTCTATCGCAAGTCACTTTTCTCTTATTGAGTAATGTAATTGCTGTCCCGCGCTAGTTTAAGAAGGGCTAATAATTCATTAATAACTGATAAGAAAAAATATTATAAATTGCAACTGTATTAAACAGCTTTGGCGCTGATTGTACATAAACAAGTTAGCGTTGTCATAGTGAAACAAAACCCGCAAGGAAAATGGAATACCTACTCAATTACATTAATTATACGTGATGTTTTCAAACATTAAGCATTTTCCCGCGCTACAGTTCTAACAGGAAAATAACAAGATTATTTTTTTAATAAATAGTGTGTAGCAGCATCCATGGATTTTCAATCATGCGTATTTTGATACCCAGACAGGGCAATGAACTTTATTTTTAATCTATACTTAATATTATAAAGCTGCAGAGTTTGTTTGTTTGTTTGAACGCACTAATCTCTGGAACTACCGGTCCGATTTGAATGATTCTTTCAGTGTTGGGTAGTCCATTTGTCGAGGATGGCTATAGGCTATATATCATCACGCTATGACCTATAGGAGAAAAGCAGTACTGATATTTCTAGCAAATACGAGGAAATTTTGTTCGTTTTTCGTGGTCCGATTGGTCGATATTCTAAACTGATAGTCAGAATTAAACATTTTGACCGCCATTTTAAAACGTGTATCCACCCGGGCGGAGCCGGGCCCGACCGCTAGTTTAAAATAAAAATATGACATTTTAATTTTACAACATCAGCGTTCTTATATGTATGTCTTCAATCTGAGATCACCTCCCAAATTACGTAACGCATGGGGATTCCCCTCAAATGCATTTTTTTAAAACTGACGACTATTGTACCGGTTATAGCTCACCGCATCTTCACCACCAACTTTGGAATTAAGTTTTCCTCATTGAATGTATGTGATTATTTTTTTTATTATTTTTACAATTTATTTAGATTTTCTAAACTGGTTACAAATATTTGACATTCTTAAAATAATGGTGTCTAAGATTTATGCGAATGCAAATGCAATGCAATGCAAACGCGTAACATTCTTAAAATACTATGAACTTACGAGTATATTAAAATTACAAAATTTATTCGTAACCTTCTAGATGTGAACACGACATGTTTATATTACAGAGATTACATAAAAGGTATTTTAACTATCTACATTCATCTAAAAAGTACTACACATTAAATAAAACCAAAGTGTGTTAAAAGACAAAAGGATAAAAAAAAGGATGATAAAGGTTACAACCGAAATACTATAATTATACGTAGCAAAATATTTAATTAAGATATTATTGGAATAAAATAATTAATTTTTCATAACAACTCAAAATCAAATGCCGGTTGCATTTTTTCGGATTTCCGTAATACGAGGTCAAGTGAAATTGAACACTCAATTAGCATAAAATAATATATTTTCTGTTACAATCAGAATCCACGAAATATTTATTTTAGAAAATAATGCACCCATCTGCATAAATAAAATAATAGAAAAAATATTAACAAATCCTATTTCAATAATAGTAAAAATGTTTATTTAAACAAGAAATTTTTGGTTACAATTCTTTGTAGCCCTGTTTTCTAAACTAAGTAAACTTTGTAGTTAAAGTTGTTAATAGGAGACCAGATTCTTCCCACAATAATACAGAAATAAATCATAATGAATAGAATATTAATGCGGAATGAAAATTTAATTTTCAGTGCTTCTAAGTAATTTAAATAAAGCACGGATAAATATTTACTTCAACACCATTCCATTATCAATGACATAATCTGATCCAGTGATACTCTTAGCTTTATCACTAGCTAAGAACATTATTAGTTCTGCTAACTCCTCGGGTTCTGATACTCTGTTCAAAGCAGTCATATCTTGAAAATCATCCCAGGTTCCAGAATAATCCATGGTTTCTAGAATACCAGTCCTCACAGGTCCCGGAGAAATAGCATTGACCCTTACTCCATGAGGCGCCAATTCCAGAGCCGCACCTTTCGTAAATGAAACTAAACCAGATTTTGATATAGCCTCTGTTATAAAACGCGTATCTGATGGCAGTTTTATAGTCCAAATACTTGACGTATTAATGATGTTCCCTTTAGTCTTGATCAAGTGTGGTGCTGCTAGTGTTGTCAGATGGACGACAGCTCTTAAGTTTGTCGCCATCATTTCATCGTACGTTTCAAGCAAATTGCCTTGAAGGATACTGGCCATTCGGGCGATGCCAGCATTGTTAACCAGGACATCGAGCTTTCCGAAGTGGTCTATCGTGCGTTGTATTATACTGGTAGCTTGCACATCATCAGTAATATCTGCACGCAACACGAGTGGTGGAACGAGTCCAGTAAATTTACTTGCAACATCAGCCAATTTTTCTTCATTTCTACCAACAATAGCCACGCTGGCTCCTTTCTTGGCAAACGCTAGGGCTGTCGATGCTCCAATGCCAGAACTCCCCCCAGTCACCAACACTACTTTATCAGCAAAATCCATTGCAAGTGCTCGAAACAATAACTGCTTCAATACTGAGGAATGTCGCAATGGGCGCTGAGTGCAATAATTTTGTAGTATCTATGTTATCTGGAACATAATGCTTTAATGGCGAATAAACGTCGAGATCTTTAGTGCATTAATTGTTCTTATCTTATCAGAAATATTTGAGATCAGATGTATGACTGAAGACCTTGGCAATATGTGCAATGTGCACCCATTTAGCCCCCAATTCACATCATTGCCATCACGTAGTGGTTGATCGTTTTGATGATAACAAAAGTTTATTCCCACGATCAACATTCAGAATTTTCCCCGTCAATTTCCGATGGCAAAATAAGCACCAACGACCTAAATGAATTATGAGTATGTATAGCTGCCCTGACTGTATATATACTTATTCACTAATTGTCATTGAGTTAGCCGCAATTTTTTTGAGCCCGTATACGCCCCACAATTTACATTCTAGAGTAGTCGTACAATCTAGAGTACGATTGAGAGTGGTTAGGCCGAGTAGTCCATCACGCTGGCCGAGTACGGGTAGGCGGACTTTACATGGCATAGACATTCTTAAAAATCGCTATGGTATACAGGTTTCCTTACGATGGTTTCCTTTGGCGTTACAGTGCGTGGTGAGTGACTATCAATACACACATGACTCCGAAAAGTCAGAGGTGTGCCCCTGGTTTCGATTTGGCGACCACATGCCAACATATCCCCGGTGGTCGTTTAATTAAATATGAAGTAAATTGTTTACCATACGAGCAAAACAAATCCGACGTAAAGTATATCTTTATCTTAATACCACTATCTTTAATTGTTATAACTGTGAACAGCGATTTCATAATTATGGACTGTTAGTACCTTGACATTTATTTATCATTAGCGTTATCCTATATTTAAAATTCTATACTTTCATCATAACCGCCCAGCTGATGCATTTCGGTTTTTACACCTATCGTTTTTTTGATTTTCTATTATTTCTTCCTAGGCCTCGTTTTAAGCACAAAATGTTATTTCTGAGGTAGATGAGGATGAGGAGGCATTTCATTTCTTTATTTAATGAGATTAATGAGTTTTTTTTTTTTTCTGAAATAGTAAATGATCTCGCTGCATTGGATCGTAAATGTTATTCTGTTCTGATAAGGAATCTAGAGGCCAAAGTTGATGAATTAGATTTAAGTTTCCTTAAGTCGTTCAGTAGCCCTTTAAGGTTAACCCACTTGTAAGGTTACAGGGAAATGCGATTTACAATCGCAGGATCAACTCGTTACCTTTTCCTATCATTTATATGTAAACTTACAAGTAGTTCCAATTAAAACAACCCGTACAAATATTCTTTAATAAAAATATAACTCAGACAAACATAAGAACGTTTATACCAACAACATTCCATTATCAATGACGTTGTCAGATCCAGTGATGCTCTTAGCTTTGTCACTAGCCAAAAACAAGATTAGTTCTGCTATTTCTTCGGGCTGCGCCACTTTGTTTAAAGCAGTATATTTTCCAAAGTCTTCCAAATTTCCTGCACATCCCACATCCCCCAAAATATTCGTTCTGACCGGTCCAGGACTGATTGCGTTGACTCTTACTCCATGAGGTGCTAACTCCAAAGCCACACCTTTTGTGAAGTGAGTTAAAGCGGCTTTGGAAACACAATAGAATAGAAACGACACATCCTTTGGATTGCTTATGCCCCAAACACTAGAGGTGTTGATGATATTCCCTTTGGTCTTTATTAAATGCGGCGCGGCCAGCGTTGTGAGTTGAACAATGGCCCTCATATTCGTAGCCATTATTTCATCGTACACTGAGAGCGCATTTCCGTCGAGGATTCCGCCTTTTCGAGAAATCCCGGCATTGTTAACAAAAACATCAAGCTGGCCGAAGTGTTCGATGGTTCGTCGTATAACTTTAGCAGCTTGCGCATCATCAGAGATGTCTGCGTGCAGCGCTAAATAAGGTGTGAGTCCATCTAAGATACTTGAGACTTTAACCAATTTCTCCTCGTTCTTATCGACAATGGCAATCCGAGCACCTTCCTTTGCAAACGCCAGTACTGCAGCTTCACCAATTCCAGATGCTCCACCAGTCACCAACACAACTTTGTTGCTAAAAATCATTGCGGACACTTGAAACGTAAACTGCACACTAACAAAAATAACGCACGAAGCAGTTAGTCTACTTTTATCGTGGCAGGTCTTATGAAGGTTGTGACTTTGACAGCATCGACGATTTCAAAATCAGCCTTATCTTATGACCTAGTCCGGCTTTGGTAATTTTATCTCGATATTATCCAGCAATCAATATTTTATTTATTTATTTTTATTTGTTTACTCATTTAATTCATTAGTGCGTGGTGGCCTGTGGGTAAACGGATTAGACGCGGCTGCCAACATGTTCACGGTGGTCGGGGATACGAATCCCAGGGCAAACCTCTGACTTTTCGGAGTCATGTGTGTATTGATAATCAATCACCACGCACTAAAACGGAGAAGGAAAACATCGTGAGGAAACCTGCATACTATAGCGATTCATAAGAATTTCTATGGTATGTAAGTCCACCAACCCGCACTAGGCCAGCGTGGTGAACTATATGGCCTAACCACTCTCAATCGTAGTGTCAATTGTAGAGGCCCATGCCCTGCAGTGGGACGTATATGGGCTGATACAGATACATTTAATTATAAAATCTTTACAGTTGCCACCTATGCAAAGCTATAAGTAAAAAATAACGCACTTATACGCAGCCGCTGCGATTTTGGCAGCCTACAGCTAAATAAATCAGTACCCCTTAAAATAACATCTAAAATTTAAGAACCCGCGTAAAGAGGTCTGGTGAGATAAATTAGTTCTACCGATTGGCACAATGAACTGTAGCGGCAAGGATAAGTGTTGAGTACATTTTTCAAGACGAATATTTTGCAATCACGTAGTTTTATGCAGATAAATATTAGTATCATACCAACTAACGAAGATGGCATTAATATCACATTCTATATTCGTCAATACCGGATTACCATTAATCACAAACTTAGTCAGCAACATTAATAGTGAGTGCTTATACTTAAGCCTTCGGTGCTAAGTGATTGCGTAATCACATTTTTGTAATAATTATTGCTGAAAGTTGTGGCTACTTACATGATTACATTCTCCTTTATAAGAAATTCCTTAAATTGTAGGGTCCAACGGTCATTGCATGTGCTCAAAGTTTGTTGTTCTTAACCTTTCGACCTCTGTCTTAGTTGTATGCCCTTTAGGTATTTTACAAATGCACTGGCTGGTGTATAAAAATGACTCATCATAAATATTGCAAATTTACCTCTTATTAATTGTACTGGTTTACGAGGCAAACAATAAGGATAAATGCATAAGATGTGGAAATAACCATTTTCTAAGTCAGTAAGAATTCTTTAACATTGACTAAGATTTTAGGAAGTTTAATTGTATTTAATTTTTAATAAATAAACAATTGTAAATGAAATGACAAAAAACCAAAATCAGTATATTCCGTCAACAACACTGTGAAAAATATATTTAAAAAAATCAATAACGTATACTCTTATTAATAACCTTGCATACAACACTAAAATTAGCTTAAAATTAATCACAACAACAACATACCGTTATCAATGACATAATTGGAACCAGTCACGCTCTTAGCTTTATCTCCCGCTAAGAAAAGCACCACATTTGCTATCTCCTCAGCGTCAGATACTCTATTCATGGCGGTCATACATTCAAACTGATCCCAGGAGTACCCAGTATTTGCAATTATATCAGTTTTTACAGGTCCTGGACTAATAGCATTGACCCTCACACCATGAGGAGCCAATTCCATTGCAGCGCCTTTAGTAAAATGATTTAGTCCAGCTTTCGTGATAGCACTTGATATAGCAGCAGGGATTTTTGGAGTCCCAGCTCCCCATACACCTGATATGTTTATAATGTTCCCTTTAGTTTTTATCAAATGTGGTGCTGCTAGTATAGTTAAATGTACAACAGCTCTTAGGTTTACTGCCATACATTCATCGAATACTTGTAAGAGATTCCCTTGAAGGATAGATGCGAATAGATTTATCCCGGCATTGTTGACTAGGATATCTAGTCTGCCAAACTTCTCAATAGTCTGCTGGATAGCTGTAGCTACTTCTTTATCATTGGTAATATCTATTTTAAGTATTAAAGCATTGCCACAATCCGCTGCTACTTTAGCAAGTTTATCTTCATTTCTTCCAATTATAGCGACGCGAGCACCTTCTTTTGCGAATGCGATGGCTGTTGCCGCTCCTATGCCAGAACTACCACCAGTCACCAACGCCACTTTCCCAGCAAACCTCATAGCTGGATGGTCTGTTGTCAATAAAATAAATACTGATTTACACAAGAGTTGATATAAAATTATTGAGTAAGATAAGATAGCTATTTTTAGATTATAAAACCAATTGCACAGATGTGTAAGGTATCTGTTGCCTTATCGGTGTCATGGTAGCGTGTGAAGTTGAGAAACGTTAGCTCCTGAGTTTGTTTCTTATGTTGTGCCATGCAATCATTCTGTGTATGAGGTAGGAAAAGTCTCATGTATGAACTCATACATACGCATAGGGTAACGACCCTAACTGATTTTTTGTGCCCGACATAATGATAGGCCATATATTTTACCCCACATTGTGCGGAGAAAAAACCTCCACGAACTATGAGTAGAACTAAATCCGCCTCTTCTTATAACAGGGGTCATTAATACGAGGATTATAAAAAATAATCTAAACAAAATGTACACATATGAGGAAAAACTTGGATGTTATTCTGGTATTATTAATGTCGTGTGAAAAAAGATCAAGACCCGTCTTGCTCAAATTAGGTGTATAGGTGTTGGGCATATCTTTGTTTATGAATTTGTGTTGTATATTGTGTGACCAAATTTTCGGCGTCGTCTATGAATATTTTATAAATAGCAAACTATTACACATAACAATTTAAGTGGATACCAATGACTTAAAATTTTTCTTTTTCTTTTCAAAGATTTTCTTTTTTGACTCTCTCTCTCCAGCTCCAAGAAGTCAACTGCTGAACATAGGTCTCCTACAACGATTTACATGAAGACCTATTGAAAGCGGCATGAATCCAGCAACGTTTTGTTAGGAAAATATAATCAAATTAATATACGCGAGCCATTAGACGGTACAATTTTATTGTAATGTAGCAACGTTTTAATAATGGACTGAATTTGTAGCGCATTGGCTACAGGTAAAGAAAAAAACCACGGGTTCAATTCTCATATTGAGAATTGGAAGTGGCCTGCATCCAGCGACTTCCTGCAATCTTAGTCAGGTCGTCCGTCCACCTTGTAGGCGGGCGTCCGACATTTCGCTTGCTCGCTTGTGGCCTCCACTCTAGAACCTTTCGGTCCAACGCGTTATTTACAATCGACCTATACCAAGCACAAATGCCATAAAAATAGACTTTGTTTTGTAATGTTTTATTAAATAGACAAAAATATATACTTACCAGTTAAGACTAGTAAAAATCGTTCTTGATGATAACTTGTAAATAACCATCAACTACCCTCGAACTATATTTTATACCCTTCAGACTTTACTACTCATTTTTTAAATATCGTTATATAAAGTAATAAACGCACTCGAATTATAATCACACTGTGCGAAGCTAATAAATAAGAGAACAGAAGGTCACTTAACGTGCAAATATACGACAAAAAAACAACTCTTACATAATTTTAATAATAAACGCATTTAAATTTTATGCCGGGTATAAAGTAATAAAATGCAGTTATCTTTCAAAATATGAACGATCGGGAAGTAAGATGTATAATAAAAAATAATAATATTGTGTTCCTATTAATGTAATCTTTCTTCAATTCTATATTTATTAAATAAAATTATTTCCCACAAGGAATACACATAACATTAATGTAGCAATATATAACAAAGTAAATAATCAACGTGTTTTCTCTGATAGGAAATCGCAACAAGCATAACAAATGCTCAATACAAATTAATTAGGTAAATTAAAAATAGCAAAGGAAATTAATATTGGTACTTTCGTAATAATTATAAGAAAAGATCATGACATGATTATATTGTGGACTTATAAATTAAATAATAAATAAATATATGAGATAACAAGGTTTTAAAAATATTTTTGATTCTAGTTTATCGAGTTTCGAGTAAGGTAAGGTCACTAGTAATGGGCCATGTACCTGTAGTTGACCACTAATGCATATAAACCAATAAAATAAGAATTCGTGGCATATTAAATATTTTAAAACTAATTCCATATTAAGTAGTCAGTGTTACGATCTGGTCAACGAAGCGCCAATATTTTGTTGATTGACATAGGTACTACAAATGTATTATTCGTTTCTTTGTAACAATTTTCGTAAGGATTGAAAAAGTTTGAACTTAAATATTAACAACTTCGTCACCTTGTTGATGGTAAGTCTTTTGTTTTTACATTCGTTTAGGATTAATTGAGGTAACAAGGGCATTTAAAATACCAAAATTTGTTTACAAGATTGAGATGTGGGGGTGGTCCACAACTGATTCTGTTTTACCATGATTTTTAGTAATTGACCAGGATGATCAACTTCTGATGAAATCCTATATCATGCAAATATACTGTACACAATAAAAAATGAAGGATAGCATTAATTAGAATTAACTATTTTATTTACTTGTACAATCTGTATCTGTGTCAGCCCATATACGTTCCACTGCAGGGCACGGGCCTACTCTACAATAGAGTATACGATTAAGAGTGTACTTGTACAATAAATTAATATTATTTAGTACTCGACCACCTTTATTATAAGGTATGATCAATTACTAAAACCACTTTTTCACCTTATAGATGTCTGGGATAAAGGCGCATTCCTAAATTATATTTAAGCTGCAAGGCTCTCAGCAGTAAAGGATGTTCCTCTTTTTTAAACACCCATAAGAACGGCTGCAAAAATATCGGTGTAGGTACCAAGAATAACATTTAAAAATTATACTTACAAGGAAAATCATCAAAAACAAGTCAAAAGAAAATCAAGTGTTGATTTGTTTCTTATTTTACAAATAAACCAATTAAAACTTAAGAATCTACTAGTGTTTAGATGGTCAACTACTAAATCTTTAACATAAAGTTTTTTTTTATTATTTCATAAATTTTATTCAACCATTGTACAAGAAAAAATACTGGTTCGTTTCGTTAACAAACTTGCATAGAGCTTACAAAAAAACCACTCATTGAATTCGGATGATTAATTTATACATTAAAACAGAAAATTCTGTATCCTTAAGTGGTCATCTACTGGTGCTTTTACCTTAAGGACGCAGTGAACCAATTTTACTCGCAACTACATAACAAGAAGTGCTATACCAATGAATCTAAATAATATACTACTGTTTATATAAATGTAGGTTATGTTCAGTACATTCAGACGTCAGCAATTATTATCATAAATTATGATGTATTAAATGATTTATCGATAAGAGATAAAAATAATATAAACGAGTGTGTGCGGTACACGCTATGCTTAGGTTCCGTTATATTATCAGTATGAGGTCTTTTTCGTTTGAGTCACTATCTCAAATATGTATGTATTGTATTGTATTGTATTGTATCAGCCCATATACGTCCCACTGCAGGGCACGGGCCTCCTCGACAATCGAAGACACGATTGAAAATGGTTAGGCCATATAGTCCACCACGCTGGCCTAGTGTGCATATATGTTTATTATTATAATATTAAGAAATAAATATTTTTATAAATACTCACATTATATAACAATCATGTTTTCGCCTGTATCCAGTAGACAAGAAGTCTGAATTTTTTCCAATATACCTAAGCCAAATTTTACCATCTTTCGCCGTAATTCCAAATTACTTGAAACGACTTAAATAAATATAAATCGAAAAAAAAAAAACATAGTTCAAAGTTGACACGACATCTGCATTTTTTCATTAAAATGCGGATCCATAAAATCACCGGATCCAAAATATTATTGTCGTCCAATTATAATATGATTTGTATACACTGTTGCACTCGACTCACAGATACATGATACTATATCGACACGATAAGATAGCTACAAATTCAATATTTAAAATTCAATATTGTTTGTCTAAGTCTATAGTTCAGTATTACAACAGGTTTTAAACATGGAAGTGACTAGTTTTCCTCTAGAAGAGGAGTACAAAAAGCCGACGGGAATCAGTGCGGAAGACATCGCGAAGCTTCGACAATGGTTACAGACACAGCCGCATCTACCCAGCGAACATATCACAGGTGAGTTCAAGGTTTTGTCATTATTAATCCGTTAAAGTAGTTCTTTATTACACAAACGACTACTGAATAAAATCGATATTCCCGTCCTGGTGGTAGATTCCTTAAATGCCAGAAGCCGCCTGGGTAGGTACCACCGTAATGTCTATTTCTCCCGCCAAACAATAGTGTAAATGCACTATTGCTTTCCGGTTTAAAGGATATTGTATCTAGAGTAACTACTGAATATATCGAGACTTAATATCTCATGTCTTAGGATGGCGAGCGCGGTGGAAGACCAAGCTTTGCTATGTAATTCATGGTGTTATTTGGTTTTGCTACTGTCTATGAGCGGTCGTATTGTTTACCATCGGGCGGATAGTATGTATTTTCCGCCTTTCATCACAATAAAAAACACAAACATATTGTAAAAGTCGAATTTTTATACTTATTATTATTAGGTGATACTTAGTAGAGGTATGTATAGGAGTTTGTTACGGTTTAAAATAAACATTATAATTTCGATAAAACTGATTATAAATTATAAGAGCACTTATAACAAACATTTTGATTTACAAAATATGATTGATCATGGAAACAGAGGTAATAATGATAGCTGAATCAAAAATACCAATAACATAATCACACTATTATAGAAATACACTTTATGCATACAGAAAAAAATAACTTCAATTTTTCCTCTCATTTACAAATTCTTAATTTCTTTTCAGACCTGGATTTGATCCTACTGTACCACAGGTATGGCTGTAGCATCGAAGTGGCAAAACAGCAGTTGGACAACCAATATACCCTTAGGACTCTGTTCAAATCGTTCTTCGATGACCGAGCTGGCAATAAGAAGGTTGAAATTGCTTTGGGAACTGTGTAAGTTTCGTATCACCTAAATATCTTACTATTTTCTATTTATATAAATCTTTATTATACACAAACTTAAATTAAACCACTATAAAGAAGCAATAATAAAATGTACAATTGGCCCCCACGCAATTAATAAACAAATGAGCTGGGTATATGTTATAACCATTTTTTACGTTTAAAATTACACACACAATATGAGACTTTTTTTTTACATGGTTTTTCTTTACATGGGTACATTAAAAAAAAACGCTCTTCACAAGTTTTTCTTTACATGGGTACATTAAAAAAAAACGCTCTTCATAGATTACGTGAGATCTTAAACAAAATATTCGCCGATCGGCTTTGTGTATCACAATCGCAAATCGCAAAATTTAGCATATTTATATAACTTGTGAAATGTTATTATCGCCTTCACTTGATATATGTGATTGCTCAATAGCAATCACATATATCAATTTATTCCACTTCTAGTGATGATGATTTTATTTATTCATATAAGATGGAAGTTGTTATTTTTGCAGAGCCATAACAATACTGCCAAATCGTTCCAAGGAAGGACACACAGTATTCTATGCCCGCATGATAGATCACGATATTACCAAATTCGACTTGGGCACTGCAATCAAGTAAGTTAACTAGTTTTGTAGAATACGGGCTCTGCCCGGGTGCAGATACTTGACTCCAGACCACATCAGAAACGTTATATAGGGTACTGTTTTATATTGAAACTTAATGTGACTATCGTCCTCTATACTGCTATTCCCATCTCGTGCTGTTATATCCGTCTTGTCCCTATTTAAGAGGAACAATCCCGTCATACATTTTTGAAGTGTAACTTCGACCGTTTACACAGCACATGCAACGAAAGCTCTAAAAAGGAACTACCTAAGGGCTTTTTGTCCTGTTGCCCGTGGATAAAAAGGCCCCAGGTCTAACTTTTTTAATATGTTCAATTGAACAACATTAAAAAACAACGCTAAATCATTAGGAATAAATAAATGGGTAAATTTTATTAAAATAAGTAACACGTTTTATTGACACAATAACAATTAGTTGAATAATTCGTGGACCTCTGAGCCCAGGGCCCTTCAATTTCCGAGTCCGCCCCTGCGTATATGGACTGATACAAATACATAAACTGTATAGTTGAGAGTTCTCCACAAGAATTTAAATAATACATAAATACACGCAACATTCACATACATAACCCTGACCCTACATTAAGATCGAGTCTAATGTCATGGGTATCAGAAACTACGAGAGACTTTTCGGTCTCACAAACATCCACACTCGAAACAAATACCTGTGGATCACACAAACATTTGTTTCGGTTCGGGGATCGCTCGCATGGCCTCACGTTTCCCAGGCGGCGTTTAACCAACTTGCGCGTCGAAGGCTGTTAAATATAGAAATTCAAAATCAAATTCATCAAATTTCCCAAGACTATAAATAAGGCCTTTGTAGGAAAACCTATATCATTATGCAACATAACTTTATTATTATTTACAGGTCAATTATAATGGTGTTGGACCTCTGGCAGTACGAAGAAGGCACGTGGCCCAGTTTTATGTTTCTGTACGACCTGCACGGCATAAAGTTAGGACTATTGTCTAAATTAGACATGGAGAATATAAGGCAGTTCGTTGTTTATTTTCCCGTAAGTATTTTATTTATACTTTTTGTTATTAAGCCAACCCGCACTAGGCCAGCGTGGTGGACTACATGGCCTAACCACTCTCAATCGTACTGTCGATTGTAGAGTAGGCCCGTGCCCTGCAGTGGAACGTATATGGGCTGACACAGATACAGATTTTTATTTATACTAGCAGTCCGGTCCGGCTTCACCTGGATGCGGATCCTTTTTTAGTCCATTCCACTTTAAAAACACAGGAACTATTTCGAGTGACAACTTTTTTAAATATTAAAACTAAATGTAACTGACGTACTTTAAACTTCCCATCCCATTCTTTTGAGTTTGAAAGAGAATAGATATATTTAAACTCTGAGCACATCCCACGGGAACACTACATTTTACAACAAGAAGCCTATATGGTAATCCAGGGTGTCAGCTATCTCCACACCAAATTTCATTAAAATTAGCAACACGGAGACTGGAAAAGTTTATTATAAGATCGCATATCGTCGCTTATATTACAACAGCGCGAATATGCATTTTCTTAACTTTACAGGAGAAGCAAAAAACTTAATTATTAATAATTGAAAATAAATAAAAAGCAGATAGATATTCTACAAATTTTGAATTCTAGCTCGTGATTGGCAAGTATCGAACGCGATTGGTGCAAAAAATTTGCGCGGGATTTTTTTTTCTATCCAATGACATCAATAAGTCAATAACGGAAAAAATGCACATTCGCGGTGTTGTAATATAAGCGACGATATAGGGCACAACGTTGCTGCAATCTGTACGAAATGTATAATATTACGTATATATTAGCTAATTTTGACTTATTAACCAATATCCGATATGGTCTAGTGGCTAGGATACCTGGCTCTCACCCAGGAGGCTCGGGTTCGATTCCCGGTATCGGAATAGTTTTTTGTACATAAAATCGAAAATACTTTTTTACATAAATTATGTTGTATATTTTTGCGGTAAACCCATAAACAGTACGGTAACGCGTATTTTGAAGTAGCCGTTAGTTACCTGGGTACATCATATTATTTAAGATTCATCCAATTATTTTAAGCAAAATATTTTTTGTAGATTTTTCGCATACCTTACCCTCTTTAAATGTATTATTTGACCCGGGAATCAATTTCTCATGTTCAATCAATCAAATGATGCCTAACGAAAACTCCATATATTTTAAAATACGACTAACGCCATCTGTTGGTAGTTCACTGAACTACATGAAACAAGTCTCTTATGATAATTTTACTTTGATTAGAAACATAGTTTTCTTTACAATCTTTTTCTCCTCCCTTTCACCTCATAAATATAAAATCGGCAATGTAAAGCTGTCTTACTTTTCAGGTGGGTTACTCTATACTCGAAAGTTCGAATGTTTTCCACTTCTAAAAATCTTTTTTTTTTATGAAACTTATCATTCACTTCGCACTTAGTCTAAAATTCAGCCACACAGCCTCCACCTCCGTGGACAGTCACCGTGGCGCAGTTGGTTAGACGCCGCCTGTGAAACGAGAGGTCGCGGGTTCGATCCCCGCACCGAGAGAAATGTTTGTGCGGCCCACAAATATTTCTTCCGGGTCTGGGTGTTTGTGAGACCGAAAAGTCTCTCGTAGTTTCTGATACCCACGACACAAGACTCGATCTTAATGTGGGGTCAGGACTATGTATGTGACTGTTGGGTGTTATTTATTTATTTTAATTACGACATGCGATACAGAATTCGAACATTTTGTAAAGTATTCAGGCATATTCGTACAGTTTTACATGCGATGGTCAAGCATTCGTCGTAGTGGCGAAGTACAGAGTAACACCCCAGGCCTAGCGCTATCTGTTTTTAAAATCAACGTAAAAAAATTACAATAATTCTGCGACTCACATTTATAATATTAGCATAAACTGTCCGATAAATCGCTACAGAGGCAAGTCAAGCAATTTGACCGGTAAATCAAATGTCACTCGTACTGAGATTGTAATTAAATAAAACGTAAAATTAATTTCAGGACGCCCTCCTAGTAAAATTAAAAGCAATCCACTTCATAAACGTGCCGCCGTTCATGGACCGCATCAACACTATGATGAAGAAGCTGATGAACAAGGAGTTCAATGACCTGGTGACGATCCACCCAGCCGGAGACATCAGTGGACTCGCGAATGTCCTGGACTTTGATATTCTACCCAAGGAACTGGGTGGGAAGTATAAGACTTGTGAGGAGATTAGAGGTGAGGTTTTAGGAACAGATACAGGGCCTAGGGGTCTTATCACTTTTATATATTTTTGATATCTAGAGGGTATCAAGGCTGCTTTCGAAAATAATGGCGGGTGGTAGTTTTAGGGACTACGAACACAATGGAACCACCTGGTTTTATTTTCGGTAGTAGTCTTGATATACTCTGTATACTGGCACGGCAGAGTGACTACGAAGCCTTGGTAAGTGGAGTCTTCTTTTATACTGGCATGCTAAAAATTATAACAAAGCGCCTGATGTTAATCACAGTGCAATCCAGACAGCATTAGCCGAATGAAATAATTATACAAATGAATGTTGTATAATTATTTCACACCAAAGAAAACAGGGAAATACACAAATTAAAATTTGTAACACAACCTCTTACTTGAGTTACTCTGATCTCACTCACAAAAGGAATCGCAATATGGTTTGTGCGAGAACTGTCAACAAGGTCGAGCTTGATCGAGTTTTGGAGTCGAGTAACCGAATTCTTGAATACTACATCTATACTAATATTATAAAGCTGCAGAGTTTGTTTGTTTGAACGCGCTAATCTCTGGAACTACTGGTCCGATTTGAATGATTCTTTCGGTGATGGGTAGTCCATTTATCGAGGAAGGCTATAGGCTATATATCATCACGCTATGACCTATAGGAGGAAAGCAGTAGTGATATTTCTAGCAAATACGAGGAAATTTTGTTCGTTTTTCGTGGTCCGATTGGTCGATATTCTAAACAGAATTAAACATTTTGACCGCCATTTTAAAACGTGTATGCACCCGGGCGGAGCCGGGCCCGACCGCTAGTTAACAATAAAGCGTGGAATGTTAATAAATAACATTGATACTTGATTTGATCATTGACCTTCATGCTTGTATATCTAATATATTATTTCCCCTCAGATGAGACACTGGCAAAGATCAAAGCGAACCAGAGCTTCTTCGTGGCGGAGGGCAAGAAGAGAGTGCAGGAGAACCTCCGGCCGGGCAAGCCCAAGACTATTACTGATGTATTCGGCGGCGTTGAGGGCTCCTTCAAACAGCTTCAAATTGACTGATAATATACATACTTCCATAATATTGAGTTGTATTTATTTGAGTTGATGAGAATGTGTTTTATTGATTTCCGGCCTTATTTATTCATTTTTTTATTTATTTATTTAATCCTTTTTTGCACTGTACAGTACTGTTCATGGACAGTTTAAATATGGTTTTACCAGTTTTAGCCTGTGTTAGTAATCGAATGTTTTGTCTGCTTCGCTCAAACTGAATTTAAAAGTCAAAAGGACAAAATATTCGATAAGTAAGATAGGTTTAAAATATTTCTATGAATAAGCCCGTTACTACTTAATTTTATTGCAAACGAGCAAACGGCTTACCTTATGGAAAGTTGTTAACACCACCCATGAACACCTGCAACAATTAGACCTTAAGTACATAACTGATCTATAACATCTTTCCGTAAAAGTAGTAAGTAAATACAAAATCTCGAGCAATCTCACTCCCAATCAATTTGTAGGGTACAATCATGACAGCGATGAAGCTTTACTTTATAAACTTAGTTACAATGTTGCTGCAAGTCCCATACTTTTCTAGTAAACATCGTTAGATTTTAGAATCGCTTCAGTAGAAAGGAATAGTTAGTAAATTGCAATATTACAGTGGATTAAAATAAATGAACCCTTAATTATTTCCTAACAATTTGTTTGCCTATCATCAATTTGTAGACAATCATAACGAGAAAAGTAATTTACAATAGGATTACATAGCACGTATTTTCTTTATTATATTATCATACAATCATTTAGAAAAATAAATAACACAATATTATCACGTATTATTATTCTAATTGATATAATAATTCTTGCGCTATGGGGCGGAAGGTTGGCTGAATAAGATATGCAAGGAAGTGCCAAGTGTAAGCCAAATTGATGAGCTTATTGAATTTCCACCTCAATCGAAGGTAGGCAAGCAATTCGACCCATAAATCAAATGTCACTCGAACTGAAAGTACAAATCTACATGTACTCTGTGGGCTCAAAGTAACGCATACATTGGTAGTTAACGTTGCACGTAAATGTACTAGTATAGAATTAAATTGATTGTTTTATAGGAATAATATCAACTAGAACATAATATTGTAGTGTCTTCTAATCGGCCACGGAAGGTAGTCGTTTTTGTAGTACATGTGCTTTTGCTATTATTTCATCTTTACTAAGCCAGCAATTCGAATGTTGCTGTGTCGAACCGATAGTACAAATATCTGGCTAAAAGTTATGCATGTATCAGTCGTAGTAGTTGGATGTATACAGAGTGATACGAGTATAAAGAAAGCGACCGAAAACGAAGATTTGATATCATTGTTTTTGGGTAAATCCTCAGTTCTTGCTGAAATACTAATTTAAGCTCTTGCGGTATAGCGTCGTTGAAAATAAAAGAGTGTACATTATTATTTTAGGAAAAACTATGTATTCGCCACCCAACACGACGAAAAAGAAAAAAATCGGTTATTTGCAAAATTTTTAGTTGCCTCATGTCTGAATTCAAAACTACCACCTGCTTTCATTTTCGGTCGCAGTCTGAGTATGTCTCTAAACAAAATTTTACAAACATTTTGTTTATGGGATGATTATACCAGAATTTGATTACATTCCACTTTTTATTTACAAGTACAACATTGGTTTACTCCCGAACAGCTTGTATAAGCTGATATCGAATTAGATAGATTTTGAACTAAGAACATAATATCGCAGTGCTGTCTAATCGTTTGCGGAAGATAGTCGTTTCTGAAGTGCAATTGTTTTATATCATATAATTTTATCTTGTAAATTTTATAATCCTCGGTTGACATCTAACCCTTGTGCGTCATCAGTAGTTAGTTTAACAGTGCAGATTACATTATAATGGGATTGTTTTGAAGTTTTGTGCTAATCTTGCATGTTAGTTTTCAAAATATCGTAGTGTGTGCTGGTCGCAGAAATTAAAGGCAAAAGTTGAAGAAGGATTTCATGTAAGGATTTTGTAAATACTTTTAATTCATCAAAATAAATTATAAATTTACAATCAACATTAGAAGTCCACAGATAAACATATATGCATATAATAATACAAGCAAACACATGTCCAACCATTGAGTACAAACCGCCACAACGATTGAGATAAGTTTTTTTAATAACAAAGGAAGGCGGGACAATCATGCAAACGTGTGATGGTAAGCAATACGACCGCGCATGGACAGTAGCAAAACCAAACACCTTGAATTAAAAAAAACTTCGCATGCCTCTAGTTTAGGTATCATTAGTTAGTTAGAGATCGTGCTTAGGCCACCACGCTGGCACGACCTATTCGGGTGACCTTTTAGTACGTATGTAATTCGTTTTTTTTCTTTGTCTTGGCACATCAAAGTGATCGGAAATACAGACTAGAGTATTATTTAAACAAAATTGACACACATATTTCTGTATCTGTAGCAGACCTCGTGCCTCTTTTACAATCGGAAGTACGATTGGAAGGGGTTAGGCTATATAGTCCACCATGCTGGCCTAGCATGGTTTCGCAGGCTTGACTAACCATATGGATTTTTACAATTTCGGTGTGCACGTGTGCGCATGATGTTTTCCCTCGCCTTTGCAGTTATTTCAATCTGCTCAAAATGAAATGAATGAATATATACAGGAAGAACCCGGATTATGATCGCGATCATTAGCTCTCATCAATTCATATTCAATGTGGATGGAACTATGCAAATGCTATCTATCAGACGCAAGGGAATTACAAATTTTAAAAAGTACAGATGGCGGTCTTTTCGCTCTAGGGGATTTCTTACAGATGAACATCATATTACTGACACATTTCAACTTGAAAATGCCTTTAATCTATTATATGGGATGTAATTACATTACTGATTAAGTAACAGAAAAAAACGTGCGTAAAAGTGCAAGCAACACGAGAAAACTAACTCATTTATTTTAAAATTCTTAGAACTACGTTCAGTGAACTGCGATAATCCGACAGACATAGGAAATTATTTAATATTTTTATTGTGTCGTTGGAGACACGATTGATAAGAGTTTATCATAATAATATCCGCTATTCTAGTACTGCTGCACTTAATTAACAGTTTTTAGTAAGGAGAATAAATTTAGGCATTCCCGGAGACTCGCCAAGCTTCAATGCTCGATGTCATTAGAATGCGTGCCACTGTTGATCCTTGCTTTCAGGAGTTGCAATGGTGGGTGTGACGGCGGAACAATCTCTAAAGGAGAATAAATACACACAAATAATAGATAACTATTTATATCTACAATATCATAACAAATAAATACTACATCAAATAGAGTCAAAGGTTTATTGATTATTAATTTATGTGTTCAAGTGCATTTGAACTCATTTCGTACTAACATCGATACCAAATTACGTAAATTGCAATTTCCATCCATACTACTGGTAATATTATATTATTAATAAAATAATAGGCAGTTATGCGACGTGATCTTTGTACATACATATATACTCGTATATAGACTTTCTCCAGTTGTATTTTCAGACCGATATCTCAGACGAATCTTTAAGAAAATACCCTACCTATTTTTTTAAGGCAAAGGTGATTATTTATTCATCATCAGGTGATCAGATGGCCCATTTCTCGTTTGCCTTGACAAACCGTTTGTTGTAATAATTACTTTATAATGGCTTTGGGGGTACAACTAGGATTGTATTTAGGGCCCGAGAAATTGAAATATCTTGTTTATTATAATTATGATTTAATTTACGTCTCAACAAAACAAAATGTTGTGTCATGTTTAAAATCAAAAGCGCATTTATTTTTGCAAATCATTATATCATTAGCCTTGCGAAATTGATAATACATTATTGATATAAATTAAAACAACAATAAAAATATCAAATAAATTCGTTATTTATCGTCATAGATAACTGATAAGAATTGAATCCAAGCTACATTGTATCAAAGCTCTTTTTAGTAAAAAGGTCATGTTGCTTCGGCCCACTTTAGTTAATTATAAGAGCTGACAGAAGGCCGTTGTCATTGCTTTCACCAACCTATTTCAGGACCATGACTTCACACGTGATAAGCAGTTTCCCCTTGGAAGAAGAGTATAAGAAGCAGACGGGAATCAGTCCGAAAGACATCGCCAAGCTTCGCAAATGGCTCCAGACACAACCGCATCTACCCAACGAACACATCACAGGTAATTAACTATGATGATTTGGCAGTCTCCTTGACGCAATTACTTAAAATGATGGCTGTGGATCCCTGTACTAATTAAACCATTTTTTTTGCCTCTATGCTCCTAAGACTCCCCTTTCTTCCTCCTTTCTCTTATCTTCATCCAAAAGTTGCCTGGAAGGGATTGCCATATGTAATAAGGCCGCCGATTGTTTTTATTTCAAAATGAGTTAAAAATAAATGTATTTTTCCCTGGAGAACAATAAAGAAGACATTATACTTGGAATTTTGCTATATGATACGCGTGGAACTGTTGGGTGGAAATATACATATAAATAAACTAGGATTGTTTGTATTTCAGATCTGGACCTGATCCTGTCGTTCCACAGCTGCAAGCGATGCTTGGAGACTACCAAGAAGGTGATCGACACCCACTACACCCTCAAGACTCAGTTCAACATCCTGTTCAAGGACATACTTATGAATGACAAGATCGAACTCGTCCTGAACACAGTGTAAGTAATTTAAAGTGAAACATCCAAAGTGAACCATTCAGATGGCATCCAAACTCACGGCAAGCCTGAAATTAAAGCCAGACTAACATATTTGAACTCAGTAATTTACTTATTCTACCACCCAGTTAAGTAAGCAAAAAAAAAAAAAAGACAACGGGTTAAAGACCAAGGCTAGCGTCCCTAAGAGACTCGCCGAACTCAACTCAGTGTCAATTCTTTGCGTGCTACTGTTGATCCTGGCTGACAGGAGTTGCAGTGGGAAAGTCTTTATAAGGCAAGAAACTCTTAGTGCTGATCTTTTCAAAACCAATTTACATTAAAGTGGTTATAAATTATAATCTATATTGATTTAGCCTCCGTGGCGCAGTTGGTTAGACGCCGCCTGTGAAACGAGAGGCCGCGGGTTCGATCCCCGCACCGAGAGAAATGTTTGTGCGGCCCACAAATATTTCTTCCGGGTCTGGGTGTTTGTGAGACCGAAAAGTCTCTCGTAGTTTCTGATACCCATGACACAAGACTCGATCTTAATGTGGGGTCAGGACTATGTATGTGACTGTTGGGTGTTATTTATTTATTTATTATTTAATTCAGGGCCGTTCAACATGTATTCTCTACAAATATTCTAATGTGTTAAAAAGGTTGCAAAGAGCCCTCGTATGAAGGCTGATGTTGAATATTTGAATCCAAATGATACATTTGATTGAATGGCGCAGTTGTATTAGGATATAATTGCTAAGCAGAGATCTCGGGTTCGAATCCCAGATCGATAATTGATATTGGATTTGTCTATTAAATTATCAGCCTGGAGTCAGTAATGTGTGCCCGATGGCGATATCACATCGTGGGACGGAATACACGAGACGTGACTTTCCTGGTAGCACCTCGGCCTAACCCTTTGAAGAAAGTCTTAAGTTTATGTAGGAGTATATAAATTGATTGCTTTCAGATTACTGCAGCTTCTACCAACGCGAACGAACGATGGCGATGCAATTCTATACGGACGTCTGCTCGACGCAGATATAAAAAAATACATGTCTATGGAAACATTAAGGTTAGTTAATTTCTAGCATTTTTAGATAAAACAGATGCCGTACTTTTATACAGCAGAATTGCCATGACAAAATATAGGCTATCCAATAAGATCCATTTTTCTACGAGATCAAATCTGAAAGTAATTTGCCGGCTGACATAATCCCGCTTTCCTAAGACTCAAAGGCAAAAGCTGGCTACACTGTGGATAGGTAAAGTCCCAAATTGACACTAAAACTAGATTTTACTATAAATATCATCAGATGTTATTCTTGTCGAATTTCGAATGATCAATTAAATTGATTCGAAGATTTTTGTCATGAAATTGCAATTTTTTAACACACGAACAAAAATATGAATTTTAAGTCTTATGGTACTCATTTACTATAGAATAAGTGCATAGTCGCCTGTTGATAATGGACCAGAAGCGACTTCTAACATATTCACGGTGGTCGCGGTTTCAAATCCCCGGGATAAAAATAGGCGATATTTCACGTCGGGTCAACGTATGCAACTTTATAAGGCGCAAGTCCGGCCCCACGTGGAATACTGCTCCCATCTTTGGGCAGGGGCACCCCAGTACCAGCTTCTTCCTTTCGACCGCATTCAACGTCGGGCTGCTCGAATCATCGACCATCAGGTTCTCTCCGACCGGCTCGATCCTTTGGCTTTGCGTAGAGATGTAGCTTCGCTCTGCATTCTCTATCGCATTTACCACGGGGAGTGTTCTCAAGAATTGTTCGGACTTATCCCTGCTGCAGAGTTCCGCCACCGTACAACACGACAAACCTCCAAATACCACCCACATCACCTTGGAGGTTGGAAATCTACTACAGTACGTTTTTCCCGGCACTTTCTCCCACGTACTACAAATCTGTGGAACCTGTTGCCAGCGGCATCCTTCCCGGACAGATACGACCTGGCGACCTTCAAAAAACGAGCGTATTCCCACCTCAAAGACCGGCAACGCATCTCCATGCCCTATGGTGTTACAGATGTCCATGGGCGGCGGTGTTCACTTACCATCAGGTGAACCGCATGCTCGGTTGCCCCCTATAATATAAAAAAAAAGAAATGGGCACACCCCTGACTTTTCAGTCATGTGTGTATTGAGAGTTGATCACCACACACTAAAACGGCAAAGGAAAACACCGCGAGGAAACCTGCATGCCATAGCGATTTGTATGAATTTCTATGGTATGCGAAGTCCAACAATCTGCACTAGGCCAACGTGGTGGACTATATGACCTAGCTTCTTTCAATCGTATTCACGATTGCACAGTAGGCCAGTGAGGTATATGGACTGATACGATATAAAACAAAAATATACAATAGAATCCCAGAACTATATGAAGATAATGGATTTACTTTTCTCTATTCTTCCACAGAGCAGTAATTATGCTGTTAGAGCTATGGCAATACGAGGAAGGCACGTGGCCCGGCCTCGTGATTATCTTCGACCTCGATAGCCTCAGGTTTGGGCACATTTTCAAAGTGGACATGGAAGCTACGAGGCAGTTCTTAGTTTTCCTACAGGTATTTTTATTTTTTAAACTATTAGACTAAAACATCTGTCTACGGCTATCTTATCAAAGGAAGATAGCTGCGCGTAAATTACCCACACATAAGTAATTTTTTTCAAAAATAATAAATTTCTGAAAGTTCTTGATAAGGTAATGTCATATACTTTTTAAATTATAGTATTGTCATCGGTCCTCGACAAATCTTCAAGGTTATCATCCAACAATACAATACAATACAATAATTCTTTATTGCACACCAAATTACAGTATTGAGCTTAAATATATTATGTTATGTTTGGTAATACAATGGGCGGTCTTATCGCTTAAAGCGATTTCTACCAGACAACCGTAGGATGGAGAATATTGGAAATAGTAGTAGATGGCGGTAAACAATAAAGAAAGAAAACAAAAAGGTAAACTATCTAATAGCATACTAATACTTAAATACCAAAATCCAATAAACTAATACATAATAATACTAACAAACCTTGAAGATTTGTCGAGGACTGATTAAGGTGGGTCAAAATCACGGCCGAAGGAGTCGGTTACAAACATACAAGTGTAGCTAATATAAAGTGTACAAAAAAGTAGTTTTATACATCTAGTCAATGTTTATTTCCAGGAAGCAATGTTTGTCCAGTTGAAATGCATACATCTCATAAACTCTCCGTACTTCATAGACTATTTAGTGGCACTTGTGAAGAGGTTTGTAAAGAATGAGCTTCTAGCCATGTTCAACATACACATGAAGGGATCCAACACACTCGAACAGCACCTAGATATAGCAGCACTACCTAAGGAATGCGGAGGTAGCTACAAAACTTTTGAGGAGTGCAAAGGTATGTTGGTGTTAGCGCTATCTATTACTGTATATATACCGTTCGCCTGATGGTACGACCGCTCATGAGCAGTAGCAAAACCAAACATCGCTTTGAATTACAAAGCATTGATTAGCATTCCACTGCGCTCGCTATCCTGAGACATAAGATGTTAAGTCTCAATATGTCCAGTAGTTACCAACCACCAGTATTCTTATGTAGTAACTTTATTTATCCAGTGTCATCTATCGATGATTAGTAAAATAATAATTTACGAAATAACACTTCGAATACTAAAGCTCGCCATACACGCTAATGTATGCCTGATAAATTTGATTGTGCTGTTGAACTGTGCAGATAAACCGTAGAAGGTACGGGAATATATAGGCCGTGGCTTCAACTGAGAGCTTGTAAATTTTTCCCTCTACGTGTATGTCCTCTATTTAACTCAAGCATACTTGACAGGTAAAACTGTACAGGCAAACCTGTCAGACACACCCTGACGTATAAGGCTAGCTCTAGAATTTTGGTTTTCAAAACCCAAGAATCATTCAATTAATCAAAGAGCAAAATTGTCCTAAAGAGAGAGAAGGCTAGAACACAATTGTGCTGAATATCCTGGTTCTTTAACTTCGTCCTCTATATTTGCATAAAATTGACTTCTTATTAATCTACTCTACACCTGATATTTATGATTTGTTACAGAAGAAACATTGGTAAAGATGATGTCAAACAAAGAATTCTTTGTCACGCAGAATAAAAAACGCATCAACGAATCATTGAGACCGACAGCGAAAGAAATTACTACGTCGGGAAAGAAATAACACGTGCTTTTAAATAAAGTATCATTTAATTTGTAGTCTTTTCTGTGGAATAAGAGGCATTAAATGGGAGGGGAAAGATGATACGTCATGTGAGCATATAACAGTAAGAACACACAAGAGATGTATCATTCATCTAAAGTCTATTGGCGGTGGTGAAATTTCGAACTACAATTAAAATGTTAAAATATCAATCGCAATCCATAGTGAAGTGAAACAGTTCATAATATTTTGACAACACCATGAAAACAACGCATTGCACGCCAAACTATCGTAGACAATCTCTATAAACGTTTTATGTGTACTGGAAATTGTTTGGGAAAATAGCTGCACCACGGAGGCTGTCGAATTATTATTAATCTTAATATAGATATATTTTTTAAAACCCTATTTTCTTGTTTTTTTTAATAATTTATATTCTTTTAAACTTTTTATGTACTGTACTGTATCAACCAATATACGTCCCACGGCATGCCATTGGACTTGTGTACAATCAAGGATGGAAGAAAACATTGTAAACACCTGCATCCCAGCATAACGAGCCACTACATAGTAAACTGTAAATGGTATTGCTCTTGATTTACGCAAGTCATACTTAACCAATCGGGTCCAAAATGTGGATGTCAATGGAAATGAATTTAAAAAAATGTAAATAATTAAAAATCTAACACGCTTTAGTCAATCATCCATCTAAAAAGTTAATAAATTGATAATGAGTTTAAGATCAGAAAATGGGGTTAAATATATCATACATTTTATAGTGTGCTCTTTTACGAACCACTAGTTATAGCAGTCTTGCGCTGTTGGATAATACACACTCCAGTTACCATCAAGCGCATTATGGTCACTTTCTTGTATATAATAATAATAATATACATTATTATATATAATAATAATATCCACATTCCCCCTCCTCTTCCATGAAATCCCTTCAGCAGCAGAAGAGTTGTACATGGAATCAGTATTTGTGGCAATATCGTTGTAGACAGAAATGTTATTGAGAGAGAAAAACTCAGTATTTCAGAGGAAAACGAGGATTTCGTGCACCTAACGGGCACGCTCTTTTATTTTTTTTTTCGTATTAAACTCAATTTGTTATTTTAATAAAGCTTTTCTGTAATTACAGTAAATGTTACCTAGCGAACAACGACAACATCTTTGTTCTTTTATCGTACATATCGAGTTACGTAAAGGTTATCGTGTATTAAAAATATCATTTTATCACAATAAATAATAATGATGAAAAAGATACGTATCTCTATAAATCCTACCAAATACTTATTTAATAACGAATGCATCATAAAAATATCTTTATATGGTTAATAGAAGACACGGTGAAAATACTAGAATGAACATAAAAAGGAGTATAACCATATAGGTATGTATGGTTCAGGCGTTTCCCCGAAGTAAGTAAATTTTGGATAGAAGTTGGATAGCTTTTTTTATTAGTAGCCCACCTGATGGTAAGCGGTCACCGCCGCTCATGGACCTTCGTAATGCCAGGGATCCAGTACTGCCAGGTTGCTGCCTACTATAAGAATAGTTCTCTCTTTAAGCCTCGTTTGAAGGACGGGTCATAGCGCTCGGGAAACACCGAAGCAGGGAGTTCATTCCAGAGCTTGCACGTGCGTGGTAAAAAATTACGCTGAAAATGTACTGTTCGGGAACAGATAGTTTCCAGGTGGTAGGAATCAACTCTACTGCGGTGACGAGTGGTGCGATGGTAAAAAGGCGACGGTGGCACCACCTCAACGAATCCCTCGGAGCACTCCCCGTGGAATAGACGATAGAACACGAGAAGAGAACCGAAGTCTCTCTGCAGTCGTAACGATTCTATGAGATTGGGATCATCGACTATTCGACAAGCTCGTTGCAGTAAGAAGTTAAATGGTTTGAGCTGATATTATGAGCTTATTTGTCATCTGTCACCACAGAAAGTTAACTGCCAAACATTGACCACTTTAAGGACTTATATTTAGAACAAAATATTCATATTCATGTTTTATACTACAGTTTACAAATTAAAATAAAGTTATTTTTGTACTATAATAAACACACGTTATGGTACTTAAAAATAACTCCTCTTTGCCTAAACCCCAACTCACATGTTTACATCTAACCTGGATGAGAAGTTATTCACGACGGGGTAACATCTAAAAGCACAAAATCTTCGTCAAAAACTATGGTTTCAGAAATTGGCATGTAAAACGCAACCTTACCGATGGTCGACGTGGTTGAGGACCTGATTAGTAAAAACTCACGTCAATGCCGCCAGATATTTCTTTTCTAGCTTCAAATCTGAATAAATAGGAGTTTATAATCTTACCAATTTTACGATGTTACCACAACGGACCCTATTTATTTATTAAATGGCAATCGCTGCTCATGAAGTCTACAAGGGCAGGGGCACATTTATTGACAAAATTTTATATTTATCTGAAGAATGAAATAATACTGTTATCACAAGATTAAGCTTATAAATCAACTAATAAATCAAGAGCATCACAATAATTTAGATAATACTTAATTACTTCAGTATAAATTATGATAGTGTGAAAGGCAGCCGAAGTGACACGTGAAGGTGAGAGAAATGCAATATTTTTCTAAACTAGTATGACACCGTTATTATTAGGGCACGGACCTATCATATTCATTTTGTTGCATATATTTAGTCTTTGGTATAGTGTTAGCCGACCCTGGATTAACACATAGGCTATTTTTTTACACCGAATAGTGTTCCTATCGGATGAGCAACGAATTCGAATACTTATACATAAGTCCATTTTAATAGTACAGGATGTGACAGGACAGAACGGGATATAACGGGACGAGAAAAGCATTGTTGTGGACGGTAGTCACATTGAGTTTATATATAAAAAAGTTCTTACACGAAATAATAGTATATGACGATTCTCACAAACACCCAGACTCAAAACAAATGCTAATGGTTCACACAATTGTCTCGATGCGGGAATCGAACCCGCGACCTCTCGTTCCACAGCCGGCGTTTAACCTACTGCGCCACGGAGGCTGTCAAACGAGAGAGACTGAGTACTATTGAGATTGGGAGCAGCATCTGGTCCATTTACCAACATGCCACCACGCACTATGTACTGTCCACTTACACTTTAATGTTATCAATAGATAAGTACGTACTAAGTGCATGACGTCGCGTACACGGGCATGCACTAAGTTATCACTTATCACAACCGTGCATTAAATAATCGATACAAAATAGTACCCGTAATGATAACATAAGTCATTTAATTATATTTTGCACTGTACGGAGAAAGAACAAAGAAATCACCTAATAATAATAATAGTACAAGTGGCGGCCTTATCACACTACATAATTTCTTATGTAATAATATATTATCCACCTTAAAAGGTGTTCATTAATGACGTGAGGCATTTTTCGGAATTTTTTGATAATTTATTCTAATTCTAAGACCCCTTCTCTCCACGAAGTGATATTTGGAAAGAATTAGTTTGATTCCCCGCCTAGAAGACCTCACGTAATTAATCGACGCTCCCTTACCTGAACTGCCACGAATATAATGTTTTATTGTTAAGTGTACTTAGTATACAATAAATGACATTTAATAAATAAGTCCGTCATGTACGTGACACGAATCCATTCAATGTGAACGTTATAGTATGTGATACATAATATAATAGTACCAAAACAGTTTATATATTAGAATATAGAAGCGATTCGAAACCACATCATGTCACTTATATTTAAGCCTAGGGTCAGTCTGTTTAATTACATAGATAATATTATGTACTAACTTTAGCCCGCAACGTCGTCTGCATGATAAACTGTAACTAATTTATCATATGTATTATATACTTCAAAATCGATAGATACTACCCTAAACCTTATTTCACTCCCATTTCTCACTCAAAAGGAAACCTAAACCATAATGACGGTTTCATTTATTTGTGATTTTTCCGTCCCGTCCCTTTTCATCCCGCCCCCTCCCGACTCGTTCTCACATAAGGCATTTAATCCAGTCCCATCACATCCCTTTGAGAATAAGTAACAAATATATCGGAAATCCTTCCTCATCCCACGGGAGCACTACATTTCTGGGATAAAAGTAACCTAAGTGTTAATCCAGGTTGTCGTCAGTTAGCTCCACACCAAATTTCTACAAAATTCGCTAAGCCGTTTCTGAGGGGTTACTCTTTACTCCGACACGAAGTTCGAATGGTCAGACGATGAACGTCATCATATAACATAAAAGTTTTCCACTTCTAAAACTCAATACATATTATACCTATATGAAACTTATCATTCACTTCGAACTTCGTCTAAGATTACGAGTTACGATACAGGATTCCAACATTTAGTAATTTATTGAGGCATATACGACAGCTGCTGAGGCGTAGTTTATTAGATACCGCCTGTGAAACAAGAGGTCGCGGATTCGATCCCCGCACCGAGAGAAATGTTTCTGCGGCCCACAAATATTTCTTTGGTCTGGGTGTTTGAGACTGAAAAGTCTCTCGTAGTTCCTGATACCCACGCCACAAGACTCGATCTTAGTGTGGGGTCAGGACTATGTAAGTGACTGTTGGGTGTTATTTATTTTATATTCCTACAGTTTTACGTGCGATGTTCGAACATTCGACATCGTGTCGGAGTACAGAGTAACCCTCCTATGTTCATCGCGTATTATCATTATTCATCATATACATATAATATATTCCATGTACAGACATCGATCGGTTATATTTTTTTAAATATGTTAATATGTTTACAAAGGTTGTCTGGGCGACATTAGCGTCAGTGATAACACCGCTAACTGTATTATTCAATGTACAAAGTTATTTATCTGGATAATTTAGTTGTTTTCTATCTTAGCTACTGTATGCAAACCGACCAAATAAAAACATTAATTAAAATTTAATCTTAGTAAACATAACTTACTTTCATATAAAAGAAAAAATCTTCTTAGAGTCATTTTAGTAAATTATGAAGAACTACGTAGTGAGATGTTTCCCTATAGAAGAGGAGTACAAAAAGCCGACGGGAATCAGTGCAGAAGACATCGCGAAGCTTCGACAATGGTTACAGACACAGCCGCATCTACCCAGCGAACATATCACAGGTGAGTTATACCTATCATATACTTTGAACTGTTGCTACATATGTGCGGGGTGGCCTGTTGGTAAACAGACCAGACGCGGCTGCCAACATGTTCACGGTGGTCGTGGGTTCAAATCCCAGGACACACCTTACTTTTCGGAGTCATAAGTGTATTGATAGTCAATCACCACGCACTATAACGGTGAAGGAAAACATCGCAAGGAAACCTGCATACTATAGCGATTTGTAAGAATTTCTGAAGTAAGTCGGTTAACCCGAACTAGGCCAGAGTGGTAGACAGTGTATGGTGGTATATAGTCCAATACTTCCATAGGCCTAATACTCCTTATCGTACTTTTGATAGGAGGCTCATACTCTGTAGTGGGATGCATATGGACCGATTTAGTACTCCCATACACGTATAGGTTGCCATATCCGTTATGTTATGAGCCATGGGATGATGCACATCGGTACTGTCGCTCAAACGCATGAGCATGCAAAAAGTTTAACGTCTTACCGAAACGTAATCTAGAGCTTTTGCTTTATTTTATTACAAGACCGAGAAAACAGCGTCTCACCTGAGGAACCTTGCGTAAGCAATGAAGTCTATGAAAATGTGCGTGATTGATTTAAAAGGGAGAGGAATTGTTCAATTTTTTTATACGCCTCACTCTCTTACCAAACAAAACATGGCGATGCTATAACTTTGAGATATGGACATTGTTCAGATCAGAACCAATACATGCAGATGCCAAGATTATCGTGGTTATAATGCCAAGGTCTGTATCTGTATCAGCCCATATACGTCCCACTGCAAGGCACGGGCCTCTACAATCAACGGTACGATTGAGAGTGGTTAGGTGAATGCCAAGGTATTACCAAAAAAAATATTCATTCCAGATCTGGATTTGATCCTGTCGCTACACAGCTGCAGGCTTTGCATGGAGACCACGAAGAAGGTGATCGACACCCACTACACCATGAAAACGCGGTTGAACTCCTTATTCAAGAACCGTTTCGTCGATGACAACATAGAATTGGTTTTGGATAGAATGTACGTTCATTTTAATAGAAGAAACGAGCAAATAACCCTGGGGAGTACAGGGGCCCTACTATATACATCCGAAACGAAGTTTGAAACTTCGGACGATTGAACTTTTTTATACGATACGAATGTATCTACTCTGTAAAAGTTCGAATTTGTATAACGTACATCGTAACCATAAGTCTATGGTTACGACCATAAGTCAATAACGACCATAAGTATATGTAGGTACATTCGTATCGTATAAAAACTTCGATCATCCGAAGTTTAAATTTTCGTTTCGGATGAATATAGTAGGGCCCCTGTTTCTATTGCAATGAATGGCTTGACGAGCAAGTCATTTGTCTGATGGTAAGCGATACGACCACTCATGAACTGTAGCAAACTCAAACAACACCATGAATTACATAGCAATGCCTGGCATACCACTGAGTTATTTAGATTTATGATTTTCTTCGACGTTGGTATACTTGTTTTGAATCTCACTCACGCTACGAATTGTAGCATTTAAGATGGTGCTTCCTATTTATTCTGTATGAGACTGGTAACACTCCGGCCGCGCTGAATGTTTATTATTCCAGCATTGACGACCTACAAGTCTCTGATACATCAAAATTACTTGTACAATTTTTCGCTGGTATGCAGCTGCTATAAGGAATTACCTATGAATTATTGGAATTTGCTCGATATGGCGATAGGCTCGCCCCCTATCACATCGTGGAAACGAAACAAACAAGGCGAAACGTGAGTCTCCTGGCAATTACTAACAGAACCTTTACCTTCTGGGAAAAATTTTGTATGTATGAGTTCATGGTGAACATGTATTTATTAGACAATTGCATCATATACGTCAATTAATTTTAAAAAATAACTTTATTTCCAGAATACTGCAAGCACTGCCAGCTAGGACGAAAGATGGCGATGCTATCTTCTACTCAAGAATACTCGACCTAGATCCTAAGAACTTCATGTTGAAAGAATTTTTGAGGTGAATATAATATATATTTTTTTTACTTATTCGACAGTATGCAGCTGTTCGTAAATACAATGCAGTCCAGATTTTGATACAAGTAAGGTAGCCTTCAGACCATATTTTTTGATCACCTCGACTTTTTTGTAAAGTTATCTGTGGTACGCCGCTTAAGTTACGATGTTTTCCTTCATAGTTAAAGGCCTATTTACACGGAAACATTTTCTCGCGACGAGAATCATCACATGACATAATCGCCATAGATTGTGGTCTGGTCAATGCAATGTTTATACTATGCAATTTTTTTATATCTTTACGATAATCGTATCTTCGAGGCGAAAAAACGTATCTTTGGCGTGTGGCGAATTTTAAAACTACAAATACCTAAGTAATATTTAAGTATTTTTTTTTATCATATTGTTTAAGATATGTTTTCATAATATAAACAACAAACCATTTATACTCGTAATTTAATTGTAATAATATGTCCAATATAGTAAAACATGAAGATAGAAAAACTGTTCCTAACATTTCGATAACGCATTCAGATACCAAAAGATATGTATCTGTATCAATACCAATGATTACAGGATAAAGCTATTCTATATTATAAGCATTGATCAATACTCATATGAATCTGAAAAGTCAGAGGTCTGCATGATTTGAACGTCTGACCGCGAAGCTTGTTACGCACGCTAATCATCATCATCTCAGCCACAGGAAGTCTACTGCTGAACATAGGCCTCCCCCAAGGATCTCCACATTGACCTGTAGGAAGCGGCCTGTATCCAGCGACTTGCTGCAACCTTAGCCAGGTCGTCCGTCCACCTTGCAGGCGGGCGTCCGACATTTCGCTTGCCTGTACGTCACCTCCACTCAATCTAATAATCCAAATATATTTTGCAGACTATATTTGATGGTTCTAGAACTGTGGCAATATGAAGAAGGCACTTGGCCCGGTTTGGTCATATTGTTTGATCTAGACGGAATTAAGTTCGGACATATTTTCAAGATAGAATTGGAGACAATCAAACAATTTCTACAATATTTAGAAGTAAGTTAACTATATGTAATCGTTCGCAATAATTATTGCCCTTTGAAGTTGTTGTACGTACGTTTCAGTAAATATGTAAAATATACTCCGTAGTCCGTGTTCATTGATTTAAAATGTCCATGTATGCTACTTTTATTTAATTTAATATGCACACTCGAACTATTTTTTATTTCGTTTTACTCTGCAACTCGACATAAAATACGTTGTAAGGGTAGGTAAGTAATAAATGGTTGAGTGGATATGTAAAAATTGTAGATATCTATTACGTTCAAGGTTTAAAATTACTAGTTAAAAATAATTACAAATCCTAATATTTTTGAGACATTAACACGAAAGAATAGACCACGGCTCATCGTCTTTGAAACATAAAACCGGTGATTTTATATTAGCAAAATAAATTACGTTCTAATGTTACATACCTGAAAGCACCGATATGTTTGTTTCTGAACAATATTTCCATCTCATTGTTAAAAACACAAATCACAACACGCACTTTCGTGGGCTATTTTTGATCGATATCACAAACAAAACATCAACAAAACAAACTGGCACCATTCTACGGATAATTTACTTGATCACATCTTAAATATGGATAACACAGAAACATACATTTAAGAATGAACTTTATTGTCACCTAACTTTCACAGCATTTCACAATATTGCACATTCAGGTACAGAATACTGAATATGAATAATATAAGCAAACAATGGCGTGCAATTTACGCACGACGCATTCGCGGCTACCGGCGAACTGAAATAGGTCAACCGTCAAGGTCTTGTCTTGATATCAAAGGATGCGCCAACGCACCGGACGCCACTCGGCATGCACGAAAGATTTTGTCACTATCTTACTTTCTTTCTCTTATTTAATATTGAAGTAATTTTTGAATAAAATGTGTATTTTTCTTAAAATTATTATCAAAAAAGAAGATAAATAATCAATTAGGTCTCTATTTCGTTATATGCAGAAAGAAGAATGCCCATTTTACTATGAGACGTAGTATCGGTGCGAAGATTTTTGTCCCTCGATGAAACCTACTTTTTGTGTAGGGAAAAATATATATTTTCAATGAATATAAACATAATTGCGACCTAGGCCCGGAATTCTTGGAGAAATGAACTTGAAGTCCAATAAAAATATATTATTATCTTCGGTTCTGTAAATAAATTTTAAATGTTAGTATAATTATTTTATTTCATAAATATCTGTCACCCGGGATCAATGATTAAAGAATAAACCCGGGATAAAGCAGGAATACGTAGTAGGGACCAGTAGGGACCACCATAAAAAATGTTATAACGAATTTTAAGCAGTATCGGTATCGGGAAATGCGATTTTTTTACCGATCCTATGAATGCGCATACTTCTTTGACTAAACAATTTTCAGATTATGCATATTTTTTTAATGTAAAACTTTTTTCATGTATGATGCATTAACAACAATGGATATTTCTTTTTTCTACAGCAAGCAATGCTCGTGAAAATAAAAGAAATACACGTACTAAATGCACCGTACTTCGTGGATCGGATTGTGGCTATTATTAACAATTTCATCAAATCCGAATTGGTCAGAATTCTCAAAATACACCAAGCTGGATCTACTACGCTCGAAAAATATGTTGACCCAGCAGTATTGCCGAAAGAATCTGGCGGTAATTACAAAACTTATGAACAGTGCAAAGGTAAGAATTCATATCAGCGCCATCTAGTATATATTAAAGGAATGTCTAAAATGTTGTTTTCATTAAATAATAGAGGGCGCTGTTACTGTAAACAATTTGCACAAGTTAGTGATTGTATCACATCACAGAGGGCGCTAAAAATGTATTTTTGTTGCAGCGGAAACTAAACAGAAAATTAAAGCGAACCGAGATTTTTTCGAGAATCAAAACAAGAAACGAGTAACGGAGTCTTTACGACCGACGATAAATGGCAACGTTTAAGATTATGGGATCATAAACATTGTGGAAATCGTATTATAGCAATTGCTTTACTGCATCAAGTGACAAAATCAGCGAAGTATAATAAACATGTTGCAATGCATTGTATAATATTAAGTAGAACATTTCCAAGTGGCGATTTTTATTATAAATACTATTACCTAACATTTTATTTCCATACAATTTTATAATGCAATGAATGCATGAATAGAATGTAACTTATCAGATTGTTTATAATAACAATTAGACTATGGTATACATTTAATGCTAAATATTTTTGATACTTTAGTTAGACTTGTCTTCCAAATGGGGTAAATGAAAGTATTTATGAACAAGTTAAATATCATGTGCACATTATGGATAATCGAAATAAAACAATATACATTTTTTTGCAAATATATTTCATAGAAACATATTGTACTGCAGTTACTCTTACATCATAATTGGAATAACGACCAGCGCCGCGTACTCTGTGGACAAAAATAAACAAAAATTAATTTCCTGCTTACTAAAATATGTTATTTTATTTTTACTTATTTGGAATCAAGATATTACATCAAATTAACACCAACTAGAATTACACAATCCACAATAGTTTCAAAACATTACAATAACACAAAGAAAGAGATAAGACCATACATAGGATTTTAAATATGATTACAAATTATTTATGAAGTTCAATAAAAACATATTTTGGTTTAATATCTAATAAGTTGAAACACTATTACAGTTTATAGTAAAGGAAATTAATGCAATTTTTGAGCAGTTCAAAATTTGCAAGGGGTCTCCCCAGCAGGAGGCACTCCTATTTTACCATGTCACTAAACATTACATTGTTTATATTGCTACTGCAGTAATTACAAGCTGATTGAGTTCCCCTCCATTGCCATAATGGTAAATAATGTTTGCTCACACCACAGATGTTAAGGCTAGGATGGGTCAGTTTTCGAAATCCTACACCAGCATACTGACTACTACTCTAACCCCTTATTCATAAGAAACCGCTAAACAACCATATTAAGGTAAATTAGTTAAACATGATAAGAGGAGATAAAACATTCATTAAGTTATTTGCTATTAATGATAGTATTTTCGACATATTTTTACTAATATTGTCACTTCACAGAAAAAAAAAGTGATTTCATTATCTTGACAGTAATATCAAACATCCTTTGCGTCCAGCTGACAGACATCCACCATTTTTCTGCCTAAAATTTAAGGATCTCTACCATATTAAAGCTCATTAATTAAGCTGTTAAATAGCTGATAGGTGATGTTTGATGTCTATGAATAACGTTTTTGAATCAGCTCATATTAACGGCATATGTAAACTGTGTTAAGTCCTTATGGGTAAGAGGGTGTGATATAATAAAAACATGAGCTCACCAGTTATGTGTTTAATCAAAGAGACCGAAGCCCATGTCGTCGTCAGACTCAGACTCCTCTTTCTTCTCTTCTTTCTTTTCCTCTGCAATAAAAATAGAAATATTAGATATGTACTATAAATACATACATCCAAATTGAGATTAAAAGATAATTATCAGTGTGTTAAAGTGTAACAGCACGGCTTGTCAGTCGAAAGATGGTGTTAATGTAAATCATCATGATAAACTTTATTCAATAGTTGATGTAGAAAATGGCAATTGTATTCTACAAAATCATATAAATCATATACCATAAAGCAATTTTAGTTTTTTCATAAGGACATTTACCCTCAAACGAATGCTAATCATAACATCACAAAAAGGCCTAATGGTTAGGATTACGTACCCTTCTTCTCCTCAGCAGCGGCGGCAGCGGGGGCTGCGCCGGCGGCGGCGGCAGGCGCGCCACCACCCACTGGCATTGAGGACAACTTCTCACGACCTGGCGAACAGAATCTTTTGTTAATTCTCTGGCTAACAATATGTACAGTTGCTTGTATTGCAGGGTTGCATCAGAATAAAGGTGAACAGCAATGTCGTTCAGACGAAAGATGGTGTTAGTTGTTGAATCATCATTAACATGTATTGAACTTGTAATGTTATAAATAAAATAATATATGTTCTAGCAAGGTTGTACATTATCCATTTTAAAAATAAGAATTTCTTGTGATATAACCTTACAAAAAAAAAATAGGATAAAATTACAATTTAACATCAAAAAAATGAACACGATCTAAGCCATTTCTTTGTACAACAATTATAACATTGAAAATGTAGCTAATTAACTTTGCAGGGTTTCTGCTAATGTAAAGGAGGCAAAATATTGTATGGTAATATAAAAAAGCACAGACTCCCAACAAGTGCCAATTAAAATTGTTTAAATTGGACTTGAGCAAATATTCTTCCTATGTTTTGTGGAATATTTAATACCTAAGTACTATTCAGCCAAATACAGATTCTTTGTAGTACATAAATGACAGTATCTACTGGAGTAAACATACAAAACTATGTTTGAAAGCCCAACTGAACTTGGATAGTTGTAAAACTAGCATTATTTACATTGGATACTTTTAAGTTACTAATAAATGTATTCAAAACAAACTCAGTACTCACCAGCCTCAACAAGCTCGTCTACATTCTTGCCGTTGAGCTCAGAGATGACCTTGTTGAGTTTCTCAGAGTCGGCCTCAATGCCCACCGAGCTGAGGATCTTCTCGAGGTCCGCGGCGGCTGGGGACGCCTTGCCGCCCAGCACGGCTAACAGATACGCGGCCACGTAACGCATTCTGAAAATTTAAGTAAATTAATGTAATTTTTTTATTTAAAATAAAAAGAGATAACTGAGTATGTTAAAGGTTGTCTGGAAGATCACAGCTAGCGATAAGGCCGCCTATTGTAACCATTCCTTTAGTTTTTAAGCGTTTTGTAAGCGTGTTTCATTTTGGTGCACATTAAAGCATATTTAATTTAATGACTAAATAAAGACAGATATTGCACTATCAGTATCCAATCTATATTACCTCACTATATCATCACACGCATTGAAATTGCAATATCGAGTTATAATGAATTAAAAACAGGCATTGTAGTTTACAGTTTAGATAAAGCATTTTTACAACCATAGGTATTTATTATTTTCTTTCGAATTTCATAGCACCATTACCAGTAAGGATAGGATGGTGATAGGTTATTACCTTTCTGAATTTAGTATACAATCATGAAAATATAAACTGGATGTTGCGATATTTTACAATGTCCATTAGGTTGGAATAATTATTTACCAAAATTATGTTAGAATTTTGCCTTAATTTATGAACGCGGTAAACTAGAATGAAACTATGAGGAGATAGTCAATAAAGTATGACTTATAGAGTGGCCGTATGTGACTTATTGTGAAGTAATTATAACCTACACAATAATGTATAAATAGTATGCCGTAAATAGAACATGAAGTAATTGAAGATTAAGTATACTAAAATCAGCGTAAATGGTTACATACCAAGACATGTCCAAATATAAACGAACGCATTTTCAAAACGTGGTTTAATACTTGATCAACAACAAACATTAAGGTTATTTTAAAATAAAATGTTGGACATCAATTTGAAAAGTGTCTATAACAAACAATAAATCAATTTGAATTGCATATAAAGAAACACAGTTGTTAAAAACTTAGCGACAACTGTATAATTGCCGCCAAGTAGAAACACCGCCTGTGGCGCGTAGTATTTTTATCCAACTCAATCTTTCACTCAAACCGCCAAATTTTCACAATAAATTGTTTTTGTATATACCACACAGTTTAAATTTTATAAATACACCAATATTTTATATAAATTCACTTACATTTAAGTCGCTAAGACACGAAACGTGTTATGCCAAAAATGAACGTTCGTCTTGAACAAAATGTCAAGAGGAAAGAGAACGCGGCACTTGTTTGCAGTTTGACAGCTATTTTTCTCTATGGTATTAGGGCTGTACTTTGTTCATTTTTGGTGTATTGATGTTGTCTATGATGAATACCATTGTCGACAATAAAATTGATATTGAATCGCAAAATGTCTATTTTTATCCCCTTATAATCTTAGTCAAATATCTTTACCTAATATTGCCTGCAAATTATAAAATAAAAATATTATTTTTGTCACTATCGAGTATTTATTACGGGATATCTGGTATTGACCACGTACCGACTTATTTTATAGTAGAAACAGTCTGTGAAACAGTCCAAATGGGGACGACGCTATAGGTAGTTATTTAAACTCAAAGAAATTAGCAATATATAAAATGCCAAATCCAATAATCGAAATTATTATTTGTACAAAGAAAAGCGCGGCCGCAGTTATATGTTGTACATACTACGGTATGATTGCAAAACTGAGGTCTCGGATTGGAGAATAATATTGGAATTTACTAGCGGATACGAAAAGGACTCTAATGGTGAAAGATTTTTTTTTATGTTACAATGCAATTATAATGCTAAAATTGCCATCTGTTGCTGTAATTGTAAACTTTCAAACAACGATACGACTCAACATGAAGAACAAAAGACCACGCTTTGAACCGTTTAGTAAGTACCTACAGAATTTACGAGATGGCGTTTTGTCAAAATATTTTAATATCGTTAATATTTTCAATTAAAATAAAGTTTATCTGCGATGGGTCATATTGTAATTTGTTTAACCATTAATAATGTAAAATTAAATTGTTTACGAATAAAAATATAGGCATGACAATTGCTATTCCTAAACATAAATAAAAATAGTATAGGTGATGCTTTCCTACAAATTTTTAAAAAGTACACGACTCGACAATTTTTAACACTACTTTTTTTTATAAGGATCATCAGAGCATAGATTAGTATTATATACAGAGACATCAGATTTACAACACCGGGTTTGAAGTGCAGTATTAAGTGACCAGAGACAATCTTTTTCTGCAGCTGATACAATTTTCCCAACAATAATATTATTTTCTATATACATATTAGCTCAATGATTTCCAATAAGAATTTACATTCACCAGGCCCGGATCTAGGGGGGGGCAAGTCGGGGTGCGTGCCCTGGGCGGCACGTTCAGGGGGCGGCATATTGAATCTTGGGAGAGAACTACAAAACTCATCAATAACGTAACACCACTTACACTTTTTTTTCGCCGTGCGCGAATTAGTGATTATGCGATAGAAGCGCGTGAAAAAGAGATGAAAACTTAATATATGGAATCTATAATAATTTATCCATCTCAACAATTACGTTTAGTTTCAAATATCCAATTTGTGTTTAGTAGTTAGTTTTAGTTGATTAACCATCGAACATCTTTTATGTGGTACAGGCAATGGCGAATTTACTAGTAAACTGAGTAGGCTAGAGCCTAGGGCGGCAAATTTGAAGGGGCGGCAAATCTGGGCCAATTTTTTTTGTTTTGATATACTGAAATAATAAAAGGCAATATTTTACACACTGAAAAAATGGGGTTTGAAAATTAAGAATAGTTAAAATATTTCAGTGATATGTTCCCACGTTTCCACGTTGACAATTTAATAATAAACACTTCTTCTTCTTCTTCTACCTGGCGTTATCCCAGCCGGTGTCAGGGTCCGCCTTCCGGCAAATTCTCCTCCATTTCGCCCGATCTTCGGCATCCTCAATAGTAAGGCCATTGACCCTCATATCTTCCTTAACGACATCGAGCCAGCGCTTCTTTGGTCTACCCCGCGGTCGAGGTCCGGGAATATTGAGGCTCAGGCACACATTACCGACGCACTCGTGCGGTTTCCTTAGGATGTGACCATACCATCTCAAGCGGGATTCCTGGAGTTTATCAGCCACATCGCGGACACCAAGATTGCCACGGATGTGCTCGTTACGGATTTTGTCCAAACGCGTAACGTTGCACATCCACCGCAGCATCTTCATCTCCGCGACGTGGACCTCCTGGACGTGCCGCTTGAGGGCAGGCCACGTCTCAGACACATACAGGAGAACCGGCCGCACGAGGCTTTTATAGGTAGGCATCCTGCGGTCGCAGAGTATGCCCGAGATCTCCCTCCACTTAGCCCAAGCAGCACTTATACGGGCTTTGACGTCAAGGGCGCTGTCACCGGACTCATGCAGTATGGACCCAAGGTACTTGAACTTGTCCGTCTTCACGGCAAGTTCGTTCCCTATCACGATGCTTTGGGGGTCCGTACTCCCGCAAGCCATGTTTTTTTTTATTGCATTGAATGGCGAGACGAGCAAGCCGTTCGCCTGATGGTAAGCGATACGACCGCTCATAACAGTAGCAACATTCCACTGCGCTCGCCATCCTGAGACATAAGGTGTTAAGTCTCAATATGTCCAGTAGTTGCTCTGGCTACAACGTCCTTCAATCCGAAACACACTGTGCATGCACTGTGCATTTAAGCAGTGTTGTTTCACGGGAGAAATAGACATTGCGGTGGTACCTACCCAGATGGCCTCTCACATATGAGAGACCTACCACCAGTAAAAATGTACTCGGTCTTCGCCACATTTAACTTCAGACCACCGCTCTCAAGCGTTCCTTCCACCGGTTGACCTTGCGCTCCAAAAGTCGCCGGTCCTCCTCCACCAGTGCAATGTCATTGGCATACATCCAACAACCAGGGCGCAGGGTCCTGGATGTGAGACGTAATGACGTCGAGCACAACACTGAAGAGGAATGGACTCAGCGCCGAGCCTTGGTGCACACCGACATCAATCGGGAAAGGATTTGTATCGCCAATGGCAGTCCGAACGAAGGATTCGGATCGGAGGTACATGTCTCTGATAATGTCCACATAGGCTTCCGGTATCCCTTTCACTCTCATCGCCCACCAGATTGCCTGTCGCGGCACACAGTTGAAGGCCTTCAGCAGGTCTAAGAAAGCCATGTGCAGTGGCGTCTTCTTCGCTCTGTATGCCTCGCCAAGCATCCTGAGTGCAAATATCGGGTCGGTAGTGCCACTGCCAGGACGGAAGCCGTATTGACACTCAGAGATAGTACACTCTTGGCGGAGCCTGGACTCGATGACGCGTTCGAAAAGCTTCATGGTATGACTCATGACCTTAATGCTTATGATAATTTCCGCATTCCTGAACTCAGCCTTTACCCTTTTACACGGGAGTTATCACACTCAACCACCATGAGTCAGGCATATTTTTGGTATTTAGGATGCGGTTAAATAACGCAGCAAGAAGCTCCACACTATGAAGCCCCAACGACTTCCACGCCTCTATCGGAATATAGTCAGGCCCTACCGCTTTACGGTTCTTCATGCGACGAAGACTATAGAGAACTTTTTCAGGTGCAACAGGTGCAACAAGACCTTGGTTCGGGGGCAATTCGGGGTAGGACACTCCCAAGTAAATATCTATACTTGGATATTATAAAATATTCCAATAGTGATACATTATAAAAAAATCATGCTTGAATGTGAAAAAACACCTATTAACATTGATTATAGTCTTTAGAGTTCCTTGCTAAAAATATAGTTTTTTTTCAAATTGGTTATTTATTCTTTTCACGCACCCCGTGGTCAAGGGGCGGCAAAATTCCTTCACGGTTTCCTTTGCCTGGCGTAAGAGGCGATTAATAGGGGTCATTGGGGTCGCTGGCAAACTCTAAGATGTGCGGCAGAACTCGTGGCTTCATAGCGGACGCCCACGGTTAGGGCGTCCGTTGCAGAGAAAATCTATGCCTACCTAAGTTGTGAGGAGCCATATTAGGAAGTGCGCCGGGTGGCACGGCGAGTCAACTAGGTGTTACTCGCTCATCCGCATCGCCTATTGTCCGTAATACATCCTGTTACAACCAGTTCGGAGTTCGCGGATGTTGGTGAACTCCATAGTGAACGCGATGGTGGGGTTATGCACCGCTGAAAGACCTGCTTTGTTTAATTGCGCTGTCATGAAGTTGAAGGGATGGGTTTGATGAAGAGGCATCGAGAAGCCAAAGTCCGGGCATTAAGTAGGCCGAATGGGCACCGGCATGAAAGGGTCGGCATGTCGCTAAATGTCGGCCACATCCGGTCACCAACCGGCACGACGTACCCGCCCAAGATTATGTGCGACATGGTGAGGCAGCCCCTCGTGGGCTCTTATACTGTACTGTCTCTTTGGCCGGCGGGTCAACACTCCTCCCTTCGAGAGCGATCAAAAATCACTATCAGATCACTATTACGGTCTTTACGCCCCGTGGACGGTGATCGCCATCAAGACGGACACTTAAGTCCTACCACCACAAACTGTGTCACTCATTTGGCACTACCCAGGGTTTACGTGTAGGAAAACTAGAGTCAAAGCTTACAGACGTGTGTGACGTTAACCCTCAAAAGTGACGCTAATATAAAGCGTGTAAAAAGGCTTAACATGGTGGTAAAATGACGTTCTTTCCCGATGTCCTGTGTTGAGTGGGCGTCTGGTTGCTAGAAATGATGATGATGATTAAGATAAAAATATAGGCAAGGGGGGGGCGGCATTTTTCAGATTTTGCCCCGCCTCGAAAAAAACCTAGATCCGGCGCTGACATTCACTTACATGAGAATATTATATTAACTCATTGTATGTAGGTAACTAGATATTATATCTACTTACCTACACACAATTGTACTTACATAAGGTACTTGGAATACTTATTAATGTAAGCAGTTGGTGTTAATTCATCGGCCAGTGTTCATAAAAGACAAATAAAATTACTAAAATTGACACCAGAATACAGATATACCTATTTACACAGGTGATTCTGCATCGTTTCAGAATTGTCTATAGTCCAGATCACTTTGGCGTACATACTGTAGGGTCTTGAAAAATATCAAATATTTTTATGGCAATAATGTAAATATTTCTGAATGTTATTCCGATATTTTCCATTTCGAAAGATACGTAAAATACAACGAAGCGGGGTGAATTGATTGAATCACAAGAGGAAATAGATAATTTGGTTGTATTTTATTTACAAATATATAATTAATTATCTAAGATTTTTGTTTCCAAATGGCACCCAATAAACTTAATCTCTAGCGTGGTTTTGGTTTGGACTTTACAGTGTCTATTACAATTTTGGGGAAATTTTCTTTCTGAGGAAGCTTAAAATAATTGACATAACAAATTTTAATCTTAAATAAAATTTAATAATTGTTAGATTTTAATATTTTTCTATTTTTAAAAATCTCCAAAAATGTATTCAAACTTTTCCACACAAAATTTTGATGATATTTACACCTTTGTATGTAGTCCCTCTTAAAGTACATAGCAAAATAATACCCACCAAATGAGTTACCAAAATGTATACTTTCGTCAACCTGGCGATTCTTTGTTCAATATTTCAGAAATTGAGTAATGATATCGGTAAATTGCGGTCGGAGGTCGTAAGGAAACGGAAGTCTATCAACTCTGATATATTGTTATTATCATCATAAATGTGGTTCCTTTTTTATTACTTAGAACAAAATGATGGCACGAAATTTTTGTTTTACTGTTTTTTTATCGATAAATTTACTACGAACTAACCCTCTCTATATTGCGACAAGTCAAAATCTTCTCGCGGTTATCATCGGACTGTCGAGGATTCTATATCCGTCGACGTCGGTTGCAATGCAGGGAAAGACAACCTGAAAAAACTGATCGTGTCTAAAGTAGACGGGTGAAGAACTTGTGGATGCAATCCAATACGTTGGTCTGACCAGATCCGACGCCATATTTTCCAGCGCCCTTCATGACAAGGCTATGTAAGTGACTGTTGGGTGTATTAATTTATTTGTTATTTAATTTGTAAGAATTTCTATCACTACAAAGTATAAAACAAAGTCGCTTTCTCTGTCCCTTTGTATGCTTTTTTTGTATTAAATCTTTAAAACTACGCAACGGATTTTGATGCGGTTTTTTTAATAGATAGAGTGATTCAAGAGGGAGGTTTATAATATGTATAATACGTGCATATTATTGTACAGAAATCTATTTGTACCCGGGCGAACCTGGGCCGGGCCGCTAGTAGTATATAAAATTGCAGCGTGGTTGACTATATGGTCCATCCATAATCAATCGTACTCTTGATTGTAGAGTAGGCCCGTGCCGTGCAGTGGGACGTATGTACATATGAACTGATATAGTACAGTAGATATTATAAAATCTGTTTTATATGTCCAAAGTTCATTAGCATTTCAAAGGTTAAAATAGATTTGATATTGCCGTGGAACTTTATGTCTAGTTTTAATAACCTATGTACCTGTGATTTTAATGTTCATAAAAAATAAAACACATGACACTAAAACCTCATTCATTAAAGAAGTGTTAAAAGTTTGTTGCTGTTGCCTGACTAATATTGGAATGAAAAATTCAATATTATTTTGTCCCCTGATTTGAACCCGAGATTTTCGCAACCGTACTGTAGTACAACTGTGCCCCCAAAGCACTATTACGTTATAGTTATAACTAATACAGAATATGTGATGCTAAAACAAATAAACTATATGAAATTTCTCGTAGGCTGTGATTTGGGTTCGATGCGTTTACCGTCCAAAACCTTGGATATGTAATTAGTCTAGGAATTAATTTTACTTTTTTATGGCATAGGTACCGGCAAAATAGCAAGACTTACCTAATGGTAACTATCCACTGAATATCACCACTCATGAACTTTCGCATCTCATGCTGACATGTCATGTCATGACAGCCTCCGTGGCGCAGTTGGTTAGACGCTGCCTGTGAAACGAGAGGTCGCGGGTTCGATCCCCGCACTGGGGTCTGGTCTGGCTGTTTATGAGACCAAAAAGTCTCTCTTAGTTCATGTTACACACGACACAAGACTCGATCTTAGTGTGGGGTCAGGACTATGTATGTGACTGTTGGGTGTTATTTATTTATTTATTTATTTATGTCACATTGGGAAGAGATAGGATTTAGAGAAAAAAAAAACGGCGAGCGGCAAGAGGTACTTGTGTGATTCCTGTTATTGTGTATTTTGGGAGCGAAATACTAGGGCAAACAAAGCTGTAGTTTGACATCCGGCACTTTCCTATAACAGAAAGACAATTAAAAATGCAGACAAACCCATCGCATTTTCAATACATTACAATCTGCATGAAAATTTAACGATCAATCAATGCTGACGGCAGCCGCCTTCAACAAAAAACTATGAAGCAGACACACACCCGCCGTCGCATTTAGTATAAAAATCGTAATTAAAACATAAAAGCTTGCGTTTTTTTTCCAGTCTACGTATTTGAAAGTTGGCAGCGTTGTTAGTGACGATTTCTTTGCCAAACCGTTCCGTCATTGTTTATGCCTGTGCAGCTGTCATATTTGAATTTGGAATTAATCGGATACGACTAATTCCAAATTCAAATACGAGTTTTGATTGAGGATATCTTCATAATCTTGGATGAACCGTTGGCATGCTTCTGATGTTCGCTGGATATACGGATCTAGTGCTAATCCGGCGCACGGATGCCAATTTCGATGTATTAGTGGTTAGTGTTATGTTTGAGGTGTAAGTACTATTGCTTATGGCATCACACAGTAGCTTGAATTTGGCATTGGTGGATGTCGTTTGACAATTGATATGTTGCTTATTTAGCACAATAAAAATAACTTGACTACACGTAGAGAGCTACACAAATATAATTTAAGAAAATAATTTTATCTGGTGAAGTTGTCAAATATGAATGGAGTACGTTCGACATGATGTGTTGTCGGGCCGGCACTATGCCAGAAAATTGTATATTGACTTGTAAGTACCAGGATGTCATAGATGTATTGGAGTTTCGAGTTACCTCATGACTTTATCCCCAAAGGGTTAATTAGCTTTCCCGGTGTATGTATAATATTCATAATAGTAGGGGAGGCCGGACCGCTAAATTTTCAGTTACTAAAGCGTCATGGGGACCGATTAGATTGTGAAGATTAGGGCCTAAAACGAAAAATAATATATGATCACTTTGCCATTTTAGTGGGGAGGAGAGCGTGTGTTAATTTTCAAAAATGTTAAAAAATTCACTTACATAAAAATACTCGAGCGCATCAGATATTCACGGTGCTTACCCGCTTTGTTTTTTTAACAACCGAGAGATATTATTCTGACGAGTAGTTAGGGGAGGATGGCTGTAGAAAAGGTTAGAAAAAAATAAATAAAAAAAGTTATTCGAGCGTGTCAGATATTCAAAGGGAATATTTAGAAAACTCAAAAAAGTGTCCTATTAAAATATCTGACGATTTGGGTGTGATCAAAAGTCATGGCAGATTTTTGAAAATGTAAAAAAAAAACGTGACCTTGAAATATTCAAGCGCATCAGATTTTTACACAAACTGTTTAACTTGATGTTCTAGTCGTCCCAAATGATAATCTGACAAATATATGAAGGACTATTCTTAATCTGCTAATTTCAAAGAAAAAAATTATGCGCATATATGAAGGTGTCATTTTATTATTATTTATTAATACGAAATAGATAAAAAAACATAAAAACATTTTTTTCATCCTTCATCTTCACTGGATTCATCATCAAAATTGCTTCCTCCTTGGTCAATTTCTTCTTCATTTTGTGTTTCTGTAAAAAGGAAGGGTTATAAACTTTAAAATTTTCTTTTTCTTTTGTATTATAGTATTAAAAAAACGTACCTGAATCAAAATTATCTCCTGATATGTCAGGTGTTATGACAATATCTTCGTATGCTTCAGGAAGTTGGCTACCAAGAAACTAAGTCGGCTCTAATTTGGTGTGGGGATAGTACGAGAGAGTGAAATATAAAGAAAGAGTGAGAAGGAAACAAGAGGCGCGGAGTTTCAATTCAGTTCTCAGCAGCTGTACGCGCCACACTTTATTTATGGTTTAAGCTACATCGCCCCATGAAAATTGTCAGATTATTTGTATACTGTAATTCTTACAAGATTTCCTTCAAAATAAAAAAAAAAATAATCGCGCTCGAGTATTTCATAGTGACGTTTTTTTCTTACAATTTTGCCACACACCCATTTCCTTATGCCACGCTAAAATCATCAGATTATTGAAATATATTCTGTTCTGTATGTATTTAACTTACCTGCCATTAATCTGACGCGCTCGAGTTTTTCTGAGGATTGATTTTTTTTACAAATCTGACGGGCTGTCCTCGGAGCACGCCCTTATATAAATGGTTTATATATGGTAGGAGTACATTACAAGGAATAAGGTTTCTCCTCATATAGTTTTCTGACGCGCTCGAGTTCCTCTTCAAATCCCCTCTTGGGCTCCCCTACTATAATGATGTAGGTATGTTTAAAACATAATATTAACCTTTGGTACCAGGATTACATAGATAGACAGAAGTTTTTCATCCCAATACACCTAAAACAACAAATAAATGATACGAATGGTGGTAAAAATAACGCAATATCAATAGATAATACACTAGGGCATCATAGGTGCTGACGAATTATCTAACAAAGCAATAAAAACCCAGGAATACTGGAGAAATAAGGGACACAAACCCTCTCAAGCCAGAACAAAATCGATATAAAGTACCAGGGCACCATGTCCATCTAAGAGTTGTCTAACAATTTTGTCCTAAAAGCCAGTTGGCCGACGACGGTGGTCCCCCCAGCGCTGGCGACCTCTCCAGAAATACACCGTGAGCGGCGCGGCGGGCGGAGTACAATAAAAACCAAAACTGATACGCAACGTCCACGTCGCACTGCTAATATTAGCGTGAACTCACCAAAGAGCATGGAATATTTGGGAGTAGGCAGAAATTTCAGCGGCAGCTACAATACTTTTGGAGTTGTATTGAAAATAATGATTTTTTAAATTATGATCTAAGCTTTATTTTATATTATTGCCGTGCCCTGCTGCATCCTCGTATATCATGATTTGGCTTTAAATCACAGAAGCAGCAAACGAACCAGCTTGATGACTTGATGATAACACGTGGTCATTCTGATATAGGACACTGTAGCCAGAGTAACTACTTGACATATTAAGACCTATCTTATCATCTTACGTCTCAGGATGGCGAGCGCAGTGAAATACCAAGCATTGCGTTGTAACTCAAGGTGTTGTTTGGTTTTGCTACTGTCCATAAGCTGTCGGATCGCTTACCATCAGGCACCTTGCGAACATGCCGTTCGTCTTGCTATTAATTGCATAAAATTCTAATATTCTAACTAGGCCTGATCCAATGTTTGTAAAGTATATCACATTGACGATAGAACAGCATTAACGTCGTCTGTCTCACACTCTTGGGCCCTACTACTCGTATATTCATCCGAACGAACGAACGAACGAAGTTTGCCTTAGTTCGCAGCTGCAAGTTAAATCTATGTGACCTATCTGCCTTTGTAGTCTATGCCCGCATATGAACCAAAGCTTGTACATTAGGTTTATTGGTTAGTCGACGCGTGCGCATGTTATGTGAAACATTCCTTGCGCGTTTTAAAACGTTTTAGCGCGATCGTGAGCAAAAATAACGTATTATTAGACAATTGTCCGAGACACGCCGTGGTGTACCATAAACAAAGGTTTTCTTTTTTAATTAACGTTCCATTTTAGAACCTTTTTGATGTTTGTTAAACAGTGTTGTGCCGGGATTCATTCTGTGATGGAAACTTGATTTGTGTTGTGCTGAAGCAAAATAATCGTCTATTATAGTCATTAAGGTGAGCGGTTTTTGCATTTTTATTTATAGGTTACCGGTGCTTTTCAAAACATTTTTTTAGAAAAGTTGTTTAAATATGAAAAAAATATATGGGCTATGACTTTTTCGCATATCAATATTGAAGCAATTTCCCCTTAATACGACGGTATTTAAAAAAATAATATCAATCAATAGCAAAAGATTATTTTCAGCATTAATATTATTTAAAGAAATGTGTTTAGTATTTTCTTTAAAACTGATATAATATCCATATTATGTAATAAAAGAAAAACAGTATAAAAAACATTATTAAATGATCTACCTAATAAACACAATAATGTTATTATTTAACGTCGATGAATTTTTTTGCTGCCTTCAAACTGAAACTTATTTGTTTTCGTCGTATACTTGTTGGTTCATTTACCCTTTATTTCAAACAACGACGGTTAAATATAATATAAATGAATAATAAAATTATTATTCTGTAATAATTTGGAATATTTTATTTTAATTATTTAGCTATTACGCCCAGGTACAATTTTATAATTACTTGAATGTACTAACCCACCTGAGACTTCAACGTTTTCATATTTATTTATATGTAGGTAAATTAATTTTGCAATTGTTGACTATCTCGAGGAACGACATTTTTTGTATTACTATCTGTGTCTATTTCTTACGACGTATTTCTATTTGTTATTTTCACTCAAATAGATTTGTATTTATGAGATTTGTGTTGTATACATATTGCTCAAAGCCTTGTTATTTTACGACAGGCTCATGTCAACACTTTGGGAATACCTTGGCAATTTGATGTATTGAAAAATGTCATCGTGTTTCCTTGAAAATGTTTCGAGCGACACATTCGAAATTCAAATATTTCAAACTTCAAACTGCTATTTGAATAAAGAACGTATTTTGCCGCATACCAATTATTATTTACGCCGTATGCTTTTTACTTTTGGAAAAAAATATATTATGGCTCTATTACTTTTTTTAATTGCATAGAATATAAATCATATTTATGTTTCTGTTTTATTAACTGTATTTTGTAATGTAGGTCGTTTTAATATAATTTTAAATTAAAAATATACCATTGTAAAGTTTTGAATTTTTTTGACAGCCGCCTTCAATTCAGAGATATTATGAAACGAATTCAAAATGTAAATGTTAATTTTAATAAATTATGCGAAACGGAAACAAATTCGGCGCCAAAGCACTGAAGCTGTCGTATTAATAATATCTAGAAGACTCGTCGAATGCGAGCCGATTGCACTGACGAAGGGTTCTGTAATAAAAAGCGAAAATTTTTGGACGTTATTTATTAATTGATTTTTGTTTATTAATTATGTTATTATGCAGTGTCTAATGTTTCATATTGCTTATTTTTTATTGTATACGAAAAAGAATGGGAAGAGGGTTACTGGATATCCGGCAATCTCAATCACCGAACGAAACGTGACAACAAAGCTGTCGCTCTTATGTGAGACAGCCTTCCAGAAAAAATTACCAATGCCCATGCCCATTATGAGTCATGACTGACAATAACGTGGCACTACGACAATTAAAAAAAATTATAAAATATTTATTTATTATTTATTAATCAATGTATCCAGCAAAGTTTCCACCAAAATATAATACATATAATGAATACAAAAAGAAAATAAAAGTAATAATATTATTTAAATTACAAAATTACATCTTATATCAGTGGCGTAACTACACCAGCCGGGGCCCGTGGCAAAATTATCGGAAGGGGCCCCCCTTATTTTGTGTCGAGACGTATACTGTTAAATTTATTGGAAGTGGTAAAGCCACGCTGTTGTCAGCCATGACTCAGGATTAATGAGTAGGTTCGTCAGGGGCGGTACCACTGGTTCACATAAGATCGACGTGACATGACTGCATTGCGATCGCGTTTCATTCGGTGAATGAAATTGCCGGATGCCCCTTGCCTCTTTCCACACTTTTCCTTCTTGTTCTCTTCCCAATTAGATAGGCCCGCAAAACATCGATGACCCGAGCGTTATGGATGTTCATGGGCAGCAGTGATCACTTCCCATGAGGTGACCTGCGTGCTCGCGTACCGGATCTGAGAAATAAAAGAGGCTTATTTTCCGTTATTGTGGGGGAAGTAGGATGGCAGTATCACTGGCCTTCTAGCCCAGTTCGCTTGCAGATATTACGGCTGAGCCGGGTACCTCACAACTCCTACATAATCATACCGATTCAATACCATTTGGAGAACGCAACCCTAGAGTTTCTTGCCCGTTTTTCTCTAGCGAAACCTTGTGAACCGGGTGGTACAGTAAGAAAAGTGACTGAATCCAAATAATATATAACATTTTAAAAATTCAATAAAGTATTTCACTTTCATGTGATTGCCCGGCGCAGGCTCATTACGAGTACTAGTCCTTCTAATTGCAGTACAAAGTTGTATCTTTCTCATAAAGTTAGGACGCCAGTTTGTTTTGTTCGTCCACAGCAGATACGAGGACAAGTTCTGACGTTCATGTCGGAATCGCAGCTGGTGAGGGAGCACCGCCCCGTAGTGTGTAACTCCCTCGACCCCTGTGGTCGCCACCTAAGGTATGCAGGGGATCTATATCTGTAGCTGCCCATATAAATTCCACTGCAAGCCATGGGACTCCTTTACAATGTAGAGTACGATTGAGAAGGGTTAGGCCGTATAGTCCACTACGCTGGCCTTGTGCAGGTTAGCGGACTTTTACATACTTAAGCAATCCTTTCAAATTGTTATACGCGTAGTACGCAGGTTTCCTCACGATGTTTTCCTTCACCGTTATAGTGCGTATTGATTGACTATCATTTACATACATGACTCCAAAAAGTCAGAGGTGTTTGAAGCTGTGACTACCGTAAAAATGTTGACACTCGCGTCCGTTTCGTTGTACCGTGCTGGAATTCATCGTTTCAGCCCTTCATGACCTGACGCTTACTTCTATGAAGGTGGCGACGAGTGGGAAGGTTCCGCTCACGATCGCGTGTTGCGCTCATTTACTGTGACATCACGTTCTCAGAAAACGTAAGCATTGCCTGCCATGGCCCCTAACTCTTGGCGGTGGAAGGATTCACGGCCGAGAGCGAGAGGTTTATTTTGAGGGATGCTCATAGTTTTGTGCGTTCGTCACCTCGAGTTGGACTCCGAGAGATTGTGCTGGATTGTGTCTTCCGGACAGTTGTTTCTTGTCACAGTGGTGACATATGACGGGCTCTTAACATTAATCTCTTCACTCCTCTTCTTTTCTAACCCTCCTACACAGTTATCTACCGAAGCAACGCGATAGGACCGATGTCAGGCGAAACGCCGTGTCGTTGCGCCGCGCCGTGGCGCTAGTTCAGTCACTGATAGAAGCCAGGATGCACTGGCACAAAGGGTTATGCACCAGCACTGGAATTATCCAGTCTAAAGCGCCACTTCTCCACGGAGATTATGCACAGGGACGCTCGTTTGGCACACCTCTAGGGGCTCTTTAGTGTCGATGGCGCCTACAGCATGGTATGTTGGCACCCTCGAGGTTGGGCCCATTCCACTCAACGTGCCTTCACCAATTTTGGTTTGAGGCTTTTGAAGCACCTATGCGTGGTACTTCCATTAAATAACTTCAAAACTTCAAGCTATCAAATAATACCAAAATAATTCATCGAAGAATCGATAGTAACGCACTATTACATGGGCCTCTGTAGGGGGCCCTTTCCGAGATTCATGAAAAAAAATTACCTTGGATTTGTGAAAGCCCACTATAAGTTTATTCTCCTTAATAAGTGGCAAAAATGCAGCAAAGATGATGGGGCCCCCTTACTGTGAAAATCTCAATCGCCACATTTGACAAAACTAGTCCAACAAATAATAAAAAAAATGTATTTGGTCATTAATTTTGTTGGTAATAAATGTAAGGTTCTTTTCCTGCTTAAGGCTTTTCAGGTCTACGCCGGGGCCCCTAGGGTCGGGGGCCCGTGGCATTTTGCGCACTCTGCCACCCTATTGTTACGCCACTGTCTTATATAAATTAAGGAAAAAAATATAAAAGTGTAAATAATTTTATTTACTTATTAATTAACTTTTATTTATCATGTAATTTTGTAACATGATAAATAAAATTCCTTTGTTCCTTCCAATGTTTTCAATTCCTACTTGTTTCTTGAAATATTTATATTATAAAGTATTATAGAACCCCAAAAACCAGTAGACGTTCAAAATATTGCGTCAAATTTCGGATATTTGGAAGAATAAATTAACATCTGTATCACATATTATTTACAAAAGTATAGTCAACGCAAAGTAATATTTGCAACGATACGTCAGTATGAAGTGAAAATAATGTTTCCTATGCCCTGAATGATGAAACGGAAGGTCTTGCGTTAAAATACTGGAAGGAGAATCTAATAGATTTCTCAATTCAATACTTGCGATGGACTACATACATACATAAACTAGCGCGTATGTCCCATTAAGGTAGAGACTATAGAGCGCCAAGTGCTAAAATTCAACCCCTAAAAGTCCATGGAAGACAGTGGGCTATTATGAGTTGGATTTGAGCATAGGATATGCATAGCATCATTGAGAGGAATTAAACAAAGTCCACCACGCTGACCTAGTGCGGGTTATCGTTCTTCCCATACCATAGAAAATCTTGTAGAAAGTCTTCACGCTTTAAGGTCTTAAAGAGTATGAAAACTTCCTCATAATGTTCTCCTTAATTAAAGTGCTAGATAATTGACTCGGAAAAGTCAGAGATGTGCTGTAGCATTCGAACCAGATACCATCATCTTGGCAGCCGCGCCTGGTCTGTTACCAACAGGTTACCAGGCACATAATTTTGTATTATTCTACATTTTAAAGCCGGGACTCTGGCAGACTAAACGACGCTAAATACAATGAAACATTGAACAGTGTTGCAATCCCAAAGCTCATTGGCGCGGCGTCTCAGCGTCCGCCCTACGGCCTTTTACTCCGGCAATAAATCGGGAATAGAACCCCGGTATCGGCGCATAAATCTTGTTTTACACATCGCTACGCTGGCGACGTCATTGTTGTGGCTTGGGGCTATAGAGACAGTGGAAAGTGTCGGTTAGTATTTTCTCTATTAGCCCGTGAAATATAGAAGAATAGAAGAAAGATAGGTCGATTGAGATCACATAATCCACAACGTAGAGTTTCTTCTTTTTAGTTGTTTTTTTTTTGTAATACCATATTGTATCCGGCGCGGAGGTATAGGTTGGTGGACCTGTCACAGGTTCGATTAGTCGAGTCGTCGACTTGTATAAGTTCTTTCCATGTACGTTGGATTTACTTTATTGCACAATTTAGCGATTTCACATTGTAGGAATATTTAAGAGGACTCCAGTCTCCACATTTACCTAAAGACAGTGCAGTAACTCGTGTGTCTTGAACTCTCGAAATGCCCCGTCTTCACCGGAATAAATAAATAACATTCAACGGTGAAATACATAGTCCTGACCCCACGTTAAGATCGAGTCTTGTGTCGTGAGTATCTACCAGAGATTTTTTGATCTCACAAACACCCAGACCCGAAAGAAATATTTGTGGGCCGCACAAACATTTCCCTCGTTGCGGGGATCGAACCCGCGGCCTGTCGTTTCACAGGCGGCATCTTACCACCTGCGCCACGGAGGCTGTCAATTCATGCGCCATGTGTGCTGGTAACCGTTTACCAGATCATCGGTTTAATGGTTCCGTCTAAAATTGTTTATATTGGTCAGGTCCAGAATGCAAAAAGTCTCTATAAACGTTTGTGTCGCTAGTTTACGAGCCCAGCTGCGTACATCACGACTGGACCACGTGGGCGATGTGATGTGATGTGCATTCACCTACGTAACACATCCGTGCAACGTGTCCACTACCTATAATAAATAATAAAAAATAAAAACCTATTTCAAAACAAAACACCAGTAAAAGTAAAAAATAATGTAGTATATTATTCATTGTAGATTATCATTATTTCATTTATGCCCTTGACTGCCCTTTCTATCTCCTATTTAAATATCCATCCCATGGTTGCCTGTAAGAAATTACCTAGTGTGATAAGGCCGCCACTTGTACTATTATTATTATCTTGTGATTTCGTTGTTGTTTCTCTGTACAGTGCAAAAAAGAGTTAAATAAATAAATAATAATAAATAAATAAAAATATCACTGTATAGCAAAAAATAATACTTGTTTCAATGTATTATACTTCTGAATGTTGATTAATTTGCTTATTGACTTGACTAGCCAACAATTAATCAGAATATATACGTAGCATATTGTAGGCGGGTTCCCAAGTACCAAACGTGTAGGGCCTTTGCCTTATATTAATTTAAAAATCTCTAATCTAAATCGAGTTGAGAACCTCCTCCTTTTTTTGAATTCGGTTAAAAAGAAGACAGTTCGTGTTACTCAAGGAGTTTCTTGCGCCGTTTTCTTCGCAGCTACACGTTCTGGAGCGGTGGTAGCAGAAATTAACGATTTAAAAGATCTTATGAAAGATTATTTTGATTTTTGAATTATTTATTATCTTACTTCTTCTTACTATTATTTTAAAGTGGTAGAGCCACTCTGTAGTCAGTAATGGCTAAGCATGAATGGACAGGCTTGTATGCACCTGATTATACGTATATGATTGATATGAGCCAAGCCATTTAGTTCACCACGCTGGCGTAGTGCGTGTTGGCGGATTTAAAAAACCGTAGTAATTTTTATAAATCGCTATGGTGCGCAGGTTGTCTTATGATGTTTTTCTTCACCGTTATATTTGTTGGTGATTAACTGTCAATACACAAATGACTCCGAGAAGTCGTCACACTTTTTCCTTGGGATTTGAACCCACGACCACTGTAAACATGATGACAGCCGCGTCTGATCCAGTACACGTACGCCACCATCACCTGATGATAGCTGCACTCCAGACAGAGCAACTATCGATATGAGGCCTTCCTCCCGTCGACTTCTCGGCGGTCTACGCTATTTTGCCCGATATAAAAAGGTGAATCCAAAACGCAAGCCGTGGGTGATTATGACGGGTCCTTAACCGCTAGCTTAATTAATTATTTCTGATAAATTACTTGCAGAAGTTGTCTAGACATCTGATGTATAGATATACACAAGAGAATCTGTGTTGTTTCAGGGCTCTTTCGACTCTGGTTTCTATCCTGATTACGCGCTAAGTTATGTTCGGTCAAAACAATAGGTTTTGTTAATTACGAAACATTAACAGCAGAATGTAAATGCTATTGTCTATGTGTATGTATTTAGGGACTTTAAAAATAGAAAAAAATGCGTAATAGTCGATTTATACAGCGCGATTTTTCGCCTGTTTACATGCGAAAATCGTTTGCCATTGTCATATGTGATAATCGCTATAAGATTATCGTACTGTGGCAAATGTTTACACGATGCAATATTTTTATATTTGTAAAAACATGCCTTCAAGGCGAAAAACTGTTTTCAGGTAAATGGAACTTAAGAATCAAAAATTACACCTTACAGTGACTTTTAACAGAAACTGAATTACATTTTTAAATACTAGGCACTCCAACGAAAGACTAATTCCAGCGTATTGAAATTCCTTATATAGATCTACTTATTGTGACTATAAACAATACCTAAACTACACTCATCCTTGCTATAGTAAAAGCTTCTATCAGCAATAGTATAGCGTACAAAAATCTTATTAATACATGAGGCGTGGCGCATGATGTGTAATGTCGTCATTAGCTATGGGCGTCCTGACAGCTGTCACATTGCCTAATTGCCGCGCCTCGCTTTAACAGTAACCCACAATAGCACTTCACATCGCTTCGTATAGCTTTGTGTAGCTTTGCTATAATAAAAAAATACCAGAGTTCATATTATCCACACTTTTATTTGAGTAATAGCCTCTTATCAGCAATCACAAGCGTCCAAAAATATTATTTATACATGAGAAGTGTCATTTAGCTATGAGCGTCATGACAGCTGTCAGATCGGGTAATTCCCACGTCTCGACTTAACAGTAGCCCACTTTAGCACTGTGCCTTTGTCAACTTTCTAGTTACTTCAATTTTCAAATGATATTGAAGCTTTTTATAAGTTCCAAGACAATGGATCTTACTTATTTATTTGCTTTACATACCAAATAGTATATAGGCGGACTTAATGCCCAAGGCATTCTCTAACAGTCTATTTTCTTCTCTTGTGGTGAATGTAGTCTAGATTTAGGAATGATGTGAGATGGCATCCAGCGTGCGTCCACACCACCTAGTCACAATTAGTATGTAAAGTTGAGATTATCTATTTCTAGAATGGTTTTTCGGCCTCGATGCGCAAAAAGAAAGTATGGTGGTCGGTATCAGGCTTGGATGCCATAATTTTTTTATACTGAAAAATTGTCTTGCGCCTTAACGTTCCGCATTTGTTTCTTAAATAACAAAGAAGGCACAGTTTGCAATATAGCCTCAAAATATACCATACGATACAACTCGATAAAATGTGCTTCAGCCTTAACGATCTTATTGCTATCGGTAATCAAAGGAAGCGGCTTTCACAAAGTTATTAGACTAATTATCTGAAGAAACTACATTTAAGTACGAGCCAATATAAATTAGATTCTAATTAACAATTTAGTAAATGACATCACTTAAAATACTGCTCGAAAAGATCAATCGATTTTCGCTATATTTTAATCAAGACCAAATTTAATGGATAATCTTTACTTTTAATTACCTTTTAAGACATAATATTGGAGAAGTATGATAAAAGAAAATTAACAGGCTCCACAAGCATAAACACCTAAGGAGAACATGTCATGGATCCATTGGGATAATATACTACAGGGGACACTTTTTTATTGTAATGAATGGCGACAGAGTTCGCCTGATGGTAAGCGATACAACCGGTCATGAACAGTTGCGAAATCAAGCAACACCATGAATAATAAAGCAATGCTTGGCATTTTACTGCGCTCGCCGTCCTGAAGAGATCTTTCTTGTGGCCTGGTGCCCTCAACTCTTCCCTGGACCACAAGTTGCCCAATAGCTGCCTTTCCTCTGCGGCATACGTGACCAAAAAGGGGGGGATTTTTTTAGATTGACCATATTAACGACACGTGCTAGTTACTCGCCTGATGTTAAATGTTATTCTTTTGTCGACAGAGGGCATCGTGATGCGGAAAGTCTGTCATATCGTACTGTGGGATAAATTATGTATTGTTAATATTGTGTAGTCATTTTTTAATTATTGTTAAAAATGCATTTTTTCTAATATAAATTTGTGTTAAGGTTTTATCCATAAGAAGCTGCCATGTTCGGTGATAAAAAAATGAGATTATGTTACTCTTCGTATTATCTTATTTCTATTTAAAAAAATGTTAATTTATTGCTCATTGCTGCTTAAAAATAGTTCGCACTTACTAGTGTTAGGAACACAGATTTATTCAACAGTGAATAACAGCATTCTGGAATTGATATCCACGATTTCTCACTTTCATTGATATTGAATTTATGACTATACTAGCGGCCCGGCCCGGCTTCGCCTGGGTGCAAATACAGATTCCAGTCCATATTTTATTTAAAATCAATATGACAGCCGTTGTCTAAACTGCTTATCCATTTTCAATCCCATCCTGTACCTATTCTTATGTCCCATTTTATCCACCTTATATTCTATTCTATCCCATCTCTCCAGATTCAAATCATTATTTTGCTGTGGAAATATTATAACACTGTTACTACTCCGACGACATTCATTGAAATCAATTAAAAGATACCATAGATGACCCGACCACGCTTCGCTATGGCTTAGTTATTATATGATGAATTTTATATTGAATTATTTAGCATAGCAAAAAAGCCCGACCCACCTTTGCCTGGATGCAGATATTTTTTTATTTTACTCCACACCAAATACATGTTATTTTTCGTATAAGCTCTTGTATACCTAAACATGAATTAGCTATCCTACTGTCCTGCTCAATTCCGTCCCATCCCGTCTGTTCAGTCACTTCCCGATACGTCCCGTCTTTTCTCTTCATTGACCATCCCGTCTTATACCGTGCATTTACATTTCGTCCTATCAAATGTGTCAGCTATCCCAGTCCTCTCCCCTACCTCCCACTCTATTATATCCCGTTTCTCCATATCCAAATAGTGTGCCTTATAAATTTTTGACATTAAACACTTTAGCGATTTTGATTATCCATGCAATATTCCATCCCTTATTTCACCCCCAGTATGCTGTTTTCCAAAAACATTACGCCATTACTTTTTGTTAGTAATAAAGAGATTAAATATAAATTTTCATAGAAATACACTCACACACACAATTAATGTAGTAACGGTCATTGAGTAACGGTAGTAACAATTATATATAACTGGTTTCTCAAGACACAGACAACGCCTAATTTGAGAATCCCTGCAATATTCTCCATAATTATATAAAATTGTTATTTTATTCAGTTCAGTTCAGTTTTTATTTTTATGTGTTATTTTATGAAAGATTTTTCATTTTCAAGTGACATTCTATCTTGAAAAGAAGTAAAACTTCTTACGTGTGAATATTATTTATTTGATTGTCCTATATTTATTTAGCTTCATAATATACTCTTTAGTTTACACAAATTAAATTTCTGAACGTATGCATAAATATTTGACAACCAATTTAAATGTCAACCACTTTTCATTACTGTCATTATTTTACATCTTTAAAATCTAAAATACGCCATTAATCGAATATTGTGGATATATGTTGTCGATTCGAAACCTTTATTTAAATACGTTATTTAATTTGAGAGAAGAGTTTACCGTATTGACGGTATGAACATTAAATGTTTGACAGTTACAAACCCATGAACATTTTACAACTCCTTATAAATAAGAAATTAATTGAAAAAACATTTTCCAGTAGACCAAACTGTAAATCTAAACCATTCTCGAATCTCCACGAACACACACAAAAAATTTCATCAAAATTGGTCCAGTCGTTTAGGAGGAGTTCAGTCACATACACACGCACACAAGAAATATATATATTAAGATTTATTTATTTTAAATCCAACGAGCTACTTTGGCAGTTATTTTAAGTATCCATTTATTTAAAACTGAAGCACAGACAAATTAGCACACACTATATATTTTAAAGAAGTGACTGATTCAAATGAGCTGGTTTTAATGCTGCCTTTAAAATTAAATTGTTTTATTACAATCATCGAATGCGTGGTGGCCTGTTGGTAAACGGATCAGACGCAGCTGCCAATATGTTCACGGTGGTCGCGGGTTCGAATCCCAGGGCACACCTCTGACTTTTCGGAGTCATGTGTGTATTGATAGTCAATCACCACGCACTACAACGGTGAAGGAAAGCATCGTGAGGAAACCTGGATACTATAGCGATTTCTATGGTATGTAAAGTCCGCCAACCGTACTAGACCAGCGTGGTGGACTATATGGCTAACCACTTTAAATCATGTGCTCGATTGTAGAGTAGGCCCGTGCCCTGCAGTGGGACGTATATGGACTGATACAGATACAGATCGAATGGTCGGATGTTCGACTTTGAAGTAAGATAAAAGTTTCTCTCTTCTAAAAATCAATATTATTCTCTATAATACTCATAATTTTCTCCCGAACTCTTAGTCTATAGTTACGACTTACTATAGAGGATTCGAAAATTTTGTGGAATATCTAGGCACATTCGTACAGTTTTAAGTACGACGTCCCAACATTCTAAGTTTGTTTCGGGTCATAGACTAATAATCGATTTCTAAGATAAAAAAAAACAAATCTCTAGATATCTATCTAGATAAATAGATAATAACAAAAAAGGACTATTTTTCTGCAAAATATCTTATGGATAGACAGGATCGTCCGCCCGTATATGAGTTGAGATATGTAAAGATGACAAGTTCCGTTGCACTTTCATAAATCATACCTAAAAAAAGTACGGACAAGTTAGTTAATTCATTTCAACGATTTCTCGGTTTCATTGATATTGAATATATACCTATTTTATTGAAACAAGAAAACTGCTTTCCTATTTATATAAGTACGGACTTATTTACAACCGAAGCACAGACAAATCGGAACACACTCATCTAATTCAAAGTAGAGACTAATAAAAATGACCTAACTTTAATCCTGCATTTGAAATTAAATTGTTTTATTCAACGCGTATACAAATCACAGCTACTGACTCGGTTTCGTCTGATTAATTGTGTGCTAAAGTGATTTAAATGTAATAAAATTTATGTTTCGGCGGGGTTGCCAGCGTTGCGGTCACGACCCTGGATTAGCTTCAAAAACATTCCCCATTTTACGGGAGATTTAGTTCAGCTAATTAGATTTTAATTTTAAATGGCTATAAAGACATTTATGTTCGTTGATGGATTAAGAGTTTTTTTATGATTATCTGAGATATATTGTATTTTTAAGTTCTTTTATGTGACTAGACATAAGTGCTTTGTTGTGTTTTGTGGTGCTAGAAAGCACTAAATATATTGAATATTGAAATGACCACTTACTTCTTTTTCTACGTTATTTTCATATGCTCATATTTTATTGTGTTATATGGTAAAAAAAAACATATGTTTTCATAGGTCTATGCATAAGTAAACCTTGTCCTTGTATTTTGTAACTGTGTTTACGATCTAGGAAATATCAGAATGAGATAGATAGATAGATAAAAACGTTTATTTTGGCTGCAATAAACACAAAACAATCTTAAACAGTTACATCAACATTATTAATAATTACAAATAAGAATTTATGTAGGATATTGTAGCCGCAATCAGGATGTATGCAGTACAAGTTTTATATTTATAATATATGTGTAAATATAGTCGTGATATTATTTTCTACTGAAATAAACATGGGTATATTAACCACAAAAGCTGGTATCATCAAGTTTCGACGAATGCCAGATCGACGGTTGGCAGCACTGAGTAAACACATTCCCACAGTAAACATTTACTTATCTACCACTTTTCTATTGCTAATAAATGGTACTGACGGTATTCATCTGGGTAATGTTGTATTCAATATAGACGCAACATTTTACCTGATTTCACAAAAGATTTTTTCCTATTTCTTTTTATTTATTTTAGGAGCAGTATATATTAATAGTTTGTTTGATATTATGTAAAGCCTATGTTCAGCAGTGGACTTCCTTTGGCTGATGGATGGATGGATGGAATTACGAATGTAATTTAAATGGCCTTTGAGATTTATATAAGTTACGTATATAAGTCACAACTGGTGGTAGGTTACACTTTTCTTTTTATTGCTATGAATGGCAAGACTAGCATGCCATTCACCTGTTGATAAGTGATACGACCGCTCATCAACAGTAGCAAAACTAAACAGCACCTTGAATTACAAAGCCATGCTTGGCATTCCACTGCGATCGCCATCCTGATACTCAAGATGTTTAGTCCCAATATGTCCAGCAGTTACTTTGGCTACAATATTCTTCAAACTGAAACACAACAGTGCATTTCACGGTATTTCACACTGCTGTTTCACGGGAGAAATAGACATTGCGGTGGTACCTACCCAGGCGGCCTCTCACATATGAAAGAAAACCAGTAAAACCAGTGTTAAAATATTTAGCCTGTAAATGTCTATATTTAGTCAAAATATACATTTTTGGTCTTATAAACCTGGATAATACAGGGTATATCAAGACTGCTACCGAAAACGAAGCCGGGTGATAGTTTAAGCAACTTCAGATACAATGCAACAGAAAATATTGGAAAAAAAGAGATTTTTTTTTCCTTTTATATGGTCGTATTTGGGTGGTAAATACATTTTTTTCCTAAAATAATAGTGTATACCCTTTTATTTATAAAGACACTTTTTTTTTTATTGCTTTGAATCGCGAGACGAGCATGCCGTTCGCCTGATGGTAAGAGATACGACCGCTCATAATCAGTAGCAAAACCAAACAACACCTTGAATTACAAAGCAATGCTTGGCATTCCACTGCGCTCGCATCCTGAGACATAAGATGTTAGGTCTCAATATGTCCAGTAGTTACTCTGGCTACAACGCCCTTCAACCCGAAACACAACAGTGCGTTTACACTGCTGTTTGACGGGAGAAATAGACACTGCGGTGGTACCCACCCAGATGGCCTCTCACATATGAGAGACCTACCACCAGTACTACTCTAAGGTATAAAAGAGTTTAAATGATTATCTTGGCAAAAACTATGGATTTACCACCCAAAAATTACGATATTTAAAATATGATAAAAAAATTGTTGCGTTTCTTTGCAAAATTTTTAGTTGCATTGTGTTTGTAGTCACTAAAACTACCACCCGGCTTCGTTTTCGGTAGCAGTCTTGATACACCCGGTATGATGGTCTAAACTCTAAGCTCCTTTAATCCAACGTTCGATTGTGAAGACGTCCTGCGTTTATCAGTGGGCGTACATAGCCTGATATACCATTTTATTTATTTATTTAACGTTTATATAATACAAGTGTACAGGCGAATTTAATGCCATCGGCATTTTCTACCTTTAGAAGATGTAGAGTTGAGATCAAAAGGGTGTTTCTTAGATACGTAAATTGGTTACGTAAATATATACTATATGTTTTTACAAACTTTGTATAAACACATGCATAAAATATATATGATATAAATGAAACGAAAACTTAAGTTGACGATTCTGCCATTTTTTAAATTTATTTATAAAGCTTCATATACAAAAGTATACAAGGCGGACTTAAATTATATTACATATATTATTATTCGAATTAAAGAAAAAGTTTTAGCACGGTAATAATATCTTTACCGTGGTTTTAGTAACAGTTCTCGAACCTTCACTCGATTCCTGCACGTCCTACTTAATACCATTTTATAATATAAATAAAAATCTAATAAATTAAATGAGGATCAAAGGAACCGCAGTATTTGTAATATATTTAAAAGTAAATTTAAATTAAAATAATCCGGTACATTTGCAATGTAATCAAGTTGTTAGCATGTTGTATTTGCACAGCTGGTGATCCCCACAAACAGCATTAAACAAGTTTGTTCAAACACTACGCGAATAATATTTACAATAAAAATATTGTGGGCGGCACGAGGTGTGATTAAAATATAATATTGTGTTAGTGGTTGGATGTTTCATTTTATTGATGTTAATCATATAAATAAGTAAACATTTATCGATACCATTAAAAATACTGTAACAAAAGTGCTGAAATATGTGCGTTGGTTTGGATTTTTTTTCATTATAATCACCACGCCTGTATCCCATAGGGGTAGCAGAGATTATAGACTATTAATTATTACTAAAGTGTTAGTTCAGTCGATTTTCATAATATGAAATATCTTCATCTTTCTACTTATAATTAAACTTCGTCTTTAGACATTTTATCCGCTTTTGGCCTTAAACATAGACAGTTTTAATCCTAATGATTTCTTCTTTCTTGAGGTCAACGACAAAAACACCGTGAGCTCCTTCCTTGAATGAATCCTTTGAAATCTACGAAAATGGATGCAATATTCAAACCTTTAAAGGCCATCCTTTGAATAACAAAAGATCTTTTGAGCTGTCAAGCAATCTTTCATTTCGGGCATAAAGGTGCATCCACACTGCAGTTACTATTTGTACAGCTACGTTTCCAAATGCTACTCAATACTCATAAACTCTCGCCTTTGTCCCACAAGGGTTAGGCAGAGATGATACCAGGACACTCACATTTCGCCATGTGTGTTCCGTCTCATAATGTGATAGTGGGCGAGCCTATCGCCATATCGGGCACAAATTCCTAACTCTGGGCTGATTATGAATAGAAAAATCCAATATTTATCATTTTGCCGACCTGAGGTTCGAATTAGAACAAGTATTTCATTGTTAATATATTGTTTTGCCTTGTTAGAATATGTTAAGGTTGACTCCACATTAGGCGTGCGTGTTCTTGTAGCGTACGAGCCACGCGAACGCAACATGCGCGCTGGGTTGAATAATGTTACCTAGTTTTTGGAAAACATTCAACATGTGGTAGCAATCAATAACACCGAGATAATACGAGGATTGTGCAGTATGACTGTCTTGTTGCTGAAAGTAAATCTTTATAATATTTTGTCCCTGTTATTGGCGGTATGACCGCGATATGTAACATTCATATTATACTCGTAATAGTAACAAGTAGCCACAAAGATTACAGATAGTGAAGGGTACGTTTTCTGATGTATATTTTTCTCTTTTTGTTTTGTACAATAAAGTGTCGTACAATGATGCTGTACAAAAGATAGCTGCGGTGTGGATGCACCGTTAAACAAAAAGTACATGAAATGTATATCTGCAGTTAATTCCGGGAACTGATGCCCCATCACGGTATTCTCTTCGTCCTATAAGCTTTGATATCTCCTAATCCTTCTCAAGATCAAGATTATACAACAAAACAACGCAAAATAGCGTCCGTTGTAAAGTAGACTGTAGACATTGTGAAATATTTGGAGTAAGAGGGAAGATAGTGTGGCTTAGTGGGAGTGACAGAGATAGCAACAATATCGCGGTACGGTACCGCAATTTAATGTAAATATTTGTACGCAGTGTCCTCTCTTTTATATGTCAATGCCCGATCTACCTTGAAATATAAAATATTCAGAAGATTAATTGCTTAATATATTATTCGTATTTTCGTCGTAGATTTCTCAAATTGTTGTCGGTGTCTGGAAAGTTTTGTGTTAACTTTAAATATTGATGTATCACTCGTCGTGACGTTGAAGAAAATTAGCATTTTGTTTTTCAATTCTAAGTAATGTTGTTTACCCTGCGCCGATTTTAAATTTATTTGCACATTTTAGCTTGTTTTTCATTTTTTAAATGTCACTTAATTAAATGTGACTTTGTCACACCTGTAGAAGTGATAAAATAACTTCAAGGTGACCTTATGGTAAATGCAGTGCGATTAAAATAAAGCTTTTTATCATACTATCATCGTAAGACAAAATAGTATGTGGAAAGTCGGAAAGCGACACATTGCTGTCCCTATGACGAGTTGTCAATCAACATGAGAGATCACTTTCAAATTCAATAAAAATTTGCTTACTCAAACTATAGAATATCCAGCAATTAAAAAATCTCAAGAAATTAATATTACAATCTTTAAACGATATTTCATATAATCAAATTAATATATAATTGTTAACTTTAAAGATTTATTGCCTTGGACATATGAATAATTGCTACTTGAACCCCTCCCCTCACCACGGGGCAATCAGGCGGTTAATTTCTCCTTTTGTTATTTCAGGTGCTACAGACAAATGACGTAATGGTCCTGCGCAGCCGGATCGCGGGCGAGCGCGGCTGCGCGCGTGTGCCGCGATGAGCGACGATGCCGCGTCGCAAGCGCAGGCTGGCCTCGCGCGCCCGCGCCTACGTGCGCGCTCTACTCGCCTTCCTGTTCAGCAACGTGGGGGTCATTGTCCTCGTCGTCGCCTATACTATCGCTGGTTAGTACTGAACGATGATATGTCATGATGATGACAGGCAGTCTCATGCTAATTGATACAGTAACTGGTTCGGAGCAAGCAAGCTATGCTTCGCGCTTATCAGACGATGATATTTGATGCCACGTCTTAAACGAACCTACAAAGTTAACAGATGATGTTGCTACGGTTTCCCGAAGTCGGATTCTTGGTTGAGGCTTTTGTTCAGAAGTGGACTCCCTGTAGCTGAAAAAAAATAGAAATACAATATCACTGGCCTCTTTACTCAGATAGATTAAGTGTGGAGTGTCTTAATTATCCAGTCAGTAATTAGTGGCTACAAAGTGAACAAAAAACAGATCTTACACACTGCCATTTTATGGTAGGAATAGACAAACCGTTGGAACCTAACACCTATCCAGCTCTGTATACGAATGACCTACCTAGCAATATTTTGCACTGCGTTTCCAAGCTATCAGTATTTTTAATGTCAGTTATTTACACACAAGTCAATCAATGTGTACGTGCAGTCTGGTCTGAATCAGCCTGACAAGACAGAAACGTGCACTGAGTAACATCCTCATCTTTGTTTTATGTTATCAGGTGTAATGTTGAGTGATTGATGCCAAACGTAAACATGAGCGTCACGCCTTTTGTATAGGGGGAGGCACAAACGATGAGTAAATAAAATATTCAGTAAAAATCATTTGTTGACATATGATCTTATAAGTAAAGACCTTGCCAGAAATCGCTGCATGCCGGCTGGTCCCTACAGAACTGTATGGAAATCCCTGGGATAGCCCCATGTTCAACAGTATACTTTGACCCTTGTATAAACTGTTGGATATCATTATACCAAGAATATATAATAAAGTTTGTGATCGTCCGGAAAGAAATTAATACCCTTCACAAATCGGAAGAGAAAAAAACTAAAATGAATCTAAAAATTAATTGCAAAAAAATATTCCGATACCGGGAATCGAACCCGAGCCTCCTGGGTGAGAGCCAGGTATCCTAGCCACTAGACCATATCGGATGATGTTAGATTCGTCCAAATTAGGTGTTATTTTTGAATATTCAGTGTAGATAACCGAAATTAATTAAGGATATTTTTCACTTTTATTAAGATAGGTTTTAATTAGATAATTTCACCACGATCAAATACAATAAAGTAAAATCGGTTGTCACCATGACACTTAGTAGAATAAAAGATTGCTTCGTCCCCACCGTTTCGTGTTCTATGGAGTAATAGTAAAGGGTTTATTAATATTAAAGTGATGAGTGTTCTATCCTAATCCAAAACAAATGAAACCCAATGTCAAGACTTACAATAATTCGAGGGGTGCTAAAGATACTGGCTTTAAGAATTTGTAGCCGAGAAAGTGTGATTCCTTCTGGAATAAACTATATTTTCCAGATTAAATGTAAATGAGAATCAAATTCACAATATCACAATTCACATCCGATTTCCGCTAACAACCAAACGACGCGATACCCGCATCATGGTTTCTGTTTTCACAAGCCATAAGGGTTACCACTCATTAGACCCACCCGGCACCGCCTCGCCTCGCGCGGTTCATATTATTTACATGAAATGGTATGGACATACGCTCACTACATCGACTCCGTAACGTCACCGGATCGCCGGCGTCCACGCGTGGACCACTCGGTGACAACTCGTTCCTCGAATGATTGTCTTGTGTTATTGTGCATTGACAATCCACAAGCCCTGAATGAACCGCGCGTTGCCACCGAGTGGACCACGCGAGGTCCACCCGTGTTCCACCTGCGACAACGAGTGGGCCGCGAGCGACGAGGCGGTGCCGGTTGGGTCTAATGAGCGGTAACCTTTAACCAATATCTGATAGTAATTAAGTGCCGTATTAGCTCAGCTAATATTGGTACAACGCTGAATAAATTCATTAATAATTCTATTAATATTCAATTCGTAACTCTTGTTAGTATAGATTTCAATCAAGTACCCAAAATGGGTATTATATGGGAGAATATTGATTATAAATATGCAATGATTTCAAATTGGATGCAGTCCCATCAGGGTTATCTTGGATTTTTTTGTTTATTTGTTATTAATAGGATTTTATAGATAGACTGAGGTCTGAGAGGGTATCCCTGGTTCCCAAAAATCTGACTTGATGCTGATTACTTAGCTGTGGTGTTTTGCTTGATACTTGAGATTGCCGAATACCCAATACCCTTTTTTTCAGATTGCCCTTACCTTGCCCTTCTAATAACTCCTATTTTGACAAACTTGCAACACACTTATAAATTATAGTGCAATTGTTGTAGGTATTCATAGCCTGCCGTAATCACTGTCATCGGGTTATCGTATCAAATAGCGAGACCCTACCCCATTTTCGGTTAATCTCACCCCACATGCTCAATCACAATACTCAGCAGTGATACTTATCACATCCCAACAAGATAGAATACAGGAGGAAAAAAATCTTTTTCATCAGTATACTGTATTGTACTGTATCAGCCCATATATGTCTCACTGCAGGACACAGGCCTCCTCTACAATCGACAGTACTATTGAGAGTGGTTATGTCATATAGTACACCTCTGACTTTTCGGAGTCATGTGTGTATTGATAGTCAATCACCACGCACTATAAACGGTGAAGGTAAACATCGTGAGGAAACCTGCATACCATAGCGATTTATAAGAATTTCTATGGTATGTAAGTCCGCCAACCCACACTAGGCCAGCATGGTGGACTATACGGCCTAACTACTCTCAATGGTACTCTCGATTGTAGAGTAGGCCCGTGCCCTGCAGTGGGACGTATATGAGCTGATACAGATACAGATACAGATGCCATATACTGTATGCGTATGCTTTTTTATCGGAACTTTTCCCCAGATCATCAGCACCGTATTTCACTATCATAACTCAGAGTTATCATAGCATTGTGATTTCCAATAATGGAATTAGGCTGTCGTCTCGACTCATTAGAGACAATGAATGGTTTCCCTCACGGCCCAACGCTCCTTTTAAATTTAACACAGCTTTATATTGGATGTTCTTTGTGATACGGGCCTAAACCGCCATTAAGGCAGTTAGGCCCGATTCACACGTTCATGTTGGCTTGATGATAATTTTGTATGGATATTGAATGGGAATGTCTGATGATTATGCGTCTCTTTATGGATAAAACGATTTGTTTTTGTGATGTCAATCGAATATGTAGCATAATAATATCATCGCGCATTATACATATCCAATGGAATTGAACCAAATAAGAAAGCGATTCCATTGATAAAATGTGATCACCGGCGTTCATACTGACAGAATCAAGTAAATTGTTGGCCTTTATCTTAGAATATTTATTATATATGTAGATGGAGCGCTGTCATACATTCCGTCTTTAAAAACGAAAATATTTTTTGTTCGTATTGTTGGTGAAAATAGAACTACTGAATTAATTTTTGAGAAGAAACGCCAAATCATTTCAGATATCTACGAAAATCACTTTATACAACACGTTAGTCCGTAGTCACCTCGAATTTGCCAGTGTAGTTTGGAATCCCATCTACTATGTACACTCGCAACGCATTGAATCGGTGCAACGTGCGTTCACTAGGTATCTGGCGTTCACCTCCCAGAGAATTTCACATAGATGTCCCTATGAGCAGCGTCTTCGTTTCTTTAATATCCGATCATTACGTAGCCGGCGGACGGTCCACGACAATGTTTTCCTTTACAAATGCGTCAACGGTCTAATGCACTGTGATAATTTACTTAAATACTTCAAGTTAACAGTGCCTTCCCGTATCCCACGACAACCAGGGGCGTGCGCTCCTTGTAGGCAGAAATGCAGTGCATTACTTGCCATTCACAGATATTTTATTATAATGTTCGTACGGTTTAGATGACTTTAAATTATAGTAAATAAATGAATAAACAAAATACAATAACTTAAAAACGCCTAATATTTTATAAATAGCATTTATTTGCAAGCACCGAAACATTATGTTTGCCACGCGAGAAGCAAGCGGCGCTGCATAGCAAAATAATGTACCTAATCAACCAAGTCCTGCCGCCGCGTCCCGCATTACATTTGTTTGCATGTGTGTAGTAATTTTTGTGTCCGTGCACAGTCGCAAACGCACACACCCATGAATATCGAAAGCCGCAACTCCTGCGGCAGGCCTCGGAAGTTCGGCAGTTGTCGAGAGTAATCGGAAATGTTCGTTGCGTATAATCCGAGTAAAATTAATAGGCGGAAATCTAATAAATCACCTATGCACATTATGCATTTTTGGTGAGTAAGGTTTTATTTGTTTAAATAGCAGAAATGTTTTGTGTTTCGCGGGGGCCATTTTGCTTTTTTCGTGTGTTTTTGCATTGTTTACTATTTTATACTAAGTAGTATGTTTGTAGTTTTCTTAAAAGATTTTCATTTTAACATTTGAAAGTGTGTACATTTAACAGTTTACTAAGTTTAGATATTAATTGTAGTCATTTGCTTTTACTAGTGCGTTTGTTTATTTTTTTAAATGTTATTTGATTGTGAGGTTTGTGTTGGAAATGAATGTTTATCAAATGAATGAATGAGGTGGCCGAAATCTTGCGTTTATTTACATCGGGATATAGTAATCTCAAGTAACCGGAACCTTGAATATGTGAAAATTGAAGCTGACTAGTGAGATTTTTATTTTACTTATAAGAATTTCTTCCGCCGCGACGATCAATCGCTGTTTTGTCTGCCGTAGAAGATGGACATGAATAGTAGTACATCTAAGACTTGTTATGTTGTCATGATTTCCGACTTAGAGATCCGTCGCGAGGCTGTGGCTATGCTAAAACTATAAAAGAAAAAGTTTTTGTGACCGAGTACTCCGCCGCATACCCAGTGTCATAATCCTGTGCACGCCGCTGACGACAACCCATAAATAGAGTCTTTCAACAGCCTTTTAGCAGAACCAATATTGTCAAGCAATCTCCTATCTGTAGGATTGCTACAAAATTTAACGAGATATCAACTAAAGAACCAGATATTGATATTTTCTTTGACCCAATTGTAACATTTAAGAGAAAAATTAGAGATACGATACAAAATTAAACTTTTTTTTTTGTTATGTTATAGTTACTTCGCAAATTTTATATAAACCGATTAACGTTGTTTTATTGTATAAAAATTCAATGTGTCATATTTTCAATTATGTTTTTGTTTTTTGTTATTCACATTTCTGTTTATTTATCTTGAGTTTAATTTGATGTTGTACAATTTAATTTATTTATTACAAATGTTGTGCACACCTTTAATTGATATGTATATCAGTAGATTGTCCTAGATGTATTATTAGAAAATGCTTAATATACATGTCGTTGGTGTGCCTATTTCAATAAAATAAATAAAATTACATAACAACAAATTGCTATAAATTCCGTTGGTAAGCAAAAGTATATTTAGGTAATGATTTGTTAGATGATTAATGTTTTATTTCAATGTATATTTAGTTATTATCCGTCTAAAACACAGGGGAATTCAATACAATAAACTTTTTTGTAATTTGTTTTGATTCTAAAATCAAAGAAATGAAAAAGTTTTATTTTGGTAGTCATGTGATATTTACACGACGAAGAACCTCATTATTGGGTATAAACACCATAATAATATAAATATGTAAAATTATTTATATATTTTTGAATGAATCGAAAATAAATTTTGTGAAATTACAAAGTTTTTATTATATTTCTAAATGATTAAACTGACTAGACTCCTTATACGCATTTCTTTTTCAATATTTTGTCTTTTATTAACTTGCGGATAACTAAATTACGTTTAACTTGAAGATAATATATTATTTCGGTTCTTTTTTGTAATTATATAACGTGTATAATATATATAAATCTCCAAAAGTAAAAAAACACACACGTTTTCTATTCATATGTTTTGTCGCCGTAAGAACGAACACCTTTCACCTGTTACAAGATTATCAAATCATGACAGTTCTCAGAAGCCCTGAACATCAAAGTCAAAAAATAAACAATAATACACTCGTTTATTAAATAAAATAGATCAAGGTTACTTCCAACCCGTTCAAACATTTCATTTGAACTGACAGAAGCTTGTCAAACAAGCTTTACGGTATGCGTCGGCCCTTATCGACATCAAAGTAAAGAAAAAAGGCATTTTTATGTAGATGAAAGTCATGTTTTGTCATTACAATGAGTAATTTATGAGTTCTTGTCATTAAATTTAACAGAGACACGTCTATTATTATGTACTGCGAGAAAAAAAAATGTTTTATGTCGAATTTTCAAGCGTGAGATAAAAGTTTTTCATCAAATAAATCATAAGACGACTGAATATAAATAACACAATTAGGCAATATAACTGTGATTTTATTTTGATCATGTCGTATTTTTTATTTGAATATTATATTCTATTTGATGATTGAAAAAAAAAAATGGTGTTCAGTAATTTGAAAATGAAGACCAATACGATCAAGCTATATTGTCGTCAATTTACACTAGCTCTTGTCACGCTTGCCTGGCGGGCTGGCGAGCGCAGAACGTAATTACGTTCTGCTGTTCGTGAGAAATTTCTCACGCTGATGATGTTGTCGCCCGTCATCAGCCTGTCACTTGACTGCGCCATCGCTAACGTGATGTGTGGCGAAATTTATAATTACCAATTTCAAAAATATATTGAGAATATACAGGGTATATCAAGACCGCTACCGAAAACGAAGCCGGGTGGTAGTTTTAGTGACTACAAACATAATGCAATTAAAATTTTGCATAGAAATACGATTTTTTAAATATAGCAATTTTTGGGTGGTAAATCCATAGGTTTAGCTAAAATAATAATTTAACCTATTTTATACCTTAGAGTCTTTATAAATAAAAGGATATAAAATGTATTTACTACCTAATACAACCATAGGAAAAGAAAACGTCGCCTTATTTTTGCAACTTTCCTGTTGCATTGTGTCTGAAGTCGCTTAAACTACCACCCGGCTTCGTTTTCGGTAGCAGTCTTGATATACCCTGTATAATAAATATATCAATATATATTTGCACCCGGGTGAAGTCGGGCCGGGCCGCTATATATAAGGCATTGAGCCTCCTATATATTCGTCCGGTGTCTAAAGCCCTAGAAAGTGTTGATTGAAGCCCTTTACATTAATCTTTGTATATAAACAATAATTAATTTTTAATTTTTAATTTTAAATCGGTGATACCCTCAACAAGGGTCAGGTCAAAAGTACCCTGAACCGGCGAGAATGCATGAAGACGTTGATGAAAGTGGATGAAGCGAAAGTAGTATGTCAGGATCGAGCAAAGTGGCGGTCTATAGTCTCTGCCTACCCCTATGGGATACAGGCGTGATGATTATGTATGTATGTATGTAATTTTAAATTCTATTTGTGTTAGCAATTGCGTGTTCTCTTTCAATTAGCGTATACGCACTTTAACTACAGAAAGGTACTGTCAACAGTTCATGAATAAAAACGTTTTTAGTATTACATCAGTTTCAGTAAACAGCTTCTCAAGACAAATTGCCTAGATGACCTTGAAAGTCTTTTAGAGGCCCAAAAGACGTTTGTTTTAGAATCCAATTTTATTGCCAAATAATGCCTCGGTGACGCAGTTGTATACGGTACGATTATAACACAGAGGTCTCGGGTCTGAATCCCGGGCCGGGTAGAGATTTAGGATTTTTCTATTCATTATTATCAGTCCGGTGTCAAGAATTTGTACCTGATATAGCGATAGGCTCATTCCCTATCACATCCTGTGACGGAATACACAAGGTGAAATATGAGTGTCCTGGTAACACTTTTGCCTATCCCTTCTGAACAAAGGCGTGAGTTTATGTATATCTATATGCCAGATATTTGTTATTTGCTAGAGGTAAGATATTCTTATCTTCTAAGAGAACGTTAGCATAAGGTTCAAAATGTATTATTATAAAGGCAGTCAAGCTTCGCACAATCAATGAAAACACAACTATTAAAGTAAAATCAAACTTTGCTGTTCTCTTTCAGGTGCCTTCATGTTCCAAGCCATAGAAGGAGCGAGCGAGATAGAACGAGTGACCCACATGGCGCAAGAGAGGGACAAAACAGCAGAGTATCTGTGGGAGAATGTCACGCTGGCGCTCAACCTGTTCAACGAGACTGCTGTGAAGGAGAAGTAAGTGGAATTGATAAGGGCACTTTTGGCACAGGACAACGATGATATAAGGAAAAATCAGCAACAGAACATGAATAAAATGAATTTTTACTTTTGCACATAAGGACTAAGGCAGAGAACCAATAATCAATTTAAACCTATTAGGACTTATTAATAAACTCGGCTGAGTGATAGATAAACTTTAGCCCAAGGCTTTAAAATCGACTCGATTATTTTGTTCATTGTTGTTACTTTACAATCAGCGGGTTGTCATAACAAGATTGTCATGTTAGACCGAAGTACATCCGTGTTTATCAATAAAATCGTGAAAACTTCGCTATTCTAAATAATCGAGTTATTTCTAAAGCCTTGGGATAATGGAAATAATGGAAAAGTTGATCCCTCGCTTTTAGTTAAAGCTAGCTCTGATGTTATAAAAGAGAGTCAGACATAGCCGATCACACCGGCTAGACATGAATTGAAACAAAGAATGTATTTTTATTGACACGATTACAACCATTAAGCTAATATTACTACGTATTACAACATATCACATAAAGGATAAGCACAAAAGGAGAATAAAAGGAACAAACACAAAGAAATTTAAAAAGAAAGACGTAATGAATAATTGTACAACCATTCGCAAACGTGCCAATGGGATGCCTTCTCAGCATTACTGCTGAATTATCATCGGATTGACAAATCAGCGCTGGTTTTCGAGATTAATAATTAATTGCTAGTTAATTGCTGAGGTACATTCAATTGGTACCATACCTTTCAATTCTTCACTTATATTGTTCTCATAAAACGTAGAACTCATTTACAGCCGCTGCCAATAAACAATCCCAATCCAAAATTTGCCGTTTGCGATTGACAGCTCAATCTTTTTCTGATACTGTATTGCCAATAATCAATCTCAGTAGTGAAAAAATTATGGCAACCTGGTAAGAGACCAATCGAAAAGTATAAAACAATCCAGATTGATTTCAATCTAATTTTTTCGATTGATTATTGGCATCGGCCGTTAGATGCTACAAAGATTAAAGATAATTTAATATATGGCCTTATTTTTTATCTTCCAGGATCAGCATAAAGCTGACAGACTACCAGAAGACCATCGTGGTGGCGGTGCGTCACGGGTGGGACGGAGGCAGGTCGTCCAGGCAGTGGAGCTTCTCCTCCGCCTTTCTTTACTCTCTTACTGTTATTACTACTATAGGTAATTATCCTTGACCTATATTTATATTTATATTATTATTTAGACATTCCCGGAGACTCACCGAGCTTCAATGCTCGGTTTCATTACATTGCGTGCCACTATTGATCCTAGCTTACAGGAGTTATTGTGGTGGGTGTGAGGGCGGGACAAGTGGTAGCACAATATGAAGGATATTATGCAAATGATCAAATATATAAATAAGTAATATTTATAATAAACATGTTTTTCTTTCCATTTATTATATTCTCTTCCCGTACTCTGTGTTTCTCTTCTGTATAAGGATACTACAAGTACAAGCTTAATAATATTTTCTGTTATCTGTTTCAGGATACGGGCATTTATCTCCGAGAACGAATTGGGGCAAGGTGATGACCATCTTCTACGCGTTGTTGGGGATGCCACTTTTTCTGCTGTATCTCAGTAATGTCGGTCAGTTCATTGTTATATTATTCTAAAACATTTGGTGGGCAACATTGTCGTGCAACTTTTTGAACAATGAACAAAAAATCAACTTTTCTAATAATGCGTGAAGTTTTAAATGTGTTTCTTCGGTCAAGGAAATTCTTCATGCTCGAGTATTCTTTTTAAAGCAAGTGATTCACATTTGGTTGTATAAGTGAAGTCCAAAACCACAGTTTAAAGAAACCATTTAATTATGTTTGATACTTGTATTCAAAAATTATGTTGTTTCATTTCTTTGTAACTTACAATGATTTTCAAAAAAATACCTTTTGATTTTCAGTTATTACCACCAACTTGATTCCACGCGACAACATTACCTCCAAAGCGACCTAGAATTTTAAACATTTTCTTTCAAAGAAATGAAGCTTTAAAATAAACTGTAAAATTACTCGTAAAATATGAAAGCCGTTAATTTGCGTGCCGAGTAGCTCACCTTAGCCTAGCTCTGAATAGGTTATTAAATTATGAATAATTTTTCAGGCGAGCTCCTTGCGCGTTGGTTCAAATGCATCTACGCCCTAATTTGTCTCTGCAGAGGGTGCCCTGGATTTACTAGGAGACGTGTTGCCCGATTTAGACCACCGGTAATATTTTTTTCCACTTATTTTAGCATATTTCTTTCAATGGACTAGAATCTTCAGGCAGTATGGTGTATTTACCTTATTTGTTTCGATTATAGTGGCAGCATACATTGTACCTAGTTTTTAATTGCAATTAATGGTGAGACGAGTATGTCATTCGTCTGATGGTAAGTGATACGACCGCTCATGACTACCTACATTAATCTAATGGTTAGCGATACGACCACTCATGAGAGAAGCAAACCAAACATCGCCATAAATTACAAAGCAATGCTGGAATTCCACTGAGCTCGCCATCCTGAGACATAAGATGTTAGGTTTCAATATGTACAGTAGTTACTCGGCTACAATGTCTTTCAAACCGGGACACAACGGTGCATATACACTGCTTTTTGGCGGGAGAAATAGGCATTGCGGTGGTACCTATCCAGGCGACCTCTCACATACGGAGACCTACCACCAGTAAATTTAACCACTCATTTCGAATTTAGTGGCAGCCTACATTAACTGTGAACCCAAAATGGCTTAATCTGACGATTATGCTAAACATTATGTTTATATATATTTTCTTTATTTTGCACTAAAGTGTTATAGCTTAGGAAAAGTAAATAGTGAGATATTTTCAAACACTACATTAGCTTAAGCAAGTTTAATACTCGAATTGTTTGTAGGAGCAAAATTTAGTAACTTGAAATCAGATTTCCCATGGGATTATCGCTCGCATTTAATAAAATAAATTTCATTTCCAGTTAGAAGTAAGTGAAGCCGAAAGCATAGAGAGGCCTCAGGCTTGGAGGTCTCGTTACTCAGACTCCGAAGGGTCACCAGGGTACAGGGACCCTTATCCACGAGGAATACAAAGGTGAGATATATTGCTTCTATTTTGGTAAGTATTTCCCTGGAGTTAATGTCCAGTATTAAAGATAGACTCGCATTTCATCCTGAGATCATAATCTTAAAAGACCTTGGTGAACGTAAAACAGTGTAATTGACATCTTTGTCGAACCTTCAGGGATTATAATAATCAAGTATATTTGTGTCTGGCATACTGTGTCATTTGTGTATTGATGGTCAATCACATGTTGGTGAAGTCCGCCAACCCGCACTAGGCCAGCGTGGTGGACTATATGGCCTAACCACTCTCAATCGTACTCTCGATTGTAGAGGAGGCCCGTGTCCTGCAGTGGGACGTATATGGACTGATATAGATACTGATATAAATTGATTTTTCTCAAAATAGCAAGTTATTTTCCTAACCCTCTATTTCTGATACCAGGAGAGCAGAATACATGAGGAGCGTGTCGATGCCGCAGCCGTGGGAGCACCCGCGCTACCGAATGGAGTCAGCGCGCGCTCGGGGCTGGTCGGAGCCGCTCGGCTTTCGGAGCGAGAGCGAAGCCACCAGCGAGTTCAGCTACGTCACATTTGATGCGCAGACTATCACCGTCCCTATATGTGTCTGCGTGTCTATTTTAGTTGGGTATGTTAATGATATAACTTATGGTATAACGTTGGCCGTCGAAAGCAAGAGAGTTGAATTTAAACCTTTATGAACTGTAAACATATTTTGGTGAGACCTAAAATGACCAATAAATTCAACAGTTAATTATGATGGTGGATGTCATTTTGAAAATAAAATGCACTTATCACGATTCAAATGTGTGCATGTATCTTAAAGCTAAATCGTATTGCAACATTATAAATAAATGATCTGCCCATAATATTAGGCTAAAGGGAGGTTACTATACTTTAACCTCCTTTTCTATTTTGTTCCTTAATTTGATTTGTATGTTTGCAGTTATATAATGTTCGGCTCGATGATATTCGGAATGTGGGAGAAATGGGATCAGCTGGATGGCGCTTACTTCTGTTTTATTTCACTCAGCAGGTTCGTGCTCTAAACATTAATGTACTTAACAGTTAATCATAATAAAGCAACGTGAAGTAACGGTATTGCTATCGGGTTGCATTCAACGAATGAGATTATCAAAAGCGCCTCTCCCCCTCAAACTCAACCCGTCTCAATTTGACCGGTTGTAGACTAGTTTCTTGTTGAGTAGAGGACCCCTATGGAATAAATAAATACATCCAATAGTCACATATATACATAGTCCTGACCCCACAGTAGGACCATGGGTATTCGAAATTACGAAACACTTTTCGGTGTCACAAACTTCCAGATCTGTGGGTCACAATTCTTTTTCGGATGCTGGTATCGAACCCATGGTTTTACGTATCACAGCCGGCATCTAACCAACTGAGCCACGAAGGCTGTCTGATGCAGTAAAGTAAGATGTAGTTTGTGAGACCGAAAAGTCACTCGTAGTTCCTGATACCCACGACACAAAACTCGATGTTAGTGTGGGGTCAGAACTATGTATGTGACTGTTGGGTGTTATTTATTTATTGTTTAAAATTTGTTTCTGGTCGCAGCATAGGGTTCGGCGACTTCGTGCCGGGCGAGCGCGTGTACACTCCGCGCATCGAGACCTCGTTCATCGTGTGCTCCATGTACCTCATGCTGGGCATGGCGCTCGTGGCCATGTGTTTCAACCTCATGCAGGTGCGGTCACCAGTTATTTACTCTTAAATTATTCTTTACTCATAGCATGTAACGCGTCCAACTGACGGCAATTGGGACCGAAAGGTTCCAAAGTGGAGGCCACGTAAAGGCAAGCGAAATGTCGGACGCCATCCTGCAAGGTGGAATCTGAAGTATCTGGATGAAGGCCGTTTCCAACAGATCGATGTGGAGATCGTTGGGGGAGGCCTATGTTCAGCAGTGGACTTCCTGTGGCTGAGATGATGATGATGATGATGATGAAATTTTTCTTAGTAATATGAAATTAGTCCACTAATTCAACATTCAACTGTCTCACTGCGGAAGCTTCGAACATGCCGATTTAGCTTCGCGTTTAGTATTTTTGTAAGATATCTGTAAGGTGCGTTAGAGTAACGCCGTAATAGTAGTGCGTTAGGGGTAAGAACGTAAATTCATATAAAATTTAAGAGTTTACATTTTTACCTCATTCATCCTGTTTTTACGGTGTTACCCCAAAGCAGGTAATTTATAAAAAAAAAAATCAACACAAATATCAGCTCATTTTCTTTATGTAATCAGCTAAACTATTGTTTCAGGAGCAAGTAATACACTACTTCGCGGGTATAAAGCGCGCTTTGAAGCGCGTGTGTCGCTGCAAGAGATGACAATGAAACCCGCGCGCACGCACTTGTATACGACACCTGCCACTGTGTACTCAATAAAGACTTATTATTGTAACTTGGGCTCATTTTTATCACTATATTCAGCCATAAGAAGTCCACCAATGGATGTAACAGGACCCCTCTAACTGATTTACACAGCGCTCGTTGAGCAGCGTTCAGGGGGGGTTACTCAAACGATACGAACTTTAAATTTTCGGACGTCGTACGTAAAACTTCACTTATGTGCCAGATACTTGACAAAATGTTGGAATCCTCTATCGTACGACGTAACCATAGACTAAGTTCGAGAAAAATGATAAGTATATTAGAGAATAGTATTGGATTTTAGAAGTGGAAAACTTATATCTTACTCCGGACGTCAAACATCCGAACATTTGAAGTTCATATTGTTTCATACAGTTAACCCCCTGAAATTTCATTCAGCGTTTATGGGATTACAAATTGTCAATTAAATATCTTAGCAAAGATATACCACAAACTTGAATGATTAAATATAAAAATATTATACAGGGTATCTTAACACTGCTACCAAAAACGAAATGTTTAGTTGCATTGTGTTTATACTCACTAATTCTACCACCCAGCTTCGTTTTCGGTAGCACTCTTGATATACCCAGAATTGGGAAAAAATTCGGTATAAGTAATCCGGTTTATTACTGTGGATACTTCTAGATGTCACTTCAATATATTATCACGTTACATTGACGTGTATAAAACAAGCATGAGAAAAAATCTAAATGTAGTGCTAAATTAAAACTGTTTTAAAGCTTACAACATAAAATCCTTAGTAAATAAAATAAATTTCTTAATCCTAGGTTTCCACTTACACAAACAGCACAATTAAATATACCTGATGTTAGAGGTGGACAAACCAACGAGTCTTATCCACTACTCAAATATTTCTTAGCGTCGCTTACTGCGCTCATTTATATTTTATAAGGTGACGTATTCAGACTTCGGGTAAGGAGGTACGGACCCACGTTTGCGGCGGGTTAGGCCGTCCGAAGGTAGGGGTAGGTAGATAAATAAATATTCAGGGTAATTACGTGGTTCGGGCTTTAATAATTTCGTATCACTGATTACACTCGGCACTGTTGCTGGTGCAACGTGAGTCACTGGCCTTCGTTGGACACTGATCCGGGTCTTCGGCACGTGGCGGAATCCGGCGACAGCTCGCCGGCAAAGTTGACTGCCACGTGGCCGGACACGGTGCACAGGTCAGCGGCGCGGTGCAGGCTCGGTTGATCAAAATATCAGCGGGCAACAAGTAGTGTGTAGCGTACACAGTTGGGCAAGATTGGAACCTCCTAGTCGGCATACCTTAATGCCTCTATAAGGAGATAAGAGTGCAAATAATTGTGATATAGGAATTCAAAAACAAATACAAATAAATTAAAAATTGTGCAAAAATTTCAATATACTCAAATATCGTTTGATTTAACTTCATTCATTGAAGTCGCATATTTTTCTAAAACCGATATAGTGCGCCGTTGACATAATGTCTCGCTACGTTCTTAGCTCTGTAGATCTAGTTAAATGCCTGATTCCTTCCCTGGACTAAGAAACTAGCGCTTACAATTACTCGTCGGAAGACTCCATTCTTCGCGCCGCGCCACTTACCAACATTAGTTGCTTAAAAATGCACTGCTCCCGTTCCCGTAGGACTCACGGGTCCATTGTACACGTTTCTTGCGCAGTATTTTAAGGATGAAGTTTGTGTTATGATAAAATGTATGGGGAAAAGCTGTCATTTTTCTGTGGAGTTGAAGTGGATATACCACAGACTAAGAAGTAAAGGATATATATTGTTACGCGCGTGTTAGCGATGACTAATCTAATGCTGAGTATTCTAGTATGACGGTGGTGCTGGCAGTTGTATTAAGAAGAACAGAACAAAGGTTTGAATACAGAACGCAGTTGTCAACGGCTGATGTGAAGGATGGCCAAGTCGAGAGTATTCCGATGTGATTGTTCAAGAGTAGACGTTGTAGGCATTGAAATATGCGAGTCGTATCTTGTAGAGCGTCTTGTGATGATGTACATGATGTTGGAAGAGAATAGAGGAAATATGATTGCAAAACAAGTATATTATTTGGAGTTTGTGAATTTTTAGGTCATGGTTTATATGGTTTGCAGTTCGGGTAATATATTTTACGGTTTTGAACCGGTTTGGTTACTATATCTGAAAATCAAATCTACTATATAATTCGATTTTAATTATATTTGAAATCGAGCTTGATGCGATTTCGTGCGATTGAGCAGACGTAACTATTTATGTTTAGCAGTAGTAAGTTTCGAAGACTTTACATCCCTCGTTATTATTTCAAATGTTACTATTTAAAACTATTTTATCCAGTGGAGGGAAAAATATACATTTATAGTTGAATAAGTTTAGTTAGGAATAGTAAAAATGTAGCAAAACAGGCCATAGAATCTACTCACAGCAGAAAACATGCATACCATACTCCTTTAAATTGCATTAAAACTAGGAGTACTCCATTTGCGGTGTCACTAGACTAGAGCACGTGTAGTCAACTCTTATAACCCCTCCCCCACCCCCCTTTAACCCCTTCTCAGCTCCCTTATAACAACGTCTAAGCTCCTAATTAAGTTATCTTTACTATAATGGATGGCGGGATTTCGTGTGCATTTTAATAGCGTTTGGTATTATGTGCAAGAATATCTTGTTCAACAAATGGGTGACTGTCTAGGTGGCGTTGTAGTACTACGGTATGGTTACAAAGCTGAGGTCTCAGGTTCGAATCCTGGGTCGGGCAAAGTTATATTGGATTTTGCTATTCATTATCAGCCCGAAGTCAGGAATTTGTGCCCGATATGGCAATAGCCTTGCCCCCTATCACACCTATTCTGGGATTCGAACCTGTTTGTAGTGTACAAAACTCTAAATAAGTAAAAATATTTATAGCATGCTTACGTTTAGTAGTCGACTTTCAATGGCTGAAGATGATATTTACAATTTCGTATTGTAATATACTTTGCTTGCGTCAGAGAAAGCGACTTTGTTTTATACTTGTGATTGACAGGAAATAGGAAAAGGAATGAACAGATAACATTAAAAATTTAGCTTGGAACCAAGGACTAAACGTAAACTCTATGCATACACCACAGGTATATTCCAACATTACTTTAAGACCCAAAGACCTCTAACTTCTCCCCATCAACTACAACTCACAGAATTGAAGCTCAAAGGCTGTAAATTTAAATATTATTTCAACTCAGCCTTGCAGTTATTATACGGAGCAGGGAACTCTTAGAATCCTGTCAGTGGCGAAGTTTTAACACGATTACGGAACCATTAGGCGCGCGACAGACTCGGGAACAGAAGAATGCATTAGCTCCTCAAAGTTTAAGAATTCTGGCGAGTTAGAGATTGATCGTTGGGTAGATGCGGTTTTTGGATAGGGTAATTTACTGGTTTTGAGGTAAAAAGTATTAGATGTAACGGTGAATTTAGAAAGTGATCTATTTGGGGAGTTTTTAACATGCTCAATACAAATAGGTCTCTCATAATATGTGAGACGTCGCCTGGGTAGATACCACCACAATGTCTATTTCTCCCGCCAAACAGCAGTGTTAATGCACTGTTGTGTTTCCGATTGAAGGACATTGTAGCCAGAATAACTACTGGACATATTGAGACTTGACATCTTTGGCCCAGGATGGCAAGCGCAGTGGAATGCAAGGCATTGCATTGGTTTTGCTACTGTTCATGAGCGGTCGTATCTTACCGGTCACCAGCGGTCGCTTACCATCAGGTAAACGGCATGCTCGTCTCACCATTCATTGGAATAATAAAATGCTCTTGATGGGCTTATATGCCTTCTTAAGGTATGACATATGTACTTATCGACATTTTGGGCAACAGTTTTAATTCCGGGTAATTCCTATCACAATTTCTACACTGACAAATGCACATTGAGTGGGACAATCCATTTCATGGGAAATCCCACTACTCACATGCCTTGACTTTCCAGTCTATAGAAGCGTGAACTAGAATAATCAAATGGTATATAATACTTTCTTCTCATCAAATGGTTGATTGCTTATCAAAGTAATATTATTAAATAGGAAATGCATTTTTTTATTTCTTCTGTTGGTATAAAGAAACTAGTATTTCCAAAGCTTAATGCATTACGCTAACGAGTTCTTGATGTCTTCATCCAGCATGTTACAATAACGTGAGATAGTCGGCTTCTTATTTCGCTATCTTAATGCGTTTCACTGTATTTCAATGTTATTATCAAAATGCTTTTGCCTTATCTGAAATGTGCATTTTGTGTTTTCTCATTGCATTAAAAAAATAGATAAAAGTATTATTAACGGATTTTATAGTATGGGGGATATTTATTTATTTAATCCTTTTTTGAGAGATAGAACTTAGAAATCACATAATAATAAGAATAGTACAACTGGTGGCCTTATTACACTAGATTATTTCAAAATAATATTCCAATGAATTCGCGTAAATCTAAGAAACCAATATTTGTATACCTTTTTTCTTTAACGATGAAGAAAAACATGGTGTTGTAATAATTAAAGTCGACCTACAATATATTATTTATTCTTTGTGTTTTGTAGCATGGAATAGACAATAGTTTATTAAATCTAATGTTCTTTTTTAATGCTTGTCTTTGCTTACTGCCATTCTATATAAAAAAAATCTCTCTATATTATAACATCTTTGCTAAATTCATGATTTAGTCTATGGTTACGACGTACAATAGAGGATTCAAAATTTGTGGAATACCTCGGCACATTCGTACAATTTTACTTACAACGTTCGGAAATTCGAACTTCTTTTCGGTTCATAGAGTAATCCTACAGACTGGCGGCAAGTTACACGGCACGGCAGTAAGTTAGCCGGGCGTTATTGTCCTCAGTCGATACGTAAGGCCTGCCAGAGCAGACGTCCCGGGGGCCACATCGCAGTCTCGTGCGAGTTAACAAGCTTTAAGTAGATAGTTTGAGATGGACTCACGCACTGGAAGGAAAAACGCCGCGGATTTTTAAACGCTGACTATGATAATCTTAATTATTGCTGAAGATACATACATGAACTCACGCCTTTATCAGAAGGCATAGACAAAGGTGCTATTACTAACCAGCACACCGAGGTTTCACCTTGTGTGTTCCGTCCCACGATGTTATAGGAGTGAGTCTATCGCCATATTGGACACAAATTCCTGACTCCGGTCTCATAATGAATTGAAAAATTCACTATCACTTCGGCCGACTCGGGATACGAACCCGAGACCTCAGCTTTATAATACTTTTGTATATACAACTACGCCAACGAGGAAATATTTTTGTTAAAGATCTTCTCCTTCTACACTTGGTTTGAATAGGATGGTCTCTATAAGAGTAAGCGACTTATTTGGTAACAAATCATAAAGAAAAACGCCATATTAGCCGAGGATAGTTGCAAAATACATATGTTTAACATTAAGAAATGATGAGAAATTAAAATAAAAATAAATTTGGTGTCAGCTGCGTATCCGGTAGTCCACCAATTGAATGAAAAGTGTTAGGATCCTACTAATGTCAGTATGACAGACAGTGGTACATTCCATCTTGGCCTTCTTGGTTGGCTACGAACAGTGCATGAATAAATATGTAATTGGGATCAAAATTACCCATCTGGTTTTGTACGTACCCCATGGATCTCCACATAAACCTGTTGGCTGTGGCCTGCATTTAGCGACTTCTTTCGACATTAACTAGGTCGCCCGGCTGCCCTGTAGGCGTGTAATTCAGAACCTTTCATATTCAGTATTAGGTTACTGGTAGAATAACTAGACGGGTGTTTGTCTATACGAAACCCCCGGACAGACAACCTTAACCGTCTACATTTAAAACCATTTTTTTAAAATATACGCAATGTGCCTATATCAATTTTTATTTCTGATAAAAAAGGTAAAATAAAAAAAATGGCACAGTTAAGCTTATTCAAATCGGGCTTATTTTTGGCATAATTTGAGCACAAATAAACATTCACTGAGTCTATAAAACGAATATAATTTAAGTGCGTAACAAAAATGACATTCTATTGGAGTAAAAAAGATTTACCCACTAAGTTAAGAATATAAATTGAGGCATTTGTGGCGGATTGTTTTTTTATGTTAATATTTATGTCGCACATTTATCTAGTGCTAAATTTTTCACTTTTATTTAGGCTGGCATTTTATACTTGCTAACTGGCGGTCGTAAACGAAATAAATGGTAAGTTATCATTGTCGTTGTTTAAAATATTTAACGAAGTGTAGATAAATAAATTTATATATTACAAATTGGGCACTGTAGAAATTTTAGCCTAACGCCTAAGTTTAGCAGAGGTCTTCATAGGGTTAAAGATGACAATCATGATGACAGATATCCTCCCTGGTGCAGCTGGAGTATAATGACAGATTTTGCAACTCATTTCTACTAGCCTAACAAAGATTTTCTTTATAGAAGAGTCAATTAATATCAAGTACATTTAACGACAAATAAGGCGGTTATAAAAACGCAGCGATTTTTCAATACAGTGCGTACATTGACTCCCAGTAGCGTAACTAAGTCAATAAAGTTGTTCCAAGTTGCCGGTGGACAGGTCATGTTATTATAAGCAAAGACATCCATCAATTAGGGCCTTGCAAAGGCGCTGTATGCTCGTTTTCTGATGGTAATTGATCACCAAATAAATATATATTAGCCCAAGATCCCAGGGGCACTATTTTCTGATAGACGAAATGTGGACGATTGAGTAGTGTTAGTATGTACTATGATCGTATGCCTACCTGCGAGCAAGGTATATAAAAACATTACTTACTTGACGTAAATTCTCATGGCTCATTTTCACATATGTTTAAGACAATATAGGTACAAAATAAGTCGTCAATATTCTCAGACTATCCCATCGTTCATATTGCCATGCAGACGCTTTAAATCTCCCAAAATAAATTTAACTTCACGTAAATTACGTAAGAAACTGATGCTCTATTTTTAATGTATTATATGGAAAGACCTCAGGTGGTAAAACCGATAATCGAAACGACCGCTCATGGAGAGAAGCAAAACCAAAAAGCACCATAAACTACAAAGCTATGCTTGGCTTTGAACTGCGTTTGCCATACTGAGACACAATATATTAAGTCTCAGTTTGTCCAGTAGTTACTCTGGCTACAAGCTCCTTCAAAATGGAACACCAAAGGGAATTTTAACATGTTTGGCGAGAGAGACATTGCGGTGGTACCTACCTCGACTTCCCACATGAGTGATCCACCACCAGTAAGTTTCTTCAAAATGTTATGGTCCATAGATAAAAATTAATAATACAGCTTAATGACAAACTGAATACGTTTATCCAAAGGATCAATTGTAAAGGATGTATCACATTTGAATGTCATAGTCATACGATACGAACTTATAAGTTGTCATTGAATAGTTGGATCTCTCTACACAGTACACTGCAAGCTCAACTATGAATGGATTTTAAAATTATCATCCTCTTACGTTTGATTTATATTTCTTTGTAAGTGCAATAAAGAGCTGCATGGTAACTTTAAACTGATCTAAATTCAGTAATATTCGTAGTTTTACATTAAAAGTTATTTTGAGATCTTTAAAAGGTTTAGGTTATACCGGATTACCACCGGATCTAGTGCGGCCCTTACTAAGAAGACCCGGCGAAACAATCTCAGTGGGCTTACACTGCTATTGGAAACTACGCAGCGACCCAGTTCTGAGTATATCCAGCGAATAAGACTTAGTGGGCTTGTTTTTTTTTTTTTATGTTATAGGGGACAAACGAGCACGCGGTTCACCTGATGGTAAGTGAACACCGCTGCCCATGGACATCTGCAACACCAAAGGGCATGGAGATGCGTTGCCGGCCTTTAAGGTGGGAATACGCTCGTTTTTTGAAGGACGCCAGGTCGTATCTGTCCGGGAATGATGCCGCTGGCAACTGGTTCCACAGATTTGTAGTACGCGGGAGAAAGTGCCGGGAAAAACGTACTGTGGTGGATTTCCAACCTCCAAGGTGATGTGGATGGTATTTGGAGGTTTGACGTGTTGTACGGTGGCGGAACTCAGTAGCAGGGATAAGTCCGAACAATTCTCGAGAACACTCCCCGTGGTAAATGCGATAGAGAATGCAGAGCAAAGCTACATCTCTACGCAAAGCCAAAGGATCGAGCCGGTCGGAGAGAACCTGGTCGTCGATGATTCGAGCAGCCCGACGTTGAATGCGGTCGAAAGGAAGAAGCTGGTACTGGTGAAGTAGCTGGTGGTTTTGGGTCCAATTTAATAAATGACGACCATAGGTATTTCTGAAACGTCCTGTAAGTTTAAGCTTACTACCGTAACCATACTGATAAGCATTTTGTTATTTCTCGTATAAATATAGCTCAATATAATATATTCAGAGGCAGTTTCCATAGCTTAGCTCATCCATATGGACGGCATACCTACTAGGGCAACAGAAGATGTTTGGAGGCAATTGAGTTATCAAGACGAGCTTGCGATTATACTTACACAAACAATAACATTTGAACTGCGTTAATTTACTCCGCTTGAGATTATACATGATACATTGGCAATCTCTTGGCAGATGCTCTTAGCTTTGAATTGTTCTATTATTTTGATATAATACGCACTCAGTGACATGTTTAATTGATTAATGTAAATTAAGAATATTAAGTTACACTATTTAAACATTAAAATAAAGATTCTTATACTCACTTATCTGAGTTCGAAACAAGATATTCTTGAATAAAACCCGGGATCTAATAGTTGAAAGTACATACTGTAGAACGATAAAACCGAAGGCCCTGCAGTCCTTCCATTACCCCTGTCTACTATCTGAAAGGCCAAAAAAGCACTTTCAATTCAAGTTTTGTAGATTTTCATGGGCGCCAGTAACAACTTATTGTCAGGTAAATCGTTCCCTTATTTACCTTTTGCAATAAATAAACAATTGAGAAAATATTAATTAACAATCAACGAAAATATCCATTCAACAGCAATGTAAATGCGCTGTTGTATTCCGGTTTGAAGGAAATTGTAGCCAGAGTAACAACGGGACATATTGAAACTTTACATCTCATGTCATAGGATGGCGAGTGTAGTGGAATGCCAAGCATTGATTTGTAATTCATGATGTTTGGTTGTGCTACTATCCATGAGTGGTCATGTCACTTATCATCAGGCGAATCGCATGCTTGTCCCGCTATGCTATGCAATAAAAATAATCTGTCTTTCGACACATGAAAATACGGTGGCGTAGTACTACGGTACGGATACAATGCTGAGGTTCAGATCCCGGGTCAGGCAAAGTGAAATTGTATTTTTCTATTCATTATCAGCCCAGAGTCAGGAATTTGTGTACGATATGACGATAGGTTCACCTCCTATCACATCGTGGGATGGAATATGCAAGGTGATATGTGGGTATCCTGGCACCCCTGCCTAACGCTTCTGGGATAAAATACCTAAGTTTAAGTATGTTTCTTTATGAAAATACGGTGGCACAAATACAACTAATTTCATCCACAATTGTTGCTATCATAGAAAAATGTTGGCCATTCGCGGTCCGTAAGTAATTTGCCAGCTTTTGTAGATAAAAGGGAAAAAGTCCAGATGAATTCAATTAATTCTGAACAGATAATGTCACGGCCAGAATTAACGGTTCGCAGATCAATGGGGAGTAAAATGTTATCCTGTTTTCTGTTGTTGGCTTTTGTAATTATGTGGGTTGTATTTAGGCTTTGATTATATACTTTATTTAGGTTTAATTTGGAGGTATACAGATTGGTTTAAACATTCTGATAGCGGTCACGGAAATTGTATTTCAGCCATTATTACTGCTATGGATTGAATAAAGTGTGATCAAGAGCCCGTGGCCGTCAGTCTTTCGTCATTTTATAAAAGTTTATCTGGGCATGCTTCTGACATAACGATATCTTCAAACGTAAACGAAATGTATTTTTTCAGGGTTTTAGCATAAAAACTGAATTTTATATATGTTATTAAGTCAACTGTCTAACAATCAACTCAATCAACTGTCTGTGCTTCAACAAAATTGTTTAGTCGGGGAATCGAACCCGGGAATACACGTTCTTTAGCACATTTGTATATATTTGAAATATTTTCACCGTATTTAATAAAAGCGACGCAATTTTTTAATTTTCGCACAGGTTGGCTGCTAAACTTAAATTAGCCTTTCATGTATGTACTACTACTTACACCAAGTAACGATATGACATCAATAAGACTAAAGTAAAGTACATCACTTAAGGTGTCCACTGAAAACCAGCATTGTGTTGTGGTTTGCACCACATCATAACATTTGAGCTGAGTGGACGGACACCTATCGGTTCTAGCCGCGACCAGCCGTTTTAAGTTTAATTTTTATTTGATATTGTTTTTATATGACACATGTTGTGTACGTTGTGTCTGTGACTAATAAATCGCCTTTCTTTCTTTACGTCTCTTTTAATACGTAAAATAAAAAACCTACTGCGCCAAGGATGCTGTCATAAGTAAATGCTTTATAAATGCCTTATATAGCCTTTTATATGTCTTTATAATTATTCCTCATTAATACTTATTAGTAAAATAAACAGACATAAAACTCGAGTTAAGAGCGCAATCGTGGCGTGAGTAAGCCTCGGGATCCTGAATATTGTGCTGAAATTGAAAGCTGAAGAAAATAATCCCATTCGACTTTTGCAGGAAGCCAGTGATTACGGAATCGCTCTGCGCGGTCTTGCGTCGTAGAAGTCGAGTTTAACTGTGCACTACTCATTATTTGGATGCGGTATAATTTCAAGTATTTTTGTTGGGGTACAATTTTAATATACTCAAAGAGTACAATATATCCAGCTTGGGTTTGCCCGATGATGTATCATGATATAATCTCGTTGCCCTAGGAGTCTGTAAAATTAGAGGTCCTATGTGTATACTATTACTTCTGCCTGCTGGTGGTAGGTCTCTCATATGTGAGAGGCCGCCTGGGTAGGTAGCAACTCAATGTCTATTTCTCCCGCAAACGCAAACAGTAGTGTAAGCACTGTTGTGTTCCGGTTTGAAGGTCATTGTAGCCAGAGTAACTACTGGACATATTGAGATTTAACATCTTATGTCTCAGGATGGCGAGTGTAGTGGAATGCCAATGCTTTGTAATTCAAGGTGTTGTTTGGTTTTGCTACTGTTTATGAGCAGTCGTATCGTTTACTATCAAGCAAAGGGCATGCTCGTCTCGCCATTCAATGAAAAAAAAAACTTTATAACACAAAAATGATTACAAAGACATCCTACACATTCCCACATCACACACTGATAGATGCTTGGTGTAGCTGACAGATGGCGCTGTACACAAACGCCGCATCCTTGTATTCGCGGCGCGCGCCGGCATCTAGAGACAATCTGCCCAGCTTTACTTTATTAGCTTGTCATGAACTTGTTATTTCTCAAGGATTTCTCTGTGGGAGTTTTATTTTCTTTATTAGATGTCTGTGTGGGTAGTTTAGACTTAAGTGAGGATTTTTATTACCATAGACTGAATATATTAATTTAATTTTTATTTATTTATTTATTATTTATTAATAGTTGATTGCCTCGTTGGCGTAGTTGTACTAGGGTACGGTTACAAAGCTGAAGTCTCGGGTTCGAATCCCGGGTTGGGCGAAGTGATATTGGATTTTTCTATTCATTATCAGCCCAGAGTCAGGAATTTGTGCCCGATTTGGCGATAGGCTATCACATCGTGGGACGGAACATACAAGGCGAAATGCGAGTGTTCTGGAACCTCTGCCTACCCCAGGCAGATTCTGGGAAAAAGGCGTGAGTTTATGTTATGTTATTAATAGTATATGAATAGTCACCCAAAGATATTCTTATCCATCTGCATAACCACCATTTATATTCTCAAGAAACCCGTCATAGTGGTGCGTTGTATGTACATGTGTTTTGTTTTTCGGGTTTGTCTGTGCATATTTATCTATAATAAAGCCTATATAATGCTAGATAATATAACTATCCTATATCAGTGGCAATCTATTTGGACTGCATACACACTAAGTCATTCCAATATAAAAAATACATAATTTATTTCATTCTCAATTAAGATACGTCTGAAAAAGAAGCTAGCAAGTCATAAATATTCCCAGCCAATAATCTTGTAGACTTACGGATTCTAAGTGAAAATAAAACGTTTTTAAATTCAATATTGAGATGGCTCGGCTCGGCGGGTCCTGTGTTTTGCTTGCATTTGAATTGCAACTGTTGACGCAGCCGCAATCCTGTCGAAAGCATTCCCAGGGGAGCGTGCAGGGAACGAGACAGTAGCTCAACTTCATTTCATGAATGGTGAGATGAGCATGCCATTCGCCTGACGACACGAGAGGCAAACTGAAAGTTTTTAGAACTGGCCACTTAAAAACATTATATTTAAAAAATAAGCTTTTTTTATTGCAATGAATGGTGAGACAAGCATGCCGTTCGCCTGATGGTAAGCGATAAGACCGCTCATGGACAGTAGCTAGCGTTGCCAGGCGTCCGGATAAAGCCGGACATAGTTAGGCTTTTTGATTGCATGTCCGGCTAAAATAAACGGTGTCCGTCTTGTCCGGCTTTTGTTAGGCTTTTTACATTTCGCAAACAAGCGAGCACTGCCGCCGCGCCGCCGAGCGTAGGCGAGTCGACTACCGAACCGAATTTTTTTTGTCGTACCAATTAATACTAAGACAAAATCCTCAATAATATAGGGTGTCCGGTTTTTTTAACCAAATGTCCGGCCAAACTGGCTGGTCTGTCCAGCTATTAGGTTTGGCGACCTGGCAACGCTAACAGTAGCAAAACAAACATCATGGATTACAAAACAATGCTTGGCATTCCACTGCGCTCGTCATCCTGAGACAAGAGAATCTCAATATGTCCAGTAGTTACTCTGGCTACAATAGTATTTATTTCACCGTTACCATGGAGTATCTAATGTAAACTTATGCTGGAATAACTTAGAAATAAGCTTCCATTGTTATTTATTTCATTAAACTTCATACAAATTGTATGTAACCTACACTTAATACCTGAGGCATTCTTTACCAGTCGAACCTAGGGTGATGCAGAGATGATATGAGGTAGTTAGATCACAAATAAAAAAACACTACGTAAATACCAAGTCCTAATATTAGAATTTCATTACAAATACAATTTTCCTTCCCTGAGTTAACCTACTGCGTATATCTTTACCGTGAAACACATTGAGGCGAATCAAGAAAATGAATTGAATATCCCCGAGCCGAGTTACGGGCGCTCTTAAGTTTTGTGTTCACAGCATCTTTCCGATTTGATTTATTCAAATAGGTATTCAGTGGCGGTGGATTTATTTACGTAAAATATTGATAAATTGCGTCCTGTTTGGTAATTCCCGGTGAGGGGCTTCTGTTGAAAACATGCAATTCCAATTTATTATTATAAGATGATCGAATGAAGCATTCAGAAAGTCGCTGAATGCAGGCTGTTTTAACAGTACTATGTATGTAAATTCTAGGGAGATGTTTTATTCAATAATGGATATCCTATGAGAGAAGACGATTTATTCTGTTGATTAGGAAGATGGTCTGAAGGAAAAATTAAACCGCTTTTTGTTTATACGAGGTTAGTCATAAAAGGTGTATAAAGCTGAAAGGGGAATGCTGCACTCATCATAATGTTATAAACTTTACTTTTGGCCCCATAGCCAACCCTGAAATCACAAAAAATATCAGTTGTTTCATACGAAAATAATCGTTTCAATTTAAAAATGTATGGAATGGAACAGCAGACTTTTTATATTTTTCTACTTTATATACATTTTATGAGTAGCCTTGTATACATGGTATATCAAGACATTGTAGACACAAATATTGTTATTCCATTGTGTTTGTACACAATGCAATAAAAATATTTGGGAAGAAACGCGACAATTTTTTTCGTGATTTCACTAAAACTACCAACCACTTTCGTTTTCGATAGCAGTCTTGATATACCCTGTATATCCACAACACTTACGTAGTCGTAGGTGCGATGCGAGTCTTTAAGCATGAAAGACACCTGAGCAAATCTTTTCATAACAGTTTCCAAGCATCGTACGTTTTTACGTTACGCAGAGTAAGCAACTGTAATTTGTATGCAAATAGATATATGGCAATCTATACCGCTTCTCCCTGATAACGCCGAACAAACAGTGATATGAATATTCATAGTCTGAGCTCGATTTTGATTTTTGTAACTAAAAAATGTTGAAGTTAGGTACTGAAAGGATAATGCCAATTTTACTATGAAACTTAGTATCGGTGCGAAGATTTTTGTTCTTCGATGACATCTACTTTTTAGACTGCCTCGGTGGCGTAGTGGTACTACAGTACGCTTACAAAGCTGAGGTCTCGGGTTCGAATCCCGGGTTGGGCAAAGTTTTTTTTTTTTTTTTTTTTTTTTTCAATGTTGTGTTATGGCGAATGCCGTAATACAACATTTCAATAACGATCTAGCCTTATGACTAATAAGTTATTTAAATTTAACCTAAACTTCTAGAGACTACGATTAAGAATATGTCCAATAACACGTTTCTTATTGTCTCTATTAAGGGGAAGACACAATGTTCGCGTGTTCTTTTTCACTAGCACTCACTGCACTATGTTTCACTAACTGTTCATCACTAACTCGAAAGGTTTTGTCCTTTTCAGTCTTCTCACTAGGTCCGTGTTATCGAGGAGCTGGATAGCCTCGACGTTCACGTGATGGTGAAGCCTATTTTCATGAGCTTCAGCATACTTTTTTACAATATTTCTAACGAAGTCTACCTTGAGGTCCCGATGAAGATCTTCATTTCTTACGTACCATGGGACGTTTACTATGTTCCGCAGTACTTTGTTTTGAAAACGCTGTATTATTTGCATGTTGCTTGGTTTGGTACATCCCCACAACTGTATACCATAAGTCCATACAGGCATAAGGACTTGTTTGTACAAAAGTATTTTGTTGTGTATTGACAACGAAGAGTGTTTACCAAGTAGCCAATACATATTCCTGTAGCGAATTTCTAGTTCGTCGCGCTTCTTTTTGACGTGTGCCTTCCAGCGTAGCTTTGCGTCCAGAGCCATACCAAGGTATTTAGCCGTATTTTCATATGGTATAGTTTTACCGTTAATGAACACAGGCTCATACTTTGGCTTTTTGTTGGTGAAGTCAATATGAACTGATTTTGATTCATTTATTTTCAAACGCCATTTTTCAGTCCAATTGGAAATGACATTGACAGCTGTTTGCACTTTATCCACTGCTTCTTCGTGAGTCGATCCTGTGGCTAAAATTGCCGTATCGTCTGCGAAAGTTGCAATGGCATTGTTTTCTATTTTAGGAATATCACAGGTGTATAATAAGTACAGGACCGGACCTAGTACACTTCCCTGTGGTACTCCAGCTTCTATATGCTTAATTTCTGAATAAGAATCTTCATGTTTGATACGAAACATTCTATCAGAAATGTAAGATTCCAGTATGTCTGAGAACTGCTTGGGCAGCATTTTCTTAAGTTTATAAATGAGGCCGTGGTGCCAAACCTTGTCAAATGCTTGTGCCACGTCTAGGAATACCGTTGAGCAAACTTTTTTCTCTTCTAGAGCCTTTTCTATTAAATTAGTTATCCGGTGGACTTGGTCTATTGTCGAATGTTTTTCTCTAAATCCGAATTGGTAGTCTGGGATTAGTTTCCGCTCTTCTATAACAGGCTTAAGCCTTTTCAAAAGTATTTTTTCATATAGCTTAGCCATTACTGGTAACAAGGAAATTGGCCTATAGGATTTCACGTCATGAGGAGGCTTACCAGGCTTTGGTATCATAATTACTTCAGCAAATTTCCAAATGTCAGGTACATGTTTCAGTCTGAACGAGGCATTTATCAAAGTAGTCAGTTTGACAACTGCTTTGCGCGGTAGATTGATTAGTACTTCTCCTGTAATCAGATCGTAACCCGGAGATTTCTTTTGATTTATTTTTTTAATTTCATTTGTTACCTCCCTAGGTGTAACCAATTTTATTGGATGGTTATCTTGTGATACGTTGTTTAGGGTGAAGTCCAATACAGTACCTTCATTTGGTTTAAATATGTGCTCTAGATGTTCAACAAATATATTTGCTTTTTGTTCATTGTTTATGGCCCAGTTTCCATTTGTTGTTTTGATAGGAGGGACTTGCATAATTGGTTTTTTAATATGTCTGGTAGCTTTCCACAGAGAATAATCTGACATACGGTCACTAGATAGCCCACGAAGATAGGTATTCATCGATTCGTCTTTGAAGCGTTTTATTTCTCTTGTGAGCCTTTTTGCGAGTGTGTTATAAATTTGTTTGTCCTTAGGAAATCTGTTTGTTTGCCATTGTTTTCTTTGTTTCCTTTTTTCCGCTATAAGGTCCCTGATTTCTACTGGGTAAGAGTTGCCTCTAACTCTTAACCTAGCCACAGGTGTATTGCGCCAGGCACATTGTTGTATGTTTACTATAAACTGTCTCAGGTCTTGTTCGAGTTGCTCCAAATTTTTAAGCGGAACTTTTAGATCAATTATAGATTCTAAATCTATCTTGAAGCTTTTCCAGTCAGTGTATCTACTTGATAACGAGGGATGACTTTCCTTTTGAATTTTTCCAGCGGATAAAGTTAAGATGATCGGCGAATGATCTGAACTCATGTCATAGCCCTCCTCAATATGTAGAGTATCGAGGGGGAGATTTTTTAAGATAAAAAAGTCTATTAGGTCTGGGATCTTTGAGGTATCCGTAGGCCAGTAAGTAGGCTTTCCTGTAGATATCACATCACATTTGAGTTCTCTAGCGGCTGATAATAATTCTCTACCTTTGGTTGTCGTCAGTCTAGATCCCCAGAAGGTATTTTTTGCATTGAAGTCACCACCGAGTATAAACCTGGAGCCAAGTTGTTTAAACATATGTATATACCGCTCAGCCTTTAGTGAATACCTAGGTGGGGAGTATATAGCTGATATAGTAACAGGATAGCGTTTTGTCTGTATACAAACCGCCACAGCTTGTATGTCTTCATCCTCTATCTTGCATTGTTCGTAGTGACAAATTTTATCTTTTATTATGAGAGAACTGCCCCCCCTTGGTGTGTTGTAAGGATGCAAGGCATGGTAAACTTTGTATCCTTTTATTTTTATTATTGTTTCTTTCGTACAGTGCGACTCTGATATGAGGCAGACATCGAAGTTTTCAGTGGTTAGGACGTATTCTATTTCATCCAGGTGTTGAAGTAGTCCATTGGCATTCCAAGCTATGATTTTAAGCATCATTGTTTGGTATTTGGTAAGATAGCAGTTTTGGTGCTATGCTCCAGCTTTTTTAGGCGATTATCGAATGAAGTCATAAAATTCAGAATTTTGTTGATTTTGTCTTCAATATTGTAATCTTGTGGTTGTGGTTTTTGTTGTGACTGTGGCAGAACTTGTGGCTGTATTGACTGCATCTGTCCAGCTTTTGCCATTTGTGAGTAAGTCACATTTTTTTTAACACTTTGATTGTTTATTATTTTTTTAGGTCTAATGGTGTCTGGTGTTTTAATTGTATTTTTAGTACTCTTCATCACCTTATTTTTCATATTTTGAAGTTCTTTGGCTACTATGCACCCTCGATAATTAGCAGGATGTGGTTCACCACAGTGTATGCATTTTGGTTTAGCATCCGCTGGTTTTGGGCAGTCACGAGTAAGATGCTTACCCGTACATTTAACGCATCTAGGCTCCTTACTACAGTATTTTTGAGTATGGCCGTATGCTTGACATTTCTTGCATTGTGGAATCAGTTTAGATGTTTTGATTGGCTGTATTTCCACTTTGCAGCCGAGAATTGAGCTGATATTATAGATATTGTTTATGTCTTCTTCTTTTTCGAATGACAGCATAAACATATTGAGAGGTTCTTTAGTCCTCCAGCTTAGTTTATTTACTGCTTCCGTTATTTTAAAGCCTTTAGTTTTAAGGTCTTCAATAATTCTTCCCGGTACATACGTGTGGTGAAGATTTTTTGCCATTACTCTGATCGGTCTGTCTTGTTTATTCTCATACGAGTGCCAGTGATTTTTGTTGTCTACTAGTAGTTTAGTGGTGGCCTTGTAGGAGTTCTCGCTTTTGGTATTTATTTTGGCCATATCGCCTTTCATCATTTTAATAGTGAATGATTCACTAGGAATACTGTCACTGAGAAAATCATAAAATTTCTGGAAGTTCTTGATTCCTTCCACAACGATAGGAGGCGGTAGAAGTGCCTTCTTTTCCTTGGGCTTCTCCGGGACTTTTTTGTTGGGCTTGACTTGTTGTGATGGGGAAGGTGTTAAGTTCCGCTTTCTTTTCTTTCTACTCTCTTGTCGTATCCACTCAGTTTCTCTCGCGAGTTCCTCATCATCGGTTTCGTATTGAACTTCAGAGGGGACTTCTTTACTGACTCCTGGTTTGACGCAGGCTTCTTTTTTGTTGCCTTCTTCTGCTTTACGCAGTTGTTGCTGAAGGTTTTCTACTTTTATTTGGAGCTCATTAACTAAGCATTCCAATTTTTCACGGAGATGTTTTTCTTCATTGTACAGCTGGTACAACACTTGTTCCGTTATTGAGCAAAGTGATATTGGATTTTTCTATTCATTATCAGCCCAGAGTCAGGAATTTGTGCCCGATATGGCGATAGGCTCGCCACCTATCACATTGTGGGACGGAACATACAAGGCGATATGTGGGTGCCCTGGCACCTCTGCCTACCCCTTCTGGGAAAAAGGCGTGAATTTATGTATGTATCTACTTTTTAGTGTAGGGAAAAAATGATCTCTTATTTCTCTTCCCGTTTCTTAGGCCGTCACTTATAATCTAGTGTATATTTGATCGAAGCTTCTACTCGTATGTTAGCGTAGAAAAATCTTGCGCGATATGAGGAGTAAGTTTTAATAAAACAGTGATTTCATATTGTTTATATAATATATTTTTTTTACGTAAATCTATGGATAAACATATCTCGAGTTGATAACAATATAAAATTTACAACAAGCTCAACATTTCATATTTTTGTTCTAAACTTTGGCACGAGATAATGTTACTTGTTAACATTCAATAAGTTTAAATTGGGAGATTTGTCGCTTAATGCCTTGTAAGGCTTCGATTCTCGTGAAGAATAATACGCCGAAGTAGACTTAAAATTTGGTCATAAGATATTCGTATTCATAAAGACCAACGTACATAATAGTGAAAAACCCATTATTATAAGACTTGCAATTTTTTCAGTAGTTACTTAAAAACATAGTTTAGAACGATACGAGCAAAACATCAATCTACGATGAAATAAGTAAATAAATAATTCCGTTTTGCATATCCCTTCTCAATTGAAAGAAAGGAGGGGAAGAAAATACACAGGCTGATAAATAAAACTGACAGTTATTGAAAACCAAACCATCAACGTTATTTTCCACGAAAATTTGATTTCCCACAACTTTTTCAATATATTTTCCCCGATACGCTTTTGTTTGCGTCTGAATTATTATCGAGACCGAAGCCTTACAAACGTAATATTCTTTCCAACTTTTTGATTACGTTTAATTTCATTTATACGTTATAATTTAAAATTTGAGCACTTGTTGATGAATTGTTAAACATTTTTTTAGTTTATGATAATTTGCCTTCAATTTAGATATATTTAGGTAAACAATTATACCGGAGCCTTTTAAAAGCCGATCTTTCTCTTTATACTTAGTTTTATAAAACTACATATGCCTTGTGAATATAGGAATGTCTGTCTAATGTAAAACATATATGTTTTTTGACATCATAAAAGATTTGTATGGGCTTAAAATTTCTTTTTGTATTTCCTCACGGGCTCATGTAATTTTATAATTTATTTAATTTACACATAAAGAAATACAATATAAATAAATAAATAAAATGTTCAAATTGCGGTCTTATCGCTTAAAACAATGTCTTACAGACAACCATGGGATGTAAAAAAGAAAGTAAATAATGGAAACCAAATTGACAGACTTAATATGAGCTAAGTGAGTGGCATGATGATGACTATTCATTGATGATCCTTTTCAGGAAGCTGATTTGTGGAACTTAATTACCGGCATTTTGATGCCGCAATTTATTTATCCGAGGTTCCTTGATTTATCGAGCCTCTATATCTGATACTCAGTGTAGGTCCAGTTCCAAGACTTGTTGACGCTATTGTCGCTACGTTGTGGTGTCACTGGAATCTTCAATGGGGCATCTCGAAGCTGGAAAATAAAAGTACATATTTCAATATCTAAGCGTACAACAGATCATTGTCACAGTAAAACACTCCTGGAGTAGTGCCTAGACCTTAGAGTATTTATAATATAGAGGTAGATATTTTCTTGTTCGTAATGTTGGTAGTACGTGCGTGGTTGCCTGTTGGTAACGGACCAGACGCGACTGCCAACATGTTCACGGTGGTCACGGGTTCAAATCCCAGGGCACACCTCAGACTTTCGGGAGTTATTTGTGTATTGAGAGTCAATCACCATTCACCACGCACTAAAACGGTGAAGGAAAACATCGTAAGGAAACCTGCATACAATAGCGATTAGTATGCATTTCTATGGTATGTAAAAGTTCGCTAACCCGCACTAGGTCAGCGTGGTGGACTATATGGTCTAACCACTCTCAATCGAATTCACGATTGAATATTAGACCCGTGCCCTACAGGAGGACGTGTATAAGCTATAAATTCCTTTGATAGCCGAAAGTTTATTTAGTTATTTTAAAACGAGTTTGAGTTGAATTAAATAACTCTAAAACGATTTTTTTTCTTTTCCAAATAAGTGCATGTTGGACAACTTGTCAAATATCAGCCAATAGGAGGGCTCAATAAAGTGGCCCGGCACCACTATTTTTATCACTGTTTTTAAAGTGCCAGCGCTCCCTTTATATTATAAATACTCTAATGACATAAATTTAAAAGTGTTACTCTGTAACTTTTTTCAAAGATTTGGGTGGGTTACTATATGATCCGAAACGAAACTCGAATATTCGAACGTTCGATGTCTGAAGTAAGTTATAAGTTATCCACTTCTAAAAATCAATACTATTCTCTTTGAAACTTATCATTAACTCTGAGTTTAGTCTACGGTTACGACGTACGATAGAGCATTCAAATATATTGTAGAGTACCTAGGCACAATCGTACAGTTTTCCGTACAAAATTCTAACATTCAAGTGTCGAGTCGTAGAGCAGGGAGGTCGCTCTAAACGAGTAGCATAATTATCTTAAAGAAAATGTCAACTAATAGTTTCACTGTTTCGTTCCATTCTGTCAGTGATTCCAATAATTAAAATGATCATGACACCAGCAGTATATTACATTTGAAATCAAAATTATGGCAGTAATTTGTGTTAATTATTCGCGTTCATTTTGCTGTATACTTTTGTTACTAAATTACATATAGTCAATCTATAATATGTTTTTTTATTCCAATAAACAAAACTGGAGAGTGCCTCCGTCACATATCCCTTAATATTTATAATATCATACAAAACCGCTACACAACTTCCTTAAGTATAGATGCATAAGTTAAGCAACTCCGCCACTCCGAAGCGAACTTGAAATATTATTTTTCGTGAATAAAATATGACTCCCGAGACACCGTGGCCAAGTACCTGAGTAATCTGTTTAAAAGTCAATTTTGTTAACAAAAACTCGAGCACTTTGCTTCCATTTAAAACTAATCCTTCTTATTTGAAATTTAAATTTGTGAGCGACAAAAAAATTCTGGCGAAACCTCCTTCACTCGCACTGATTGTAGGGTTGGAGAACGCTTTATCGATGATACGGCTTTCAACTTTATTCTTTCTATTGTACTGCTATTTTGGGATCAATGACTATTAACTCTTTAATTATTTATCGTATAATATTTGAAGGTACATTCTATTTTTGAAAACTATATGAAAAATGCTTGAAAAGTGTCATATGAATCGTTCGTGATATGAATATGTATTTCACATGGCTTATATGCTTCGAATAAATCACCTTTTAGCACGGAAACATGTTAGGCAAACAGCAGGTGGCATTTCTCTCTACTGCCTAGCAATATTGCTAAAAGAACATGATATATATCCTAAGCTAACTTACTCACATGAGGCATAGAACTAGACAATCCATGTGGAATGTTGCTCGGTATCTCAGTTAACGGAGGCACCGGCGGACGGAATCCAATTGGGTCCAAGTTCGCCGGCTGGTGGGTTCCAATTGGGTCCAAATTCACCGGCAGACGGAATCCAATTGGGTCCAAGTTCAATGGCTGCTGGGGTCCAATCGGGTCCAGATTCAGCGGCTCGTATTCGTCAGAAACGCCGCTGTCGGGAGAGTCAGGGACGTGGACCTCATTCACATACCCTTTGGGACCAACACGGCTTTTGTGGATACAGTAATCCCCGGTGAAGGGGTTCTGGTAAGCCACCACGGTTCTGAAAGGAATAAGATGATTGATTGTATTCACATATGGGTAATATATGTCTAGGTTATTACCGAAATAGTAATAGAATAGATCAGTCAGTATTATTAAGTTGGTTAATATTTTTAATATTTAGTTAATATGTTTAAAACCACCGCCAACCCGCACTAGGCCAACGTGGTGGACTATATGGCCTAACCACTCTCAATCGTACCCTCGATTGTAGAGAAGGCCTGTGCCCTGCAGTGGGACGTATATGGCTGATACAGATGTTTAAAATTGGATGAGGAAAACTCTTGGGATTTATTGAAGTCTTGCAGCCTCTCTGAGTGATATATAAAATATCCCAACATATAAGAATTGTGAATGGTTCTGTGAATTTACAGATTTTATCGCGGATTTGGTTGAATTTTTATATTTTTAACTTCCCGACGTTTCGATTACTTTACAGCTTTCGTGGTCACGGGGCGGACAGATTACGAAACGTCACTAATAGTTTTGTTTCAATGAATTCAAATTCAAACGCTTAAATCTAAGAAACCATTATGATTCTACAGATTAATGGGGTACTACAAACCAACAAAAAGAACATATTTTCTATAATCAGGTAAGTTAAGTACAAAGCTAAAGCCAGATAATTTCTTTAAAATACATTAGCGGTTACCCCGGCACTAACCACCGCGCGTCCTATCAAGAATCCATTTGTTCCATCCGTCTGTTCTACAATAATGTCGACACCGAGTCCAACCCACTTGTTACCTTCTTTGCTTTACTTTCAAAACTCCAAATGTACTTTTGAAACGTGGTTTTGGAAGACGTTTTTACATGGGTTTGTGCTTTTGTTAATGTGCTGAGCGATTAGTAATTTTCTACGTGTTTGAGTCCTCTTTTTCATTCTTACTGGCATAGTAAAAATTATAACTGATAATAATTACTGCAGGACGGTTCAATTAAGGCATTCTAGATGTCAAGGAAGGTACGAGTAGGGAGGGTTTATTTATTTATCCTTTTTTGCACGATACATAGAACTAATGAACTACTAATGAGGGTCAATGGTTTTACTATTGAAGATGCCGAAGATCGGTCGAAATGGAGGAGAATAAGCCGGAAGGTTGACCCTGGCACCGGCCGGGATAATGCCAGGTAGAAAGAAGGAAAGTTCAGGTGAGATATTCATTGGTCTTGTCTCATGTCATGAGATATTTGTCTGAACCCATTCCAATCGGGATGAAAGTATTGAATGAGCATACCCTCGGTCTTTTAGCAGAGAAACAGCATTTATTTCACAAGTTGTAATGTTCTGGTATGGCGTTGAAGGCAATTTGAAATCCAATCATTTCCTATCCAAAATTGTATATCAAAATAAATAGAAGTGTTTCGATCATTCATAAAAATATTCATAATATTCTTAATTTAAATTGCAATAAATAATTTTATAATCACACTTTTAGTACAAAAATCGAAATTATTAAACGATCTAGAAATTTCAGTCGAGTCGTAAAGGCGCAACTCTTTCGCGTACGGTAAACAGGTACTTAAGTCAGGCAATAAAAACACTTGAGCAGGATTTACCTTAGCTCTTCATCCGATCTGCCTTCTTTCTTATGTGAGAATAGCACTTTTGTCGGTCGCAGTAATATGGCAATCTGGAACATTTCATAAATTAATTAATACAGTTTACTGGTAGACTGTTCAACCCTCACACCCACCACTGTAACTCGTGTAAACCATCATCAGCATTGTAATAACACCGAGCAATGAAGCTCGGTAAGTGTCCGGGAATATCTAACTTATCTTTAACCCACAACAAAATCAATCAGTAAGTTAAAAGGAGGATTTAGAAATAAACTTTACTGGTAGTATGAAAAAAAAAACATCAAACATCGGTCACGTCCTACGCGTAATTGCTGACATCTGACAAAGAAGAAACTAAAAATAAAAATGCAAATAATAATAATATGAAATTTGAAAATGAACAACTTTTCAATTTGATATTTAAGGAATTCATTAGAAATGTAAGCGGCCATTTAGAAGTTACGGAGCTAATGACCCGAGTAATTTTCCAATAACATCAAATCTTGACAAAAAGTTGTTCATAACAGAATCTTTGAACTGAAGTGACTTAGAATTTGAGAACTCAACTTAAGTAATTGGAATACAAAAAGTGAAATATATTTTTATTACTTATTACAATTGGGTTATTAAAATGATATTGCGTGGCTGTGAACTGTGAGGCCGTGGGTTTGATTCTTTGGACTTCCGTTTGACAATTTGTGTTCTCAGCAACTGATATTTTTATGCACGATTCACTCTTTGTCACATGATAGCGCTAGTAATATTCTGCCTATATAGTTAAGAATGCAAACCGCAATACTTTCGGATTCAGAAACTTACAAAGCAACAAAAAATACATTCAGAGACTTAAACATTTATAAATTAAAATATTGGTGTGATTGCTTTGGGTATACAATACACTAGGACTCACCTGTCCATTTTGTTGCAATCTGTGAACTCTGTAGAAGCAATACCCACACGTAAACACGGTCAGGCATAACTGCAACATACAAATATAACAGCCTATTTACTGGTGTTCAACGTCCGAAAATTCGAACTTTGTGTCGGAGTATAGAGTAACCCCCCAGGCGAATGGCATAATTGTCTCGTCATTAATTGCTTAAAAAATGCATCCCACTCCTGGTCACTAGAATTGAGAGCAAATAGGCTTAAGACAAACACAAAGACCTAGTATGGGTTCGCGGACTTCATCTGCCTTTGAAATTATTGTGGAGATTTCTGTTACTCAGCTTTCTTTGGTATTCTGAATACAAACATGATTTTAAAATGTCCAAAGTCAGGTCGACGAACCTGGGACCTCAGGATGTCATCACGGTCTCGTGGTAACAAGGGTAACTCAACAAAGCACTTTTATATTTAGATCAAAACAATATGGTACAAAAACTTACCAAAATTATTAGAAGCACGATATCTATATAGATTATAATCATTATTTATTTATCACAGCACTGGACACTAAAAATATATTATTTTGTTCATTCTTTACACTAAAAATACAATTTTTTAAATAATACACACAAAAAGCCAGATCCCATGGTGTTTCTATGAGAACTCTTGTATCAGTTCTGATTGGTAAGTGAAATGTTTTTCTCGTTGCTGATTGGTTAATAAAATCTACTGTGTGTTGTGATTGGTGGGTATGGTATGTTCGATTGTGTGGACCAATCAGGTAAGACTATGAACGAAGGATGATAGGCTGGAGTAGCCATGGCATAGATTAAAATAATATACAATGCTAATATCATGCCTATACGTTAAGTATTAGAGGCTCAGCTAGCTACAGCCCTAATTGGGGAAGGCCTATGTTTAGCAGTAGATTTTCTGTGGCTATTTTTGTCTATCTAGCACAGTAGTGACTGATTGCACCTGGTGGTAAGTGAAAATGCCGTTGAGACAGAGCCCGAAGAAAAAGAGAAAGATAGAAAGAATAAATAATAATAAATAAATAACGCCCAACAGTCACATACATAGTCCTGACCCCACATTAAGATCGAGTCTTGTGTCGTGAGTATCAGAAACTACGAGAGATTTTTCGGTCTCATAAACACCCAGACCCGAAAGAAATATTTGTGGGCCGCAAAAACATTTCTCTCGGTGCGGGGATCGAACCCGCGGCCTCTCGTTTCACAGGCGGCGTCTAACCGCATGCGCCACGGAAGCTGTCAAAAAGAAGTTCAGACCTTGGTCATTATACTTACATTTGTTCTACTCTCCATTCTTGGTGTTTTACTTAAATATTCAGACTGGTTTTAGTCGTAATGTATCATTACATTTGAGAGTAGGCCTAGTTTTTTAAAGAGCCGTACAGTCCTATATCACCAAGAAATACGTACATATTTATGTCGATACCTAAGAATCAGAGCTAATGACTATACATTCCTGTATTAAAAATATGGCTTGATATGGCCATAGGCTCGCCCTCTATCATATCACCAAGGCGAAATGTGGGTGCTCCGGTTGCACCTCTGCCTACTCTAGGAAAAAAGGCGTGAGGTTATGTATGTATGTATTAAAAATAACTTGACTAATACTACCTACGCCACCATCTGTCCCATACACATAATCTATGAGTATTTTCGGCGCCTGGCGCCAGCGTTGTCGCGCCGTCTGCATCCTACGGGACGGCTTCTCGACCTACTTACAGTGTGGCTACCGCATAACACCATCCAAATATACTTATTGATCAACACTATCACTTGGGGGTCAATCAGAAATGTACGTATGTATGAGCCTTAAAATTATTTTCATTTCTGGCATTAATTTTGAAACTTAGGATAGGTTTTCGGTACATTTGGAGTTGTGATAATCGCGCTAAAATTAATAGATTTCGTCTAAACCGTGATAATAAATAGTATTTTAATATTTATTAAAGTTTCTGTCATAATACAAGCAAGCATTTTCAAAATCGTACCGAGCTACGACCAGTTTCAGTGATGCTCCACCAGAGATGCAGTGGAGCGCGCGCACCATTTACGTCGGAATACTTTACGCGCCTTCCGCCCTGTCCATAATTTATTCATGACAATAATTTTTGGCTCTTAATTATTACCTGGTGGCATTTATTAAGCGCCAGAAAAAAAATAATATATTAAATACATAAAAACGCTAATAATATTGTAACTATAACCGAGCATGTATGTAAGCTGTAATGTAAGAAAATTTGGTAAGCAATAAAGATTTTGTATTTGTATTTGAACATAAAAATATGTGGTTTGTAATGCGTTGGTAATACATGATAGTAAAACGAGATGCCACACGTTCCTGCACAAGAAAAAATATACATGTGAAGCTACACACATATTTGTTCCATTCACAAGTATTTGTTCCAAGATACAACTTCGTAAATTTTCAGTATCTCATAAAATAGCATGAACAATTTTACCTTGATCCCTCGGTAAAATTGTTCATGTTATTTGTTGTTGTTGACATATTGTTTCTACAGCTAATTATTTGTCAAATATTGATTATAATATTAAAAAAATATATTCAAGTTATTCCGCGAAAATCACACTGAAATTCAAATGAATCATGGCGCCCATAGTCCATTTTATTCAGTAGCATTATACCGCTTTTGTGATCGAGAAAGTTTTAATTAGTCGACAGATTAATGAGCCCCAGGTTGTTTAACTCGTGATGTCGGTTTGGGGACAACTCACCCCATATAGGGGGTTGTAAATCCTCTTGAAAACAAACAAAGGTGGTGTTTTTTTTAAATTTTTTTTATTGCTATGAATGGCGAGACCAGCATGCCGTTCGCCTGATGGTAAGCGATACGACCGCTCATGAACAGTAGCAAAACCAAACAACACCTTGAATTACAAAGCTATGCTTGGCATTCCACTGCTCTCCCCATCCTGAGACATAAGATGTTAAGTCTCAATATGTCTAGTAGTTACTCTGGCTACAATGCCCTTCATAGAAATAGATACTGCGGTGGTACCCACTCAGATGGCCTCTCACATATGAGAGACCTACCACCAGTTAAAGTGTGAATTTAAATATTTTTTTATAAAAAACTAGTAAGTTCTTGTAAGGAAATTATGCATCATGTTGCCACAAAAATATGTCAAGAAAAACTATTCGTATGAAAACACATACGTACGTACACAAATCCACACATTTTTGTTAGAAGGGGTAAGCAGAAGTGCTACCAGGACGACCATGTTTCGCCTTGTGTGTTCTGTTCAAGGATATGAGAGTCTATCGTCCTATCATGTACTTTCTGACCACAGGCTGATAATGTATAGAAAATCAAGCTTTGCCCAACCCGGGAATTGCTTTTTGCCATGCTATGCAACAACTCAAAGATATGCGAAATCTAATTGGGTCATCATGAAATAAACTATTCCCGATCATAAAGGAACTCCAATTTAAATTCAAACCTAGTGTATTCTATCTGCTACGGACATTTCATTTGGAAACACTCGATCGAAATTAACATTTTCACATTAATTACACTCGGCAAATTAGAATCCTTCGTGGATTATATAATTACCGCTGGATCTAATAATTGTAACTTTTGATTGCAAATTTCACTTCGGACTTAAATAATGAAGGGTAGCTCTCCCGGGAACTCACATTACAACCCCCTGTTATATGATATTTTGCATTCCAACCCTTAATAAAGGGAATGGTACGCGTTTTTCACCCGGTAAAAAATAAGGGTACGCTTCGGACGGGACCCGGGAGTTTATCTTAATGTATCATAAAATTGTTCTTTTATGTATATTTTTATTAAAATTTAGAGGTTCTGAGTACCAATTTACTGTGGAGAATTTTGGGATTGTTTGTTATTATTTCACTGGACTATGGATATGAGTAAGTGATTTAATATAATGAAGATGGAAACGGGTAAAGGGTGTATTTAGGCGTCATATTTAACTTCCTATGGCCTTACCTAAAATAGGTTTTGAAACTGTCTTTGAAAAAAAAAAAATAGGCTTAGCGAATTGTGGCCTCTCTACGGCTTGCCTTAAGGCATACAGATATCAGTTGATGTATATACATAAAAATAAAACCGCACATAATATACAATATCATAACCACTCTACAAATATTCGCAAAAGCAAAGCAATTTCTAACCAAACACATACAAACCACCCTCCGAACTGTGCAGAGTTTAAAAATAAATTTTTATTCCGTATCAGCAATTCCCAAGTTTTCCGATGTGAAGAGACGCTCAATTATGATCCACTTTCGTCAATTTGATGAGTTTTCTTCTAAGGGAATTTCCCGACTTCAAGGAAAACGTTTGTGCCAATTTCGCGAAATGTTGGCACAATGGACGTCGAGGTACGTAATTGGACATGAATTATCTCCCCCTGACCTTTTTATACGGGCAATCGCTGTTTGGGATTATAATGGCGTTGAAATGGACAAATTAAGGATATCATATTTTACTTGGGGAGTTTTTCAATGTATGAATTATGAATTACGTTCATTATGAATGAAATAAACATTCGATTATTTTTGAATTGGTTCATTTTAGGTTCAACCTGCTGTTTAAGTTTGAGTACCTATTCAATGCTATTTAAGGATTTTCTAAAAATATTATTAGACCTATTTGTATGTCGTTAACCTGTTGTGAAAATATTTGAACGAACTCAACGATTGCCGATCTTGAGAATCTACTCTGGGGGTTTGACTCACTTTTATTATATTTTTAATAATACTTTCAATTGAGTGACTGCTAAATTCAGTATGCAAACCTCAGTTGTGCTATCGTTTGAGATTTTAATGTACTTTCGCTTATTTTTAATATGTTGTAGCGATTAGCCGATGCTGCAATGTAGAAAAGAACGGCGTGACCGAGAGGAAGCCTATATTCAGCAGTGGGTTGATATATATGTAGGTTGCAGTACTTAGGTAATTATGCACAAAAACCAGTAGATCTTCTTTCTTGTACTAAATAAAATATATTTTCCTTTAATATTACATCAAGTATTAGTAAGCAGGAATACCAATACAAGAATATTATTTTTTCCAAATAAATAATTTATTTTCATTTAATATTGATTTTGCCCTCCCTAAAATAGTAATATATTCGCGGGCTATTTCTGTAAGTGTCAGTACCGGCGTGTGAAAAGCTTTCGATGAAAGCTCGTCGTTAAGCAAACCACACGCGTATCAGCCAAATTTATGATAAATACTGGAATGGAATTCCGGTATTTCCATGCCGGGAAATATGTTTTCGTACCTTATTTATTTTATGCGGTTTTTCCTGTATACTATTTTTTGTAGGTTAAATGTACTTCAGATTTTTTGATTGCACTGAATGGCGATACGAGCTTGCCGTTCGTCTGATGGTTATCTCTACGACTGCTCATGAACAGTAACAAAGCCAAATAACACCCTGAATAACAAAGCAATGCTTGGCATTTGACTGCGCTCGCCACCCTGAGACATAAGATGTTAAGTCTCAATACGTCCAGTAGTTACTCTCTACAATGTCCTTCAATGTTTACAACAGTGCAACTACACTGCTGTTTGGCGGCAGAAATAGACAATGCGGTGGTACCTACCCAGGACTCGCATATGAGAGACCTACCACCAGTAGACGTTAAGATACTGAAAGGAACGCGACCTTGAAGCTATTAATTCATTTAAGATTTATTGAAAAAAAAAAAAAAAAACATAACTTTACATGGGTTTCCTCCTGGCCTTGACCCTACATGGCCTTCGTCTTGCCCTTCTTGTTCTGCCTTTTTTATGTAACAGGTACATGAGGTCTACGTATTGTATTAGGAGGACATTCTGATGGCAGTTGCCTCCTGACATTAAATCTCTTAGAGAATATTCTGGGCTCTCCCTAGTCAGTATTGAGTGATGCTTTCCAGCTCAAATATTCTGTCTTAGACTAATGTTTACAATTTATGCCCAAAGGACAGCCTCCGTGGCGCAGTTGGTTAGACGCCGCCTGTGAAACGAGAGGCCGCGGGTTCGATCCCCGCACCGAGAGAAATGTTTGTGTGGTCCACAAATATTTCTTCGGGTCTGGGTGTTTGTGAGACTGAAAAGTCTCTCGTAGTACCTGATACCCACGACACAAGACTCGATCTTAGTGTGGGGTTAGGACTATGTATGTGACTGTTGGGTGTTATTTATTTATAAAGGATACACCAATCCATTGGCAATGCATCTACGTGCATCAAACAATACGAGAGCAATCAACGCAGAGGCCGCCGCAATGCGCTTTGTTTCAACATATTGTTTTTATTCGCAATATTGTAAATATGTACGACAACAATCGACAAATAATTGCTAGCATATTTAAATTTTACAGTAACATTGCTAGTCTTTACATTTTTTACAGTATACGTGTGGCAGGCAACTACGATTTTAGAAGCAGTTGGACTTTCTGTATCAATAAAAGTCCAATTGCAGGGCACGTGTCTCTTCCACAAGCGACAGTACGATTGAGAGTCGTTAGGCTATATCATTATTGGCCACCACGCGGGAATTTCGACTTTAGACGACAGGATTTATCTATACTAATATTATAAAGCTGCAGAGTTTGTTTGTTTGTTTGTTTGAACGCGCTAATCTCTGGAACTACTGGTCCGATTTGAATGATTCTTTCAGTGTTGGGTAGTCCATTTATCGAGGAAGGCTATAGGCTATATATCATCACGCTATGACCTATAAGAGGAAAGCAGTATTGATATTTCCAGCAAATACGAGGAAATTTTGTTCGTTTTTCGTGGTCCGATTGGTCGATATTCTAAACTGATAGTCAGAATTAAATATTTTGACCGCCATTTTAAAACGTGTATGCACCCGGGCGGATCCGGGCCCGACCGCTATAAATGATAATTAAAATTTCATCATGGGACTGAATGAGACCGGACATAAACCGGATATAACGGGACGGGAAATATAGTCGACGGCGCGCGGGAAAAATATAGTTATACAATACTGGACTCAAAAGCTATCTGCACCCGGGCGAAGCCGGGTCCGACTGCTAGTTGGTTAATAAAGACAAAGACCATTTGTAGCTATAACATATTGCTGCTGAAATAGTCTGCTACTTTAGAGCGTCTATATACGAGTACTTACTACAAAATATTCAACTGCACTATTTTATAAAATAAATACATTTTTTATTCAAATTCCAGATATATTCCGCAATGGACCGCGATACGAAGCTCATTGAATGATTCTTTCGATTTCTTTTTCCCGCTGATATCGCGCTTCTGAAGAGCAAGAAAACGGTCGAGTTACAAAAACGTCGGCCATTTATACGCCAAATGCAAAATAAACAGAAATAAAGCTGAAATATTTGTTTCAACGGCGTGCCATTATCTTCGGAAATCTGAAATGTGTCTGTGTTTTTATTCGGGTTTCTGTTTGGAACTTTTTTGTTTATCTTTTATATTGAATGGAAGTGTTTTTACGTAAATATTAATATTGTATCAAGTAGTTATGAGTTTTGTAATTATTATTATTTACTTTTCGATACTTTCAGTGCTTTTGGATATTTTATTGGCCCCTTCTTATGTTTCATTACCAACATTGAAATAAGCAAGTTTTTTTCATATTTTGCTACTGTTCTTGTATTCATCTGGATACTTTTATAATATGTTTTCTAATTTTTATTATTATCTATTTGATTATTTACATCTTTCGTAGCTTTTCTTATCTCTATTTTACTGTCCTTTCTTTCTCCTTTTTACGTCCATCCAAAGGTTGTCTGTTAGAGATCCGTCTTATTAGTAAGAACACATATTGTACTTTTATTATATTACATTATTTCTTTACATTGTTATGTTTTTTGTTTGTGTACAATAAGGATTAAATGTACAAATATTTTATTTTTATGGAATGATTTTCACGAAGAATACAGATAAAATTCTCATAATATAAATTAATTATAAGAAAGTACATATTGTAGCAATCTTTACAATATTTGCAGTACTACTGAGCTTGATTTTCTAGTAAAGTAATGGAGATATCAAAGTTAGTTACCACAATCAGCAGGCCATTGGCAACGGAGCAATGAATCGAAATCGATAGTCAAAGCGAGGGGTCGGGCTCCCGTTGAAATTGTCAACTTTTGCCACCAGTTTCAAGTCAAATGAAATAATACTTACGTGGTACAAAGCAGAAGATTCTGACTTATTGCAGAAGGTTAAAAGAGAGGTGTTGATAAATAAATAAATAATAACACCCAACAGTCACATACATAGTCCTCACCCCACACTAAGATCGAGTATTGTGTCGTGGGTATCAAGAACTACGAGAGACTTTTCGATTTCACAAACACCCAGACCCGGAAGAAATATTTGTGGGCCGCACAAACATTTCTCTCGGTGCGGGGATCGAACCCGCGGTTTCTCATTTCATAGGCGGCGTTTAACCAACTGCGCTACGGAGGCTGATGGTACAAAATCTTATTAAAATCTGAAATTGGATGCGATTAGTGGGTGAATTATGATGTACCCAGTAATACTATAGATATCATAGTGGGGTTACTTAACTTTCTTCGAGCTTTCGACGTCGGAGGATAAGTTAAAAAAAAATCCACTACTAAAAATCATTGATTCATTGATCACCCTTCTTATCATTCTGAATCTTGGTTAGCATTTGTATGGGAGTTAGGCAATAGCGTTGTACAACGTACAAACGTCATCGCTAACGTCAAGGCATTAACGATTGTATAAAGACATAATATTGGAAGCACTTGCAACTTGGCTAAGAGGGCTGATTATAAAGTACCCCGAGGGCGGCGATGGAACTGTTTGTAAGTTGTAGAAAAAAATTGCGATTCTTTCAGTTGTTGCGATATTTCCTAATCTCTACTCAGTTTATTTCTTTATTTTATCTGCGTAATTCTGCGGCTAGTTACATACAGTAATAAGGATTTATTGATGGATGATTAAGGGTTAAGTGATCACCTTCCAATCACAAATGACCAATAAGTCGAAGATCCTATACTTTCGCTCGTATGATAACTACCGTACACATTGGGGTGATACATATGAGAGACCTACCACCCGGAGATTATTAATAAGGCACATAAGTCAAAACCCTTTAAGAAGCCTCCGCTTGTAACTCACACCACACCCTGAAGTAATGCCTCGACGCGGCTCAGTGAGTCGCGAAACGGATATTTTTGTTTGAAACCACTCTTTGTGGATACAATGAGGTTTCTGACGAACTGTCATTATAACACCCTGTTTACTCACTAATATTGTCTTATACTTTCGTGCTGCATGGGGGTTTATGCTAATCACAAGTAGCATATAAATATGCAAAAGCATTAGGGCAGCGTGGTGGTGGCCTAACCACTCTCAATCGTACCCTTGATTGTAGACGAAGCCTGTGCCCTACAGTGGGACGTATATGTGCTGATATAGTTTAATTTCTCTCGAAAAAGCAAGTTATTTTCCTAACCCTCTATTTCTGATACCTGATATTTCTGATAGATATGAATATGAGTTTTTATTGCAATTAATGCCATTCACCTGACGGTACGCGATACGACTGCCCATGTACAGTAGCATAACCACACAACACCATGAATTACAAAGCAATGTTTGGCATTCCACTGCGCTCGCCATCCTGAGAGATACGATTTTAAGCCTCAAGTTGTCCAGTTGTTACTCTGGCTACCATGTCCTTCCATACAGGTCTTCGAATAAAATTACGAAACTGTGTTTCACCTTTATTCCGTTCGATTACATTTTTCTTATATTGAAGATTAGCGACTTAAAAATAACGATAGTCAAAAAAACATAAACGTTATCGAAATCAAAGAGGTATTTTAATGTGCGATCGAAAACCGTTGTCGAAAGCCAAATAAAACATGTTAAAAATAATTTCCTTTGTCCCTCATATTTTATGTAACTTCTTAGCATACTTTCTTACAAAAGCATCATTGTTGTTGATATTTTGTACTTAGAACGAATAACACATCAAGTCAGTCGAGTAGGGATCCAATTTAATTTCCTAATCGAAGTACTTGGGTCCGCTTATTAAATTTTATTTGATTGTTGAGAGTTCCGTAAAGAAATAATGTGTGGGAGTTTTTCATTTCCTCATACGATAATCATGTTGCGATAATAAATTCAATCGGGGTTTCATTGAATAATAAAATTGAAGTTGTTTGTTGACGGGGCTTTGTGGCTTTATAAAAGGGATTGTTTCTTGGTTTTTATTGGAATGTAATACATAACTTTATATGTCTGAAATGTACGAGTACTAGAATGAGGTTTTTATATATTTTTTATTGTATGTCCAGCAAATGAGCCAATTGGTCACCTGGTAGTAACTGAACATGAGCATCCACATAATCGTTGGATTATGGATTTGTTATCGATCCATCCAATTGGGAGGGGAACAGGAAGGAAAAGCATGGGACAAACTGTGCTGCAATTGTTTTTGGACAGGAGTGACGTTTATCTTCAGGCAAATGAAGTCATTGTTCGTTTCTTATTCCCATGAATAAAGAAACATCGTAAGATTCGAAGCCTCGTGTGGAGATGTTAGGGGCAAGACCGAGGATCTACCTTAAACTGCTCAGCTGTGACTTGGTAAATGAATGAAAAAATGGTAGGACGGTAGAATGGTAATGGTGTAGGACGCTCTCCAACCAGGGGGAGTGACGATATGCGTATGATGGATGGTAGCGGTTGGAGATGATGGGCTGAAGATCGAGCCCAGTAGAGTGCCATAGGAGAGGGCTATGTCCAGCAGTGGACGAGGATGGGCTGATGATGATGAAATGAATGAGTAATGAGTACTAAGCTACTGTAGTATTACACAAAAAATAGGATAATTTCATCAGGTAACCCAAAACGTATGTCAAACCAAAAAATAGTACACTGTATTAACTGTTACAAGCTGATGTATTTATAACACAATTCCCGAAGCGGCAATGCGAATTTCCACATATCAATACAACGAAGCGCAGCGAACGAGATTAAACTGGAAAATCAAATTAAAATGTCCCGTGTAATGAAAATTGATCCGTAATTAAGTGTCCGAAAATAAAATGGCCGAATTAACAACGAAATCAATTTGAATACGCGCAAATTATTTACGTAGAGCTTTTTGCACGGAGCTTTTTGTGAGCTTTGAAAGCTAACGAAGGCAGGCGATTGTGGTCGATGACAATCGAGTCGTTAACGACACGACGCCACGGCGCGATGCTTTGTTCCTCGAAGGATATTTCTGAGGAAAAATTTCGGCTGCTCTCGACTTGTATGGAATGGTGTGAAATGTTTTAATTGGATGTCGGGATTAAGCGCCTAAATAGGAGGGACTGTGATGTAGTGCGCGGAAAATTAACTCAAATTAAAGGTCACGGGTTCATTTCCCGCGGTAGAATAAATCTTTGTTGCTTCGAGAGTGGGTTTTGTGAGATCGATAAGTTTCTCGTAGTTTCTGATATATTTACGTAAGTTAATGTGTTCTGATTCCATCTTATAAATAACGTGCTGTGCAGTCGGGGCAATGTCGATTTCACAATTCATGTTGTACAACTTTTTGTTACTACAATCACCCAGGTTTCCAATAGATAAAGAAGGGTTATGCATATTCAATTATTTTTACAATTTTATTCTTAACATATTTTGTATTACGTGATCCTTCGTAAAATATGTGTCAACTACTGTTGTACGTCAAGTGTCAACACCAAACAGTTTACAATACCAGCGTTTTATAATCGCGTCGGTGATTACCAACGAGTGTTGCCAGCAGTTCGGAGTTCCCCAAAACAGTTCGTAAACAATACGTTATTGTTATAATGTTGCCGCGTTATTAAAGACACCCGCGCTGGCTTTACGAGGAGAATATTTTTTTACTGGCAATATTTTTTGTTTAAATCTTTTATGGTCTTAAAACAATTTTGAGTTAATGGTAACTGCTATTGTTATGGCATGTTGCTGTGGTTTTAGATGTAATAAGGCCTAAGGGTGAATGGATTTTATTTTATGTTTGTTTTTAATAGCGGTATGGCCTGGCTTCGCTGGTGTGAAATTGCTTTTATAGAAGTTAGTTTTTGCGTTTTAAAATTCTACAAATTTAACACAGTAATTGCATATTGTGACAGTGTTATATACATAACCCTATGTGAAGAGCACTAGGCCAGTGTGGTGGACTATATGGCCTAACCACTCTCAGTCGTACTCTCGATTATAGAGGAGGCCCGTGCCCTATAAGCGGGACGTATATGGGCTGATACAGTATCATACATATGGAATATGACCTGACATGCCTTTAAACATTTTTTTAGATATATCAAACGAAATTTTGTTGAAAAGCTTTCTTTAATAATACAATAACTCAAAGAGAAGTTAAATATTTGATGAATGGAACTAGTACGACTTCAGAATGCGGGATTAAATTCTGACTGTATAATACAGGGTAATAATTAACTTTTGTTCTTCCAGTATTGGTTTTAAACATTATTTACTTGGTTTTTGATTTATTCCAACTTATCACAATCGGTTATTAAATTCTGAGTGAAGTATTTCAGCATTTAGGAGGCAATAACCTAGTTGAAAGCGAAACGAACTGACTAAACAAAGGATTTGAATCGTTATCTGATATTGTCTAAAACAGAAATTAAATCTGTTGAGATATATTGTTTTACTGAGAAATTGGCTGGTTGGAAGATAAACTGCGTTAGATATGGAGATCCTATAATCTATCTCCTACATATCCTCGGGGGGCCAAGTGTCTTTACGTGTAACTGGCGGCCCGGCCTGGCTAGATACGCTTTTTTTTAATATTTTATTACCCATATTTGAAATGAAAAAACCACTGCGTACCTGGGGAGTTACTCAATGATCAGAAATGATGTGGAACGTATACGGGCTGATGCAGTATCTATACATGGATGGCAAATAGATTGTCGAGATTACTTTGAACACCAGATGTAAATATGGACAAGATGATTTTCCCAGTCTCAACAAGGTAAATGTTATGTATTATTATTAATTAATAGCGTAGTTTTTATTTACTTCATCACTTCATAGTTATTTTTAAGACTAAATAAAAATTAAAACTATCTATTTTGCTTTTAAACAGTCAGTTGTATTGGTCAATTGCTATTTCTTTCACGCACCGAAATCTTTCACAAATACTGCATACTTAGACTTTGTAAACCCTATTATTTTCACAGTATAACACCAATTTTTAAACGATGTATATACAGCCTATAAATGGCTGCAGCGGAATATTCCGAGATAAACCGACACGCAGCCGCATGAATAATGTATGCGACCTGATCTCAACCTCGGCCAATATTTGAGCAGTCGACGTGGTTCTGTATGTCAGAGTATACCTGGGGCAAGTCTTTAGATTACATGGGCTTATACTTAATAGATACTGAAGTTTAGATGCTAAAGTTGATACTTCTCAATTGCTTGTGACTGTGTGTAAACATGTTTACACATGAATTGTGATATTGCGTGGTGGTTTGCAGATTTCGTAATAAAATGTATAAATATTGGAATAATACATTTCTGGAGGATAAGATAATGTGTAAATACTGGATACAAATATACGTCTTAACACCGTATATCTCAAGATGGCGAGCGCAGTGGAATGCGAAGCATTGCTTTGTATATAAAATACAAATCTATTATTCTAATCAATGATCTAGTTTTCTCAAGATTTCTAAACTATTTCGGGAAACGAACCATGAAAATATTTATGCTGAAATAACTAAAATATTTTTACTCGAGAGGTTGAGTTAATTAACAAAAAAAAAATAGACATGGCCTTAGGCAGAATATTCTTAGTTGATTTATCATTTTTCTCTAGATATTGAATTAAGTTTGTCAGAAGTCTGGCCTTAAATTGAGGCGGGTGCTGAATGAAGACCCTCTACAGATTCAGTGACGTCTTCGTGTTCTGCAGACGAGCGTTCAAACTTCAAACTCAGGCCTTGTTATTTTGTAAGTTGTCCTATTGAGTGTTTAGTTTCCCCTTTATTTTTTAACTATTCTAATTATTATTCACGTATTTCCGGTGAACTCGTCAGGACTAAGGTTTTACCATAGATTATACATTAGTAGATTAGTAATTACATTTCGTATTATAAAGACAAAATTGGATTATTTGGTTGTCGTTTAAGTGCTCCAAGGCTATACCGTAAGGAGGTCCACACCGCGGCGACCCGAGTTGGACCTATTTACCATCGCCTTTTTTTTCTCAATTATTTTACTTTTGTTTATGTAGTGTGTACGGATCCGTTTCCTTGCTTAGTGCTTAGCTCATAATGTATGCTTCAAGGATTTTATTCTTTCACGATTGTCTCCCCAACGATGGTAGGAATGTAACCAAAAATTTATCTTGGATGTGTTGCCGGCACATCAAATTTGGAGGGGAACGGGAAAGGGTATTGGGTATCAGGCAATCTCACTCACCGAACAAAACGTTACAGCAACATCTGTGTTCATTGATTTATTCCAGAGATATAAACAGCATTAAACGCTCGTCTGTACGTTTCTTTAAATGACTCCCTGCGAGTTAATTAGCTATCCTTTATTATAATCGAGGCCTGTGACCCCAGATCGCCGTCTTTGACTTTAGCACATCTAGATCGCCTACGCAGTGATGACACTTAGATCAGCTGAGTTGATAGCCCTTAATCGATTCTCAGGGCCGAAAACTATATTAAATGTCAAATAAAGTGAGAGATATTGGTGACTGGCTGTCAACGACATATTTTACGAGGAGTGTGCATGACTACCTCAGTGGCGCAGTTCTAAGGTCTCGGGTTCGAATACCAGGTTGGACAAAGTGACTTAGTTGTTCACATGGTGCAAATATGAGTATATTAAATAACAGTGGGAGCGAATTTGAAACGCTTCGAGCTTGTTTAATTGTGAATGGATTTACAAAATTCCTTGTTTGCTGGATTTTTGACATGGAAGGACAAATCGGGTATTAGACTCTTTTTTTGGAATCCATCATACGTCCCACTGCAGAGCACGGACCTTCTCTGTAATCGAAAGTGCGATTGAGAAGGGTTAGGTCGTATAGTCTTCTGGCGCACTTTACACATACCATATAAATTATTATAAATAGCTATATGTAGGTTTATATAGGATGTTTTCTTTCACCGTTGTAGTGTGTGGTGATACGTACAATCACGTGCACATGACTCCGAAAAGTCATAGGTATGCTCGGGGATCGGAACCCGCGACCACAGTGCACATATTGGCAGCCGGGCTGGTTCGTCACCATCAGGCCAGTGGCCACCAAGCACTTTATAATTTACATTTCTATTTTTCCTAACATCAAGTAATCTCGAAACGTCAACAATTGTATAAAACGGGATAAAATTCAATTGGACAACCTGCCGCCCAGCGATAGCCTTATAACATTATAAAGTCGAACATTTTTCCAGCGCTCCGGGTAAACAAGCCGAGCGGGAAAAAAACCCGGTTAAGGAGGAAACCTCGCTGTCCCTATTTCCATTCACTCAACGAAAGGAAACTGCCGGGACAGCTTTTCATTCGGTCTAAAGCGCGGAGGCCGCGTAAACGAATCTACGACATTCGCCAATAATAAAATCAAACGGTCTCGTCTCTCGTCTTTGCGAAAACGACGCGAAATCGAATTTGCCGCGGTCGGATTCGCCCCGATGTTGTTAGATGCAGTGGGAATTTACTTTATTAGGTGCCGACTTGCGGAATTAGCGGCAATTTGTTGTTTTATTGAATGAACGAAAGCTTTTAAATCTTACAAATCTGGAGCAGATTAGATAGGTAATTGGATGACGACTACTGGAGTTTGCAATTGACTGACACAATTTCTTTTCAAATAAATAGATATCATTTGAACATTAGATCTGATTGAGAGCATGGCTGTTATTCCACCTATGCTTTGAATCGAGTTGAGGACATTGAAATTAAAGCAGTTTGATCATCTTTAAATCCTTACAAGACAGCAAGGTCTTCAATTACCAAGAATATAAAAAATAATTATACTTTTCTAGCGTGTTTTTTTTAATGGCGAGACGAGCATGCCGTTCGCCTGATGGTAAGCGATACGACCGCTCATGAACAGTAGCAAAACCAAACAGCACAATTAATTAAAAAGAAACTTCCACTGCGCTCGCCATCCTGAGACATAAGATGTTGAAGTTTCAATATGTCCAGTTGTTACTCTGGCAACAATGTCCTTCAATCCGAAACATAACAGCAACAAAACAGCAATGCGTTTGCACAACTGTTTGGCGGAAAAATTTACATTGCGGTGGTACCTACCCAGATGGCCTCTCACATATGAGAGACCTACCACCAGTGCAATCAATCAATCTTTTATAATTTACTTTCACAAGTGCAAATAAAACAAGAATAAATAATTTATATTCTTTAATCAACAGTTATCGTAATATGAATGCTCGTATCGACGATTACATAAAATTCGTTTATCGTTGATTCGAAAATATATAGCTTAGTGAAACATTTACTTTCGCTAATTTTAGAAAGTGATTTTATAATTAAAAGTAAATTGAGTGATATCTATTAGTAATAAAGGCATCCATTACAAATTTTCCATTAAAAATACATAATATAAGGTCACGCCTTTTTCCCAGAAGGGGTAGGCAGAGGTGCTACCGAAAATTCACATTTAGCGTTGCATGTTCCGTCCCACGATGTGATGGGGGACGAGCCTATCGCCATATCGGGCACAAATACCTGATTCCAGGGTGATAATGAATATAAAAATCCAATATCACTTGGTTCTACTCGGGATTCAAACTCGAGACCTCAGCTTAGTAACCGTACCGTAGTACAACTACGCCACCGAGGCAGAAAGCAGTCTGTGCGCACAATTTTATGTATAGTATCTTAGCAGCAAAAGGACTGGAGCGTATAAAATCCTTATTAAATCCCCCTACTAAATTTTTAATTCTGGCAACTCACTAGAGATTCTTCAGATACAGAACTGCTGGAACAAACTTCATTATTATTTTAGGATACAGGAATCGAATACTGCAGAACGTAAGCCTTCTCAGGAATTTTCGCAGCGATCTTTTGAAAGCAACCTGCATTTAAATTCTTCCTGCAACCTTCATAAAGTTGTGTTTTTCAGTATTCATGTATAAAATATAGATATTAATGAACTTGAATAATATATAATAGTAAATACGATGCCAAGACTTAAAGCAGCGGGAGAGGAAAATGGAAGAAACGAGTTGTTATTTATTGTTGATGTGCCCATCCAATATTGGACTCCATGTGACCTTTCTCTTTTCCTTATTCAAAGATAGAATCTCTATCGTATATGGGAGATATGATGTTATATAAATGGATGCCAATCTCAGTAATATAAAAAGTGATTAATGTAACAATATATTGGGTGTGAAGACTTAAATACTACTGATATGCATACATTAGTCAAATAAAAACAACACTTCAGTACAAAATTATCGAATATGTAATTTTAAACTTGATCAATAATAAGAAAATGATTATTAATATATAGTTCAGCCATAGTTCGTTCAGGAAAATATATAGTTAAAAACAGAAAATACAAAAGAAAATGCCCTTTTATTTCTTGATATTCTAATTTATGTAATAAACGAATATGTATAAGTACATCGGTACAAACTTACAACTACATCCTTATTCATACATTCGAGTTACACATTACGTATCACATATTATTTTGGACGTGTTAATTGTGACTTTCTGAGTCCGCATGCGGTATGGCACGTTGAAGACCTGGATTATTAGGAAACGTTAATTTTTAGCGAGAATAACGGACGAGTAGATTGTTCATCTGATGATACAGGCGCAATATTTGACAGCCTTCATGGTGCAGTTGGTTAGACGCCGGTTGTAAGTGGTCGCGCGATCCCCGCACCGAATATTTGTGCGGTTCACAGGTATTTGTTTCGGATCTGGGTGTTGTGAGGCCGAATAGTCTCTCGTTGTTTCTGATACCCACGACACAAGAATGATCTTAGAAGATTATGTATGCGATTGTTACTATTTAATTAATGTTGTATTTATTTAAATAAATATGTTGGTAAGATGATGTACAAAACCTCGTGGACAACTTAACGACATTTTGAGTAGAATAATTGTTACTGAGAAAACTACACAGCTAGTCATAGTGAGGCCGCTTTGATCCCTCATCCCTGCACCGGGACAAATATTTATGTGATCCTCAAATGTTTGTTTAGGATCTAAGTGTAGCCCGCAGTCATTTCTTGTTTCCGATACCCATAACAAAGGAACACGTATTTTTGTAGATATTGTGTTGTATGTCTTATTAAGTCATCAATGTAACAAGCGTTCTTGTGTGTATCAGAAACTACGTGAGACTTTTTTTCTGTCACAAAGTTCAGCTCCTACTAGGTTTCAAAATATACAAAGTAATATTTGTATGTTTTAAGTACAGGAAATCATATTTATTATATTTCAATCCAGTTTGTATTAGCCAGTACTTTATACCCTACACTGGTACTCAACACACATCTGCAATAGAACCATTAACAATTTCTCATTCATAACAATTCCCAAAGAATTCCGTTTATCAATAGTTTTCAATTCTTCGTCTATACAGTGTAAGTCGCTAAAGGGGTCATTTCCACTGATTTGACGATCGGTGCTGCAGGTGTGTTCGGAGGTAGGAGAAGAACAGCGCCGAGTTTGGAGTTCTTGTGAGTGGCGCCCACCCTGAGAAGACCACGCTTCGCCGCCACTACGAGCAGAACTCCCACTGATAGCGTGAAGGAGAGGATCTGGAATGAGACAATTATAAAAATGTATTCAATATACACATATTATAATGTATACACCCATTATAATGAATTTTGATGCGATTGGCTCACCGGTCGACACCTTATTTGGATTCCACTGCATGTACCATCAGACGCATTCAATGTCAAAAAACAAATTCTTGAAAGAATGTCTGCATTTCCTCTGATATTAAGTATAGGGAAATAGTTTCTAATTTTAACAAAAATGTTACATATTGAATTATAACTAATATTTACGAACTTTCTCGCAGATTTAGTTTGATTTTAACATTTTTAACTTCTCGACGTTTTGATTACTTTATAGCTTTCGTAGTCACGAGGCGGATTGACCACGTGAAAATTTAATAGCGCTAAAATCTGTAAAATATACTTCCATTTCAATTAAGTGTAGTACCCACTGCCCAGAAAGAGCACCGATTATTAAAAACAATAGAATTCCTATGGCTCTGCAGTTGTCGTTAGTACACACTGTACAGGTAAATGTTACATTGTCATAAAAGTCTTCTACCTGTCTTGTTTAAGAAAAAAAAACTCTTCCAAGAATTGCTAAATACACTGTGCGATTCTTAGAACAAAATTCAATAGAGCATTAAAATCGCTTGGCTCGTCAAAACACAAACATTACTCGTGTCATGTGAGAATTCTTGATAAGTGAAATTGATCCATAACAGATGCGCTATTTAGTTCATTAGCGTTATTTGAATAATTACGCCCCCTCTCAGACTCATTCGATCAAATTAACTATAGGCTATTGTCTTTCTAATTGGCTTCATCTTGAATAACAGCAATTTTAGTTCGAATATATATAAAGCCTTATACTAATAGCTAATTCTAGAATATTCTGTACGGGTGTCAATGATTACTAAAACAATTATCTAGTGTGTAGACGTTTAATTATTAAAACGAGCCTTATCTATTTAAACATGCTTTATCCTCAATGTTGCGTATTAACAATACAAATTGTTATTTGTTATTCAACAGATGTAATTAAAGGCATTGAATACTTGAATAATTACTCGCCGGAAATCAGTAGGACGAACTCCTACAATTCAGATTTAGTCTCAATGTTCTGAGAAATGTCTACAAATATTGATATTACTAAGACTGCAATCGGACAAGCTATGCAACTGAATCTATTGAGAGTAATGCTGGCGCTGAATTTGAGATGATTAACCGTTTTGGGTTTGATGTTGGTTTAGTAAACGTATCACTGTTTTTTAAATGTCGAAGGCTAAGAGTGATAAAAATAAAATATTGATCTAAAAATTAAAATAGTGTTGGGTTATCCACGTGATCTCTAGGTATAAATATGGAATAGTAGATTTATCAGAAGACCTTTACGGTATCGAAATTGGATCGATACATCAGATAATATTGTCATTTTCGTAGGTCGTTTGATTAAAGCCAGTGATAGTACATAGTACACAAAAAATATCCAGTTTGCAACTAATGGTTAGTGCTCTAGTCAGGCTACTTCTTGACATTTGATACGCTTTACCGCTTGCGTAATTATTTCTTTACGCTCCAATTAAAGGACCTAAGGTTATGAGCAGAAGTGTGTAGGCTTAGCAACTGTTTTACAATATGGGGGCCCTAAGACCAACTAAACTAGTTCAGTTTTTATTTTTTGCCTTTTGCCATAGGTACCCCAATTTACTGTTGTATGAGTTCTTCATACAATTACACCATATCAAAACATAAAGAATAAATGAAATGTAAACAAAGAACATCTGCATTTTTGAGTAAAGCTTTTGTTGTGAACTGTCAATTGTACTGATTACAATAGAGATAATACCTAAGCAGGTAATTGCCGCAAGTGGCCTAACCTCTCTCAATCGTACTCTCGATTGTAGAGGAGGCCCGTACCCTGCAGTGGGACGTACATAATATATGGGCTAATATGGATGTGGTAATTGATTTTAATTTTTCTGTTCGTATGGTCGTCATCATGGTGGACTACGGTTTAACTCCTTTCCATTGAACTCTCGTTCTTACAGACTTATACGACCTCGACTATTATTTTTATCTTAGACATATCTGTGTCTATTATTCTCAAACATTATCAGTCTTATCAGTTACAACTAGTGCGGCTAAGTTGTGTTGGAAAGTTCCCACTTTTTCTGTGGTACAAATGTTTCTACAATTCCTTGTACTACAAGGGGAGGAAAAGGGAGGGGCTCTTTGTAGTAGTTCACGTATAGGTAATATGTCAATAATTCTTACAATGTCAATAACATTTAACAATAGGACATCATTCCATTGTCTGCGACGCTTTTATGCGAGGTTATCTAGGTGTGTGGACAGATGTTTCTAGAGTTTTCGGACTACTTTACATAAACCAGAATAAGTAAATAACAAACAAGTCACGAGTTGCTCAAATGTTTTTTTTGGAATTTCCCTAATGTTGTAACGTGACGTGGGGTTATAAAAAAACATATTTCTATGTACTTCCCTTTGAATTCAAGATACGGTATATTTGGTGGGGAAATTAAATTTTTGGTGTTACCTATATTGACACCTTGGGGTTTAAAAGACGTATAATACTTTTCTGTTTTCTTATACGTACTTATAAACCAATTACATTGTAAATGTAGGTAGTACTTACTATATGTACGTACAATATAAAGCGCATACGCCCTTTGCCCTACATAATAATCATTAATAGTTTAAAACCATAACTTTTCCATGTGCCAATTAAGCATAATAATATATCTGTTAAAATATAAATATTTCAAATACCTATATAAATATTTATCGGGAATCGAAACAGCAACCTTCGACAGAAAAAGCCAACTTGATAGAATTTCAAAACAGCAATGCAGACTTAATAACCCAGACGTTTTTGTTTGTAAGTACATAGACTCCATTAGCATTGTTATCACCATTGTTGATACCAGGTAAATATTATGTTTAATATGAATCATTCATTTTTCTCAGAATGAAACAGTTTTATTAACGATCACCTAATGGTCTTTTGTTTGTGCAGTAATACGTAAATGATAAAATTCACACGTTTCCAAAAATAACACAAGTTCATCGTTTTAAAATATCGAAAACATTGGCAAGAGTGTGATATAAAATCCTTTCGATCTTATTGCGTAATTTAAATACGTTTTTTTCCACACAATGTAATTTTCCAAACATGTTATGAAAGAAGCGTAACAATAGTACCTACATTATAGTATAGAGAATTATTTAATTTAAGCAGCACTAAAATACCTCGCTAATAAATTAAACAATTTATAGGCAAGGTGTAAACCCACTAATGTTTAACCTGTGACGTTAAGAATTTTAATGAGACAAAGCGAACGTTGACGAAACTCGTTCCAAATTCAAAATATTTTATGAAATAAAAACTCACCAAAGAGATCCCAAAAGTGGCCATAACTTCGTATGATAGAAACATTTTGTTATAATCACAAAATAAACACGCTAAAATATGTAAACAAATAAAAAATGCACACGTGCTCGTCCGTTGCACTAATCGTCGACAATGAGAGTTGAGACGGGGAATTAAATGTCACTCAATGGCATTTCACAATCTAGGCGCAGTGACACACTGTGTCTGTGTTAACAATTGAATGCGAGGTGATTTTGGAACTCAGTGCGTAGTTGGAACACGCTGTAACGGTTGTCAGAACGGAGCGGCAACGTCGCGCCTACGTCATTCAAACTGGTTTCGAAGGCGCACGCGCTGACAGCGTTTTGTATTTTTTATCTGTGGCAACAGGATTGCCAGGTGATACATTTTTAATTATTACCTGTTTCATTCTGGATATTTTATTCAATCAAAAATTAAGGAATGCTATTAAAAATGTTGGATTTTATTTTGGCATTTTCACAATTAATTTTGTAATCTAGATTTACCTTTTCATAAGGCAGTCCGTCAACGGATTTGCTACTGACATTCCGAAGAAACTATGTAATACATTTTAAACTGAGGCAGTATGTGTATGTTCAGATAACATATTTGTAAACATGTTTATATGATAGAGAATGATGAATGTCAAGTTAATATTCTATTTTAGGAAATGAAATCCGGTGCCGTCTACATACTCAGAGATTAACATTATCTATACTAATATAATAAAGAGGAAAGATCTGGATTGTTAATTGTTTGCATTAAATAGGCTACGAGCAGTCGGGCAGGACAGCTTGTACTTTATTACATAACAATGTATGGTTCTCCTTGTACATCGTTGAACATAGGTATCCCTAAAAGAAGCCTTGACACGAGTTGTCGTTCCTATAAAGGCGCCAATGGTTTTCCATTCATTGTATATTTACATAATAATGAATGACGCATACTATAACGTCTGAGAGCTTAGCCACTATATTTCATGCATCAGCTTGGATTGGTCTATTGTAGGATATAGAACAAACAAGTATGGTATTGCCCATATACAAACGCAGGGCAAGTGATACGGTGAGTGTAGTAGTACAGCTCTGGGCACTGTTGTCCAGAATTTTGATATTTATGTCATACTAGCTTTTGCCCGCGACTTCGTTCGCGTGGACTTCAGGTTCGTCCCGTCTTCTATTTCCTGACTCATCCCACGGGAACACTACATTTTTCGGGATAAAAAGTAGCCTATGTGTTAATCCAGGGTGTCAGCTATCACTATACCAAATTTCATCAAAATCTGTTGAGCCGTTTTTTCATGAAAGAGTAACAAACATACATACAAACTTTCACCTTTATAATATTAGTAGGATAAAATTATGCATTTGAATAGGTGAAAAGTGCGTGGTGCCCTGTAAACGGAACAGACGCGGCTGCCAACATACTCACGGTGATTGCGGGTTTGAGTACCAGGGCACATCTCTGACTTTTCGGAGTCTTGTGTGCGTTGATAGTCAATCACCACGCACTATAACAGTGATAGAAATCATCGTGAGGAAACCTGCGTACTATAGCTATTTTAAAGAATTGCTATGGTATGTAAGTCCACCAAACAGCACTAGGCCAGCGTGACGGACTATATGGCCTATCCACGCTCTTACCATCAGGTGAATGACATGCACGTCTCGCCATTGATATTAATAACAAAAACACGGGTGATGCCGGCGGGGCCGCCTTAGTTATAGATCACAGATCATAGGTCACAGATCCAAAGGGCTTTTTGGGCTGCAGCCCAGGGCCCCGTGGATACAAATGGCCCCAGGCCTAACTTTTTTAATATATTCATTTTAACCACATTGCAAAATAGCGCTAAATCATTAAGATTAATTAATGTGTAAATTTTATTAAAATGAATAACTCGTTTTATTATCCTATTTTTAACCTCTGAAAAAGAGTTTTTGACGAAATAACAATTAGTTGAATAAATAGTGGGCCTCTGAGTCGTATTAGCCCAGGGCCTCAAAATTTCACGGTGCGCTCCTGGTTAATGGTATATTTATATAGGCTATCATAGTCACGTATCGCAATGTAGGCGAGCGGATGGCCGTCCCATACAAGGAGTTGCAGCATGTCACATTAGTTTATACAAATCATTTGCATTGAATGTCGGTTTGCGTACTGCTACTTATTTTATTACTTCCTCTTCATTCGTATTTGACCTAAAATAATTGTGAGTGCCATTTCTTTTGTTTGAAGACGCTGATATTTTGTATTAGGTTTGAACTCGGAGTTTCTGCAGTTGTAGGAAACACACGTTATCAGTCCCAGAGAAACAAATTCCTCTCCCGATTTGACGAACTGGCGACACATCCATGATACAACTTGTGGGTGTTCATGGGTGTCAGGGAACTTCATTACGATTCATGTATGTATCATGTATCAGCCCATATACGTCCCACTGCAGGGCACGGGCCTACTCTACAATCGAAAGTACGATTGAGAGTGGTTAGGCCATATAGTCCACCACGCTGGCCTAGTGCGGGTTGGTGGACTTACATACCATAGAAATTCTTATGAACCGCTATGGTGTGCAGGTTTCCTCACGATGTTTTCCTTCACCGTTTTAGTGCGTGGTGATTAACTATCAATACACACATGACTCCGAAAAGTCAGAGGTGTGCCCTGGGATTTGAACCCGCGACCACCGTGAACATGTTGGCAGCCGCGTCTGGTCCGTTTACCAACAGGCCACCATTACGATTAGGTGAACTTTATTTATTGCTATGAATGGCGAGACTAGCATGCCATTCGCCTGATGGAAAACAATCCGACTACTCATGAACAATAGCAAAACCAAACAGCACCTGAATTTTGAATTACAAAGCAATGTTTGGCATTCCACTTCGCTCGCCATCTTGAGACATAAGATGTTAAGTCTCAATATGTGCAGTAGTTACTCTAGCTATTATGTCAGTAACACGACAGTGCATTTATACTGCTGTTTGACGGGAGGAATAGACATTGCGGTGGTACCTACCGAGGCGGCTTCTCACATATGAGAGACCTACTACCAGTAAAACCGCCAGTTTGCTCGTTTGTCTGACCTATGCATAAAAAATAAAGAAATTAAGCATTATTTTGGGATATAATTACAAATCGATCTTTAAGCATAACGAGAGCAAAATAAAAACAAAAACTTTAATACATTCTCCACATTAAATACAAAAATAAAAAAGACAAAAGATATCATAGAGTTATTAAACATTAGAAGAGGCACTGTATCTGCTTCTATAGAATAATCTGGAGAGGCGAGCGGTGATGGCGATCCCCTGCCAGGTCTCTTCGACCATGTGGTCCAGGAAAGTGGGGGGGACCCTGAAGTCGTAGCCATAGCCTGGCAGCTCCAGGGTGTACGAGAACGGGACTCCGACGAGCTGGAATAAAATTGACTTTATTACCATCTCGCACCTTTAGAATTAAAGATAACTAGGTAAACAATTTTATTTTTTGGGAAATGTTGAATAAAGATTTGTATCAAGAAATTTTGTATGTATGGAAGATACATCGACAAGGCCGAAGTATACATCTTTCTGTTCTTCACACGTCAATAGGTCCTTCTTTAAGGGTCGATGGAGATAATCATTTTGAGCCAATATATGATTAAAAGCAAAAATCTATTTTCTAAAGGTGCGATATGAGTTTGTGATTACTTTGCAGATGTGATTGGCTAGGCTGGGATTGGAAAATGTTGTCTTTAGCGATTGGACTAGTAGTTTCTATACTAGTTGTAAGACCGTCTTGTCCTTCCCTTTCTTGTTAAATGTTACAAAACAGAACTTGGGAATAGATCTGTTTTTTGGGATATAAAAACACTTAAAAATACATAAAGGGAAAAACACTAAATTGTCGAAGAAACAAAACTATCCTTTACATAAAATATTATTAAACGTTCAACTGCTTCATTAATACCGGGTATCTCAAGACTGCTACCGAAAACGAAGCCGGGTGGTAGTTTTAGTGATTACAAACACAATGCGACTAAAAATTTTTCTAAGAAACGCGACAATTTCTTTTATCATTTTTTAAATATCGTCATTCTTGGGTGGTAAATCCATAGTTTTTGCTAAAATAATAATTTAAACTCTTTTTTACCTTGAATCTTTATACATAAAAGGGTATACACTATTATTTTAGGAAAAAATGTATTTAGCACCTAAATACGACCATATAACAAAATTGACGCGTTTTTTTTCCAAAATTTTCTATTGCATTATGTCTGAAGTCGATTAAACTACCATCCTTCTTCGTTTTCGGTAGCAGTCTTGATATACCCTGTATGAGAGTATTATTAATATAAATATAAATACATACACAGAGCATAAAAAAATAACATTTTTTTTTATTATAAAGTATCTATGTCTTAAAACGATATTAATGTTATCTGCGTGTCTCCCGCTGGATAAACACGATAAATGAATGCTAATTATCAGCTGTTATCGCCTCTCTAATCAGCTGATAAATAACTCATTATAGTCCTTATTACATTGATAAAACACGTATAATGGTTTGAGTCGGAATTTTACCAGTACTACGAGTACTGGTAATGAGATAAATCGCACAGAAAGATTGTTATTTTGCTATACATATTATTGTGCTGTACACTATTGTATTTTTGCTTAGATTTGAGATGCTTTTATTCTGAATTTTAATATCGTAAATTATAGGTTAATTGTAATTGTTTTTAAATCGTTGATGTTTTGTTATTTAATTTATGGTTGTAGGTCCTATACACACTCAACAGTAATTCTAACGCCCATATTAAATTAATGTGTCGCGGCTAAAAAGTTATGAGGGATATTTCGGTCTTCCTAACAATTATTTAATCATCACTCTAGCTTTATGGCTATATGTTATTTATTGCAATGAAAGTTAGTGATACGACCCCGATCATGTACAGTTGCAAAAACAAAAAAACCTTGAATTACAAAGCAATGTTTGGCATTCCACTGCGCTTGCCATCCTGAGACATAAGATGTTAAGTTGAAGTCTCAATATATCTCGTAGTTGTTCTGGCTAAACTATCAAAAAGTGCATTTGCACTGCTGTTTATTGCTGCTATGGCGTATTTATTTGGCGTCTGGAGAATTTGATAAAGATTTTTATACCGGCACGACAAAGTAATTCCAATACTCTATACATATAAATAAAATTGAAGTGTCTGTTTGTAAAGTGAAAATAAAAAAAATGTCCTATTACATATCGTTATATACACGATACCTATAACGAAAATGACCTTAGAATTTTTTTTGTCTGTCTGTCTGTGTCTTTGTTCTGGCTAATCTCTGAAATGGCTGGACCGATTTTGACGGGACTTTTAAAAAAAATATTTTATTTTAGAAAAATAATGTTTGTGTTAAATTTCACGCGGACGAAGTCGCGGGTACAGCTAGTATGATATAAAAAATGACTGCCTCGGTGGCCCAGTTTTACCACGGTACTATTACAAAGCTAAGGTATCGTATTGGAATTGGATTTTGATATTTAGTATCAGCCCGGAGTCAGTTATTATGTCCGATATGACGATAGACTCGTCACCTTTCATTGTAGGGTGGAACACATAAGGCGAATCGTGAATGTCCTGTAAGCATCCCTGCTTACCCCTTCTGGAAAAAAGGCCTGAGACCTGAACATACATAACTATGTTTGTTCGATTTAAAAATATAGACTTTTGTACGAAATAGAGGCTTTTGTCTTCATTCAACTTTATGTAGAAATAAGATATTTATCTACAATTATAACAGGCAAAAGTTGCTCGTTGAATTATTTTAATTAATATCAATTATCTAACGTGGACTATTCTATGTGTTTTCATTATTTGCTGAAAATCTGCCAACTAAAAGGTAATTAATTAATTACTCTAGTTGCCTTACTAAAAATAAATTTAATTTAGTCAATTTTGCTGAATAAGATAGCCTCAACATGATAAGAAAGTTCCTAATTTTCTCTACATTATTACTATTCAAAATTACCTTCTACCTTCTTAATTAATATTAAATTAGGGACCAAAAACCGTTTCGTACAAATTATGTAAATGACAGCTATCGTCACACCGTTCAAGAAACTTTATAATTATTTTAGTAATTCTAACACTATTTCAACTTAATTAAATTTATCTTATCCCATTACATCACTGGTCTTTCAGCTGTTTTAATATCTTCGTCTATGTTTTTATACGTTTAAACCATATTTTATCACTTTTCATTATTTTTAACAGTCTCATTGCCGACTAAAAACAGCGGGCTACTCTATGATTCAAAACGAAGTTCGAATCTTCAAACGTTGTATGTAAAACTTAACGAATATGTCTGAGTACTCCACAAAATGTTCGAATCGTCTATCGTATGACATAACCATAGACTTACTTCGTAGTGAAGTTTCATAGAGATAATATTGATTTTTAAAAGTGGAAAATTTAAAACTTACTTCGGATATTGAACGTTCGAACATTCGTACATGCTTTGCATCACAGAGTAACCCCCCAGAAAAGCTATACAAATGGTAATCTATCATCCAAATCATGTAAAAGTCTTACCTGGGCATAGTCTTGAGCACTTCCAGAAGTACCATACAGCACCATGGCGCTATTTCCTACCAAATAGAACCCAGCTTGAGGGAGTTTCATGCTATCCATGACAGCTCCAAAAGCTGCTCCTACGTGATGCAACTGGGCTACGTTGGGGGGCAAGGTATGATCACCATATCCGAACAGGACATAGTTTCCATGACTATGTATGTTGTTGTATAACTGGATTCTGTTGATGTATTGTAGAAGAATATCACGGACGTATCTGGTCTCTGGTTCGGAGAAGGCGTAGGGGCCAGGGAATGTCTGAGAGCAGGGGTTGGTGGAGACACCAGTGGTGTTGAAGGCGACGTCGAAGTTTCTGTTGCCGTCCACTCCGAAACACGTCTCGCTAATTGTGAGGTTTACGGAGCGAGTCCTACGCCAAAGACGCTCCTGCAAGGAGGTTATATCATAATAATATACAAGTAGACAAAGAGAAGATAGTAAAAGCAATACAAAAAATAAAAAACAATTAAGGCATCAACTATCTATGGTATTTAAAGACGTTATTTTGTCTGTCTATTTGTGTGCATATACTCGTAACTGTTAAATTACTGATTTTAATGTCTTGTTTCAAATTTGGAAATAATTTACCTGAGCAGCAACATATTTATCTGGGAAATTACCAACGAAAAAACGAATAATGCGGTGCTTGGAGTAATATAAGTAGACTGGACCGTACTGTATCAGGACATATACATCTCACTGTAGGGCACGGGCCTCCTCTACTATCGAGAATACGTTTGGGATTGGTCAAGCTATATAATCCATAGACCATATAAGTGGACGCAAAGAAAATATAACGTAAGCAATCTAAAAAAGGACTATATAAAAAAAAAAATATAAGCAGTGACTACTCACGTCAGTATGCGAGAATTCGTATCCATCAGGGTTGACGAGAGGCAGTATGATCCAATCGATGTCTTCAAGCAGGTCGCGGTCTGCAGTCCTCAGGTCTTCCACCAGCCTGTGTATGGAGTAGAGGGTGACCGGCGTGGTGACCCACTCGCGAGCGTGTATCATGGCGTCCATGAAGTAGATGGGCTTGCTCGGGTCGGTGAAGTTTGTTGTTGAGATCTGGGAGACGGAGAATTGTTTTCTTTTTTTTAATTTAAAATCAAAAGTAAAATACAAATCCTACGAAACCGTATTTCGGTTCGAACATAGATTATATTTAGTATCATTTCCGAATCCAGCTTGCAGCGAACCTGGCTCAACAGTTAGGATGCATTCGAGTCATATGTCCTGCCCAATTCAATTTACTGTAGCCGCTTTGCGCGCTACCAGAGGCGGCTCGTAAATTTTTTTGATGGGGATTCACAAAAACATAATTGAAAACTTGAGCTTACTATTTATTTTATTTGTATACAAAATCCATTCGCCGGTCTTTTTGGCGTGCGAAGATATCTATTACTTTCTTGTGAAAATCAGAAATGGAATTAATTAAGCGTTTTTCTATGCTTATCATACACTAGCAGCCCGGGTACAAATAGATTTCTGTATAATAATATGTACGTATTATTATTATACATATAAACCTTCCTATATAGGCACGCTGCCGTCGACCCGGCCGGCCAGTCCCGCCGCAAGCGCTACGTCCCGCAATTTTAAATCTGTAATATCTTCGAAAATATTCATTTAAATCTTGTGCTGTAAAGGACCATATAGATCTATATTAAATCAACAAGGTATTTAAGCTATTTAATCGGATAAGGATTAATACTGTATTGGTTAAAATCGCTTCGAAAATTAGCCATTATTTGTCGTAAAAAGTAAATGATAAAAAAATGATATTGTGGTATATCCATAAGAGATAGACATATACCATCGCAGAGTTTTCTGTAGACCTTTTCAGTGTATACAAATATGTAGTACATTATTTTGATAAATCTTGTAGGGTTCAGCCTGCGTTTGCAATGTAAGCGGAAAAAAATTGATAATTAACGACATCACATTAGAAACCTCAAAAATAACGATATTTCTCCACTATTTAATGGATGTTATACATGTAAACCTTCCTATTAAATCACTCTTATCTATTTAAAAAAATGTAGTGATATTGCATTGAGACGGTCTTGCGCCGTACGAGTAGTATTTTGCGTACCTGAGTGACGCGTGAGCGGCGCTCCGGATTACGCTTATTTCTCATACGATATCTTTTGTTTCACGCGTCAGCCCGAATCGATGCTCTCTTTCGCACGCATTGAATACAGTACTAAGAGTCGTACTAAACTTCGTTTCATAGGAGCGCAATCGCTGGCGCTCCACTCGTTACAAATTAACGTTACATGTACCTATATAGGCATTTTATTTTTATAGGCAAAGTAAAATATAAAGAATGTAATGTAAGGATCTTATGTATTATAAATATATATAAATTATTAAATTAGCTAAGTATGTAATTTTCGTGGGAGTGCACTGCACCAGCGCTCTTTCGGATGAGCCGCCTCTGCGCGCTACATCTACAATCATCCGCATTTTTGTGTACTAATCAGATGATTGATATATGTATATTATTATTCTTTATATTTTTATACATAATATAAAATTTAAATAAATATAAAAATAGGCATCCAATAATGGCGACTGGCGAGGTTCGAGACCAAAGCCCCTAAAGGAAGGGGCTGTCCCTTCCTGACAATACGTGCCGTGTCAAGCGATTCTGTGTTTTGTATTTGATTCTTGCCCAAACAGCTAATTGTAATTGAGCCTCTGTAGATGATGGTCGAGGCTCGTTAGTATCAGTACGCGAGCAGAAACGACAATCAGGACAATAATTGTTGTTTACATCCCTTATACCGGTAACCTGGTGTGCCAAATCGAAATATTTATACATTTTTGTCTTTTTCAGTTTTGACAAGGCGTCATGGTTATTAGATTATAAATAATTAACGTCAGTCAACACAAACTGTTTCCAATTAAAATAATTGGACTGAAGAACGTTCGCAATTTGTGACATTTTGCCAAAGAAGCTTTTTATGTAAGAATTTATAATTCGTGTTGAAGTGAATCCCAAATGGTCAGTATAATTTGGACGAGTGTCGACACAGCTCCAGTGGCGCAATTGGTTAGCGCACGGTACTTATAGCGCAGTACGTGAGCGATGCCGGGGTTGTGAGTTCGAGCCTCACCTGGAGCACGATTTTTTATATTATTTGTAATGGGTACAGGTCAGTATAATTTGGACGAGTCTCGCCACAGCTCCACTGGCGCAAATGGTTAGCGCACGGTACTTATAGCGCAGTACGTGAGCGATGCCGGGGTTGTGAGTTCAAGCCTCACCTGGAGCACGATTTTTTGTATTATTTGTAGTGGGCACAGGTCAGTATAATTTGGACGAGTGTGGACACAGCTCCAGTGGCGCAATTGGTTAGCGCACGGTACTTATAGCGCAGTACGTGAGCGATGCCGGGGTTGTGAGTTCGAGCCTCACCTGGAGCATGATTTTTTGTATTATTTGTAGTGGGCACAGGTCAGTATAATTTGGACGAATCTCGCCACAGCTCCAGTGGCGCAAATGGTTAGCGCACGGTACTTATAGCGCAGTACGTGAGCGATGCCGGGGTTGTGAGTTCGAGCCTCACCTGGAGCATGATTTTTTGTATTATTTGTAGTGGGCACAGGTCAGTATAATTTGGACGAGTCTCGCCACAGCTCCAGTGGCGCAAATGGTTAGCGCACGGTACTTATAGCGCAGTACGTGAGCGATGCCGGGGTTGTGAGTTCGAGCCTCACCTGGAGCAGGATTTTTTATACATTTTTGTGGTGGGCCCGGGTTAATATTCAACTATAGCATTTTATTAAATCTTATTTTAGAACTCTTAATTTATTTCATTTACTAAGACAGGCATGACACAGGTCTGCTATATCAAACGCTATATATCGATGACAATATTTCACCGTCATCATTTTCAATATTGGGTCAAGGATTTGCTCTCTTCCTTTTATCTTAGGCATTGGCCTATCAGAGGATTGCCTCTGAAAGTACCAAAAGCACTAATACAGTAACTTTACAATAAGGTGGATACTCTAACCCTGAGATACTTGATGTCGCGTCCTTCGAAGCTTTGTCCAACGTTGACCAGAGTCACCAGGTTGGGGTACGCCGCAGCTATCCTCTCCATGTAGCTATTGACCTGTTCATAAATATAGTATTAATGGCGTACTGCATTTTCGAAATAAAAACTATGTCAAAGTAGAGTAACGAAGGGATGTGCACATTTGGAGAGCTGATAGAATGGATTTTTCACCTATGATTTGGAGTGTTTTTATTGCCTATGATCAGGCTGATGGTAAGCCGCCATCATTTAAGGGCTTTGGCAAAGCTAGGGTAATATAGGATATGGTGCATACCGTGGGATTTAGTGTTCCTATGAAATGTCAGGAATCAGTCTTTAAATCACACTTCTTTGGTTTTTTGGTTGGCTGTGTTATCGCTTTATTTTCAGGATTATGACTGGCTGTTCTACATGGTACTGTTAAAGGAAACTTTTGAAAATACTTAAATAAATTCTGGGTTTAATTATACTTACTTCAGCATATCTAGGATAGTCCTGGAAGACCATTCTGTTAGTTCTGGTGCTCCTGTATGCTGCCATCTCATCGTCGTGGTCTTCTAGAGCTCTGATAAGTTAAATTGATTACTTTTGGGATATGTTATCATTTTTTATATGTTTCAGATGTCTATGGTGGCGTTTTGGTGTGGTCTGCATTCAACTGTCGTCAATTTCAATCATGTTGCGAATAATTATATTTTTTGATCAAATACATTTATTTTGAGTTTGTTTTGGAAAATATGATAATTTGTTTATACAGTTTTGATCCTCCGACCGTACCAAATGATTGTCACTCAACAGGTATTTGCATTCGTACTTTTATTTATTTGTTTCGTCTGGATGTTGTGAGACGACAAAATCTCGTTATTTTGGTCACAACTTACACATGATACAATTCTACGTACATATTATGTGATTGTTGGGTATTTTTGTGTTATTTAATATTGTATACCAGATGTTTTACATTACAGTAAAATGCAAATTACATGTGCGATTGTTCGTAAAATAAAAAACAGCAAAATATGTTTCACGCCAGATTAATTGTGATTAAAACAATACAAAATTGGTTCAATCTAGTAAAAGTTGGATACATATAAAGTAATGATTTAGCAATTATACAGCTCTTCTGTATGGGTATTTATGCGATTTTATTACATTATCAAATATCAATAATGATAATATAGTGATTTACAATAGACTTACTTATTTGATAACTAAATTAATGTCTGTGGTTACTATAAAATTCATAATACATTAAGATATTTTTTTTCATTTCTAATTCACAACAAATGAGCAAATAGATCGTCTCAACGTCGCGTCGCAACGTTTGGATCATGTTGATGCATGTTGGATCATGTGTTGCCAGCCCATCAAATCGGTAGGAGAAAGTATTTTATAGTAATAGTAGTACCGAAACGCGACAGTGAAGCTGTCGTTTCACGTCGATTTCCTGTGAGACAGTGGTACCGCCCCAGCTGAGCCTGTCCGTTCATGATGTCATGATTGTTATCAACGTGGCTCTAAAACTCCTAAATATTTGGTGTCACGGCTCTTCAATGCAATCAGAAACTCAGCTCAAGAAGGAAAGGCTAGTTTTTTATTTACTATAAATGTGTTTTTCCTGTTTCCTGATTGTATTGAAGGTTATATTGCAACTGATAGAACCTTAACAATACTGTATACGAAGCCATGCAGGTGAACAATAGTTGGGATCGATGATATACGAAGGAAACTGGTCAGAGGAGGTCATGACCCTCAGAATTGAGGAGAACAATGCTTGGAATGGAAGTAGAATGCTTGGCAAAGAGGAGGAGGATAGACTCTTATGGTTCGACGTTGCTCAATATGAGCAAGTTGTTTTTAATGTTTGCATAACATAATGTCTATATATTGATTCTGATGGTACGTCCAGTTCAATCCAAATAAGACATCCAACATACAGATATCGTTTTTTTGAAAAAAGAAAGAAATATAGATTTATTTATAACAAATAATATTTTCACATCATATTATTTTTTAAATTTGCAATTAATGGTGAGATAAGCATGCCATTAGCCCGATGGTCAGTTATTAGATATACAACCGATCATGGATAGAAAAAAAAAAGGTGACAAGAAGATGATGAAAGTATGCCCCTCCAAAGGTCGGTGTGGAAATCATCGAGGAAGCCTTTGCTAAGAAGTGAACTTCTTGAAGCTAAAGGAAATGCCAATAAATCTATACTCACTTGGCAACATCGGCAATATGAAGGTAGTGTACCACACCATTCTGGTCCAAAGCGTCGAAGAAGTCTGCTGTTTGCTCTGGCGAGACCATTACCAAGGCGTCTCGTTTGCCAGGCATGCCATGCTGCCAGATGTCTAAGTCCAGGTCGTTCTCTAGCTTTTCCAGAAGTTCCAGGTCAAATTCATCTTTCAGCTGAATGCCGTGCACTGAATACCTATGGAGATATGTGTTAGCAATTCATTTTATGTATGATGGTGTTGGAGAAAATGGAATTGTGACAAAATTGCATGGTGAGGTTATTGAGGCTCTCATCATCATCATCATATCAGCCACAGGAAGTCCACTGCTGAACATAGGCCTCCCCCAATGATCTCCACAATGACCTGTTGGAAGCGGCCTGCATCCAGCGACTTCCTGCGACCTTAGTCAGATCGTCCGTCCACCTTGTAGGCGGGCGTCCGACACTTCGCTTGCCTGTACGTGGCCTCCACTCGAGAACCTTTCGGCCCCAACGGCCATCGGTTCTACGAGCTATGTGCCCGGCCCACTGCCACTTCAACTTGCCAATCCTATGGGCTATGTCGGTAACCTTGGTTCTCCTACGGATCTCCTCATTTCTGATTCGATCTCGTAGGGAAACACCGAGCATAGCCCGCTCCATGGCTCGTTGGTGACTTTGAGCCTTTTAATGAGGCCCACAGTGAGAGGCCACGTCTCGGTGCCGGCTCTAATTATAATTGAGGCTCTAATTATAATAAATTATGAATGTTTTATCTACGACAATATTTAGTGATTGAATAATTGATGAACGTTGTAAATAAACGTCGTAATTTTTTTATACTTTTCTCATACTTATCTGATGATAGTTTTGAAATTAAAGTTTTTTTTATTATACGTGGTAAGGAGACTATACTGAACTCGAAGGTAGGTGCCATGATACATTGATAGACTATAAATTGGCAAGAGATTATTATGTCTATTTTATGCCGGCTTGCTTGAAACAGTCAATATACTTGTTGATGCTAGAAATGACGCATTTTCTTAAGCCCATTTTCAAATCTTCAAAACCTACCTAGTTTACATTACTCATTCCCAAACCCGGTCTGCTGCTGTATGCATCCAGTTGCTACCTATGAGAGAGGTATATGTCCAGCAGTGGGTTGAGCTAATGATGATGATAATTCCTAAACCATCTCAGACTCTTCAGTCATTACCACGGACAATGAATCTTTCGTTATAAAAATAATAAATATTAAATAGACCATCTGGACATGAACTGCAGACTTACCTTCTATAGATGTCATGTTTGCCTGCAGTCACAGCACACACAAGCGCGCAGAAGACCAATAATATCTTCTGCAACATGTTTCAATAATATTCTATTCACTACTGAAGTGCACTTTGCTATGGCACGCGTTGCTTAATCTCACAAGCCAAATCCTTGTTATAAATTATAATAATACTGATAAAGATGTAGATTAGATTTGGAAACAAATTGATATTGGTTATCTATATAGGATAGTGATATGTTTATGGCTGCGGCTGAGGAGTTTTTGATTATAGAAATCCAAAATGTATTATCTATAGATTGTCTACAATCTTTTGGCGTCTGAATGCGTTGTTCTCGAAATAATAGGACCAGTTTTTCTCTCTTCACATTTTATTATATTGGATATATTAATATTATTAGATTACAAGTATGAATGCTTATTCATTATATTTCAAAATATATCTCAAACAATGAATTGAATATATATTTAAAAAATATATATTTGTAGTCCTAAATGTCGCCACACGTCTCTTAGATGAAGTAGACAATGTTAATTGGATATCGATAATATAATCATTTCAATCATACATGAATATCAATATTCAAAGGCAGAATTAGATATTGATATGATTCGTATGGGTAAATTTTGTGCTTTAGAAGTATTCGTGCCTTTTGCATAATTTGTGGATTGAAATTGAATATTGCAAATTGGATATTTCAACATTGGGCTCACTGGTGAGGTAAAATCAGCTGCTAAATAAATAGGTAGACAGGTATTAATATATCAAGATATAATAATCATTATTTATGAATCAATAAGACGTCAGCTAAACAATAATGTAATTCTATAGGCTATGTAAAATTAAAATTACATATCCGTGCAGGGATCCGTTACTTAGGGCCGGTTTCACCAGTTCCCTGATTGCTATCTGGCACTCATCTGTTAGATAAAACACAAAAAGTTGAAAATGTTCTATATTTTGTATTTTATCTGACATATTAGTGCCAGATGGCTATCAGGGATTTTATCAGGAACTAGTAAAACTGGCCCTTAATCTAATAAACTCGTTTATAAATTGACAAATTGGTGCGCAATTACCCTACTAAATGAAGAAGTTTGTTTCTGTGCCTTAATGCCTTTGATCTGTAACATAATTTTATTTACACCCAGATAGTGGTACCTTCAGCAAAACCTTCTAACTTGATTCAACTCTTCAAATTAAACTCGATTGGGCAAAAAATCGAAGTATGTGGTTGCTAGTACGTCGGATATATTGTATAAAAAACATTCATATCAATAAAATTAAAACATAATTAATTAAAAACAGCAATCAACAAATACTGGAGGTACTAAAATAATAAAAAAACAAGCTTTGGACTGATCATAGAGGTATTTTTAAATCCCTAAGCAAGTTTGCATTCGAGATAGTGTTTAATTTTATTTGGCATCTGTTTTTGAACATACTACTACAAAGGTGGTCATCAATTATGTTACTCGTACATGCTTCAATCATACTCAAGGTGCTCATCAATTATGTTACATACTTCAATCCTTCCCGCAAACCTTCATTCCGTAGGCTAATCAACTAATCCATCTTAAGATCTGTTGTTGTAGCGGCTAGTATAGTAGACGCTGGAGAGCCGCGCGGTGACGACGATGCCTTGCCACGTCTCCTCATTTATATGATCTTGGTACTGCACGGGTACGGTGAAGTCATGGCCGTAACTTGGCAGCTCCAGGGTGTAGGGAAAGGGAATGCCAAGGCCCTGGAATCATCAGAAAACAAATTGATATTAAAATTTAAACTGATAATTTTTATTATTGCTATTTTTTATTATGACGAGCCACATTGGAAGTTCTAACATTATAGCTTAGCATAAAAATTCCAACAAAATTACCTACTTGTCTAAATAAGAATTGAAAATATCTTGTAGATTGCCAATAGTTTGTAGGAAATACTAATGTAATAAAGTTAGTGCGCTGCTATTTTCCGGTTTGAAGGACACTGTGGCCAAGTAACTAGTGGACATATTGACACTTAGCACCTTACGTTCAGGATAGCGAGCGCAGTGGTATACCAAGCATTGCTTTGTAATTCTTGGTGCTGCTTGGTTTTGCTACTGTTCATGAGCGATTGAATCGCTTACCATCAGGTGAATCAAGTTCGTCTCACCATTCATCGGAATAAAACAAAATGCTAACAAATATAAATGGACTAGTACCGTTGCATAATCCTGTCCACATCCAGAAGTAGCGTACATCAACAAGGCGCTGTTTCCCGCCAGGTAGAAGGTAGCCTCTGGGAGCTTCATAGTATCCATCTTGGCTCCCCACGCTGCAGCCACGTGGTGTAGTTGAGCAACATTCCTCGGCAGCATATAGTTCCCGAAGCCAAATGTGATGTAGTTTCCATAACTGTGGATATCGTTGTACAACTGAATCCTGTCAAGATATTGCAGGAAGATGTCCCGGATGTACCCGGTTTCTGGTTCAGAGAACGCCTCTGGTCCAGGGAAGATTTCAGCGCAAGGATTGGAAGAAACCCCAATGGTGTTGAAGGAAGCGTTGAAGTTCCTGTTGATATCTGCTCCGAAGCAGGTTGTGTTTAGGACGGCGTGCTGGGAGCGAGTTTTGCGCCAGAGACGTTCCTGGAATTGAAAAAAAGAAAACATTGTAAGTGCTGGTATGAATAGAAGGGCGTATAAGTATTAGTATCTGCCATGATCTGAGATTTATTTCTGGTTATTGAATGTAAGATAAATTTAGTCAGTTTATTAAATCACAAATAATATAAGCAGAATATGAAATGGAAACAACAAATAAATAATTTCATTTTCTAAAATAAAGTTTCTTTCAGCTATTGAAATTATTAATTGTATAAATAATTTCCATACTCTTTTTAAAGTATTTAAATGCAATATTTTGATTTTTTTAATTCAATACAATGGGTCGTATTTATTTCTTTATTTATTTTTAAAGAACATTACAACTGTACTATCTTCATGATACTCTGTATTTAGAGACATCATCTAACTATCTGATTAATTATGAGTACTGTATTTGCTTATACATTATATATCTTTGATTATTTTCAACCTTTTATTTAACTCCCAAACTCACATCTGTGCTCACAACAACACAACTAACTGAACTAGTATTCGATGAAAACAATAAATCTTTTCACTCACATTGGTATGAGAGTATTCGTATCCATCAGGGTTCACTAGCGGCAGGATGATCCAATCCACATTCTCGAGAACATCCCTCTCTTCAGTCCTCAGGTCCTCCACCAGCCTGTGTATGGAGTAGAGGGTGACCGGCGTAGTGACCCACTCGCGAGCGTGCATCATGGCGTCCATGACATAGACCGGCTTGCTAGGGTCTGTGAAGTTGGTCGTGGAGATCTGAAAGGTATTTGGGCTTATAATAAATGTATTAGGTTTAATAATTTCAATCTTTGTTCATATAAGAGCAACTGGCAGGAGCTGTGAACAAGGGCCTATACTTGCTTTGCAGATCAGGCTATTTATTTTGCTGATCTGCTGCGAACGGAATAGTCCTGTAAGGTTGGCCGTCAGACGTCACCGAAAAATTATTTTTTTCTGAAACATTTATCGTTAGTCCATGATAGTATACTGCTGAACATAGGTCTGCTATCTCTCTAGAACTATGTCTAATAGAATTCGCGTACGTCACAGATAGGAAAAGAGCAAGCAGAAGAATAAATAAGTAGAAATAGAAAAAATAGCTCACATACCTTCAGATATTTGATGGGACGGCCTTCATAACTAGGACCCGCATTCACCAAAGTGACCAGGTTTGGGTAAGTAGCTGCGATTCTTTCCAGGTAAGCGTCTATCTGGAAATAAGGAAAAAATGATATTTATTTTCGGGAATTTACTGGATACAGGTATTTTCCAACAAGTGTGTACTTTTAAGAAAAATCTATGTTAAGACGAGTTTCTGTAATAGGAAATGACTATGTATGATAATGCCGCTTATTATTATACATTATGGCAGGAAATTAGAAAAAGTGTCACCCGATGGTAAGTGATGGTGCTTTTCCATGAACACAGACAACATTTGAGGACTGTAGGTCTGAGATATACAACATTGATACAACCGAGCGACTTTTCTTTAAACTGCATATACTAGGCACCATTTTCAAGCTCTGTACTAAAAATCAATTAAAAAGGAACAATAGTTTAGTCATAAATGATTTTTTAAGTTTTTGCGCACTTTGAACACGCTGTGGCTTTTCTAACAGCTGATTACGTCCAACGCATAGGTCATTCACCTTAAAACGACAAATCTTACTAAAATCTATGCGCTGTTGCCGCTCTGACACAAGTCACATAAATAAGTACAACTAAATTACTTTAAAAGTTGGCGATGCAAATAAGAAAGCAATGAATACACACACACACACTTACACTTTCATTACGAGAGCGACATAGCAAAACATCCTGTGCGTAAAAGAAATAGAAATAGGTCAGTATGTGTGTGTGTGACACGTACGCAATTGACCTCTAAAAAATAGTTTTTAGTCTGCCGCCGGTATCCTTTCAGAACGCATGTAGCAACACGGAAGCTCCTGCGCCGCCGCGCCGCGGCGCTTTGATCTTTGCCGATCTCGCGCCGATAATTTTAATTTTGTCTTGTTATTGACACTACTCGTAAATAAGTTTAAGACATTATTTATTTTTTTATTGTGACAGGACATGTAACTTCGGATAATTATTATTTAGTGTTAGTGTTTCTGTGTTTTTGACTGTTAGCCAACAATGAATTGGTCGATTAGGACCTGTACGGTGGCCACCGCGATCTCCGGACCTAATCCCTTGGATTTCTTTTTGCGGGGCTTATTAAAGAACTAGAAATAGGGTTATTAAATTAAGCATTTGAAAAACTAAAGTGCCTAGCCTCGAACACTGACTTAATAACAATTTAAACAATAATAATATTGTCCGTCGCTATAACTTGTACGTTCATGTAAATGGAGGACATATCGAAAATTTAAAAATCTAGTGTACCTAAGGAAAGTATGTTGTGCGCGTACTTCAAAAGTACCTAACTACGCGCGGTGCACACAGCACTAGTCATGCGCAAAATGAATCACTATAAAGAAAAGAGAGATATATATCTTTCAAGTCAAAAGATATATATCACTCTTTTATATCTTTATATCTCTATCTCACAATGATCGATGAGCTAAAATATGAGTTGATTAAAATTTTGAGTTACGAGTCTTCCTTATTATCTATATCTGTCTATATCTAAGATTGATATTTTGGTGGACTATATCTTTATATCTCTATCTCATAATGATTGATGAGCTAAAAGATGAGTTAAAATTAGTTGATTAGAAATTTAGTTATGAGTCTTCCTTAATATTTATATCTAAAATTAACATTTGGGTGGACGTTCAAGTGGCTATATTCTAGTAAAAATTGCTTAGTGGTTTAGTTATAGTATTGTTACAGTGAGATAGAGAGATTAATTATTTTCGGCCGATATCTATCAACGAAGTTAAATTGTGTTTAGAAATATAAATAAGGACTAGTGAAATATGTCAAAATTCATGGACATTTAAAAGCATTGAATAAACTGGATATTGTAATAAAAACTTTTGTGCTATGGTCACCGCTGGTACTAGATATTTCACGGAAACAAAATACAAATCCGATAAAAAAATGAATATAATATATCTTTGCTAATTTGAAAACATGCTAGCGAAATTAGGCCTTAATTTAAACTATTGTAAATAGCTTTGTTTTCGCTTACACTCCATTTACCACTGATCGTATTCCACTACACATGGCGCATGCATTACATTGTTAACATAAACATTCTCTTTACCGCTCACTCAAATGTAAAAGTCTATATCTGTTTCTTTCTAATCTTCGCAGTGAAATTTAACCAATAATGATCTTTACGCGCACGGATATAATGAGTTAGTTTGAGTGCAAGGGATATAAAGATATAATCACTCCCTACGTCGGATATATATCTTTTGAGTATATCACTCCTGAGTTACACATCTCTACACAGCACACTGCGCCGGCAGCGTGGCCTTGGCGGCGCGGCGCGGCGCGACAATAACACGCCGCGCGCGACGTTGCCAATTTGTTATCTATTCGTATCTACAGGTCAGTGAAATGTATTACACAGGGTGGTTACGTTTTACTCATATTTATAAGCTATTTAGTTTGTTTGAAACAAACAAAATCTCATTTTTGGTATTATAAAGTTTTCTGCCGTGTCGAATAAATACTAAGAACGTATAGTATACGTAGTGTAATTTTAAGCCCATAGGTCACATCAACTTTGTACATATATGAAATAATAGCAGCCTGACTTGGCTTCGCCCGGATGCAGATACTTTTTTCATCCAGTCCATATCAGATACATAATATTATTATTTCATGTATTTATTGTTTTTTAAAACCTGTACGTTACTGCTGTCTTTTCCGTCACATCCTATACCACTTAATTTTGTTTCATGACTCAAAATCTGCAATCCTGTCCTTTTACATTCCATATCATCCACCATATACTCTATCGCATCCCCTTTGAGTTTGAAAGAGAAGCAAAAAAGTATATTTAAATCCCTTGGTCATCCCACGGAAACAGTATATTTTCCAGGATATAAAATAAAGCCGTTGCGTTGATACAGGGTGTCAGCTACCCCCCTACGAAATGTCATCAATATCGGTCCAGCCGTTTGAGCGTGAGGACTTCCTCACATAAACAAATACATAAACTTTCGCCTTTATAATATTAGAACAATCGTATTTTTGCTAGTGGCCCGGTCAGGCTCCACTCGGGTGCGGATACTTTTTTTCTTGAAAATTTTCCTACTCCATGTTTATAGAGAATAATATAGGATTCTAATAGTGAAAGACATTTTCAAATCGGTCCAGTAGTTTCAGAGCAATTCGGTACAAACAAAAAATCAAATCTTTGCACTTTATGATATTAGTTGATTTATTATAGTAGGATTTTAAAAAAGAGCATTAGTACAGCTAGTTCATAAAAATTATACTATAAGATAAGATTTTATGAAAAGCAATAGTTGAATGTTAACCCGTGCCCACTACAAATAATATAAAAAATCGTGCTCCAGGTGAGGCTCGAACTCACAACCCCGGCATCGCTCACCTACTGCGCTATAAGTACCGTGCGCTAACCAATTGCGCCACTGGAGCTGTGTCGACACTCGTCCAAATTATACTGACCTGTGCCCACTACAAATAATATAAAAAATCGTGCTCCAGGTGAGGCTCGAACTCACAACCCCGGCATCGCTCACGTACTGCGCTATAAGTACCGTGCGCTAACCAATTGCGCCACTGGAGCTGTGTCGACACTCGTCCAAATTATATTGACCTGTGCCCACTACAAATAATACAAAAAATCCTGCTCCAGGTGAGGCTCGAACTCACAACCCCGGCATCGCTCACGTACTGCGCTATAAGTACCGTGCGCTAACCAATTGCGCCACTGGAGCTGTGTCGACACTTGTCCAAATTATAATGACCTATTTTCATAACTCACAAATTAAAAAATAATAATAAATTAAAATTTGTTGTACTACACAGCAGTTGTTCCAGACGCAATGCTGATATTGATATTGCAGCTACATATATTTACAATTTCTAGTATTGTATTTAAAAATTGGCCATTAGTCATAATATGTTTATCATAAGTTACTAACTACTATTTATAAGGCCTTAACGCAGTTTTCAAAACCGGTTAATATTATTCACTCAAAAACATTATTCACATCAAAAATGTGTATCTCCTCTTAACATGATTTAACTAATTTGTGTTTATGTGGCTGATTAGTTTTTTATGAATAAGGGGGTAGGTGCATGAAATTATACAACTAAATATTTAGGGTACGAGAAATTAGGTACGAAAAGCATAATTAAATAACAACCTGTCATTTTTTAACCATTAATGAGATGCTAATTTACAATAGAAGGTTAATCTATAATTATGATTTTAATTAAACTCTTTAAAGAATATTTAATATGTAATTGCATTATTTGTAATCCAAACGACATCGGTTTTTATCGTCACTTAACAATTTCCTAACATCTGTTAATGTTTAATAATATCATGTCTTTTTATCGTGGGTAAAAGAATACATACATACATAAACTCACAACATTTTCCCAGAACGGGTAGGCAGAGGTGCCAGGGCACCCACATTTCGCCTTGTATGTTCCGTCCCACAATGTGATAGGTGGCGAACCTATCGCCATATCGGGCAAAAATTCTGGGCTGATAATGAATAGAAAAATCCAATATCACTTTCCCCAACCCGGGATTCGAACCCGAGACCTCAGCAAACGTACCTTAGTACAACTACGCCACCGAGGCAGTCAAAAAAGGGTAAAGAATGTAATCCGTAATTACTAACTCAGGGTAAAAAAGTTGACACACATGATTGAGGCTTATACCGAGCAGTGAGTGGGTGTGAACTGAAAATTGAGATTTATTAATCTAGCAAACAGAGGATCGAATGGCATCAGACGGCGGTGCCATGTCAGTCGATACAAATACGCCGGCCTACTCATCTGTCTTCACACTTCGGAGGAAGGATTATAAAAAGGAGGGGAACACGTGTGACGGCATGCTGTTTCATAGCAAGACTGTGCGGAACAAAAAGAATTGGCGAACCTTTTGGTTGGCGTCGAGATGGTTTGGACCATCAAGCTATGACTTCGCAAGCCAGCACGCGTCGTTCTCTTTAAGAAAAGATGATTATGATGAATTAAAATGATGTGTGGTAATCAGACATCGAACCAGTCATACAGGTATATTTTATTCAAAGGAATGAAAAAAACAAAAACAAGAGAATATTTTATTAAAACATTTGTTCACTAAAAATATATACATCAAGAACAATTTTTAAAAATAATTGCTACATCGTACTTTACATTGCAGGGCGCAGCTATCGACTTACTTATACGTATTAACGAGTAGCATAATATTATTTATATGCTACTTCACACATAAATCAAATATTGTATGTTGCCTAGATTAGAGAGCTACAATCAAAATATTATTACATGTAACCCTGAGCATAGCCGTGTCCATAGCTCGTTGAGTGATTTACTTTTTTCTTCGTTGAAGGAATAATACTTTCCGTAAATTTGATTTGACTACATACTCCCATTTATGTTTATTTACATAATTTAACTTGGGCAAAGGTCTCCCAACCCGTGTTAGAACTTGACTTAAATCGATAATACCTTCACCTAATTTCAAACACATGAAAAAATATTTAAAATCAAAAGTCTTTTGTAATCGAAATAAACTTCGAAACTTTTAGACAAAGGACTTTTCGGGATCATTTATCTGGAACATTCATGGATGGATCGAGAAATGTAAAAAAAATAACAATTACAAGAGAGTAGGTCCCCTACTTCTACCTTTATCATTTCGCCTGATCTTACGTATCTTCAATTGTTAATTCTGTTGTATTACAATATTCAAGTTCTTATTAACATGTACTTAAACGCAAGGGATACATAAGATCGTTATTTCCATCACCTAACTTTAAGCACATGAAAAAATATTTAAAATCATAACTTCCACGTCAATCAAAAAACCAATCCATCAGGAGCAGAGGATTGTCTGAAAGGGTGTGGCGTATGCCCCTAAAGGGCGTTAGAACAAGACAATACTACAAGCTCTCAATAAGACATACATTTTAAACTTTACTTAAGGCAAGCTCCAATATACACACAAAGTACTAAGCCACTAGGCATATTTGGTATGATATAGATATCATCATTGGAACCCAGCCCGGCATTATTTGTGAATGAGTTGAAGTCTCCCGGCGCCGGCGCCGGGCTGAATATTGACGCATCGGTCATACCGTATTCACAGAAACAACTGCAATCCTCCCTCCTCAAAAGTGATTTGAAGACGAAGAATATGATGTAACCAATAGAAATTCAGAAATTTCCGCACACGTATAGTTGAACATTTATGAAAACAGTTGAGGGAGACCTTTATGCATGATTGCTACGCTAAAATAAACAAAAAATATTACAATTATATGATGGTTCATGAAGTTTTGTCATGACTTCCAAACTCAATATGCATTGTGATAGTTCAAGTTTGTTAATAAAAAAACATGAAGGAAACCATAAAGAAATAACATAAATTACACAACATTTAGATTAAAAATAATATTTTTTATATTATATCTGAAGTTTTGTCATGACTTCCAAACTCAATATGCGTTCGGAATTGTTTTGAACATGCTCAGTTTTCGAGAAGGAATATTTTCTGAGAGCCGCCCGTTTGCTTACATGTATTTTTGCTAAGCCTTCAAATAAATAGCGGACTAATGTAGGAATCTTCGTAAAGTACTGTACGTACTTAAGAATTAATATCTGGAAAACAGTAGTTGAGAAAAATCTTCATAAATACGCCTAGGTTCTATTAATAAAAGATGTTGGAGGAGACTCTTACCCATTATTACCTAACTTTAATAAATAAAAAATAATAATGTTATATGATTCATGAAGTTTTGTCACGACTTTCAAATTCAATATGCATTCGACATTGTTTAAATATGTATATATATGTTCAGTACTTGAAAACGGATGTTTTCTCAAAACCAACTTTTGTTTGTACTATTGTAGGGGTGTTCTTATGTTTGTCTTTAAGCTGCCAATACTCGACTTGAACCTTCATCATGATATCCAGCCCGGCATTAACAATTGTGAATGAATCATGAAGTCCCTCTGCGCCGGGCTGGATGTTAATGAATCGGGCAATCAGTTCCCGGGTTATAGACCTGGAACACTTTCCCCAGAAGAAATAAAATACGACGAATATGATATAAACTTAGAAATGCAGACACAAAAATATTGTGTAAAATTTCTAATAATACCTACAGTCACTATACTTGAAAGGAGTAGAGAGACATTTGCCCAATCATTTATAATACATTCAAAATATTCATATATATGAATTATGAAGTTTTGTCACGACTTTCAATCTCAATATGCATTCGACATTGTTAAAATATACACTAATAAGTCGAAAAGAAATGGTTTCTCTGAACCACCTTCTTGCCTACACATATGCTAAGCCTTATAGTGAAATGCGTACTATTGTCTTATTATATTCGTCCCCAAACTGCCGAACCTCGACTTGAACCGTCATCATGATATCCAGCCCGGCATCAACATCTGCGAATAAATCATGAAGTCCCCCTGCGCCGGGCTGGATGTTGATGAATCGGGCTTATCGTCCCCCGGAATAGACGACAAACTTTAGAAATGCAGACACAAAATAGTGAAAAATTTGTGAAATTAAGATAGAAGAGTAAAATTTGTAAAATATATAACAATACTTACAGAACCTATGGTTGAAGAAATACAGGGAGACCTTTGCCCAATCAATTATAATAAATCAAAAATATTATATGACTCATGAAGTTTTGTCATGACTTCCAAATTCAATATGCATTGAGGGCTACTACCAAAAACAATATTCGATACATCTTGCGAATCCTCGTGTTGAAACCTACTCCTAATGACTTCGTTGTCATTCTTTAAATAAATGATATATTGAATATCGTTTTTGGTAGTAGCCCCCGAGATATGTGATCAGTATTTAAAAGGGAATGTTTTCTAAAACCTGCCCTCTTGACACATAGTATGCCAAGCCTTAAAGCGAATAGTCTTGTATTGAAGCGATCTTCTTGTAATGGTCCTGACACCTCGAGACTTGACTTGCTTGGTCCGCACTGATTTATTTCCATCGAAATCATCTTTACGCGACGTAGTACTTCTAAAATCTGGCTGGATCCTGAAATACGTACAAATTCAACATTAATTACTATAATTGTCGTTGCAGGGTACTCAATAAAAAATAATATATATATATATATATATATATATATATATATACGTCCCACTGCAGGGCACGGGCCTACTCTACAATCGAAAGTACGATTGAGAGTGGTTAGGCCATATAGTCCACCACGCTGGCCTAGTGCGGGTTGGCGGACTTACATACCATAGAAATTCTCATGAACCGCTATGGTATGCAGGTTTCCTCACGATATTTTCCTTCACCGTTTTAGTGCGTGGTGATTGACTATCAATACACACATGACTCCGAAAAGTCAGAGGTGTGCCCTGGGATTTGAACCCGCGACCACCGTGAACATATTGGCAGCCGCGTCTGGTCCGTTTACCAACAGGCCACCACGCACTTATATATATATATATAGGGTATATCAAGATTACTACCGAAAACGAAGCCGGATGGTTTTAGTGATTTCAGACACAATGAAACTATTTTTTTTGCATAAACACGCGACGACTTTTTTTCCTATCCTCGTATTTGGGTGGTAAATACAACGTTATTTCTAAAATAATAGTGTATACTTGTTTATTTTTAAAGACGCTATGGTACAAAAGGGTTTTAATTATTATTTTAGCAATAACTATGAATTTGCCAACCGAACATGCCGATATTTAAAAAATTACAAAATGAAACTACTACTCGGCTTCGTCTTTGGTAACACTCTTGATATATTTATGTAAAAAATAAGTATCGTAGTAACCTAGTATCATGACTTTTAGAAATTTATAAAATGTATAAATTAATCGTTTTTAGTGAGTGAGGGTATTAAAAAATAAATTAAGCAACTATAAAATCTATGTGCAATTAAATATAATTGCAAAATTAATTACTGTAAATGTCACTGTAAGGTATTAACAAATCAAAGAAATTATGTAAAATCGATATGCAATTAAAATTCACATGCTAACAGGTTACAGCACAATAAATTTGTCAAGTGAGGGTATTATTAAATGCAGACATTTCAAATGACTAAGTGGAAAAGTGGCATTATTAATTTGATTAATTTATGTAACAATTTAAGATTGTTGTCTACGAGTTTGGAAAAACAAGTAAATCAATTATGTTGCAAATTAGTCCCTTTTGTTAATGATAGGTCGAAGGGGGCATTTCAAGGTCACCCGCCAATCTCAGCATGTTTGCTAAGGACTTTACCTTTACAAAAATAGTACAATTGTACAAATATAGACAAGACTAGAACACTTTAGAAATCCTCACTAATCCATAATCAACAAGTCACTGTTTCTAAATATATTTTTACGAGATACAATTTTAAATTACACGAGAAGCAATAATCTTTACTCACCTTTTTTAAATAGCCATAATAGGAGAAATACTATTTTCGTAAGATGCCGGGCTGTAGCAAATCAACTTCTATTCTTCACACACGGAGTTCCAATATCTGTGACCTTGGCTTGACCCGGTGACTTGAAAGAACCGATACTTTCTTTTTCTGATTTTTCGCTCGGATCTGTATCTTGATGTATTACTGGTCCACTCCAATTTAATATGAATTAAATATAATACTTTAAGGAGACGTGTTATCCACGAAGTGAATGCGCTAGAAATGATTTAAATTTTTCGAACGTTTAATTTTATTGAGTTGCTTCGTGCACTTGCGTGGCAAATATGAGGTTGTTAGGGGGTATGCGTAGTGGCAACTATGGCTTGGAAAACGGAGGTAATAGAAAATATTTTTTTAACGCCTTCTTGAAAATCAGTAGCATGATTTTGCCTATTCGCGATTTATTAGTTATGAATTTTTTTCACGATGTTTTATAAATGTAATAGTTTAAAAATCACATCTAGATATGACATCAGCGATTCAATTACATTCAAAGTATTAACTTTTATTATACTATTTACTATTCATAGTTACATTTTTGTTTTCTTGTATTTTTTTACTCAGTACCTATAAGTTAAATTAATATAAATTATATGTTTTTAAAATCGGCCGTATAAAACACAGTTTAAAGTTTAAGCCAATAGGTGAAGTAACAATTCTTAAGATTTCTTATTAATGTAAGCCCTTGCTTATAATTAGAAACTTCCACTGCAAGGGCTGAATAAGGGTTGAAAGTTCCTCATTCTGGAAGTTTGAAATATTTAAATTGTTCTATTGACCTCAGAGTTGTTGCCAAAGGGAATTAAATAGGGTATAAATAATACATTAATAATATCATCACATAGTTTCAACTTTTCTCGAAAAGGATTTTGTAAATGATAAAAACATATCATTACCGTTACGATGTTATTGAACGAATGTTATGATAAATGATATATTTTTATGCCTCATTAGTTTTGTGGCATCTTGTAATACAATTGGAGGCCGGACTAGTAATCCATTTTATTAACCGACTTCAAACAAAAGGAGGAGGTTCTCAATTCGTTAGAATCTTTTTTAGTTTTTGTTTTAGTTCACGTTTACGTATTACGGTATGTTGCAAATGTTTGGATTAGGAACTTTTGACAATTAATACTTACTTTTGTCTTTCATAATAATTTCTGATATGCTATGACGAAATCTGACAGAAATATTCTAATATAATATTTAGGTATAACTTGGTAGAAAAAAGTACAATGTGGTGACATTATGCAGTAAAGAAAAAAAATGGCAACACTGTTATAAATATCATTGTGTTCGTCGAATAATTTTATACGTAGGTATTTCTATACATTTTCGTACGATGTTTCTCTGTTTTGTGATTTAAAGTAAACAAAGAAATTATTTAAAACAAAAATAAAAATCGAATATTTTCCGTCATAGTATATCGGGTTGCCATGTTAATATTAAATTCGATCTAAGCGCCCTCATTAAAAACAAACTCTTTTTTGCCAAGCTATATAAATCTCTTGGATGTTGGTATTGTACAGAGTATTTTGTCCAAACCTCTTTCAACTCAGCTATCCTACTATATGTAAGTGGGCTGTTAAGGTTTAGTTATAATTATGAATGTAATTTTAGGCTACGATGAGGCTGGCATAGACTCTTTTGTCTAAAAGACTCTAAAAATATTATTAAAAAATATTCTGGTACCGATTGATGTGGGGTAAGGACTACGCGTTTGATTGTCGGATGTAATAACCTGTATTTACCTCAGCATATCGTGGGTAGTCTTGGAACACCATTCTGTTAGTTCTGCTACTTCTCCACGCTTCCAAGTCTTGGTCATATTCTTCTAAGCTCCTGCAAATGTTATATAATTTAAGCAACCAAATATAATTAAAGCAAAAAATATGAGTTGAATGACGCGAAGTCGTGGAAAATAAGGGCAGATTTAAAACTATTTTTGTGAAAAAAAAGCGAACAAAAATAGTTCCCAGAAACGCAATTTGCCTCTTAATCATTTTGTTAACAAAAGTAATAGAAAGTTATTATCAACTACCTTCCACATACGTAATTTAATAACTTTACAAAAGTGCACTTTGTGATTATTAACGTTTTTCAACATAATCTGAAACGTGATACACGCCACTTGCTTCGGTAACTAGGTATGTCAGGTTTTTCGTATTAATATCTAACCAGCTTTATATTCATAAAAATATTTTTTGTACGAGCAAGTCACACATTTGCTAACTCAGCGCTTACGTCAAAATAATTTGTGCGTTTCATTACATTGTTTAGTTCTTGTTCGACCAATAAATAAAGAATTATTCAAGATTATCAACCCATTCTTGTCTTCACTATCAACACACAATTTAATTTACGTGAGTAACAAGTACCCGTACAAATATTTAACCAATGTAACTACTGGACATTTGATATTTGAGAGACTATAAGAATATTTTATGTCTCAGGAAAGTGAGTCCATCGAAAGGCCAAGCATCGCTTTGTCATTCATTCAATTCATGGTGTTGTTTGGTTTTGCTACTGTTCATGAGCGGTCGTATCGCTTACCATAAGATGAATGGTATGTAAGTCTGGCCATACATTTCATTTAAAAAAATCGATACCCTTCCTATGAGACGCCTTTTTTATTGTTGTGAATGGCGAGATGAGCTTGCCGTTCACCCGATGGTAAGCTATACGACCGCTTATGAACAGTAGCAAAACCAAACAACACCTTGAATTACAAAGCAATGTTTGGCATTCCACTGCCCTCACCACCCTGAAACATAAGATGTTATGTCTCAATATGTCCAGTAGTTACTCTGACTGCAATGTCCTTCAATCCGAAACACAACAGTACATTTACACTGCTGTTTATTGTCTTTCAAATTTAACAATAATACTCACTGTGCAACATCACGGATCTTCAAGTAATGTTCCATTCCCTTCGCGTCCAGTGCTGCGAAGAACTCGGTGGTCTTCTCAGGCGCTACCATGACGACGGCGTCTCGCTGCGCCGGCGTCCCTGGGTGCCAGATGTCAACATCGAGGCTGTTCTCCAGGCTATGCAAGTACTGCTGGTCCGGGATGTCCCTGATCTTCACGACGTGGACTGAGTGCCTGTTCAGATGAGAATGGTGAGTACAGGTCCAATCTATATCATATACATTTGATGCTGCTGATGGATTGAGTATAGTTTAGAGTATATGGATAAGTCTATGTCTTTGAATGAGGACGGATGATCTGGCTAAGGTTGCAGGAAGTCGCGGGATGCAGGCCGCTATCAACAGCTCGATATGGAGATCATTGGAGGAGGCCTATGTTCAGCTGTGGACTTACTGTGGCTGAATTGATGATGATAATGATTTAGCAAACAACATCGGCTGATTAAATTCATTCCAATATATTAGGACAGGGGATGAGTTAGGAATGCAGAAAACAAAATGAAAAGAAGAAGAGAAGATGAAAATATTTTTCTAATCGAATATCTCACACACACTGGATTGCGATTTGAACACAACACCTCAAGATCCTTGCATATTTCCTTTATTTATTTATTCTTAACTGCACACAAAAAGGATAAACACTTAAATATATTACAAAAAACATAAAGTACAGATGGCGGTCTTATCGCTCAAGGCGATTTCCTACAGACAACCTTTGGATTGATAGAAGAAAAGGAAAAGAAGAGCGGGCAGTCTAGAAAATAAAGGATACACGTTCTAATAAAATAATAATAGATAGACGAATTATTTATAAATAATATGTACACAATATATGAGGCCTTTAGGCCAATGGCGGAGATTTTGCATTTTAATTAGTAACCTGTGTAAGCTGACATAGTTTTGTATTGACCAGAAAATAACAATGATCTTAAAAAAGATCTTATGCAGATTGAAAGTCTTTCTGGACCGCATTGTATTTTCTCCAGGTGTGGTCCACAAAGGGTAGCCACTTCACCACGAATATAGGTATATAAAAATAGCCGGGTGTCTGTTTTAGTGACTACAAACGCAATGCAACAAAAATTACGCAAAAAAACGCTTCAATTTTTTTTATGAAGTTTAAGTATGTAAAAATGCTAAAAATATTGTTTTGTATTTAAGCCCTTGCGTCTTTAAAAATAAACGGGTGTACATTATTATTTTAGAAAAACTATGTATTTACCACCTAAATACGAAAATAGGGAAAAAAACACAATAATAAATTCGTCCCCTTTTTTTGCCAAATTTTTATTTGCATTATGACTGTAGTCTCCAAAACTAGAACCTGCCTTCGTTTTCGGTCGCAGTCTAATTATACACTGTTTTAAGTAATAAAAAAATGTGTTAATTACCTTTTGTATTGGTCATGTTTTCCTGCACTCGCCGCGCACAAAACAAGCGATAAATATAATATTTTGGCAAGCATCTCGACCGCATTCAAAAGCAGACTAAACCTTAATATGAATAAATGAAGCACGCCGGGTTATTACCTTAATATCATATCATACTACCTCCGATATCAACTAATGATGCTCTTATCACCAACAAAATTATATACGTGTTTATCACTTTCCCTGTACTATCAATATATTTTCGGTTTTGTCGACAGGTATGTAAAGAAAAGTTCATTCAGGCACTAGATAGTGGATAATTCGTACCTAATTACTGCTCATGAATACATCTTGAGGAAAATTCCATGCCTTAATAATTTTGATATACCTAACATTAATTTATCAATCCATACTGGACTTTTGTGGTGTACTAGCATAAACTCAGCTGAGTTTAATCTGCAGTATTTTTTATTGTTAAAAACGCCAAGATGCGCATTTCATTCACCTGATAGTAAGCGATATATAAATAAGTAATTGTTGTAAGCACCCCACGCTTTGTAACCATAAAATGAATATATTTTACTCCATTTTCTAATCTTAAAGTCATTATCAATTATTTTTTTATTATTATATAATTGTTTTGACTAAAACATATATCTGCGACTATCTTATCAAAGGAAGATAGCTGCGCGTAAATTACCCACACAGAATTAAAAAAAAATTCAAGGTTCTGGATAAGATCTTGTCATATGCTTTTTGAATTATTGTATTGTCATCGGTCGTCGACAAATCTACAAAGTTTGAATGAAATCTGACCGTTTAAAGTGGGTCAAAATCGCGCCCAAAGGAGTCAGTTACAAACGTACAAACATACAAGTGAAGCTAATATAAAGCGTGTAAAAACCGGGGTTGTTAAAACTAGACATTAAAATTGGGGCAAAACTAACAATTTATGTCGTGTGAATCTTTTAATTCAAAATACACGATCATCATCATCAGTTCAAGGAAATTTGTTAGGAAAAATCATAAGTCTTTGTGCAGTCTAAGTATATATTAGTTTTGCTGGACTTTTTGTAATCGTATTTTACATTTTATATACAAGAAAAAATTTGCATCTCATACGTGGAATCCAGGCTGGGAAAAACTCCAGTTCGTAATTCCACAAAACGCAACAAAATTATTTGCTTATCAGACTATCACGCAATAAATAAACTCCGATTAATTACACAGCTGTCGCGCCAAAAAAACATCCTTGCTTATTCCCAGACTCCGATTGATATCTCTGCCCACCCAGAATATACGAAGCTAAGATTTGTGATAAACATTTCACTGACATAAAGAGAACGAGCAAAATATTGCTCGTTTATGAAATATCATAAAACATATTCTTTATATCTTTATCTAGTAACAAATAAATCAGTTGGCTGCCTCGGTGGCACAGCTACGGTATGATTGTAAAACTGTGGTCTTGGGTTCGAATCTCGGGTCGGGAAAAGTTATATTAGGTTTTTCTATTCATTATCAGCCCGGAGTCAGGGAGAGGTACACCTCTCCCTATCCCTTCTGGAAAAAAGGCAGGAGATTATGTATGTATATAACTAAATAAATCAGCGCTTGTCTGTACATATAGTTATTATCAAGTTTACGAAAACGTTGCGAGTGATTATTGTATTAATGTTTCCATCAATGTCAATAGATTGTTTATCATAAATACATTTTTAATCAAAATAATTATACTCGTAATACAAATAATACTTCTCCGTTTTAATTTTTTCCTCGTTGCGTTGGTAGAATGTATTTTATCTTATACCTGCATATATAATTTCTTATTTCTTAGTTTAAATTGCTAAATTACTGCTTGTCATTTTGTTTTTAGCTATTTCAAGTATATTTTTATTTACTTTGCTCGAAAATCAACTTCTAGCATTCGGTTACATACATATCTGTATGTGTATGCGAAGCTAACAAAAGCGTATTAAAAAAAGTAAGTCAAGGTACACAAATTTCAATTGATTCCTCAAACCTAACCTAATTTGATTAACCTGTTATTCACACAAGTACTTCACATTCAATTACGAAAGAGCTGATAGCAATCTCCACATCGGAACAACACACAAGTCTTGAACCAACAAATCAAAGTAATGGAAAGGTAATCCTCAATCCGATAGAACCGACGCGTAAAACCTAGCCACCAAAACCGCACTTTATTTGTCGGTTTGAAACAAAAAAACACCGGGAAGTATTTATTTATTTAATTCTTTACTGTACACAAGAAAAAGTAATAACAGTTTAGAGATAATACAAAACAGCAAAGTACAAATGGCGGTCTTATCGCTCTAAGGCAATTTCTACCAGACAACCATGGGATGGATATATGAGCAGAAAATAAGATAGGGCAGTGTAAAATAAAGATAACGGAAGCACGAAGACAAATAATATCATAAAAACATATAAATACATACATATAATAATATATACATACATAAGTATTGTACATATACATACTTATATACATTTATAGACGAATAAACATACGTACATTCATATATAAATAATATATATATTACCAATATAATCGATAAGAGGAAATAGTCCTAATCGGTTAAGTAGTAAGTAGGTTACATTGTTACAGAAGTTTCCTCGTTGTAATAATCCAGCGTTCCTCCGATAGACTGCCGGGAGATTTTATAGGGATACCATTTGGGACCATTGTTATTATTTTTCAATGATTGCGATCAAGTAGTGTTTGTGCAGTTGAAGAGTTTCAACTGCCCCCATTGAATTTAAAGGGTCGGTGCTTTGTTTGGACTGATTTTGATAGTTCATCTGTTGTATAGGAGCGTATAATAGGTAATTTTCTTAGCACTACTAACGTACTTGTATATAAGCATAAACTTATATTAAAAGTGAATTTTTTATAAGTATTTAATATTATAATTTACATTCTTAATTTGTACAAGTTTGCTGTAACCTAAATCTGCGTTGATACCTGTAGCAAAATTCTAACTATAGCAGCTACTATCGTTCCCCTATTTATTATACGTACCTGTAAATGTAATGTATTGGTTCAACTAAAGATTTTCATTTAATTAATTGGGTGAAAAAATAATATTTTTTTAATAAAATAATATCCATAGAACTCCGTATACAGCTGTTGGGGACCCGTTTTAATGGCGCGTGCAAGTGTGTCGTATTCTAGTGAGTCTTTAGTAAATAGATAAACAAAAATATTCAATTAAATTGTTGCAGTTTAACAATAGTTTGCTAATATCTGTATAAGTTTGCAAAAAGAGTCTAGGGCCCTACTATATTCATACGAAACGAAGTTCGAAACTTCGGATGATCGAAGTTTATATACGATACGAATGTACCTACATATACTTATGGTCGTAACCATAGACTTATGGTTACGATGTACGTTATACAAATTCGAACTTTTACAGAGTAGATACATACGTATCGTATAAAAAACTTCGATCGTCCGAAGTTTCGAACTTCGTTTCGGATGAATATAGTAGGGCCCCTGTATTTAATGAGGGTGCAAAGATCGAATTTCATATTAATATCACAACCAGATATACTACTAAGTGTTAAACATATGTTCATGAGTGGCTGTAATCATTTATTATCAAGTGAATTTGCTTGAATTAGGTAAAACAAAAAAACAAATAAATAAATATCTACACTCAAGAGTCCAGATCCCGTAATAATATCGAGTCTTGTGTCGTCGGTGTCAGAAACTAAGAAACACTTTTCGGTGTTACAAACACCAATACCCGAAACAAATGCCTGTGGATCACATAAAAATTTGTCTCGGTACCGAGATCGAACCTTCAGACTCTCGTTTCGCACCCGACTTCAACCAAATGCACACACACATATTAAAGCATGCAAGTCGATGTCGGCATTATATCGATCATTCTATTGAATCTCCGGAGGAATTAAATAACCCGTGTGGTTTGTAAAATAATATATATTTTCTTATGACAAGTTGACATGACATTCCAAACATTCTTTTTTATAAAACAAACTATAACTATATAAAAAGGCCAAACACTACACATTCCATGCCCTATCGGGGCAGCAAAGCTTCGCATCAGGCTGTGCGCTTTATTAAAAAAGTAAGTCGATCGTCTACCGTTCCATTCAAAAATAATAATTAAAGCCTTTTCACGAATATTCGCGTATAAAAAGCAATATTGAAAATGGGATCAGTGCAGAGGGCTACGCGAAACACCTCTCCGATACGAACCATTCAGTTTGAACGTAACTTTTTTTATTCCCCACTTCGGCGCACTATTGTCCCGCTTTTGTTTCGCGTTTTGCCGAGGCCTTGATTATGCACGGATTGGTCGTGGATTTCAAATAGATTTTTATAGACCAAAGTATTATTATTGGCGGAGTTTAGTTGGATTAAAAAAAGGAATATGCCATGGTTAATTTGAAATGAAGTGGTGTTAAAACATTATTTTACTAGCGCACTTGGTTATGACTAGTTGTAAAACGATATGTCGTTTCTCATACAAAAACATTTACATATGTTAGTTTAATTTCAATATTTTTTGCTTAATACGTTCACTATATAGGTATAGTCCTCATATAGCGCTATGTATACTGTAGTTGACAAAGTTTATTATTAATTTCATGAGATTATAATGTAACATGTTCGTTGCGATAATTATTTTTATTTTGGATAACTATATTTTGTTTTTAAAATCCTTTATAAACGATTTCATCGACAAAAATGCTTCAGAGTGTGGTATTATTTTACTACTTACTACGTTCATATAATATATGTGTATGTACGTGCCTGTGTATAGTAAAGAAGCTAAAGATCACATGAGCAGTTATCTCGCGATCGGTCGGTCAGTTCCGGCGCCTACTTCCGTACCCTCGTCTTGGTGATTTACTGTTCGCCAATGGACTGCACATAACCTCTTCATTTGGGGGTTATTGAGCTGAAACTAGACTAGGTACATACAGGTATATTTTTTTGGTTTCCATATTAACATAATATGAAGTTTTAAAACGCCTGTCTGTCTGATATTATTGTTTTTGGGGATAAAAATTTAAAATGCTCATTGTACATTAATTGTTATATGTATGTATTAAGTTACATAAAATTTACATAAGTTAGTTACCAAAGTATACATTGAGTTTTATATACTTCAGAAATTCTTATAAAACACGCTAATATATGCCAGCTTCCTATTAATATTTTTCACCCTTCAAATGAGCAATAATTGCTAATACAAGTTCCTACACAAATTAAAATAAAACACAGCAATTTGATGCCGAAGATCAGACCTGCAACATTAATCTTGTTAGTTTATTATTTAATAAACATCCTAATATTACCATTAATAAAACGCATAGAAGGTGTAAACAAAAACAAAACAATAATCAATTGTCTTTTAAAACAAAAAAGGCCAATTAGATCCAGGGGAATCGTTTTGAAAGTGGCAGACGATGCTTATTGCGACGCCCTCCATCCCCCCCTCTTCTGTCCTGTCTAGTCTATTTTTTCAAAAGGAACAACTTTTAAATTGCATTCGTCGCCTCTTTGTTCGTTCAGTTTTCGCTTCATAAGGGGACTTTCTGAATCGCACCCTGGTTAATTTGATTTCTGGGTTTCATAGTCAGGTTGAAGAATTTATTTTATGTGAATATTTTCTTTTAGAAATATCTTATCAAACTGGTATTGATAGTTGAGCTTGAAGTCACACCTTGAATCAGATTTATTTCGTCCAGATAACGATAATTTTTGGATTAAACAACCCAAAACAAATGAATTGAAACACAGACATCAATATGTTATCAAAAATATTGTTTACATAACCATTTTGAATTTTATAAATTGCTTTACATCATAAATACTGATTGAATGAAATTAATTTTTGATTTTGTTTCCATTTTAATATTTTTTGTTTGCATTTTAATTGCAGCTGCTAACATCTTCACGTTGATCACGTTTACTCATTCAGAGTATACATTTGACATTTCGGAGTTATGTGTATATTGACAGTTAATCACCATGCACTATAACGGTGAAGGAAAACATCATGTGGCAACCTGCATACCAAAGCGAGTTGTAAGAATTTCTATGGTATGTAAAGTCCGCCAACCCGCACTAGACCAGCGTGGTGGACTAAATGGTTTTATCCCTCTCAACCGTATTCTCGATTGTAGAGTAGGCCCGTGTCCTGCAGTGGGACGTATGATGGCTGATACTGATACTGTTCTTAACATCGTCGAAGGACAAACACATACATCAAATGTTAGGTTTTTAGCACATACATGTTAGAATCTGGTATTGTGCAGTAAGAAACAGCAGAGCTCCATAAGATCAGTAGTTTCTTAATACTGCCGTCCTCAAGCTACGTGTACCACTAATAGGCCACAATCGATTCACAGGCAACTATGTCGCCGCGACGGAAGCGGACCACTATCATCAAACGTCAGCACAGATATGTTAAATTGTTAAAAAAAATCACCATTATGTCCAATTGTTTATCGCTACTAATGTTATTTTAAAACCGATCAGGGCCGGTGCTCAAAGTTTTCATTTTTTGTTATATTTCTTTAAGATTTTTTACAGTTGAAAAATTTGAAATTTTTGGTAGTAATCATTTTCATTTATTTCTTTTACACTGTACAGAAAAAATAATATAAATTACATAATAAAAATAGTACAAGCCAACCCGCATAGGCCAGCGTGGTGGACTCTATAGTATAGGCCATATGGCCTAACCACTCTCAATCGTATTCTCGATTGTAGAGGAGGCCAGTGCCCTGCAGTGGGACGTATAATGGCTGATAATGATACTGTTCTTAACATCGTCGAAAGACAAACACATACATCAAATGTTAGGTTTTTAGCACATACATGTTAGAATCTGGTATTGTTCAGTAAAACACAGCAGAGCTCCATAAGGCCAATAGTTTCTTAATACTGCCGTCCTTAGTTAGCTTGACTAAAATGCCGTTAAGTACAAAAACCGCTTTTTGAGTTATGCACAAAAAAGCGATATTACAGTTCTAAATTGAAAGTTTCGCTATTTGAAAGTGCCTCCTGTGATCTGTTATTCAGTACTCCAAGGTCTTAAAGATGACCACTTGTTATTAAGTAGCACATTTTTAAAAAAATCGCTTTTTTGTGCATAACTAAAAAAGTGGCAATAAATACTTAACGGCATTTTAGCTTGAGGACGGCAGAATAAGATCTGTGCGGTCAATAAGTACACGTGTGTTGGTAAAACTTAATTTATCGCTCCATTACCGGGCGCCGTCGATTGCGCCCTATCGATCGATTTCCGCCACTCTGTTTTAGGCTGTACCTACACGTATGCCTTGGATGACTTTATACTGTCTCCCGGCAAGTAGCAGTGTAAATGCACTGTTGTTCCGGTTTGAAGGACATTTAGGCCAGAGTAACTACTAGACATATTGAGACTTAATATGGAATGAAAATCATTACTTTATGATTCATAGTGTTTGGTTTTGCTGCTGTCCATGAGCGATCGTATCCTTTACCATTAGGCGAATGGCATATTTGTTTCGCCATTTGTTGCATTTAAAAAAGGTACTTAAAGGTAAAGATGTTATATTATACTGTCACTTAGACGTCGACAATCTTTTTTCACCTCAAGTTGTGGTAATATAATGGGTGAATTTGATGTTTATGTTTGTCAAGACATTAATCCATCACAGATGGATACTAAATATAGATAAGTTTTAGAAAGTATAATTCAGTAATCGACTAGCTTTAAATCAAGAACGGTGTAAACCGGCAAATCTGACTAACGAGTCGCTGCAACCTTTAGCTCAGGAGTTCTCCTGGCGATGTGCCAAATTAATTTTTTTCCTCTACTTTTGAAATTTCTGCACAGTTTCAGCATCTATGGCGGATATTTGCGATCATATTTCATGTAATATTTTAAAGAAATGTTGTAAGAAGTTTTAAAATTTTCAATGCGGATTTTATGCGTCGGTTTTACCGGATTTTCCGACGTGGAGGGTTAAAATGGGGATGAAATACGAGAACTGTTATTTTTTATATCGGTACTGTAACAAATAACATTAATTTGTGTTATCTTTATTTCTTTGTGTTGTAATACTGAAAAATCTGTCTTAGTTTTTAATACTTATAACACCTATTTTACTGGGCATCTAATTGAATCTTATTGAATGTTGTTTTTGCTTCCTTGTAAGGAAAAAATATAGTTCCCTATATTTCTCTACAACGAAGATCTGCAAATTTTTAACGAGATATAAAGACATATCCGGAACCTGAAAATTACTTTCTCAATAAGTATTTTTAGTATCAGGATTTTTCGTCGCTGCCAAAATGTTCACGGGTCGGGTGTTCGACTCCCAGGGTACACTTCTGAGTTCTGACTTCGAATCTTTTTCCATTTCTCTCTTTCTCCAAGCACTACAACGGTGAAGGAAAACATCGTGAGGAAACCCGCATACCATAGCGATTTTTAAGAATATCTATGGTATGTAAAGTCCACCAACCCGCACTAGGTCAGCGTGGTGGACTATATGGCCTTACCGCTCTCAATCGTGCTCTCGATTGTAGAGGAGGCCCGTGCTCTGAAGCAGTTCGTATATGGGCTGATACAGATAGGTACAGACATATACAAAATTTCAGCATTTTTATCTAATAAACAAAAATAGCGTTCAGAGAGCCTAAAATACAAACACAAGGAAATATTTGGGTCCGCCCAATGAGCATCCATTGCGTAGTTACTTAGCGCATTGGATTTACGCGCGGTATTGGTCCGGTAATGAGCCGGTTTATGGGCCATACTAGACCCTGTGCTTAGGGACTCTAATAAAATATACCGACTGGAGCTACACAATGTGTTTGTGGGTGATATTAAATAATTCAGTTGGAAAGGATTTTGGATGCATGTTAAATATTCATGTTTATTCTTTAGATATATGGTTTTTATTGAAAATACATGCATATACAAATCCCCCTTTTCCCTTAAGGGATAGGCAGAGGTTCCCTGGTAGTAACCAGGCCATGCACATTTTGACTTGTGTTTTCCGTCTTATAATTTGATAGGCGAGCTTATCAAAAAAATATTCCAGAAAATAAATAAATTCCTAGTAATATAAAAAAAACTGTACATAGGTATTTCAATTTTTTTTAATTAAAAATACCTTAATCAAAATTTATAAGATATTGGAGATACAAATTAAAAATTATCTATAATTTATTATTATTTTTGACCACAGGAAGGCCACTTTGAGACAAGCCTCCACCAAGCCCTACACCTCTGCCTATCCCTTCAGGATTACCACCGTGAGTATATTTATCTATGAATGTTCTAGGTATTATTCGAAAACCTACAACCCAAAGGCACATCTAAGTGAAACACAATAGATTTTATGGTAAACAAACGGCTACTAAGCGAGTGAGGCCCGTCAAAAAACACATTTAAGTTAAATCCGGCTTAGAGACAAACGCTTTTAACCTTTTTTGCCGTGAGCGTAGTGGATCCCGACCCGGCTCAATCTCGCCGGCGTCGGGTCCGCGTTCTTACCCCGGGCGGGGTACGGACTGGGTAGTAGGAGAAGCGAGTATTCACAATTTAATATGTTTAGAAACTAAGTTTTTGGACATCTTGGACATTGACCTATTGGAAGCCGCCTGCATCCAGTGCTTATATAACTTAGTGTCATCGTCTGTCAACCTTGTACGACTCTTTGCTTGCCTTGGTTTATATTTTTTTTATTGCAATGCATGGCTAGACGAGCTTGCAATCCGCCTGGTGGTAAGCGATACGACCGCTCATAAAGAGTAGCAAAACCAAACAACACCTTGAATTAAAAAGCAACGATTGGCATTCTCGCAATCCTGGGACATAAGAATTTAAGTCTCAATATATCCAGTAGTTACTATGGCTACAATTTTCTTCAAATCGAAACACAAAAGAGCATTTATACTGCTGTTTGGCAGGAGAAATAGACATTACGATGATATCTGCAGGGGTACCTCTCACATATGAGAGACCTCCCACTAAATTACTTAATTACTTTACATTACATACATTTATCATGGTTATATTAGCTTATATTCTGCTAGCTGCTTCTCGCTGTCGCCTATGACCATACGCGAAGTCGGTGTAAGCCGCACACGCTCTAATAAAGTGTCACGCATTAATCCCGCCCTCCTGTTTCATTACACTGTAAGCGCGCGAGAACAAATCGTTTAGTTTTTATGCAAGTCTTACTCCTATTTAAATTGCTCGTGTAAAACGGTTTTGTTCGTCAAGATTTTTCTATGTTGAATAGTGAGTTTATTTGGGAAGTATAGGTTTTTTTAGGTTGCCTCTGAAAACCAGTGCTGTGTTGTAATTCGAATGAAAATTCAGCAATTATGCTGAGATAGTATCCCTTTCGAACGTTTGCAAATTATTGCATATATTTAAATACTTTTTTATCTTTGTTGTTGTTTACTGTTGTTTGTATTTTATTTATTTTTATTATTTCTACGCGTTGTATATATGCTGTATGTCTGGTGCTATAATTGTGTGAATGAAAACTCTTTCCTTTCTGTTTATAGTGGGATACTCTATGGATGCTTTTAGCATATGTTTATTTCAATTATATATGCATGCACAATACTAGATAAGTACAAGTTGGACCCGAAAGGCGATGCATTCACATGGGCTCCTGTAGTGGGTTTTCCACCATCGTATGGTGATATACAAGGTATATCCAGACTACGACCGAAAACGAAGTTGGGTGGTAGACTGTTAGTTTTAGTGACTACATTAAGCAACAACATTTTAGTAAAAAAGACACGACCCTTAATTATTTACTTTCTTAATATCGCCGCGGTTGGGTACTAAATATAAGTACATTGTTTTTGCTAAAATAATAATTAAAGTACAACTGCTAAAGGAAAGAAAATATCTTTCAAATATTTGTACCCTTTCGAATATGTGTAATCTATAAAAATAACAAAATATTATTCCGTAAGCAACAATTTCATTTGGATATGTTTAAAATTCATTCATATCAAACAAATCCTGTTCTAAATTTGAATAATATAAAAGTATTATTTATTCATAGTCTTATACAAAATCTTATGAATCGCCGAGCTTGCGGGGTTTGTTAAAGCATATTTATATTCATAAACATATTTAAATATGTTTGAATATGAATGGCTCACAATTGGACTTGTTTTTCATAATAACACTGGTAAAGTTTTTCATATCTTCTAATATAGAAGGACGATTTTTGTATGCAATATCCTTGTACTAAGATTTCTAAATGTATTATGTTTCATTTGTTGAAGTCCTTGGAAACTGACCTGGCTCGCCCTTTTTTGGGTACAAACATAATGGATAAAAAAAGCCACTCAAGCTGCATACAAGACAATAAAACATATTTTTTTTCCAGTAAATTGCGAGACGTGGCTGCCTTTGGCCTGATGGTAAGCGATACGACCGCTCATGAGCAGTAGCAATATCAAACAACACCTTGAATTACGAAGCAATGCTTGGCATTCCACTGCTAACATGTTATACTAATATGTTTAGTCTCAATATGTACAGTAGTAAGTCATAAATAAACGGAACAACTGTATCCAAGGTTTTTACCAGAGTGAGGGATAGAAAGCTTCAAATTCTTCGGACTTGACCTAGATATAGCCAATTTAAAATTCTGTCAAGCGGCAACAATATCTAAACCATCATGTCCATTGAATTTTGTATATATAATGTTTACAAAATGCATCTACCGGGTCTGGTCGTATTTTTCATCGTGTCTGAAGTCACTAAAATTATCACATGGCTTTGGTTTCGCAGTCTGCATATAAGGGCATTATTAATTTTAAATGCATACTAAAAACAATACAGCTTTAAATCCTACATCACACATCAAAACATCATTCCGTAGTTTCCGCGTCCCAGATTTTTAAGCTTAAATTCACCCATTCCGCGCTACTGAATACGTCATTTCACGCGAACAAGCGACAGTTTAAGCCAAATAAGCCTCTTTACCGCCACATTCCGTCCTCATTCTAAAAAAAACAAGTGCCATCACAGAGTCAGCGATACAGTTGGCGAGCAGCCAGCGATACTTCGCAATTGGCCACTAATTGATACGCGTTTTGATTTCTGTTTTAATTTGCGAAGTCGAGCATGCGTGAGACTGCCAAGGTGGTGCAGTTGTAGGTACAGTTCGATTACAATTCCGAGGTCTCAGGTTCGAACCCCAGGTCGGAATTATAAGGTTAATTAATCAATCCAGGCTCAAGAACATGGACAGGTAAGTTAATATTGGATTTTTTTATTAATTGTTTAGTTATTGAATGCTTTATATACATACATTATATCGAGGCGGCCTAAATGCATAAAGCATTTGTCTACCAGTCAACCTTTTGGTGATGCAGAGAGAGAGCATGATAAGCGCATAAAATTAAACTCAAAATAATTGTGAATTTAATCAATAAATTAATTAATAAATATCATTATCAGCTCGGTGTCAAGAATTTTTGCCCGATAAGGCGATAGGCTCGCGCCCTATCACATAATCAGACGGTAAACGCAAGGCGAATCGTGGGTGTCATGGTAGCACTTCTGCCTACCTTTTCTGGAAAAAAAGGCGAGTTTATGTTTGTTAATTAAAGTCATATGTGATATAGAATGTTTTATGTTGTACAAAAGTCGGCGCCTCATCTATAAAATTATGGGTATTGCTAACGGTAGGATATTACCCATAGATATTACCCAATCGCCCACTATTAATATTGCACTGCCTTTCGACTTCTTCTGTTTCAATTTGCGAATATTAGCATGTGTGATAGATTGACATACAATCTGTAGTTAACTAGAGTACTGGACATATTAAGACTTAACATCTTATGTCTCAGGACGGCGAGCGTAGTGGAATGCCAAGCTTTGCTTTGTAATTAATAGTGTTTGGTTTTGGTACTCTCCATGAGCGGTCGTATCGCTTACGATCAGGTGAATGGCATGCCTGTCTCACGGTCCCAAACACTCAGACTGGAAATAATAACAAATGCGCCACGGAGCCTGTCAAAATCAATAGATAGCTATATACATAACAATATTTTTTTGTTGTAAACAATCACATAAGAGATCACACAAAAGGATTTCGTTCATCTTTAGAATATATAAGAATTTTATGCCCACACACGATTTTTCTAACAAATTCAGAAATTTTCTCTACAATGTCCTTGTTTACTTTTCAGCAATTCAACTTGTATGAGTTTTTCGATTCCTTTGATCATAAGAGGATAACATCTATCGTTATTTCTGTATTTTACTGATTAACACACGTTTACTTCTATAGGTCATATTTATAATATATCAGTTATCAATTAATACTCAATCCCTAATAACATCCTGTTAGTTTTGCGACATTTTTTTCCTGCATTTTAATCTTAGCAGTGGGAATGTATTAAAATGCGTTCACATACCAACGACAATCTCGAACAATTCGATGATAAATTTCCTCAATTACTAATTACTTGAAGATAAGTACCGAATCAGCCATTTTCCTTATATCGCAAGCGAACAGGCATTAGGTGATGTGAGAACGTATAAACCACTTAGTCTCGTGCCGCCGCGCTTCACGGCTTTTTCGGCTAATTGAGGCGCCGGCTGCCAGGCTATTGCCAGAACCTTCTATGTTAGAGATGGGGTGGTCTTGTATGATTCGGAAAGAATCAAAGATGAAGTAATCAATTCAGTGAATAACGATATAGTTAGGTTGGACATCGAAATAGTTATGAATTTGGTGTATGATCATCACCGTTTTAAAAAATACATAAGCATTTGGAAATCATCGGTGATTTTTTGAAAATTGCTAGTAATTCAGATCATGTAAGGTCTACCTAACCGAGTATAGATAAGAAATATAGATGAACTGCAATTCAATTTATTAAACGGGGGATTCCATTGTAAATTGAAAATCGGAAGGAAATACAAAATCGATTAAAGCAGATATAATGTTATACGAAACAATGTGACTGAAAAAATAAACGTTGAACAAAAAAAATGATGAAGATATAAAAACTAAGGATAACTACGAAAAACAGAAAGAAAAAGAAGAATTAAAAAATAAAAATCGATTGATTTATCGATAAATCCAATCCATCACAAATTACAAAACATCAAATCCTAGCCACGATTGAATCAAACAAGCAAATACAAAGACTGGATGGCGAAACAGATTGCTTAGAAGCAACGAAAGGACCATTTATACCACCGTCCTTTCTAAGCCGCTTACCAACTGGCTTCGATTCAGCCAAGTTGTAAGGCTATCTAACATCTGGTATTGATTTGCGAACGTTGAATAGCCATCCTTGGAACAATTCTTCTGGAATAATCGTTAGAAACGTGCTCTTCAATAGTGAAAGCGACATAAATGACTTTAGACTTAGGATAAATTGTTTGCAGTTAATTTTGAGCTGTCAGGGATTTTTATCTTTGAGATCAGTGCATGTGTAAAAACTTCTTCAAATCCAACATCAATCTGACTTTTAGCATTTTAGTATTAGAAGTTAATTCATCGTTAATTTTATTGGCAAAGAAAATATCATGAAGAAACCTGCATGAATATTGAGTTCTCCCTACCTTTTTAAGATGTGTGACAAATACTAACATAGAAATGAAATTCGTATATTGGTCACATAGGCAATTACATAACAAACATCGTAGTATTATTGAACAACTTGATTAATCAGGGTTGATAATCCCATACCATTTAAAGGTAGTAGGTTTCTCATATATGAGAGGTCGTCTGGGTAGTGGGTACGTACCATCGCAATTACTATTTCTCCCCACCAAACTGCAGTGCACTGTTGTGTTCCAGTTTGAAGGACATCGTAGCCAGAGTAACTACACATTTTGAAACTTAACATTTTATGTCTCAGGTGAGCGCAGTGGTATGCCAATGTTTGGCATACCACTATATTTTATATATATTTAGCTATGTAGCTACTGTCCATGAACGGTCGTATCGCTTACCATCAGGCAAATAGCATGACCGTATCGCCATCCACATCAATAAAAAATTACCTGAAATTGATGTAGAAACATAATCAAGGATAGCAAATCGATGCAAGAGTGAGTAGACATCCCTAGCCTTCTCAACAACTCCGTTAAGGACTAGTCCACACGAGCCTCGAGGAAATATTAACAGCATGGTAAATGCTTCCTCACGATATTGGCTTCATAAATTGGACTTGTTTGCCCACCTGTGCTTTATTACGATAATACTGTTTTGTGTTTTCATTAACATTATGAAGGTGGTTTTATTAATTTCCTAAAGCTTGTTGTTAGGGAAAAGGGCTAAAAACTGCGAGAAATGGAAAAACGTAGGAAAGATAATTTTACCACCAGCAGGGTTGGTGCTAGTTGTAAAACACAAAATATAAATATGAATTTTAATAAAATATAAATATTATGTACCATATGGACAACATGTTAATTAGTTACTTCACTTTTCATACACCAACATTTCCAAGAATAAGATTAACCTAAAAACACTTCTGTAAATTAACGTCCACCAACCCTATAATCAAGGATATCACAAAATCTAAACTGCAAAAAAGCTCCATAATTTCCTGAAGCTTCACAAAGATGAGCGGGAAAGGTAAAATAACAGCTCCATAAAGCTATCCACTCGTGGGATTTAAAAAGAAAACTTCAACACTTTAACTCGCTTTGATACCTCCTGAAAGCTCGGCGGTATCATAATGGCGAGCTTTGGGGAGCTTAAAAAGTTCAAGCAACCGACTGTACCGGCTAAATAATATTTCATGAGATATTGTCTTTTAGATTGAGCTTTGAGCTTCACCACTATTATTAAGCTCGCTTTTTATCTAAGGGAATATTTAAGATTTCAGCATTGAAAGCTTTACACTTGTAAGTTTTCTTATTAAGAAGAATGAGATTTGATGATAAATTAGATTGCTATATTATAACACTATTTATTAGGATTTTGGTAAGAAATCTACCGAATGTTTAACAAAGAAGAGTTGAAATTCCAAGTGTACACAAAAACTAATGGAATGTTTAATCCATTCTATTCCAGCCACACATACTTTTCGCTGTCTTATTTTATGCGCCTACCATGCATTCTCTCCGCACCACCCAAAGGATGACTGTTAGAAAATGCCTCAGAAATTAAGTCCGCCTTTATACAATTTATGTGTAAAAAATATTTAATAAATAAATAAATAAATGAAACACCTACAGACAGTTTCTTTCGCAATACACCTATAAGGTGGATCGGGTCTTAATTTGTTGTCCAAAATTGTAAAGTGATTTTATATCCTATTAATTACCTTAATTATCTACTAAGTAGAAATCTTAATAAAAACTTATAATATTTGAACTAACTGTAGTTTCAGCTGGAAGCAAAATCCTATAATTTGATGGAGAAACATTCTACAACATATTTAGGCTGCATAATTTTAGATGTTATCACTATATAGTATAAAACAAAGTCGCTTTCTCTGTCCCTATGTCCCTTTGTATGCTTAAATCTTTAAAACTACGCAACGGATTTTGATACGGTTTTTTTAATAGATAGAGTGATTCAAGAGGAAGGTTTATATGTATAATACGTACATATTATTGTACAGAAATCTATTTGTACCCGGGCGAAGCTGGGCCGGGCCGCTAGTTAAATGTAAATCATAACTATTGAAATTCATTCAATTGTAAATCAATAAATGTAGGAATAAACTGAACAATAAAATATATCGTTTATTTCATGTGGCCGTCCGGTTTGTATGAATCACGGTTCGCGACATTTTATTTCCGGAAAAAATAATTGGAGAACAATGTTTAAAAGAACAGTCAACAATTTATACTCATAGGAACACGAAAGTATGTTTGTCGGTTTGTACTGAATTCATTTATCTATGGATCGATTTGTTCAATATGAGATGCTTTTTTTTATTGCTATGAATACCGAGACGAGCATGCCTTTCGCCTGATAGTAAGTGATACGACCGCTCATGAACAGTAGCAAAACCAAACAACACCTTGAATTACAAAGCAATGCTTGGCATTCCACTGCGCTCGCCATCCTGAGACATAAGATCTTAAGTCTCAATATGTACAGTAGTTACTCTGGCTACAATGCCCTTAAATCCGAAACACAACAATGCATTTACACTGCTGTTTACGGGAGAAATCGACACTGCGGTGGTTACCTCCGAGATGACCTCTCACATATAAAAGACCTACCACCAGTAAAATGCTTGCTTAACTTCCACTCTTCTGGAAGTAGGCATTTAAGTCTGCAATGGTCTCATGGGGTTAACTTGAGACATCATTGGAAGAATTATGGATATTTCTCTGTTATGTATGTTTCCTCACGATGCTAGCTTCAACAGTTAAAGTTTAGTTTAGTACTGAACACGATAATTCTGATTAAAACCGAGTGGAACCGACGTCAATATCTACTGAAAACCGATGGATAAACATGACGCTGACCATAATCGACCAATCTTTCCTCATTCTTTTAAAAAACCGAAATGATTTCGAACAATTAAAAGCGCTAACAAGCGCATAATTGATGTGAAAGATGTCGACAATTAAATCGCTGGCGGATACAAGTTGCAAAGATTCCCTCCCACCGCGGTTTGTGAGCGCGAGCAATAATGTTCGCGTTCCAACAAAATTCGTTTACATTACCATATTCACTCGCGGCGAGCAATCGTATGGTGCGGACGGCGCGGCATTCACACCGCAACTAATTTATTATTTTAATAAATCGGAACAACTGAGAAAATGAATTTGAATAATTTGCATAGTTAACTACAAGATTGCGTTAGTACTGCTATATTGTTTCAGATTCTTAGAAAAAATTTGAAATAAATCACGTTATTATTATTCTATACTGGTGGTAGGTCGCTCACATGTGACAGGCTGCCTGGGTAGGCACCACCGCAATGTCTATTTCTCCCGCCAAACAACAGTGTAAATCTAATGTTGTGTCTCGGTTTGAAGGATATTGTAGCCAGAGTAACTACTGGACATATTGAGACTTAACATCTTATGTCACATGATGGCGATCATAGTGGAATGCCAATGCTTTGTAATATAAGGTGCTGTTTGGTTAAGCTACTGTTCATGAGCAGTCGTATCGTACCATCAGGCGAATGGTACTCATCTCGCCGTTCATAGCAAATTAAATAAATATAATGGTTTATTAGATTTACGCGAATGTTACACATTGAAATAAAATTATTATTTACGGATTTTATCGCGGATTTGGTTTGATTTTTACATTTTTTAAATAAATATGTAACTGAAGTCGACGCGTGAACAGCCAGCCATATGCTAAAACCACGTAAGTCATTGTGGAGTTTCACGCGTCTACAACGGTGCGGTGGCGCTGGTGTGCGAGAGAAACTGTGTCAATTAGTAGTCGGCCGCCAGATTGTGCCGAACAAAATGTTTTAAGGATCGGCCGCGGAGAGAACTGCGTTATTGGAAAACTGGTGACCGAGTTGCGTTCAATGTGAGGTAGCGATTTAATGGCGTGGAATTTGTTGTTGAGGATTTGTAGTTTTTATTAGTATTGTATCAGCTCATGTACGTCCCACCGCAGGGCACAGGCCTCGTCTACAATCGGAAGTATAATTGAGAGTGGCTGGACTGCAACGAGGCCTAATAATGGCGATAGGTTCGCTCTTAACACATCATGGGATGCAACACACAAGGCCAAACGTGGGTAGTCTGATAGCATCTCTGCCTACCGCTTGTGGGGAAAAGGTGTGAGTTTATACAAAGTTGATGTGACCGATGGGCATTAAATTACACTACGTATACTATACGTCCTTGGTATTTATTCGACACGGCAAAAAAATTAATAATACCAAAAATGAGATTTTGTTTGTTTCAAACAAACTAAATAGCTTATAAATATGAGTAAAACGTAACCACCCTGTGTAAATACATTTCACTGACCTGTAGATACGAATAGATAACAAATTGGCAACGTCGCGCGCGGCATGTGTTATTGTCGCGCCGCGCCGCGCCGCCAAGGCCACGCCGCCGGTGCAGCGTGGCTATGTGCACCGCGCGTAGTTAGGTACTTTTGAAGTACGCGCACAACATACTTTCCTTAGGTACACTAGATTTTTAAATTTTCGATATGTCCTCCATTTACATGAACGTACAAGTTATAGCGGCGGACAATATTATTATTGTTTAAATTGTTATTAAGTCAGTGTTCGAGGCTAGGCACTTTAGTTTTTCAAATGCTTAATAACCCTATTTCTAGTTCATTAATAAGCCCCGCAAAAAAAAATCCAAGGGATTAGGTCCGGAGATCGTGGTGCCCACCGTACAGGTCCTAATAGACCAATTCATTGTTGGCTAACAGTCAATAACACAGAAACACTAACACTAAATAATAATTATCCGAAGTTACATGTCCTGTCACAATAAAAAAATAAATAATGTCTTAAACTTATTTACGAGTAGTGTCAATAACAAGACAAAATTAAAATTATCGGCGCGAGATCCGCAAGATCAAAGCGGCGCGGCGCGGCGGCGCAGGAGCTTCCGTGTTACATGCGTTCTGAAAGGATACCAGCGGCAGACTAAAAACTATTTTTAGAGGTCAATTGCATACGTGTCACACACACACACATACTGACCTATTTCTATTTCTTTTACGCACAGGATGTTTTACTATGTCGCTCTCGTAACGAAAGTGTAAGTGTGTGTGTATTTATTGCTTTCTTATTTGCATCGCCAACTTTTAAAGTAATTTAGTTGTACATATTTATGTGACTTGTGTCAGAGCGGCAACAGCGCATAGATTTTAGTAAGATTTGTCGTTTTAAGGTGAATGACCTATGCGTTGGACGTAATCAGCTGTTAGAAAAGCCACAGCGTGTTCAAAGAGCGCAAAAACTTAAAAAATCATTTATGACTAAACTATTGTTCCTATTTAATTGATTTTTAGTACAGAGCTTGAAAATGGTGCCTAGTATATGCAGTTTAAAGAAAAGTCGCTCGGTTGTATCAATGTTGTATATTATGTATGTATGTCAGTCGTTTGTTTGTATATTTGCGGCTTATCCCAGAACGTACCATACTTCTGTGGGTCGCATGGCGTCTTTTCACCTTTCGTAGTAGATAAAGATACCCTACAACCAGTAACACAGCTACTAATATATCAAAGTAATTCAAACTTGTATAATATAATAATAAATAAATAAATAATAAATAAACTACTACAGGTACTAAGCAAAGTTCAGGCCAAGTTCAAAGCAATGGAAACTAAAATACCTTGTGTATTTAGTTAATTATGAATATGAAGCCTACTATATTATGTAGGCCGGGTTCGTAGTAATTTGAGCTAGACTCATCCGAAATCTCATGAAAAGGCGTGTTTTGACTTCGTTTTCATGACTTGTAATGGCAGCTTGGTACATACGTCTGTAGTAAATACTTAATTTTATGTAGCGGTTATTGTGTTAATTTCAGGTAAAATTGTAATTGAGTAACAGTATAATTTGTTATTTTTTTTTATTTGTTTGGGATACAATGCTTCTCTAATCACACGTACACTTTAGATTGCTCTCTCTTTATTTTCCTTATCTAATGCCCACCCCATGGTTGTCGGTAACAGATTGCCTCGAGCGATACGACCGCCATTTGTACTCTTATATTAAAAATTAGTTTAAGATTTATTTGGTGTACAAAAAAGAACAAAAATAAATAAACACTTATTAATTTCTCCTATGACTTTGGATCGGTAGGTTATTATATTAATATTTTTTGCTTTTATAAGTATTTATGAGTTTAAGTCTGAAAAAATGTAGTATAAATTAGAATGTGAGTTCAATTGATTTGTCTAGAGTGGGCAATTAGTATTTTATGCGATTAGCAATTTATAACTCTGAAAAATGAGTATCAGGGATGAAAAATTAAGACACATTTTAATAAAAAAAAATATTTAAAATATATGACATTTTGTGGCGCTTAACATTTTTTTCGGCGCAACAATCTACTCCACGGATATAAAACGTTTCGCCATATTCGGCTATAAATGGGATCTTTAATGACTATGTCGTTGTAAAACCAAAAAAAAGACTGATCCATTTTTTCTTTGAAATGTTTTTACATTTACCAATAGTTAACAGTGACTGCATCATGTAAAACACGGGTTGTATGAAACCGAGAATGAATAAAAGTTTTCAAATTGTTCCCGCTTTTGTAACAAGGTGTGTTACAAAAGGGTTGTTTCCTGTTTATTAAGAAAGGTGAGTGACTTGTGAGGTGACTCAACAGCCTCAAGTCTTACAGCTGATTCGTTTCTTCTTTCTTGTGTTTATTTATTTAAACCTGGAACAGTTGTGGAATGCCGAGTATTGCTTTGTTATTCAAGATGTTGTTTTGTTTTGCTACTGTTTATGAGCGGTCGTATCGCTTACCATCAGGCGAACGGCATGTTCGTCTCGCCATTCATTGCAATAGAAAAACACACTAGAATTTCCTAATTTGTAATATTTAACTTTGACCGGATATGTCAAAATTTCATTACATATTTTTTTTTATTTATTTACCTAAGACAGAATATCATCTAATTTTCTTGACATAATATATATTATTTTATAAGTTATACCTCATCATTTAAGCCTTAAACAGGGGTTAGGTGTGATAGCATCATGTTGTTAATATAAAAATCTACCGCAACCGTTTAAAAATATTTATGAAAAGGTCCGACGAAAATTCCGCACTGTATCATTAAAAAGTGGCCGTGGATGAACCGCCCGGGTGCCTAATAATGTACCGTGTAGCCAAGCGGTAGACGTCGTTTTTCGACCATAAATCTGAGAAAGAATTACGAGTAAAAGGTTTATCTAAATTATTATTATTATTGCCACACATAACTTTACAGCGTTTATCAAAATTGCTACCGAAAAGAATCGGGTTGTAATTTTAGTGACTTCAGATACAAGCCAAAAAAAAATCGCAAAGTAATGCTACAATAATTTTTTAAGATTTCTTAAATATAAATAAATATTGGGGGGTAAATCCTTAGTTTAGTTTTTTAAATAATAATTTAAACCCTTGCGTACCATAGCGTCTTTAAAAACAAAAGGGTGTACCCTATTATTTTGTGAAAAACGATGTATTTAGCACCCAAATACGACGATTGGAATAAAATAACAAAAATAAACTGTCGCTTTTTTGCAACATTTTTAGTTGCTTTGCGTCTGATGTGACCATTTATCACGTCTGAAATTACACACACAAATTGACTGCTCAATTTCTTCTTTCAAGGCGTTCATCAAAACAAACTCACTCCTTTATATATTTATACGACATCGTATAAAATATTAGCCGATTGGGTTTTTCTTGTATTGAATGGCGAGACGAGCTTGCCGTTCGCCTGATGGTAAGCGATACAACCGGTTATAAAATAGTTAACTTAACACCTTGAACTACAAAGCAATGCTTGGCATTCCGCTACACTCGCCATCCTAAGACATAATATGTTAAATCGCAATATGTCCAGTAGTTACTCTGGCTACAATGTCCTTCAATCTGAAATACTACAGTGCATTTACGCTGCTATTTGGGGGGAGAAGTAGACATTACGGTGGTACTTGCCCAGGTGGCCTTTCACATATGAAAGACATACCACCAGTAAACCAGCTTTGTGAATCACTATCGCAAATCGCAAAATTTCGCTTATTTACAACTTGTGAAATGTTATTATCGACTTTACTTGCTATCCAACACTACCATCTTTTAATGGTTGGCTATGGCTACACAAGATACGTAATTAGACCGCTGTCGGAGCCCGGTCGGGCCACAACCCTCACAAACTTATAAGAAATGCCGAGAGAAAAATTTAAAATGCACCACCATGTATATTAAAACCCGCAACACATTTATAGTGGATAATTACTTTCTTTATATTGCAGAAAAGTTCGTTTTAATATTTTACTTTAGCTTCGTAAAGAGAAGTTAATTTGAGGCATACTTTATATAACATTTTGGCACGATGAAGTAACGACCGACTGGTATGCGGCTCTATAAACCGATGTATATGTATATATATTATATTATGTTGTTATGGTATGTTTTTACAAACCACAATTCATGATTAATTACTTTGCGGGTTAAAGACAAGTTAGACATTCCCGCAGGCTCGCCGAGTTCAATTTTCAGTGTCATTACATTGCGTGCCACTGTTGATCCTGGCTTACAGAAGTTGCAATGGCGGGTGTGAGGGTTCAATTCCCAGCACCGAGATATTTTTTTATGAGCCCTACAAAGATCTGAGTCTGTCTGGGTGTTTATAAGACCGAAAAGTCTCTCGTAGTTGATGGTATTTTCTGGAGATTGTTCCGCCCTCACACCCACCACTCTAACTCCTGTAGGCCTAGATATTTCCTTATTTATATAATAAAATATAACCATAATTGTTCGACTATTAATTCAGACAAACAAGCCGATACTCGGTCTCACCCCGGTCACGAACCCCGGAATCCCGTACAATAAGTGACAATCTGTTGATACGCGCTCCTCTTGCGGATTAGTGGAGCCGCGCTGAATTATTCATGGCTTCGCAAACGCTCACAGGGCTTTGAGCCCTTTTATTTTCGCAAATGAAGGGCGTTAGGTAATTGGATGCGGTGTGATATTATTATCGTTTGTAAAATTGTAGGTTAATAGGATTTTGGTAGATGGGAATTTCCTTAGGTAATATCATCGTAACCCAACTCCAAATTTTTATGCAAATATATATTTTATTTTTTTACAGAGACATGTACATATGTCTAATACCAGTATATTTGGTGTTTTCCAAAGGGTATTTAAAATGTGAATTAAAATGGAGGAAAGGTTCATGCCTTCGGTAATATTTTCTATGTTTTCACCTATTATTATATATGGAACTTCTGTACAATAGTCCTAGGCCTCTTTTATTAAGTAGATTTTTGTAGTCAACAAAAACGCAGAACATTTTTTATACTTGTCCGCTGTCTAGCACTCAAATAATTTAAGTTAATTTCGCACACCTTGAGCTGTCAAAATGAAATCTCAGTAAACCCATAAATAATTCATAAAAGATTTAAAAGCAGCGATTAAGCAAACGAGCTAAGTTTAACGTGAAATATTCCCCAACTATCTTACTCGGGAACTTCCAGCGATCAACTTGCCAGAGCTCAGTGCTAAAAATCCAACTCGCAGTTTAAAAATGTTTAGCCTTTAGTTCTAGGACTTGGTGCTTAATTATTTTCTAGACTTTGTGCAGCCCTGAGCGTGTCTAACTCGCTCCTTGGGGAGTAATCTCACAAGTCGGTTTGTTAGCGGTTTGTTTTCAATAATATATTAACTGCGGTTTGCGAATTATTACGGTTTACTTTTTGCGAGAATAAGAATTAAATTAAGTGTGAATGAGGGCTTTGTTTTTAATGTAATTATATCAATGATAAAATGTTGTCTTGCAAAAAATAGGAAGGCTCGGATTCGAATCCCGTCAGTAGTCATTGTCTGGAGCCAGGAATTTGTACCCGATATGGCGATAGGCTCGCCCCCTATCACATCGTGGAACGGAACTTACAAGGCGAAATATGGGTGTCCTAGAGCCTCTGCCTAAACCTTTTGGGAAAAAAGGCGTGAGTTTATGTATGTATGTAGGTTATAAATAAATAATAAAAACATCAAATATTCATATACTGACCCCATACTCAGATCGAGTCTTGTGTCGTGGGTATCAGGAACTACGAGAGACTTTTCAGTTTCACAACACCCAGACCCAAAACAAATAGGTACTTGTCTCGGTGCGGGAATCGAACCCGCGGCTCACTAGTCACAGCCGACGTTTATCCAACTTAGTCACGGAGGCTGTCAATACTTTTATTTAACGCTTTAGGAAACATTTTTATTCTACATCGTTGAAGTAAAGAGAAGTTGTAAACCGCACGTACTATCAAAATGTTTGAACTTCCAACTTGTAATTTTTCTAGGCATGTTCTTTTCACCCACGCATATTCCAAATGTCAGAGGTAAAATTAAAACTGTGGTTTCTATTTTTAAATAGTTTTATATAGCGTGCTCTGTTTATTTGTTTCTTTGGGTCAGATTTAGTAATTAAAGTCTGACCCCCTTCCTGCTAACAGATTGATTTGTTTAATTTTTTATATTTAATTTTGATGACAATAGGGTATAATTTAATACATTCTGTATTATTGTAAATTCAAGATGGCCGCTGCTATAAGATGGCGGATTACATATTTTGCATAACTACCTCATAATTATGATTGTCTAATGACAGGGTGTGACCAGTAGAATAGTAAACGGTTTTAATGAAAAATAAATGTAAAAAATTAAGGCTAAAAATAACTTGGTCGTAGGCGTAGCGTAACCCTAGGAAATATGTAAATACTACGGCCAAGTGGAGTGATAACTGCTACCTAGGACCTACCCAACCATTTTCTAGCTTTTAAAATTAATATAGTAGCATGTTTCACACTTTCGAAATATTTGTAAATATTATTGCGATTTTAAAAGTAAAGAAATTTTTACAAATGTGCTAAAACGTGCTGTGAATACAAAAATTGATTTTTCCACAATTACATCCTTGTTTCAGTAGCTCTCAGTATCTTGCAAGATAAACGCGTTCAAGAGCAGCAATATTTTCTGCTAAGTAACTGAATTTGCTGTACGATTGCGCGGAAGCGGAAGTTGCTAGCGTAATACAATTACTTCGCTTTGACGTCGGCTTATTATATCTGCCTTGCATGCGGATGTAAAGAAACACGCCAACAGATTAATAGAAATAGAATCAGGACCTATTTTAGATAAAACTGCAACTTTTTGACTTCACAATACTATGCATTACTGTTGTAATGGACAATAAAGTTGTTTTTTATTTTTTGTATTATATTGATAAGTGAAATAAATTTTCGATGTTATTTAACATGGTGTCATTGGTAATTTTTGTCAAGCGATTAGTTTTTTTAGTGCAATGAATGGCGAGACTAGCATGCCGTTCGCCTGATGGTAAGCGATACGACCGCTCTTGAACAGTAGTGAAATCAAATCACACCTTGAATTACAAAGCAATACTTAGTATATTATTTACTCTTTGGGCTGCCCTTTGATTCTCCTATTATTATATCAATCCCAATGTTGTCTGGAAGAGATTGTCCAGTGTGATAATGCGGCCTTTTGTACTTTTTTGTTATGTTATGTCTTTAATGTAACTAGTTCTTTGTATGGTGCAAAAAGGATACATAAATAAAAAAAATGATATAATCACACAGGTTTGAGTACCAAGAAACCAAATAAAGGTCTGCACCAGTGTAAAGTGTGTCCATATTGGTGTAAAATTAAAATCCATAAACAGTATTAAAATGTAAAAGAGATAATCCGGTGTTATCCGGGATAGATACCGTCCGGGCACAGGGCGGGTTAACTACGTGCTAACCCCAGATTACAGCTGACCGTCGGACTTTCACAATTATCCACACTAGCGGTGTTCAGTGTTCAATGATGTGGCTAATACTGTTGTATTAAGTCCTATTTGCACGGAGAGAATTTCTCGCCCGGTTTTCGAGAATCGTATGCCATTATCGCATACGATAATCTCCATAAAATTGACGTATTCTAATGTCTATCACACGACTCCGAAAAGTCAAAGGTGTGTAATTTGAGCCCGTGACTACCAAGTAAATGTAGGCAGCCGCGTCTGGTCTCACACTCGTCATTATTAATAATATAGTTTTTCCATATTCTACGCGGTCTATCAGGTGTCCGTTTATATATTGATTAATTACGAGCATTTCTGGATGGACGCCGATTCCATCAGGTCTATGTGGAGATCCTTGGGGGAGGCCTATGTTCAGCAGTGAACTTCCTGTGGGTTCAGATAAGAAGAAGAAAATTATTACTAAGCAGTTACTTATTATAAGTCGATTATATTTACTATTCTTTTCGTCTCAAAATGTGATGTGGAGTCTTATTTGTATTATTCCTGGCCCATATTTACAAATTATTTAAAAACTGCTTGGAATTAAATTAAGCTGCAGCTGTATAATCACTCTATTGTAAACTTGTATTGAAAAGAGCAACGCTAGAGTTTTTTGCCAACTCTTCTCTGGTGAATCAGCCTTGTGAACTGAAAGGTACAAAAAAAGTGACCGAATCTAAAGAATGCATTTTTAATTTTCACAACTCGTGTGACCTACGGAGGCATGTGATGCGCCCAGTCCAAACTAATAAATAATTAATAATAAAAATAAAAATTCAAACAAGTTTGCAAGTAAGTTGTTAGTTCTTCAGATGTTAACTAATTACCAGACAACAAAGATGAGAGCTCGTCTCGATTTCAAACTCATTTAAGCGTTATTAAATAGCTTGTAGTTTTTATAAAGCTAGTCTCTTTTCTAACAGCTGTTTTTAATATATATTGTATTACTTTATAAAAGGGATCTTGCCTCTTGGTGAAGAACTAATTTATTTTTTTGAAAATTGGGTAGCTTAATCGGGTGATGCCGATTTTTACAAAATATCTACCTTTGATGTTAAGTTTTAGACATTTTTTCTCTGTTTTTTGTCTATACATTCAGTAATGATCTTCGAATTTCGTTGGTGTAAGTAGTGCCGATAAATCATGAGATTAGCCGCTTGGCATCTTTCTGATCCGCAATATAAAACATTATTGAAATAAAATTATTTTTTAACCAATCAATTTTACATTGTAGCTTCATTTTACTTTAAGACTTATACTAAAAGTATTCTTCATGACAATAAATTCGCTTTTAATAATGTGAACGGTGGAAGTTAATTTTGGCACCGTTATCGACTCCTTTAGGCTTACAGGCTTGGTGGGTTGGCTTGTCTTGTTTTCCCTTAAGTGTTTGTTTGAACTGTAAATATCATTACGTTATATTAAAAAAAAAAAACAAAAACAAATAAGTACTTGTTGTTTTTTTTTATCGATAGTGTAAATAGTTATTATTGTATTGCATGTCACTCTAGGTGACCACTGAAAACCAGCGTTGTACTGTGGCTCGCGCCTCAGTGCAACATTATGCTGAGTGGTCACCTAAGTGTCACAGCGATGCGACGCGCAAACTCTTGCGTTATATAAATATGTTTCTATTCTCTCTTATTTTTTGTATGGCAATGTATGTCTTCAGTTCCTAGATTAGATAATAGTCTACGTAGGGTTAAAACAAAATACAACTATCCAGATTGGTATTCATCCGACTTGATAAAAGATATTAGGAAAAAATGGGTCCATCACAAATTGTACAAGAAGACTGGCTCACAGAGCGATTACGAAACGTTCTCTTTTTATCGCTCACAAGTTAAGTCCAAAATTTCATCAGCGTATGATTTGTACATAAAACGCTTACAGTCACATATCAAGGAAGATCCAAAATCTTTTTGGAATTTCATTAGATGTAAACAGTCTAAACGTAATACTTCAGTAATTATTAAAGATGGACAGGAATTGAATGGCGTGGAGTGCGCGGAATCATTCGCATCATATTTTCATTCTGTGTATAGTAGCGTGCGGCCGGCGCTGGACGCGGCGGCGGCGGAGCGCGAGGCGGGCGGGGGTGCGGGTGCGGCTCGCGTGCATGTTGGCCAGCTGACTGAGCGCGAGTTGCGCGCCGCCCTCCGCCGCATCAAGCCCAAGCACTCGGTCGGCCCCGACGGCATACCACCATACATAGTAAAAGACTGTAGTGCAGCATTGGAGAAACCCCTTTTACATATATTTAATTTATGTTTAAAGGAAGGTTATTACCCAGATCATTGGAAACTCACTAGAGTGATCCCAGTTCCAAAAGGTGGTATTAAGACAGATGTCAGTGAATACCGGCCTGTTGCCGTTCTGTCTGCGTTTGCTAAGGTATTTGAAACGGCCTTGCACACAAGTATATTCAATCAAATAAACGGCCATCTAACGAATGTACAGCACGGTTTTCGCCCAGGTAGAAGTACGGCGAGTAACCTGTTGTCATTCGTTACCTATTTAACACCAGTCCTTGATAACGCGGGACAAGTGGACTCTGCATATTTTGATTTCAGGAAGGCGTTCGACACCGTCGATAATGATATATTGTTGAGGAAGTTTGCCGCAATAGGATTTACCCCCCATCTTTTGAAATTCTTCTCCAACTATCTTAGTGATCGCAGACAGTACGTAGAATACGCTGGACATGAGTCTAAGCCCTATTTCACCTTCTCGGGCGTGAGTTAGGGCAGCAATCTGGGGCCTCTGAAGTTCATTATTATGATCAACGACCTACCTTCCATAATAAAAGAGTCGGAGTGTTTATTGTTTGCAGACGACCTCAAAATATTTCTCTCGATATCTGATTTCTCTGATTGTGAGCGGCTTCAACGCGATATTGATAGAGTGGTGCAATGGAGTGAGGTCAATAAGTTATATTTCAATGTCGCTAAATGTGGTATGATGACATATTCCCGCGCGCGAGCACCTCTCCACTATTCATACACTATGGACACCACAGTTATACCACGCGTTAAGGACGTCCGGGACTTGGGAGTTCGAATGGTACCAGAATTAACGTTTCGAAGCTATATAATAGACATTTGCAAAAAATCTTTTAAAAACCTTGGTTTTATTTTGAGACAAGGCAAGAATTTTTACAGCATCTCAATCATTAAGATTTTATTCAATGCACTTGTTCGCAGTAGAATCGAAACGAACTCCATCATATGGAATCCCCATGAGGCTAAATATAACCTCATGGTGGAAAAACTACAAAATAAATTTACACGGTTTCTATATTGGAAAGAATATGGTGTTTATCCGTACTACCCGCTGATGTATCCAAGCCAGTTCGTTATGGGCATGGTTGGTTACTGTAGGCTAGGGGTTAGGAGGGATGTCGCCCTCGTCAAGTAGGTACGTGTTTAAAGTGTGGCGCGGGTGGGTGCACCACCCAGAGGTGTTGTCCGCGCTACAGCTGTGCGTACCCGTCAGTCGCGTCGGCACTCGTCGCCAACCGCTGATGTTCCACGTCAATTTATTTAGGACTAATATACTAAAATTTGCACCCCTGTCGCGCGCTGTAAGACTTCTCAACACCATTGCTGAGGACATTGATCTCAATTGTTGCAGTCTGCCCAAATTCACGGAAGTGGCACAACAATGTTTAGAAAAATGTTACGAATGTTAGAATAACAATTATGTTTTTGTTGTTTAAATTTTTATTTTTGTTTGAATTGTTTAATTTTATTTTTATTGTTTATTGTTTTATTTTTAAATTCACCGTAGTTTAAGAGTTATTTTCTTTTATTTGATATAGCGTCGTGTTGGCCTCGGCTGTTAAGATGTTATATTTTCTGTAAATAAATATAAATAAAAATAAATAAATGTTTTGCGAGTATGGGCGTCGTATTATATGGTCAATAAATGTGTTTTCTTCTTTTCTATGTTTCTTTCTTGTAAAGTCTTAAAAGACGTCAACGTTCACTTGAATAAAATGAATATAAAGTTACAGTTAAAGTAGTGAAGAGTATGGAGCACTTAATTACAACTTGTGAGAAGGCTGTAGTGTTGATAAATGGGAGGGGGATGGGGTGTGTCACGTCACCTCGCTACGTCTTGGAATGAAAACTAACCGCTTATTAAACAACATACTGCGCTCTTTTACACCGACATACTGTGTATTTTGTATCATTTTTGACAGCCTCCGCAGACGGTAACACGGCTGTGAAACGAAAGATGGTGGGTTCGATCCCACCACCGAAATAAATGTTTGTGCGACCAACAAATATTTATTTCTGGTCTGGGTGTTTGTGGGACCGAAACGTCTTTCGTAGTTCCTGATACTCACGACACAAGACTTTATCTTAGTGTGGGATCAGGGCTATGTATGTGACTGTTGGGTGTATTTATTTATGTTTTAAATTACAATGTTACGACGTATTTAATGATTTCAGCTTCGAAATGACTTCTAAAGTGTGCGATAGCCTTTATGCGAAATAAAGACTGGAACTTGAACTAATTGATGCGGCCCATAGTATAGTATCGCTAGCTATACTTTTTCCTACACTACGAATGCACAACTATAATAAGTATATATTATATATTTTGACGATTCTCATCATAGTATAATATCTTCCTAGCTCACTGCAAACTTTCAGGACCGGTATTGCAAATGATAAACCCAGACTTTGATCGAAGTTTGTAGCAGCTCAGTCCGGGAACTCGCAGGCTTTAGTGTTTATTTAAAATACCGGACAATTAAACATCTCAACTCAAACTGTTAATTTAAGTTATGAGCGTTTGTTCCCAACTTGAGACTTAAAATGAATCAATTTTGAGCTTGGATTAAAGAGCTGACCCGAGCTCGGTCTACGTTTGAGAATTTCGTTGAATAAACTTCACTTGTTAGATTTAGGTATAACTTATAAGTTCATTATATAATTAAAGGGGAAAATTAAGTATTAACATAATATTACTGTTCACTTGTTGAAAATTTTTCAATTGAGTTTTCCTTTATTATTTGAAAGGATTTACAGAATTAAAATTAAATTGAAGTCTTGTTTTTGGTTACGAAAAATATGATTCGATACCTTCTAAGTAGGTCGGCATCATGCATAATTGTGATGTAAAAATACATACATGCATTAACACACGCTTTGTCTCAGAATGGGTGAGCAGAGGTGCTATTAGGACACTCACATTTCCGTCTTTTATGTTCCATCCCATGATGTTATGGGGGGCAAGCCTATTGCCATATCAGGCACGAATTCCTAACTGTGTATCAGCTGATAATGTATAAAAAATCCAATATCACTTTGCTCGATCCTGTATAAGAACCGGCGACCTCAGCTTTTTAATCGTACCGTAGAACAACTACGCCACCGAGGCAGTGTTGTAAAATAATAAAAATTTAGGTATATAATAATATATAATAATACATGAAAATTCCATGTTCTTGAAAATTCCTGTAACAACATTTTCACAGCGAGAAATAGGAGCAGAATAAGAAAATGAGAGTCCACTTAATGATATTTACACTGAGACAATAATATAATTACAATGTACTAATAGTAAGTGCAGTGCAAAGGATAAAGAGTATCCAAATTACAAAGTTTAGTGTCCTTATTTGTTTATTTATTTATTTATTTACACTTTATTGCACAAAAAGTAAACAAATATAAAGAAAAATCGCAAACATAAAAAGTAGAATTGGCGGTATTATCGTCGAAACACAATGTCCTACAGACAACCAAGTTTGATATCATTACGTCTGCTCAAAACCAAATTCAAACAGGTACATACGATCATTAATGGTTAGGTTAGGACTATCTTTAATAGTTAACCATTAGACTGTCAGACACCAGACAGCCTACGTAAAACAAAATATATAAATATATACAGAGTCATCCAACAATGGCGAGGCTTGAGACTGTTGGGTGTATTATTATTATTTTCACAAATTTATAATAAAACCGGCATATTTACCACATACCATTGAAGAAACCAAAATAAAAGCATCATAAAACTTGAAAACGACTGTACGGTAGCGCTTATTGCACCCAGTCGAAGTCAGTTAGAGGCAGTAATATAATAAAAAAGTCAGAGTGCGGTGTGAGCGGCGGAAGTTATAATTACATTCGTAGAGTTAAGCACCGCAATAGATAGAGCCGCGGCGGAGCGGTGGAGTGCACGGTCGGTACATTTCGTCTTTTGACCGGGACACTTGGCGCTAATTTGTAGCGTTTAAATTGTGGAGCTCACGACACCTGTTATTTATCATAGAGAGGGTAATGTTTTAATGGTTCTGAAATTAGCATTGGGAGAAAATGAGACGCTAGTTTTAGTTAAATTTGATAATTGTTGTACTTACTTATATAAGCTTGATGCATATGTCAATAAAGGTAGGTAGGGGTGTCAGAGTCATATATACTGCACAGCTTACCGAATAAAGTTTCGGTTCTAGATTTGTCAGGGAATATCTAACTGGTACAAACAGGTCTGTAACATTCGTATTATTTTCTTGATAACCAAAATTACTGACCGGGAGTCGATCTTATGGGCCACAAGATTCGCAACATAATTGTACTAAGTGAGTAACGCCATCAGATTTACTCCGATAGTGATTTTGGATAATAGTCATCAGATAAGTAATAATACTTATTACTTTTTATTATTAATTTTTTTTTGGCAATAGGCATATAGATTTATTTTACTTAAATAAGGTTAAGTATTTATCCTAATATTTGTCTAATGTTATTGACCTCTTGTGCCGAAAAGAAATTAGTTTAATAACATTATTCAATTTGGAAATCAACAAGGCTTGATATGCTTCCGAGAACATTTGTCGAGTCTTTTTGATTCCAAACACATGACTTATTCAGGACTGATGACATTGATAAATAATACCCAATCCATACATGATATCCTACTTTAGGAGATAAAATCAAAGGTCACTGAATATGTAATGGATAATGAATATTGTAACGTGAAGGGAAAGGGCAGGGTCAAAGGTCATCCAAAGGTCAATACGGCTTTAGTCATAAAATGTCAAATTTGCGTGAAAGTGTAAAGTTTTCCGGTGTTATGTGGAGTTTATGTAGTCGTTAAATATTTATAGGAGTCTATGTCAGCGGAACAAACTGACGCGACGTAAAAAATATGAAATCGTAAATATTATCTTAGAACTGATCCGATTTCCATGGTATATTTTGTCACCCATAACTATCTGTCACGGCGCACACTGTGTTGCGACTTCACCATAGGCCGACAAAATAATGTCAACCATTTAGATCTAACCATCTCTCATTAGATACAAGATTCAGCTTATATACTGCACTTACCATTGGGCATTACAACCCCTGTCATAAAGAGACACAAAGCCTATTTTGTTCTGTTTACATTCCTACCTCAATAAAAAGTGTACTAAAATCCCGCAAAACATGTTTCACCAATTTAGGAACATTAATTTGAAGCGACAGGGTGGCCACGAGCCCCGCAGTTTGCGGACTAGATCATGATGGATTAAACCGGCAACAATTTCAGTAATTGGCACCAATTTATCGTTTCGTTTGAACCAATTAGGTTTAGTGTTTACCTACCGTGTTTGCGTTCAGTAATTTGCGACTGATAATTACACAAAGCCATGCTCAATCGAAGAGTTTATAAACTTCCATTGCCAATTATACAAACGTCATTTGCATATTTGGTTCGTTTCTAATGCCACACATAATTCGGTGGTGAAACACTGTGATATCAAACATTTGTCAGTACGCCAGCCTTTATAGAAACGTGGTATCTGGTTGTCTTTTCTAGATTACATAAGCACCAAATCCCTATAAGAGTAATTTTTTGAGCAATATACTTGTTATCTAGGTCTTAATTATAACAATTAATTCAAAAGTATTATTTGTTCTTATTTTGTCAATGCAATGTTTCATTTCTTCTTTTTGTATTCCTTTTCTTTTTATATTTCTATATTGTTTGCATATATTTAAAAGTATTATATTCATTACTGCAGAGATCTGCGCTTCACCATATTTAGTCTTAAAGAACACGAACGAAAGTTAGTATCTATTAATGTATTAATTTTATATAGATAGTAGTTCTGTTTATTGCTTCTGTACTTTAAATTCATTTAACATTTTTCGCCTAATACTTTGTGTTCATTACCTTGATATCCCAAAATAAAGGCTCCGCATAGTTTGGGGCTCATGTAAAAAAAAAATATAAGGCTGTTATTAAACAAATGAATAAATAAATGATTTTTTATACATAATTTATACATAATTATTTATATATAATTCAATACAAAGTTGTAAAAAATATTATGGTAACCAACGCAGGGTGTAATTTTTCGAGTTTAGCCTGTTTTTTTTTTCGATCCAGAATATTCCTGCATAATAGTATCAACTAGCAAGAGATAGCCAGTTCGTATCGATGTTTTTTTTGAAAAGCATCGCACTTAAAATCGTGAATAGCGTAGTCACTTTGTTGCACTTAACAATGCGTCATGGTCGCCCTACTTGAGGAGCGTGGGCCGCTCATGAATTATTAATTCAATTCGTCCAAGATTTGGGATCGTCCGAGCGACGGTCGACAAGCTGTCGTGTCGTAGCGCAGACATTCACCACAACCTATTCCAACCCAGATTTCTTCGAGCGAGCATTAACATCTGTTAGGGGAGATCGGGGTTTGTTCCATTTTACTATTTGAATACTGATTTTTTGAGATCAAGCGGGGTTTAGTTTGAAGTATATGAAGGGAAACGGTAGTGTTGTTATATGGTCTACCCGGTCTAGTGTTGTCAAATGTGATGATTTGGGGATGTTGCTTGAAAACAGCAGTAAAGGGAATCTTTCATTTTAGCCTACATTTAGGGGTAATATTAAAAAAAATTGTACATTTCGACGTGGTGAAATGTCCATGCTAACTTCTGTCAATATTTATGTGAATTTTTCTTTGTTATTAGTGTCTACCTTAAGTTTTAATTGTAGTTTGGGCTATGTAATGACTATCTATCCTAGAATATACTTGTAGTTTTCTAAATTCACGTTTTAGTTTCGAGGTACCGTATTTCTCCCATAGAAAAAGATCTGTCCTTGAAAACGTGCGCGTTACAAAACAAATAATTATTTTCTGACTAGTTTCTTACGATTTACATTTAATTTAAAATTAGGTTTAGTTTTACTAAAACAATCTAGAACTCGTAGGTTTTAAACAAAAAATAAACAATTGGTTGATTTAGGTTACATTTAATCGGCGTCCATGCGAATGTTCATTTTTGTTATTCTATTTTGTAACAATAATATTTAGTAGGTTTTAACATTTTTAATCGGCAAAACTGTGTTTGTAGTCAACAACCAATCAAATAACGTCAAATAGTGACACTCAGCAATTTTGCCGCGTGCTTTTGGCTGAGAGTTGTGTACTTATTGCTGTGGTGAATACATTCAACATTACTAAATTCCTTTTGTACCCTAGCTGGATATTAAAAGGGTAACTGAAGTAAATACTGTGTACCCGTATAAATGTAGTATCATTATCGCCTAAATAAATGTAATTGCGAAAATAATCAAAACACCTTTCGTAAGTTTTAATTTTGTTTGAGCTTATATTAAACATGTGACTTTTATTCCTTTTGTCACAATTTTTCGTCTCATAACAAAAATGAAGCAACAAAAAGGAAGTAAGGGCTTTCTTACACCAATTTAAATTTTAACTTTTCACGTTGCCTGTCTATGACGTCACAAGTTTGTGTATAGTTTTTGTTGAGATGCGACTTTTTTTACGAGAGTAAAGCTCCTTTCGCCTTCCTTCCGATACTGCCATAACCTCCTACCCTCAACCATGGAAGGAATCCACTCAGACGACTGCATGCTATTCCGGAACCTTGTTCCCAAGTACTCGATTATGAGGACCCAAACACGTCCTGGAATGCCGCCGAGTCCCGGTGCCTGGAAAGTCGGTAGCTCTACGCAAGTGGCGCGTAACTGAGCAAGTTCCACCAACCACCAGTACACTTGCCGCCGCGTAGAGACGTGGTGGACTAGGGGCATGGCCACGTCACAGATTGGCGACATGGCCGCTCCGAACCACTCCGCCTCATCGTCTACCCGCACCACAGGTTCCGTTGCGAGAAGCCACGCCTGGACGCGAGCTGCCAGCTCCAGGGCCTAAACATTAAGCCGCTTTATTGGGCACCGCGGGCTTTCACCAAACGGAGAACCGGTGCTCCTGTCGGGTAAACGAGCCGAGGACGCGGAGACGTCGATCCTCATTTAGCAATGATCCTCCTCACGCACGTGTTCACTCGATCTCCTATTAAGAAAAGTGAGGCTGGATGAGACCAAACATCCCTCTAGGACCTCGCCACGCGCGTCGGTTGCCGGCAAACCACAGGTCATGGACTTGGCGTTAAAGTCACCAGGTAAAATCAAGAGGTGATTTTGGCATTGCGTTATCAGGGCCCCCAGCCGTATGAGGAAAGCCTCGAAGTTCGCTAAAGGTCTGTTGGGAGAAAAATAAACTCACCCATACCACAAGTCTCCCAACAACGCCACCACGTATCTCCGATCCTTAAAAGCTACTTATTCGAAGGATGGCAAGCCGACGGACCCCTGGGTTACGACAGCTACAAAGCCGTCCAGATCCCCTGCCCAAGCGTTATTGGGCGGGATTCAGTGCGGGTCGGCGTTGACAGCCACATTCATCAACCACTGCGTCATGCTCTGCAAGAGCATGTATCTATTGTCCGGTAGCACAGTGACTGATATTCGCCGAAAAGATCTAGACATCAATTATTGGGCGATCTTCATAGCCTCCCCTTCAGCCCACGATGAGTGGACGGGCTGCGACTTGGCCTGAGCCTCAGCGGCAATAAACAAGATACACTGGTAACGTATTTTGAAAAATTTTGTAGTTTCATATAATTACAAAAAAAAAAATCAAAACAGTTACAGCTTCTATTTAGAACTCTTTGAGTATAGCTTTAGACCATTTATAATGTGCAAATAAAATAATCATGAGACTGATAATTAATAGATATTAACTGTTTATTGTCATATTTGAAATATGATTGTTATAATTTTATTAATATTTTTTTCAAGAGTTTTATAGTGTCACTTAAGAAGATTATTAGAATAAGCGAAGTTATCTTGTTAGTGATTTATTAGTTCATTAATTAATAAAAAAAATTGAATCTACCTATTGTTTTATTTACCTACATTGTGAAATAACCCTATTAATTCCATTTTGTTTCACTTTTGTAACATTTCTCATTTTTGTTATGAAAATCATATTTGTTTCTTTTTGGTGACTGTACATTTTTTTCTAATATTACCCTTAGACGAGCGGTTAGGCTTGGAGTGTTATTATGTTTTTTGAGCATCTTGATGTATTTCTAATAACAGTTTAATATGATCCATACAACATTTCCTTGTTATATTTCTTTCTAATTTATAAAATATACAAATTCCTGCAAATTTACCGGTATAGTTGAGTATTTTTACATACATACATACATAAACTCACGCCTATTTCCCAGAAGGTGTAGGCAGAGCTGTCAAGGACACCCACTTTCGCCTTGTATGTTCCGTCCCACGATGTGATTGGTGGCGAGCCTTTCGCCATATCGGGCACAAATTCCTGACTCTGGGCTGATACTTAATAGAAAAATCCAATATCACTTTGCCCAACCCGGGATTCGAACCCGAGACCTCAACTATGTAACCGTAGTACAACTACGCCACCGAGGCAGTCGAGTGTTTACAACTCATGTGCAATTAAAACACGTGTTCAAAAGGTAAGCCTAATTACCATACAAACTGGCCAATTCCTTTTGGTCAAGTCCCTACGGATCAATAGTCTTGATCTATTTAATATCGAGGGGAAATTGACGATTTTCTGCATTTATCGGTTACTTTCATCCATAGTGACTGGTAAGCTAAAATGATTTTTGTAGAAGACTTATTAGCGATAAAATACTCAATGTACAGTCTTTTCTATCAGAAACTCATGGTTCACATTCAAGCACAATAACACTAGAAACGGGACTTTAAATTTTTCTGTAATTTATGGGTATAAATTAACAATTACGCAAACATTTTATCAATCCCGATAGGCTGGCAGTGTTCAGTTAATTTGTATTCACTGGATACACTTCATTAACTTAAACAATTATTTACATAAAACAGCAGAGTTTTATTTCGGCCCATTAAACTCTCGGTTACTAAACACTCAATAATTGTTTCCTGGCTTTTATTAGTAGTGTTATTTAATGCATTATGAAATAGAAAATCTTTGAACCAACGTTGTATCAAACAAACGTCATGACCTAGATGTAGGGATCAGGGCGTAGAGAGAGAAATATATATTTGCTCAAATATTGGCTTCAATTCTCACATTACTATAAAGTCTAGGAAGGAAGACATTTGCCCATCCAGCTGTAGGATACTAGAATAAAAAAATCAATCAAAAATAAAATCTATTCCAATTCAATTGAAAGCTCAAATATCAAATCTGAAGTATATTCCCAGTTATTTGATTGTATATTGACATCCGGTGTCCAGTATCTGCGGTGGAACCAATGGCACAACAAATTGCTCTGGATCTAAAAACTAAACTTAAAATAATGACTGATTTAAAAGGGAAAGAGATGATGTATGAAAATGTATGTATCAACCCATATATGTACGTCCCACTGCAGGGCATGGGCCTTCTCTACAATCGAGAGTACGATTGAGAGCGATTAGGCCATACTGTCCAACACGTTGGCCTAGTATGGGTTGGCCATTGGATTGCATATCAAAGAAATACTTACATCGCTATGGTATGCGGGTTTTCTCACGATGTTTTCTTTCACCGTTAAAGTGACTATGAATGAAAATACCGAAGAGGACAAGGGATGCAGAAGGGAAGATTAGGATGTTTGGATGTGGAAAGTTGAAAAGAAAGACGTATGGATAACTCACGACGTTTCACCATAAGAAGGCTAAATAAAATATGATTGAAGAGATTAAGATTCAGATGGAGCGACGATATTGTGGAAAAGCCCATGTCTGGCAGTGGAATGGCTGATGATAATAATGATGGGGATATAGAGATCGTTATTTATATTGGACTATTCTAAAATAACAAAAAAATCAATAAAAACCAGAGTATTCCACTTCAATTTAAATCTCATATATGAACAGTATGAAGTACACTCCAGCTACATTGGATTGCATATTGACATCCGTCCGGTGTCTGTGGCCGACTCAATGGCACAACAAATTGCCCCGGATCCGCCGCTGTTAGCAAACACTAGCATATCAATATTCCACGTTTGTATTGCTAAAAAAATATACAGATTTTTCGCTAGAAATATTTTAAATGCAATATTGGTGTTTGTGTTTGCCAGAGAGGAAAGTTGGTTAGTGTAACATGCTTGCGTCGCAGTTTACGGCTTGAAATAATATTTTAAATGGAGGATTGGATGTTTCTGTATTGACGTTGTTTATTAAAATAATATGAATCGTTGGCAGTCCAGTACCCAGCTAAAAGTTGACAGATAAAACTCGATGCTCTCTGCATTCATTTCAGTTGCCGTGTATTTTTGATTAAATATTATCCACTTGTTTTAGCATCGTTTTTTTTTTGTGGGAAAATCTGTATCTGTTCTCCTTATGAGTTCTGAAGGTAGGTATCCTCCTCTCTCTCCTATTTCCTTTTCCAATACTTATTTAAAATTCTTCTAATTAATCATTAATGTGAATCACTCATCTGGTCTCCAAATTGTGTATGAGTAGGTGAGTTGCATTACTGTGCAACAAGGCTTAAAAATCACATTGCACTGTAGGATGAGACAGACACAAAATAAGAGTTCAAAATAAAAAACAAAAAAAAAAATATTAAGAATAATTTTGTATGTAACATGTATGATTAATATTGCACTGTTTATAAGTTCTCTACTAGGAATCGATAGCTGGATATTAGAACTTTGTATGATCGGAACTTGTGTATTATGTATAATGTTACAATTATTAACTAAGACCCTAATGGATGCAAGATCCCTAAGGCTTAGAGGTTAGCAGAGACTATGTATCTATACTTACCTTGTTCTTGAAACAATATTAGTCATTTCCATTCCCTTTTATTAATCCCTTCAAGCATTATTAAAGTAATTTCGATATCTATACATATAAATAAAATTGAAGTGTCTGTTTGTAAAGTGAAAATAAAAAAAATGACCAACTACATTTCGTTATATACACGATACCTATAACGAAAATGACCGTAGATTTTTTTTTGTCTGTCTGTCTGTCCGTCTGTCTGTCTGTCTGTCTGTCTGTCTGTTTGTTCTGGCTAATCTCTGAAACGGCTGGACCGAGCGTGAGTTCGTATGTAATTGACGTTACATTTATTGAACGGATATTCTTATCTGAATTAAGTCCCACAACTAGTTCTTAATTATTAGTTAAATCAGGTTTTTGCAAATATGCTGCCAAGGCACTTTTACATGTCATTATTTTTAAAAACATTGGACGTCGTTCTTTTTTAAGATTTTAAATTAAAATAATAGCTTAACAAAATTATTTGGATATAATTTAGATTGCTAATTACCCGAAATAATATTTCCCACATAATTACTTCATTTTACTTAGTCGCAACAGCAAGCAGCACACACACATCCTTTATCTGGCGATAAACCTCCATTGTCCGAAGACTTATCATTAGGGTTTGATCTCGCAATCAAATCTCAGCACCCAACTAAACTTGCACGCCGAGGACCAAGAACTTCAAATAAGTCGCATAGAGGCTTTATGTGAGCTCGTATTGTATTTAGAGATGTTTGAGGGCCATTACAATCTATTAATGCTTTATTCCAGTGGTTCTTAACCTTTAACAAACGTTCTCTATAATCTATCTGTCTTTAACAAGAGATTGCATTGGATATTTGATGCATTTTTATTTATTTAGGGGCTTTGAGACAATAATCAATGATAGCCCCATTTTGATGCAATTTGTTTTAGTTAACAAAGATAGAGAGGTATACATATGGAGTAAATATTTATAGATAGCTGGGTAAGATAAATATATACTCGTATGTGTATCTCTGTTTAATGAAGTGTAGAATAGTACCGACATAGTAATGGTAACTATTTCAACCTTTTGTTAAAGGACTAACCAACTAACGGACGTTCCCTATAACCTATCTATTATAGGGAACGTCCGTTAGTTGTGAGGGGCGATTTCATAAAATTTCTGTCTTGCCATAGACCAAGTTTGTTAACTGGTTTGGTTGTATGTTAATAAAGTACCGAAATGTAAATAAATATAGGGTTATTATATCTATACATACATAAAATATGCATAAAATTATTAAGGATGGTCTGAATAGGGCTCTGCGGATTACATGGGACACTTCCAGGGTTCACTAGTGGTCTATGAACCATCAGCTTTCAACCACTGGTTAACGTCCAAAAATAGCCTGGATAACTATTCAAAACTACGAGAATGTGTCTATATCCTATCGAAGTGGAGGTAGAATATAATGGTATATTTCATTTCCACTCTGCATAGAAATGTGTTCATTTCGTTTTATGTTATGACTTATACAATTCTATAGCGTATTGTGAACGGTGAGACCTAATCGTTTATCGTCGATCGATTTTTTATTGTTATCTAACAAAAAATGCTGGAAATTTAAAAGCGAAAAAACAATACGAACAAAAAAACGGTGGCAAAATAATGATAGGTCTCTCATAAGTGAGAGGCAAGGAAGCAAGGAATAATCTTGGTGATTACATGAAAACGACACACTTGCATGGGTTCGACTTAACATCTCAGGATGGCGAGCGCAGTGTAATGCCAAGCATTGCTTTGTAATTAATGGTCTTGTTTGGTTTTGCTACTGTCCAAGAGCTGTCGTATTGCTTACCATCAGGTGAATGGTATGCTCGTCTTGCCTTTAGTTGTAATTAATAAAATAAGGCACAAAATAGAGACAGTTTTTCTGGGGTTTTTTCTTCATTAACTCGAGTATAAGACAAATGTGATAACTACAAAAGAATTTCCAGTATTTCTATTCTCAACTCGACTAAGAATCCCATTAACATCATCCATTTTAATCGTCTCAATTTGAGTATCCAGACATAATGACATTCTTCCGAAATTCCCAGACACTATAATGTCCCAAGCTAAATCCAACACATAAATTGCGACCGAAATTGTATCCTATTTCCAATACCCATTCACCCCACGTTTCCTAATATTATTTTTACTTCTAAAATTGTTCCTAAAAGAAACTTGTGCAGTTTGAAAAAGACAATATAAGGACTGACCCTAGAGGGGCCGGCAGTCACCGACCTCATAATATCTGAAGTTTACACATAAACCCTTATTAGCATACACACGTGACCGGAGACCGGGTTCTACGTTAAATATTCCCTTTTATTTTGCTATTCTTGCTGCAGGGAGGAACATCGGGTCGAAGATAGTGGAGCTTGTAGCTGAAGCGATGGTATTTACGCGACTAGCATGTTTGAATAATATTATAAAAACTCCAAATAATACGCCATCATATTTCCTCTATCTTGTATTGAAAATTTTGTAACAAATTATTAATGAACTGCTCTGATTTAAACCACTTGTTACTTTTGGAATAATCACTGAATTATAAACAGGTTTTAAAAAGATCAGAGTTTCTTATTTCTAAATTATGTTATATATCTTCTAAATTATGTTGGATTAGTCCTTAGTCGCTTTCAAAACCAGATTCTAAAAATATCGACACTCAAGTTGCTTAAACCATTGGCCATATTTGTTTTACCCGAAAACAATGGCGAGAGCATTTTTTCACGAGTCGCGGTAAGGATGTAGATTGGACGCGACCGCTCCCACCTACAGTCGAAATTGATTGGTTATGAGTCACGCAGCGCTGGGCATGACAATTTTCCTATGGGTAATCATTTGTTTATTTTTAGTTTGCGGTATCGGAACTATCCCCGTAGAGCTAGAAAGAAATATCACCTGTGTCGCCCTTCGATCGTAAAACTTGTTTCTGTCCCAAGTTAAATACTAATAAATAAAAATGTATTTATTTTTTTCTCTTCCTTTAGTCCCAGAAATTTACTGGTCTCTCATATATTTGACGCCACCTGGATAGGTACTACCGCAATGTCAACTTGTCCTACTTAACAACAGTGTAAATGCAACGCAATGTTGTATTCCGGTTTGATGGCCATTGAAGCCAGAGTAACTACTGGACATATTGAGACTTATGTCTCAGGATGGCAGCGCAGTAGAATATCAAGCATTACTGTGTAATTCATGGTGTTTGTTGGTCTTACTACTGTCTATTTGTTTACTTGACTTTATTTTTCCGCAACACGCAAGCGTTAAGTAAATAACAAATAATCAACTTTGCAGTACCATGCAGTCTCGATAATATTTACTGACCTCAATACCGAGGAACACGAGTCAATAGTCATATCATATTTATATTCCCGACACAGACAAACTTTTAGTTGAACAAAGTATGAAGACTTGACCGCGTTGGTCGAAACTCGCAAACACATTTAGGGCGTCGTTAGCCATAACGATGGCAGTTTCGCGCAGTTACCTTAGTTTCAGGATGAAACACTTGTACAAATAATCGGGAGACTTAGGTGCCATGTATTTAGTTTATGTTTGTTAGTTTTGGAAACTTTCGATTGCATCAGGATGTGTACGTTCTTTTCTTCAATTTTTCTTTTCTCTTTTTATCTGATCATGACTGACTGAACTATGCCTGTTGATAAATGCATAGCACTTCAGATAGGATACATGTCGCCGATTGAGGTTTATGACAGATACAAAAAATATACATAAATAACTTAAATCCTTTCTTATATATTTTTAACTTTATGTATCTACCGGATTGTGATTATACTCGTAATTACTGTATTGTAAACTAGCTTTAATAAGAGCAACGCTGGAGTTTCTTGCCATGCCTTAATGGTTAAATCTGACTTCCAACCGGTAAAGATAAAGATGGCTGAATCTAAATTATATATAAAATTTAATGCATTCAATTTATTGTTTTGTAAAGGTTATTATTATTTTCAAAAGGTATAAACCTTGGTTCTTAGATGCTGACCCAATTTGCTCTAGACATCTGCTCTAGCCTTCCCAAGCCATCCATACACGGGTTGAACAGTTAGATGCTCGATAGACATTCCTGGCGGGCACGTCTGCTAATGCATGGCGAGAACAGACAGATTTGCCTGCCTGCTATACGTGTTCAAAACCAAGAGATTGTTATAATGAGGACCCTAATTGATACTTTTAGACTGTGTGATGAAGTAATGAATGACGCCCCTGCCGGGTAAATCTGTGCGTTTATATTTATTCAATAGCTAGAAAAATAAAATACAGAGTAAAAGGAATCTTTAAGAAGTTCTTACAAATCTTTCACAAACGATAAATACTGCATTATTTTTAATACAGTATAAAATATTCGTGGTTTAGTAGTTTATTCTAATAATTTACTTGTATCTATCTACCTACCTATCTACTATGGTCATTGATGTTTGACAATTCTTGTAATATTAGATAAGAAATTGGGCTGAAAAATAATATACGTAAAATTTAATAATTTTCAGGATATTTCATCCCAAATAACGCTTACCCAAGCATTTATACAGCGGCCAGTAGGAAGCATCCTAAAATGATTACATTTTAATAGAAAATTTAATTAACGAAATTTCAACCAAACATTTATTTAAACATCCTCTGTATGCTTTCCTACTTTATTGATCTAAGTCGAGTTTTTAATGTTTATTCAGTTCAAAATGGCTTTAATAAGTACATAGAGCAATCACTGGTCGATTGAATCAACAGAGACCGGAACCTTAGACCTCCACTGCGCAAAGTTACCCAATTTACCTTTATTAGTTATGCATTAAGGGCCAAAAGGGCTGCCGGTGACTGGGTCCTGTGCTCACGTGACCAAATTTTGTATGCAAAACGGGATATTATAAAAATCACTGCGGCGAAAAATATAGTTGTGGGTACGAAAATATAATAAATTTTAGTACAAGTTTTCGGTATTTTTGGTTGTATGGGATTGATATAATAGTAGTTAAATGGATATTTCAATGGTAAAGAGAACGTGCTCATACGATGAACTGACATCAAAGCGCCTGATGATAATTGCATAGCAATTCAGATAGGTTACATCTGATTGAGGTTTATGAAAAGTTTCGCTTACAAAAAAATATAAATAACTTAAATCTTTTCTTATATATTTTGAGGTTTCACTCAAGTTGTCATTTTATTCCTAAAACAAGACACTATATAATACCACAGCATCATATACAGAAGGACGAAACATTAAAGGCACAGTCTCAGTGAGGGTAACATTGCTCTAAAAAATTCGTCAGGGACACCAAGAAATATTAAAAGAACAGTCTCAGTGAAAACATGTCGTATGGCCACATCACACTGATGTGTTTACATTATAAACGTTCAATTACCAGAGGGTAGTTTGGCCGAGTTGGCGGAGTTGGCCGCGCTCCGGCTTGATGGCCATTTCGGTGATTTGCAATAGTTAGTGCGTGTTATGTTCAACATTGCTTTTTGCCTTGCTTCGATTAGTGAGTGACGTGGGTCTTAGTCGCCATGTGAAATTAAAATTGTACTTTCTGCTTCATGTAAGAATGACGTGGTTATTTATTAAAATTATTATCTCGTAATATATTAATCGTAATATATTACGATCTTTTTTATTATTTACTCACCTATCACTTTCCATCTCTTCATTACCCTAGGTTCGACTGGTATAAAATGCCTCAGGCAGTAAGACAACAAAAATATGAATTATGTTGGCCACGGGACTTTTCTCAAATTGGCAGTTTGATCAATAACGCCTAAGTCCATCAAACCGTTCTGTTGTGGTTTGGCGGATTCCAAATAACAACGACATTTAGATTACAATAGAAAAAATATTTTTATTTATTTTTAAATACTTTATTGCACACACAAACAAGAAACAAAAACACCTTGAAGTCACATACATAGGTGGCGAGCCTATCTCCATATTGGGCACAAATTCTTGACTCTGGGCTGATAATGAATGCAAAAATCCAATATCACTTTGCCCAACCCGGGATTCGAACTCGATGCCTCAGTTTTGTGATCGTACCGTAGTACCGCCACGCCACCGAGGCAGGCGAGAGAGAAGTAAATAAATTCATTAATTAATTTAAATTAATCATCCTTTCCTCCCTAAAGCTAATTTTAATTTTAATAATTTAATTGCAAGATAAATAGGGAAGCATTAGTTGTATTTATGTGGGTAGTCAAATATTTGTGGGGACAAGCGAGTCACTGCCGGTGAATAACACCGCCCCGCCATGTTTCAAATGTAAATGTCTATAGGCACCGGTCCGGGACTGTAACACAAGCTAATATGTACAGAAGGGTTAGTGTCGAAATAAATATTAATGTTCTTTGATATTATGGCTTTCTGGTCTGTGAAATGTTACTACTGAAAATCAGATAAAACATTATCGTGATCACGATACTATCTTTAATTTATTAATTAATTGGGTTGTTGCAAATTTTTCAACAGTGACACTTTTACACATTTAAAAAAAAAACTTATTTTATTATTTTTTTATTGAACACTATAAATATCATAAAGAGACAATAAAATAGCCATCTACCAGGCAAGCAATGGATTGTATGTGGAGAAAGAAAATATTATTTAAAATTGGTTCGTGAAGTATCTGATTGCTATTATCTACATTCAATTGTTTTCACACTAATTAGCTAGACAATATACGTAGGCGTTTGGATGATGGCGATCGTTGAAACGGTAGCTGAGTATCAATCGTAATCACCATGTAAATAAATGTGTTGCATTTCAGGTTTATCCTGTTACAATAAGCCCAGCATAATTGTGTCGACCGGTGATAAGTATTCCACTCGCTTCGGTGGAGACTCTGCGTCGATTGCTCGAAATGTACCGTCAGGACCTTTGTAATCACTATTACATAAATATTAAAATACGTATCCATAAACATGTAAACGATAAACTGCATAAGTTAGCTATATATAAAAATAAACTTCAAAAATTGTCTTAAGCCTTCTGTAGGTCTACTATTTATGCGTCCTGTTTGCGCTGTGCCAGCCAATTTGTTTAAGTCAACGGAGGCCCGCCTCGCCCCCCGCACCCCTCCCTCCTCCAAAACTTTTCAACGGCATACTTGTTTTTCAAATTTTGAGTTCCTCCCAAATTAATGTTTCCACGTGCTTTTTGTTTTAGAGTCTTCTATTAATTTGTTTGTTTTGCTTCGGTACGTTTAACGCCCAAGTTTTGATTCGGAAATGGATGCTTATATTTTTTTGAAGTTGGGAAGATTGGATCTGTTTGGTATATATTTTGATGGAACTAATTTTATTCTTTAAAAGTAGATTATGTAAGATTTTTTGTAGATTCTTTTGTTTCGTATCTTAAGATTAGATAGAGTAATAATTTATTAAAGTCACAATTTTTGAGTCCTGAAAATATTAATATTATACGACCCACCGCGAGTTACGGGTGTTCTCTATAAATAGAGCGCCTAGACCATAATTAATTATGTTGATCTAGTGCTCGTTTTCGGACTTCATAATATCTCATAGTTTTTTCATAAATCTCAGATTACATTCATATACAGATTTTCCCTCGATATTTTCTGAAATACTATAGATTTTTTAATCTCCATTATATGCATATTGCCTTACGATTTTACCCTTCGAAGTTAAAGTGTAATAGCAATTGACTATCACTATATACATTCATAATTCCGAAATGACTGACATTCAAACCCGGGATTCGAATCCAAGCTCATCGTCTGGTCTAATATCAAATGCGTATTTACAAAAGGCCATATTCAAATATCATTGAGATAATATACAAATATAAACTTTTTATGACCTACTTTTAAACATAATAACATCAATGCTTAATGCTGTTTGGTATTCTAAATTCAAATATAAATAAAGTGTACAATTTGTTTTTTCTTAATTTCCACTTCATCTCCAAGAAATGCAAAGGATTTTGGCCCATGCAGCCTTGTCATATGTAGGCATAGCATGCAATATTTCCCGTCATAAATTAAGTGATAGTTACAATTAGATGACAATAGGAAAAATCTTAATTATTATATTTTACCTTAAACGACTTCTATCCTAAACCGTTCTTATAATATATTTTGTTTTTTTTCAATAATGTAAGATTTCTTTTTTAAAAGAATTTTAGTGATATTTAAATTAAAGATATGATAGTAACATAATATATCACAAAAATATGTTGTAAATTCTTATTTTTCACTTATTTTAATTTCTTTGAAAAGTTGCGGAAATGGTTATTTTGTATAGATAACATATTATGTATAAGGTTTTATCTTTGTTTAAGATTTTGTAATCTTTACAAAATAAATGATAGTTTCATTTGTATAATGTATAACACATATCAAAATATATTTTGTATTATTTGTAAATATAATGTAATGTTAGGCATAATGGACCTGTTTACAAACCCGTTAATTAAAAAAAATACATATAATGTAAGGGAGGGTAGTTTCGTGTGCGCATTGAAACGCGTGGCGCGTGCTCCGCCGGAATTTTGGGTTTTTACCTAATTTCGATTGAAATTGTGCATATTGTGGTGAATTAAGTTGTGTTATAGTAATGTATAGTTCAAGTAAAGCGAAGTATAGAATTTAAGTCGTTGGAAGTCGCGGGATGTAGACCGCTTCCAATAGGTCGATGTGGAGATCCTTGGGGGAGGCCTATGTTTAGCAGTGGACTTCTTACGGCTGAAGATGGAGAGAAGTGCATGTTATGATGGATACGTAAGATTTAGGGAAAAATAGGGAGTGGTACAAGTGTTTTGTAGTACAAAATGGGGTGTGGTGCGAGTGTTATGTGGGTCGAGTTGCGTACGGTGTAGGTGATGTGTAGATGGGTAGGGCAAGATCGGGCGTCGTATAAGTGATGTTTAGTAGCAGTTAGGATTTGATACAAGTGTCTTGTAGGGTGTGGTCTCAGTGATGTGTAGTATAATTTAGGGTGTGGTTTAAGGTGGTTTACTCCGGAGGGATGTCGCCTCTCTATGCGTGTTCTACCGCCTGTATCACGGGGAATGCTCTGAGGAATTGTTCAACTTGATCCCCTCCTCTCCATTCCTTACCAGAACCACGCGGGCTGGCTTGCGAAACCACAGCTTGTCGGTCGAAACCATCCCGGCGCGAACCAAACGGTTCTCTAATTCTTTTTTGTGCCGCACCGTCAGGCTGTAGAATTGTTTGCCATCTCACGTGTTCCCTCCTTCCTACAATCCTGGGTCCTTCCGCCGTAGTGTGAAGAGGCACCTTAGCAGGCCGGCATAATTGTTTCCATTGGCATAGGACTGCCGTCCGATGCCAATGGATACTCTGCCTGGGCGGCATTTGCGCTTACCATCAGGTGCAATGCCGCCACTATGTCGGGCCATAATAATAATTAAAAAAAAAAAAAGTGTTGTGTATGGCAAGTTGGGGTAGGGTGTAAGTGATGCATAGAGCAATATGCGTGTGGTGCCAGTGTTGAGTAGTAGAAGTAAGGGTGTGGTGCCAGTGTGGTGTAGTGTTGTGTAGTAGTACGTGGTGATGTGCGGTGGAAGCACAACGACGGTGAGTAGATAATGCACAATAATTTTATTTTTCGATTACCTTCCGTTGTTAGCACTTTTCATGGATACGCAATTGGTGATGCTGATAGATCAATAGAGTTTCATGTTCATGCAAATGGGGTGAATAGGAAGACATGAGTAATGACATGGGATGTATTAAATCACATTTCAAAATTAAACATTTGACTACCACACAAAACGAAAGTTTAGCCCTATTAATTTTTCAATGACTTTTGCCACCCTTAATACTTGAATAGGTATTCCTCAATATGCCATATTTAACATCGCCTCGGGACTTAGAGTAAAACGATGTACTTACAAATTATTAGTTCACTAAATAGGGCATTTTGTACACATTAGTAATTTCACCGTCACAATAGAGCTTTTTGTACGTCATAATGCCACTCCATTACGGTCTTACATTCACGACGTGATTTGCAAGTCCTTCTGCCTACAATTTGTTTGTTAAAATCACCTTCAAATTTAATAGCCTTTAAAATCCCCTTTGTCCCAACTCGCCCTCGTTTTGGTCTATCTGTAATTAAATGAATGGACACGGATTAAGGATTTAGCGGCTCAGGAGAGTGACTTTTTGTGTAATGTGCTTTATATGGAGATTTCGGTAATTAGGTTGGCTAAATTAGGTGTTTTACGAGGGTATGAATTTGATTAATATATAAAGTAATTATTCTTCTGCTTCTCTGAGTATTTTTATTTTTGTTATTTGATCTTTTTTTGCAGCAGTTGTATGTCCATAGAAAATTATTGCTACTTGTTTTGCTTGTACGTCCCACTGCAGGGAACGGGCCTCCTCTACAATCGAGAGTACGATTAAGAGTAGTTAGGTGATATAGTCCATCACGCTGGCCTAGTGCGGGTTGGAGGACTTTACATGCCACAGACATTTAATTAATTTTTAGCAATTATGTAGTAATTAATTCATCAATTCTTACATTGTTTTGGGTTAGATTATACATATAATATTGTTATTGTTTGCAGCCATACGACAAGCAGATCGTCGGGCACCAGGTGAGTACCCTATTAGTAGATGATTATAAATTGCTTTACGGCAATTTTTTTGCAGAGTTTGTATATTAAGCTGACACAAAATAACATCACAAACGTTTTATACATTTATTTATTAGCTACTGATTCAGATACCGCGTTACCAGTACCGCTAATTTTGGCTAGTAGTTGGGATGATTCGTACTTTTAAGCAACAGTCTTTTCTGTCTGTCATATTCATTCATAATAATGATTGCCAATCAGTTAGAAATTATCGCTTCTTTATACTCTACAGCCTACAGTATATTTTAAGTGTTTAAACTACTGTGAACATTTGAGCCTTTAGTACCCTACATAATTTTTTTTGTTTATATTATTTTTTGTTATTAATTGACATGTTAAATCTATGTGTTCGGTAAATAAGACCGCACAGTATAAGAATATTCAATTAATGTGATAGGTTTGTGACTCTGTTAATTGAATAAAAATAAATATAATTAAAATAAACTAAAATAGTCTATATTATGGAGATTAATGTACTACAAAAAACGGCACATTTACTTTGTACATCACAAAATGTACTTTACATTACAAAATTTAATTATACTTTTTAAAGCCGCTATATTTCTCGTCCATGATCCTAAACTAACACAAACCGTTCTGAAAGTGATTAAAACGATTAAAATTACAAGGAAAAAGTGTGACGTTTTCTTTTGACAAAGGTTCCCACGTAAGCCCGTGTGATGTGGGTAAGACAGCGTTTTTAATGTATTTCACCTTTTTACTAAGTAAATTTACATTCGCGGAATGGAAATACTTGGTAATCCTGAGACTAGACAGAGTAGGTACACTAACGCTTGACTCGACGCGATGTTATTTATAGTGGACTTGATCTTAATAATACAAAACAAGCCGAAAAGAATATACTTAGAGACACGTCTAAGTAAAAGGACATATTTTTGTTGTCAAATATGTACCTTTTTATGTATTTACACCTTCGATCAAATATACACTAGATACAACATGAGCGCTTAGAAAATGGCACCAAAAAAGAGTGCTTAAGCACTCTTTCGCCTTCAGTCACGCACCGACCGTTGCATCTAAAACGTCGTAAAACTTTAGGCAATATTATTTGAAAAGCTACTTTAAGCTCCAGGAATAAGGTGGAATTTGTGTTAATATACGTATATTTGGAATATATGATCTTTTTGTTTACTTTTTTAAATGTCATGCATCGGTGCCACTTTTTAACAGAACTTTTACAGGGAACTGTGTATCTAGTGTATATTTGATCGAAGATTTACACGCTTTATTATCGAAGCGTTCAACCGCTCTCACTGTAAGACTCTTGTATGTTATTGTTTATCCCTTGGTACTTAACATTTGGCTACTCCAGTTGTATATTGTTATATTCTTTAAACCCTTCAACACAATGTTTTGTCATCCGCTTTGTTGCCAAAGTGGTCAATTCGTTTCCAACTCCTCCTATTGTTTTTTTTTCTGTCTAGTTAACTTGGATGCGGGTTAAAGACAGGCTAGTGTTAGAGACTCGCCGAGCTCCTGAGCTTGGTTACAATTCTTGGCGTGCCACTGGTGATCCTGGCTGACAGGAGTTGGATTCAATGGTGTGTGGGCGAGAAAATCTACTAAAATCCACCTATTTTGTAGATTTATAACTGAGTGAAGGTTTGATATAATATTCCTTCATGGAAGACGCTTTAAATAAATGAATATAGAAATATTTAGATCTACATCTAAAAGTAGATATACATAGAGAACAATAAAATTAATATCGTCACAAAATATACTTGCTCTATGTCATAAGTTTTAAAAGCTACGATAAATATAAGAGATCTGCGCTACTAGCCTTAGAAAATGGATGGGGAGATGAAAATAGCAAGCATTTTGGGCTTTGGGAAACCCTCAATATATCTATTTTTAGTACTATCTCCACGGTTACAGTTTATCCAAATAGTGCAATTACGTATTTGTTTATTCGAAACAAATAGGAATTTTCGTAGTAGCAACCCTTGTACATCAGTTTATAAAATCGATTTCCTTCTCAGAAATGTAATTTGTGTGCCCGAGTGAGCGGTGACACAGCTTAAAAATATACCAATATTGTCGCGAGCAGTGTCCGTAAAGTAACTGCATGTTGCGTTGTGATGTCACTCTATATTATTTATACTGTGTTTATTGCAACTTCTGCTGCGTTATGCACTCCTGGTACTTCTCAACGGTAAACGGTCCAGACTTAGCCCTCTCATAGAGGTGATTTTTTATTAATCCGCGAGGTTTCAAAATAATTTAGGTTGGGAGACGATAGACCGCGGGTTCGATTCCCGTTCCGAGGCAATGTTTTGTGCATCCCACAAATATTTGTTTCGAGTCTAGGCGTTGAGAGACCGAAAAGTCTAAGTATATTAATCTCTGATACCGATGGTACAAAACCCGAATCTTAGTATGGAGGCAGGACTTAATAATGGTTCCGAGCTGGGCGTTTATGTGTAAGTAGACCTGGACGATTTTCTCTATGAAACATTCACTGTGTCTTCATAACGTAATGACTTACGCGATGGTCAGCGAAGGGTTTCAGTTATTTATCGGCGTGTGATTGTTAGAATCACAGGTCAGTTAAAATATCCACAAGCGTGCTAGACTCTAGGGCTGTAGGAATTCTCGATGTACCAATCCTTGTGTAACAGTTCATAGAATCAATTTCCTTATTAGAAATGTAATTTGTGTACCGGAGTGAACGATGACACAGTATAAAATACTCACCTTTAATATCGCAAGCAGTGTCTGTAAAGCAACTGCATGTTATATCATGTGATATTATTTACACTGTGGTTATTGCAACTTCTGCAGTGTCATGCACTCCTTGTACTACTCAACCATTAACAGTGCAGACTTAGCTTTCTTATAGAAGTATATTTTTATTTTTCTTGATACACCAAAGTACCAAGTGGTCAAAATATGCAATAATTGGAATATAAAATGACAAAATGAATTAAATCCGACGATAGTTTATTATAATACCAATTAATTAAAATTAGAATGGTTCATGTCACAAATCACAATCATACCATGCAATCATATCGGTTTAAAATGTCAATTATTACAATTTGAAAAGAATGTGCAATTTATTCCCAAGCAGTTTTGTTTTCCATATAGTGTGAGATTCTATAATATGCCTTTTTACACAGCTTAACTTTTAGTTCCTTTATAAACTTAATCATTGGAACTTCTCTTATACGTCGGATAAAACTCTTTTAATCCAAACTGTCTATCACCATTTATAATTATAGTATTCGAAGCATTTTAGAATACTGCAGTTTAATAGGTGGTAAGTCTCTCATATGTGAGAGGCAGCCTGCGTGGGTACCACCGCAATGTATTAGGACCTTGAATAAGTTCTCGCTGTTTTTTTACAAAATATTTTTTTTTGTTAAAAATTCGTGGAACAAAAACATTTCATTCAAAGTGCTGTCCATCACTAGTTACCACTTTCTCCAATCTTTCTGGCAGTATATGAATTCCGCGTCGGAAAAACGACATGTATTTTGAGGCTATCTAAAAATTGACCAATTTTTTACTTTCTTCATGAGAATGAAAGCGCTGGTCAGCTAGGTCATGTGCCATCGAACGGAATAGGTGAAAATCAGAAGGGTCTATGACAGGTGAACACAGCGGGTGGGGTAGAACTTCCCATTGAAGTGTTTCCAGGAAGGTTTTCACTGGTTTTGCAACATGAGGCCGAACGTTGGCATCTAGCAAAATCACTTTGTCGTGTCTCTGCTCGAATAGCGGCCGTTTTTCTTTTAGGGCTTGACTTAAACGAATCAACTAAAGTCGACAGCGATCCCTCGTGACAGTCTCATTCAATTTTGAGCAGCTCGTAAAAAAATACACCCTGCTGATCCCACCAAATACAGAGAAAAAGCTTCGAACCATGCATATTTGGCTTTGCACACGATATTGATGCATGACCGGGCTTACCCCACGATTATGTATGCTTTGGATTATCATAGTGTATCTACTTGTCATCGCCAGTCACGATACGGTGAAAAAAAACTTCTCTTTTCTGCCGTTGAAGCAGTAGTTCACACGCGAGAAAACGCCGTTCGACGTCTCTCCGCGTCAATTCATTCTGTACCCAATGTCCCTGCCTCATGATCATTTACAAAACATTTAAACATTTTGAAACACTTGACTCATCTACGTGTAATCTTTTTCCAAGTTCTGCTAGCGTCTGACATCGGTCTTGATCGAGTAATTCCTCCAATTTCCCATCTTCAATTTTTTTCGGTGCGCCAGAACCTTCTTTATCCTGAAGTTCGAAATTATTATTTTTGAAGCTTCGAAACCAGTCTCTGCACATCGTATCCGATAAAGCATTGTCTCCATAAGTCTCAACAAGAATTCTATGGACTTCAGCCGCAGATTTCTTTTGAATGAAGTAGTGCAATACAATTCCCCGCAAATACACTTTATTTGGCACAAAAGTAGACATTTTCAGAACGAAGAAAAAAAAAATTGGTTACACTAAAATGAACTATCCTATACTGAAATTTAGGCTTAGATATACTGCTGCCTTGCATGTATATTACCATTCCAAATTTCCCAAACGTGGTACTGCTATTGTCATCTTTGAAGAAACAGCGAGAACTTATTCAAGGTCCTAATATTATATTGTGTTACTTTACAATTTTAATTAATTAGCACGTTAGATTAGATGTATAGAAATTTTACTGCATCAAATTTATCGTATTTCGGCCAAGTAGCGTTTACTGAGGCGTAAAACTTTTGCAGTCTTCCTATTATTACATTATGTTACTCAAAGACATTTTCTTTGGCTCAATTGCTTCGGCTAAGTCCAATATTCTCAAATGCATTACGTAACCCAGACTCACATGTTTTTTTATATTTTAATTATGATTTTTTTTTGTGTTTAGTACTTTTTAGATCTATGTAGGTGGTCAAATACGTTCTTATCTATCACGTCTAGAAGTTTATGAAAACATTATGTAATATATGTAAGTTAATTGTATTTTAAGAATGATAATTATTTGTAGCCAGTTATGTGAAATTGAATAAATGAAAAAGAAGTTATCTCACATACGAAAATTATTCGTTAAGACCTGGAATGTAGATTTTCAAAGGATTTTAACTGAAAGATTGTCTCTGGCAATAATAAAAGCGAGTACACCAAAAATGATAATTTATTAAAAAGTAATATTTTCCCCGACTATTCTGCCTTTATTGCAGTCTATGTGACATCAAGTTATCGTTTAACTTGCGATGAATGTTGTTCACTCATGCGTTCCTGGTATTAGGTATTGGTTTACCACGTGGCTTGATGTTTACAAAAAAAAAGGAAGAGCGGTATTTTTTCTGGTTCTCTTTTGTTTGTTTAAAATATATTAAACAGATATCTTTGTTTGTGTGCATTATGTGGCCTTTTTGGGGTAATTTTTATTTAATGTAATAAAGAAAAAACACCCTTCTCATACCACCTAATTGGAACGCTAAATTTTACATTTATATTCATATCACAGAATAATTTATTATTTAAAATAAATATTTTTTTAATAACAAATACCTGTTTTTGATAGATAAGTTATGCTACCTCTTCTTTCAGATTAGATTAACTTAGGAGACAGTAATTTATTTTTTATTATTTTTGTCATGTAGATAAAATGTTTTTCACAAATGCAGCTCATATTTTCTCGCATTCGATTGAGTGTATGTCGCGTTATTAAATCTCCGGCGCAGACGGTCGACTTTTTACTTTTTGCGCCAGTTGTTCAACATAGCAAATAATAAATACCCAGGCAATTTTTTCCACGAATCAGTGTTATTTTGTTTGTATAGATAGAAAAATTTTATTTTATCTGTGTCACAGCTTAAATAGAATGTAGTAGAAGGTAGCAGTGTCGTATTAAAAAAATAAAGTAGTCTGGGGTTTTTTATATAAGCTGTGGCAATATGATCTCTTTAAATTTTCTGTGTCTCTGGTACTGTTGATCGAGTTGCAGTCCAGACTTAGCTCTCTCATAGAATATATTCTTAGTATTTTTTTTATCAATAATAACGGATAATAATATTAGACATTAAATAACGATTTAAAGCTATTGGAAATACAATTATTAGTATAGTAGTAAGTATTATTATGAAAATGTTCCGTTGCAATTTTATTTTTTTTATTTCATGGATGGCGATACTAGTCTGCCATTCTCCTGATGGTAAGCGATACGACCGCTCATAAACGGTAGCAAAACCAAACAAAACCTTGAAATACAAAGCAATGTTTGGCATTCCACTGCGCTCGTCATCCTGAGACATAAGATGTTAAGTCTCAATATGTCCAGTAGTTACTCTGGCTAAAATGTCCCCCAATCCGAAATATAACAGTGTATTTAAGTTGCACATTTGACAGTGCATGTGAACTCTTATTGTTTAGATGTACTTATTGAAGTAAATATATTTATTAAGCGAGTGTTATATATTGATATAATACTTATATTAATATATCAAATAGATGGATGAACAGAATAACTTTTGTTACGTGGTTACCTAAATCTGTTGTAACTATGCTTAGTTATTTAGTTCTGTGCTGGTATCTTGAAAACGAGTAATCAAAAATCTTATTTCTCGCTTACGAATAATAAATAATTACTTAAATGATAAATAATTAATCTGTTACTTTTTTAAATTAAATTGTAATTATAAGCTCCTTAAATGTTACTTTTACTTTAAATAAAATGCATTGAATTTGAAAAAAAATTACAAGTTAGTAAATAAAGATAATTATTTGTCTTTTCTACCTCACCAAAACTCTTTAACCTGTAGCGCACACTACAGCGCTTGAACACACACACATTCTCCTGGTATTTAGTAATGGTTTATCACATGGCTATGTCGAGTCAACAAATAATTAATTGTACGTCAAAACATTTTTGTTATATTTCCCTTTGTGGGTATTACGTTTTGACTTGAGTAAGAATCCATCTTGTTTTCATATACGACAAATCAATTTGGGCAATTTTAAAATTCACCATAAATATAAAGTTCTCGCTACTCGCATTAAATAAATATGACTGGGTGATTTTTTATAATATGGAGGGTATTTATTCCCAGCAGTGGGATTGTGCAGAGACTGATATCGAATACGGTTAACTTTCCGTAGCGTCACAACTCCCACATATTAAATGTACTTCAATAGTTGTACCTCGTTCACGGGTGTCCTTTAAAGTTCATGTTACAATATCGATTAACCTGTAAGATATCACACTATTGTACATTTATGTAGTCCTAGTATCCTTACGATTTTAAAACTTACACGACAAGTCGCACCAAGATGGGCGCCAATTTACAAAGGAAAGTATGAAAAATAATGCTTTTCAGATTTCTAATTACCATTATCAAAACATTACTCCTGTAGTTGAGATTATATTTCTTACTAATTTAAATATTATGTTATCATCATTAAATATACACGAATTAACAATATATGTAAATTATAAAATATTCCAGTTACAATCATTGGCTTACGTACACACTGTACGTACTCGTATACTCTCTAGGGGCTAGAAGTCTGGATAAACTGTCAACCAAAAAGAACGAGGAAATGCTACATACATATGTATGTATGTATGTAACATTAAAAACCGTTAAGGTATGTACTTTAGCGATGTAAATGTTTATATAAAATTAAATTTATCTAAAACAAACTCGACATTTTACAGTTAGGGAATTGTTCGCTAATTTCAAATTCAGAATTAGACCATCTGTCTAGTAAGCTATTAAATAATTAATTACATTTAGAATTGCCCAATTTTCAAACAATTCTCATATCTGTAACAGGAAAATGATGCATACCACGATTTAAACAAATCTATGAAATATTGATCAGTGACCTTACCAAAATTTCATAGAATGTTAATAATAATAATAATAATAAACGTTTATTTGGTTTAGAGAAAATAACACAAGCTAAAATAAAAGTCAAATCATAACAAAAAAAAATAACATAAAATAACAACTAATACAATATATGCTCCCTAAACCAAAAAGGTTCCAGCTCAGCTTATTGCCGCAGCCTGAGCTACGGCGCTGGTTTTCAGCTGGACCTAAAATATATACGAAACAAGAAAAAAAAAAACATAAAAACTTAAACTTTTGCTTAAAAACATATTGTCCACATTTTTGAAAAAACAATTGCAACAATAAATATGTACGAGGTAAAAAAATAAAACATAAAAAACAAACTTTTTAACTTTTGCTTAATAACGAATTGTCCACATTATGAGAAAAACAAAAACATTGACACATTAAAAATAAAACCATTAAACAAACAAAATAATATCGTTACACAGGTTATAAAATCGTTAAATAGGTTAATAGGTATCATTAAATAATAGTACAACATTTAACACACAAAATATTCAATGAATTATAACTAATCGGTTAATGTGAACTCACATAGACTACAGACAGACAACAGTGAGGAAGAAAACGCAACAAGCAAAATCACATTTTAATTTATAATTACAGTGAGGGGCTCGTTATATCTGTATACCCTCTATCTGCTGTTTAAGGAAGTATTCTTTAATTTTATACCTAAATGTGCTAAGGGATACGGACAGATTTCTAAGTGGAGGGGGAATAATATTCCAAATTTTGGTAGCGGTATACTTAAAACTACCTTTGAAGGCGCTAGTTTTGTGATTAGGACAAATATGTTCACGATATTATTAAGTCTGTGATAACGCCTCCTCCTTTATGTTATGCATCCCTGGTACCACACACGAGGTTTTGGTGTGTTTTGCATATTACCCTAATAAGTACGGCATAAGAGCGAATATCGTTGGATTTATTGCAACGAAGCAATAAGTTATACCGATTGCATAGTTTAAATATATTGATTAATTATTTTTCGTTTACTGGCGCGATTGTGAGTCGCATCGCCTTACTGGCTACTCCGTGACATCAAACAACAAAGCCCATTTGTCTGCCGCTGGTAATTTAATTCAGACATAACTATGACATTCACGTTCATAATAAAAAAAATGTAACCATAAAATATCGAACGAGCGTATGTTGTATATTGAGCCTATATTGTAATCCGCATATTAATAATGTGTCTAAATCAATATATTTCTTTAATACTGAAGGATAACATTGATAAGGAACCTGTATACCGTAAAAATATTTACGATTGCGCCGAGAATAGTTTAGTTTGTTCATGACAGCCTCCGTGGAGCAGTTGGTTAGACGCCGCCTGTGAAACGAGAGGCCGCGGGTTCGATCCCCGCACCGAGAGAAATGTTTGTTCGGCCCACAAATATTTCTTCCGGGTCTGGGTGTTTGTGAGACCGAAAAGTCTCTCGTAGTTCCTGATACCCACGACACAAGACTCGATCTTAGTGTGGGGTCAGGACTATGTATGTGACTGTTGGGTGTTATTTATTTATTTATTTATAATATCTTTTTTCCAGACAGTGGCAACAATTCATTGAAACATGCACTATTATTGTGATCATAATGATTTTATCTTCTATACTGCTAGAACTCCTGATATTCTGTATTGGTTATTCAATTTCCTGGTTCACTGTGCCATAAAGGCGAAAATCGCGTAATTTCTCAATGATTTAATTTCAGCAAAAATACAAATCAAGATTATTTTGCGTGAAAAGGATAAAATCATGTTATGTCTACCTCTTTCTTCCTATTTAAAGTCTCCTGCGGGACATATGCTTTCAAAAATTCCAATAGTGATTTGTGGAACCAGATTGATTCCAGAGACTTCATACAAGTCAACTGGATCGTCTGTCTAAGTAGACGTCTGTCAGTTTGCCTAGATGTCATTTATAGACAAACATCGAAGTAAAGAAGTTTCTAGGTTTGGCTAGTCAAAGCTCGGACTTGTCAAGAAGGCTTAGTCACAGTGGAAAGCAATAACGTGTATCGGCCTTTGATCAAGGAATTTACGTCTTATCCTTAGAGATACCAATTTGAACAGTCAGCCGCCGACTATGAATACGGTCGATTAAAGGTTTGATTAATCAGTTCCTTATTATTATAGGAGTGTATTCACATAGTGGATGGATTCAATGATAATACTAAATAAATAATAAATAACACGCAACAGTCACATACATATTATTATTACAAAGGATTATTCTTACAAAGAAAAATTATTTAGTATTAATTTATTTTTATACTCCTAATTAATCACAGGTATATAGTTTAAGATATATTAAGTTACGACAGCTCCTGATGTCAAGAAAATTGCAATTAAGAAAAACGATAACATCGAGGTGTTTTATAATCTCTATTTAAAATTTATTTGAGACTCGATTTATTTGCATTTTTGTGGTATTCTAGACTGGTTTATATTATATTCATTACATAATTTTCATTGAAAATAAAAATATGTTTTGTAATTTAAAGTGCTGTTTGGTTTTCCTACTGTTCATGAGCAGTCGTTTCGCTTACCATCAGGCGAATGCACAGATTACTCCGGGCGAATGGCATGCTCGTCTTGCCGATCATAGAAATAAAAAAAAACACGTATACGTGTGCGTGCACTAATCCGCATCGTACGGATCGCACGAATCTATTAATTCTTATACAAAGAATACTATGCGATACGGAAATGTGGATGCTGTCTCAGGGGCAATCCAAACAAATCCGATTGGTGCCGATACTGTGGTCGCATTGTAAAAAATATATATGCAATAAAAAAATAAAATAAAATGCAATTCGTCTGATACTTACGAAGCGTAAATGTGGACGCCTGCTTTACCCGACTATGTCCGAAACGTATAAGAGGGTGAGAAGAGAGAAGGCAGGGCGCATGTTTCCTATAAACATCCGTACCAGGAGTGCATGAGTGGGCAGTAGTGTATCAGCCACAGGTTGAATATTATAGTCCATTGCAGTTTGCCAATAAAGCCTTTACGATATATTTAAACTATGTCATTGATGAGTGAGGGGCGAGAGACACGTGTGAAAGGTTGTGGGGGCATTTTGCTATAAACATCGGTACCAGGATTGCATGAGTATGCAGTGGTGTATTTCACAGATGAAATATTAAAGAGAAATATCGTAGAGCCTATTTGAGTATGCTAGTTGAACTCTGAAAATATTTTATAAGCTGTGGTGAGGACAGGAATATTGTGTTTAAACGCAAGTGTAGCAAATGTCACGACAAAGTATAGACCGTCTTTGATCTTTTGGCTGCAAATGCGTTGTTGTATCTCATACGTTCTCAAATCCATCCACGATATCATGGTCAAATTAATTGTAGATGTATTTTTCTCTAACTAAATAAATAAATAACATCCAACAATCACATACATAGTCCTGGCCCCTAACTAAGATTGAGTCTTATGTCGTGGGTATCAGGAACTACGAGAGACTTTTCGGTCTCACAAACACCCAGACCCGAAATAAACATGGGCCGCACAAACACTTCTCTCGATGCGGAGATCAAACCCGCGGCCTCTCGTTTCATAAGCGGCGTCTAACCGACTGCACCGCGGAGGCTGTCAACCTCCTGATCTGATTATTTACAATATGGTTGATTTCATTCTTGTAAATCTAAGAAACCATTTTGCTTAAAATGGGTGGCTGTGGGCGCGCCGCAAACGCAACGGATCGTAGTTTTAACACTAATTTATTATGTTTCTAAATTATTTTAGTTTATTCTTCTTCATTGAGTTCATTAAAATTAAATAATACTTTTGTAAAGCTTACAATAATATAATAATAAAATAATCTATTTACAAATAATTACACTTAAATCTTACACGAACCTTTTTTGTGAGCAATAATAAATTATACGTGTAAAAAGTAATTTACGTATAGATACATAAAAAATATATGTTCTCAAATCATTTTTAAGGCTGACCAATACATAAAAAATATTTTTAAACAAATGTATTGGATAGATTCTAGCTAAATGGTTGTACAGTAGACCAGGTAAGAGGGCAATGAATTTTCGCCCTTAGTCCGCAGTTATTAAGGAATCATGCAAAATACATTGAAAACTCCATACATAGTACTAGGAATGCATAATAGAGAAGGAGAATGCATTACCACAGACTGAATAATATTCTGCAATTACTACGCCATTTATTATAAACGCGGAATGTTATTATATAGCGTTCATTTAAACTGTGGCACCTATTACTCCTTAGTATTACTCCCATACACAAACTGCAATGACGTTTCGACACTGTTTATTTGAACGTATTAGAATTTTGTGGGTAGAGGTATATAGAAAATATAAAAATGGGTATTTCAATAGTACCATAATCGACAATTACAATGTTACAGAATAATATAATAATTATTCTGAACAATAAACAACAAAACATATAATAATATTAATAATTACTTAACTTGCCAATCGTGGTACTTCTCACTGCTCACTCTCAGAGTTTCCGCTAAGCGCAACGCCTCACAATCGAAAAGTGTCTCCTATCCGCCGGAGACTGGTATTTATAAATGAAATGAAAATGAAATGAAATGAAAATATTTATTGAATCCATAAATGTCATACATTGTTTAGATTTCACCCGGTTCACAAGGCTGTTTTCGCCAGAGAAGAACGGGCAAGAGACTAGCGTTGCTCTTTTCAAAATAAGTTTACAATACAGTGATTATACAGGATTTGCAAATCAGAGCAGTTCATAAATAATTTATAATAATAAATAATTTATAATTTTACTGTACGGCTGAGTGTTATGTTTCATTCCCAAACCTTACTATCTTCTAAGTATTCTGAAATTGTATAGTATACCTTATTACACAACTGTCGTTTTATAATAGATTTAAATTTATTTATAGTTAAGGCTTTTTTGTTAGTGGGAACTTTATTATAGAAATGTATACAGTAACCCTTAAAAGATTTGCTAATTTTCGGGAGCCTCGTCTTATGACTGACTATATATATACCAATCCGAATGTCAAAACAACTTAATACTACCACCACTTCAGGCTAACATTCATAATTTATGTTTTTATATTGTCCTAATGAATTTATTTTACAATCACTTCAATAAATAATTTCCAATGTGAAATATTTACTCACTAATATTATAATCACTGTAAGTATATAACCTATGTTAACAAACGCAGTATAATTAAATAATAATTTGGTAAGTTAGTAATACTTATACAAGTCTTATACTAGAAAGTCAATGACGAAGTGGAGGAAAGATTTTTTAATGCACCCAATATTCCTTACTCCTTAAGCTTGTATATTGGGTATCAGAAACTACGAAAGGTCAAACAACTGTGTAAATGCACTATTGTGTTTCGGCTGGCTGCGATATTATAACGCTCAAACTAAAATATTTGGTGGCCACACAAACATCTGTCTCGGTGCGGGAATCGAACCACCAACCATTCATTTTGTATCCGGTTCTGACCAACTATGCCATGGGGGCTGCAAAAATTTTAAACTATTATGAAGTTGTATTTTGGTCATTTTAAATTATATCGAATGAAGAGTCTGGTACAGTAAACCATTGTAAAAAAACAAGGTATATTAATACTGTTTACGAAAACGAAGCCATAAAGCAACTAAAAATTTCAAAAATATAGCAACGATTTTTATATATTTTTTCCTATAGTCGAATTTGGGAAGTAAATTGCGTTAGCAGTCCCTAAAACTACCAACCACCCCGGCATCGTCTTCGGTAGCAGTCTTGATATAATCCGAGAAAATAGTATGGAATTATTTTGCGGAATGCTTCGATTTTTTTGTTAATATACGATAAACATATTTATCATTATCTATTACTAGCGGTCGGGCCCAGCTCCGCCCGGGTGCATACACGTTTTAAAATGGCGGTCAAAATTTTTAATTCTGACTATCAGTTTAGAATATCGACCAATCGGACCACGAAAAACGAACAAAATTTCCTCGTATTTGCTAGAAATATCACTACTGCTTTCCTCCTATAGGTCATAGCGTGATGATATATAGCCTATAGCCTTCCTCGATAAATGGACTACCCAACACTGAAAAAATCATTCAAATCGGACCAGTAGTTCCAGAGATTAGCGCGTTCAAACAAACAAACAAACAAACTCTGCAGCTTTATAATATTATTATCTATTATTTTGAAGCATATCTACGAGTATTACAAAACATTATTTATATTATTTTGTAGCATATCTATTACAAAACATTATTAATTCGTATATGTATAGCATACATAAACTTAAGCCTTTTCCCAAGAAGAGTAGACAGAGGTGCTACCAGGTAACCCACGTTTCGTCTTGTGTAATCCGTACCATTATGTGATATATATATATATGGGCCAGCATATATAGAAAAATCGATTCGAACCCGAGACATCGGCGTTGTATTGGTATCGAAGTACCACTTTACCACCTTGGCAGGTATTTAAATATTACTAAGCATTTGTTAAACAATTGCCTCAATTTTAGACTTACAATAAAAATATTTAAGCATTACAAACTGAACAAAACATTGAAATCACCGTGTTCTTTTTTTAAACTGATCAAACTGTCCTTTCCCCTTACCCTACCTGTAAGCTGTCAAAGAGCACCACAGTTTGGTTGCATCAATTATTGATACCTTACGTACTGGCGTCACCTGCATCCTATATCCATTATATTACACACTCTGTGGTTTCACACTTCTACACACTTCTGCACTCCTGGTATTGGAAGTTCGTTTGCACGTGCGCAAGACACCTTGATTAGTGTGTGTGTGTGCGTGTGTGAGCCCATCACTTGCTCATCGATTTTGTAGAGGTGGTGGGAACTCAAATGAATTTTACTAGTGGTACAGCTATATTTTATGAACATTGCCCTAATGCCTACAAAGGCTTGAGATTTATGAAGGCCGAATGTCCTCTCCTCCTTTTTTGTCCCATTTGTAAAGCTGGCAAAACAACCATGGTTCAAGGTGTTATAAATATTCATGGCAATGAACGTTACCATCAGGTAAGATGCCATCACTTTCTGCACTTATAAAATTTTGTAACATTCACGACCCCGAGGATATTGTTCCTAAAATGCATTTGAAAGCTGTCCTCAAAAGTACGAAGACTTTTTAATTTTCAAAATAAATAACACATTTTTAAAAAAAAGAATAGAGTATTGTAATTGTTATTAATCGCAATAGCAATCACCCGGCTACTAATGAAAACCCATTGTAATGACATATGCAAAACGCATGTTCAATCCATACATTTATATCATTCAAATAAATAAATACACCCAACAGTCACATGCATAGTCCTGATCCCACACTAACATCGAGTCTTTTGTTGTGGTTATCAGGAACTACAAGATACTTTTCGGACTGACAAACACTCAGACCCGAATAAAATACATAATATGGATCACACAAATATTTGTCTCGGTACGGGGATCGAACCCGTGGCCTTCACGTGCGTTTCACAGCCGGCGTTTAACTGCGCTATGCAGGCTGTCAAAATACATTTAAGTGTGTTTTCGCTTCCATTCCATATTATTTATGCAGTATAAGAAAAAACTCTTGTATAAACACTTAAGCTGTCATTTTATTAAGCCCGTGATCAGTAAACTTATATCCCTCAAAACACGTCTAAGTGGCAAACAAACAAGGCGGCCATTCAATCCTCACCCCACGATTGATTGAATGATTTGTAAGGGCGAGCGTCCCACAGCTTACATTTCAAGTGCCCGGTTTGTCTACTGCCGATCCGAGCGTATTACAATGCACATGTTGTTTAACCTATGGTTCCGCACGCTACTACACACTTATGCACTCCTAGTACACGCCGGTCTTCAAACACGTGACGTCACCGTCCCGTTCCCACAATGTATCCTTCATTTTTCCATTCAATCTTTAGTGATGGTTAATGAATTCATTCGCATAGTAGGCATTAAAGTATATTTTAGGAAGATTATTTTTATTACAGGATTTTTTTTATTATTTGCACGTCTGTGAGTAGATTGATTAATAGTAATAATAACTAAAAAAATCCAGATTTAATCATATATGTTCAGATGTCACAAATAAATAAATTTAATTGTTTTACATTGTTGAGTGTTTAACATTTAATTAGGTTTGTATTAGGTTAACTAACGAAGGATAACGCTGTAAGGTATTTTAGGCTGGTCGTCAAATTATTTATTCAGGTCAAATCATTCTGCACATTAAATACTAAAAAATGGAATCAGATAATTTTAACAAACATCGTCGCATTTATAAGAATATTGACGAGTTTTGAATTCAGATTAAGCGTAGAAGACAAAACATTGGATAACTAAAGTAGATTTGTCTATGTATAAGGCCGTTACGGCCAGGATGAAAGCTATCCACCGTTTAACCTACGTACTTACTGATGTTTCAAATAACCCCGGTCACGGCCGAAGTTATCCGAATGTACCAGGAGAGCAGAGTAACGTAGGAATTACATTATTATGTACCGCGCGGGGTAGGATGGAACTTTGAACTATTTCAGCGCGGTTTTTAATTTTTTTTAACTGACTTCTATGAATTTGTGTTAGAGTATTTAATCTTTGTGTGTAAGATATTGAAATGATTTTACATAAGGCACAAATACATTATGCGTAATAGCGCCGTTTTAAATATTATTTACATTCTTGTTTATCATACGAGAAGCCCTATTTTACAGCAAGTTAATTGTATAAAATGCGCTCAATAAATCAAGCATGACAATATCGGTAAATCATTATAAGCTTGTATTATGATAAAAAATCTGATTCCGTAAACTGCGCGTTAAAAATATAAACATCAAGCCAAAATCTATCCTATCTATTGAAAGCCGATGAAGCCGAAAAGCCTGATCGGGCGCGCGAACTTATCCGATGGTACCAGGAGCACATAAAAGCGCAGCACTGTTCAGTACCACAGATTACTTAATGCAGGGACGAAAGTGAACGTTGCCGACAGTACCCCAACCCCAGTCAATGAATTGTGCATAAACTGTGAAATCGATAACCGCCCACCCCATGACGTCAGGAGGGGTGCGAATGGCGCGATATTTGAACGCTACCCGGGCGGCGCGCATTGTGAATTGATAGAGCAAGTTCTAGAAATAATCTTATTAAAATCTTTTTGGCTATTGTCATTGTATAATTTTAACAATTGAAAGATAGAAATTCCATTTTGCACGATATTACGTAACACCGTCATGAGATGTTGATGTTTGTAAAGTATAATAATTATAGATAATAATACGTTACTGCTGGGTAGCGCAGTTTTACTACGGTACGATTACAACGTTGAGGTCTTGAGTTCGAATCCCGGGTCGAGCGAAGTGATATTGGATTTTTCTATTCATTATCAGCTTGGAGTCAGGAATTTGTGCCTGATATAATCATAGGCTCGCCCCTATATTATCGTGGGACGGAACACACAAGACAGGTGTCCTAGTAGCACTTCTGCCTACTCTTTCTGGGAGAGAGGCATGAGTTTATGGATGTAATTACACAGAAGAATTATAAAAAAAAGTCCATGACACAGCTTCCGCGACGCAGTTGGTTAGACGCCGGCTGTGAAACGAGAGGCTGCGGGTTTGATCTCCGCAACGTGACAAAATATGTTTGTGAGATCCACAGGCATTTGTTTCAGGTTTGGGTGTTTGTGAGACCGAAAAGTCTCTCCTAGTTCCTGATACCCACGATACAAGACTCGATCTTAATGTGGGGTCAGGACTATGTATGTGACTCTTGGGTTTATTTATTTATCAACAATTAACAAATCAACTCTTTCTATACTGTCAGAGACATAGATTGCTATTTATCAATTTAGACTCCGTATAATACATAAATATTTATTTTAGAAAATCAGATGTGAAAAAGTATTTTGGCTTATTTTCTCTCCGCAGAAGCTAAACTGTTATAAAATTGACTCCTATTTTTTTACATAATAGAATAAATACTTCTTACTGACTGCTAGTTGCGTTATATTTTTTGCTATGTTTGTAAATAAAAAAGTGTTCAAGGATTTCAACAGCAAACTTTTGCAAGCGAGTTACATAATTATATCTCTAGTGATGTCTTTTAACAGAAAATTCGTACAGGAATAATACTGGTGTCCCAAGAGAGGGGGTAGAAATGGTTGACCCCTGCGTAAATACCACACAGTACTAGGAATGTATAAGATTGCACAGGTGCACTAATGCCACAGAGTAAATAGAACTTCAATGCATCTAGGAAGTATTAAGACTGTTAAATCATATCGATATATTTTTAGTCTGTGGTAGGTACAGTGTGGTTTGAAACGATGTTGAATATTTCGCTTGTGGATATTGCAAAAGGCAAAAGGTTATTGTAAAATAATATTATGATAATTTTGATATAGAAATTAGATATTTGAATATATATTTGTATAATATGATATATTATGCTATTTGTTGTTGTGATGTCGCCAGGTAGACTATATGGCCTAACCCCATTCAATCGTTTTCTCGTTTGTAGAGGTTTATGCCCTCCAGAGGGTTGATACAGATATATACATATTATGTGTAGTTATGTTCCTCTATGATACTGTTAGAATAGTAGAAAGATAAAGTTTGAATAATTTGAAAGTCCTGAATGAATCCCAATTAATGAATTATGCACATCAAATTCGCACATATGCATATACCCTCATTTTGATATAAAAAAAAACTTTTTTAAGCAGAGGAAATATTGCACTATATGTTATTACAACTAAATTAATATAGGCATCGATTCGCCGTTCAGAGGCTTAGTGTGTGCGCAGCTTAGCAATATTGCAAGTGAACATGATATTGCACTGGCAGAAGTGATACATTACATCGATCTAATGTTTAGTCTGCGGTAGTCAATACATTCTGGTACTCATGTATTCCTGGTACGGATGTTTATAGAAAACGTGATGCGGCTAAGTCCATTAAAAGATTCTTGCGTAATTGACCATTCACACAATACGCTAAGACTAAAATTAATAATCATAAGTGTTTGGTTTATCATTTTATTACGAATAAATGACTATTGTGTGCTTTAGGGTAAGTCCAGTACAAAAAAGTATTCACCAGTAATAAAAGTATCTTTCGCCGGTTTATATAATGGGGTATTTTACGATAAGAGAGAAAAAATCTAAAAACAATAAATCTATATAGTAGAGCAATAAGCAATGAGTTTAAGTTAATTTCAGTTTATAATTTTAAAGAATACATTTTATAATATTACCTAATACTTGAAGAGTTTTATGTACTTTTAATACTATGCTACAGTCATGGAAACAAAAAACAAAACGAAATTTATGTAGGAAATATTTTTCTTTAAACTTAATAATATAAGAAAGAAAAGTAATAAAGGTTTAATCTGGCAACGGTTTAACAGTTACTAACTTAAATTATGACTTACAATAGCTTTTTAAAAAAGGCAAGAATTAGGAGCTTACCATAGATTGCTGAATGAGTTCAGCACAGAAAATCATCAAGGTTATGAAAACTCTTGTTAAATGAAATATAAAGATTTTGAATATTCAATAAAAATATTAGGATTGGATAAACATTCCAAAACTCTGGTAGTCCTTCTACGAAAATGAAAACCTGTAAACGTACCTAAGGATACTGGTGTCTTAGATTTCCCTTTATTCAAGAAGGTGATTGTCCAAGGCGGGTCCCTTTGCTCACCCAAGAAAGGAACAGAAGGGTATGCGCCTTGTTGCTACTTCTTTGTACTAGGAATGCATACGTTGCAACTACGTGCATTGCCACAGGACAACTTCAACTACAATATTGCACGGATTCAGCAGCCGGCCAAAGAGTGCTGAAATATTTCCAATCTGTGTAGTGTGTGAAAAGTTGGACGCATTTGGTTAGCACACTGTAGAAATGATTGATTTTTTTATATTAGGACAGCAAAGTGAACATACTACGAGTAAAACTAATCCTCAGTATAGGAAGAATTTCAAAGGTATTTAAAATTTATCAAGTTACTAAGCATAGGTGGTCTTAGATGTAAGATCTAACCATTGGCTGTAGGGTATCCTTCGTATAGAAACTGTAAAGAATATCAACTGTAAAACTGAAAAAAATGTGTTTTGTTTTGAGATCAGAATGTTCAAGTCTCAGTATGTTCAATTTTAACCTAAAAATAATAATATGTAATGCAAGACCCAGAACTGAAGCGTATAAAATAAAATGAACAAATAAGTAAACGGGGTGAGATAATCCTTCGTAGCCGTGACGTGTCACGTTTGTTATAAACATCCGTACCAGGAACACATGTGTACGCAGAGGTATGAATGGTTACAGATTACATTTTATTGCGCTATAGCCTCGTGTAACTTTCAGTACGCTAACAAAACCTCTTGCAATGTATTCTATCTGCGTCATGGAATGGAAAATGGTAAATGCGCGTGCGTGAGAATATAGGCTGGTATTTATTAGTGCCGCATTTCAGATACAGCTTATTTTTGTATTGTATGACTTATCTTAACAATGTGTGTGCCTGCATTGGCTTAGTAACTATTATTTCCATGAATTTATTAATTTATTAGTAATAAAACTTACTACTTGAATTATATTATTCTATCTGCCCATAATAATAAATAATTACATACACACAGTCACAAACATACTCCTGACCTGATCTTGTGTCGTGGATATCAGACACTACTAGACTTTACGGTCTCACAAATACACAGACCCGAAACAAATGTAACAAACGGCGCCACGAAGGCTGTCATAAAGTGTGTGGTGTTTTCAATTATTACTCTTTTGTGTCCAACGTCCGCAAATCATGACTTAGGTTTTATCCGTTATTATACGAATGTTTTAAATTATTGCCTTAATTTATATCTCGTAAGTCCAAACTTACCTATATAGTGTATTATTATCTATGATTATAACTATTCAAAGAATAAAAAGTAGACAAATTAATTTTTGTTTTGTGAAAAATAGCTTATTTATTTGATCAATGAATAATATTTTTCTGGACTTATCCGCATCTCGTTTGCTATAAACATCGGTACCGGGGAATCATGAATATTCAATGGTATCTGATGTCACAGACTAAATAATACATCGATTAAATGTATTGTAGTTGCTAGTACCTTTACATGCTTGATTGCAATGTTTTTAAGCTGTGAGTGATGATTCTGGTAGCACCGAAGACGCTGGTATTCAAATTACAGCAATAATAAAATTATACAGTTTGTATACTGCTTTTAAAGTTAAACATGATATTTAAATATCATTAATTTAATTTGAAACCTTCATTTACCTTTCTCTCAAAGAGAAATTAATAATATGCACGGAACGGTAAACGTTAATATTTAGAGTTTGCGGGCACATTGAGGGAGCAGGTAACTTGACAAAGTTGGGCAGTAGTGGTCTGACTAATGTGCACGATATTTCCGTATAAGACTAACAAATATTAATTACGTTAATATATTTAAAGTCTAAGTACATATCTTTATTACCTATCTTTATTTAAATATGTTCTATACCTTATTTTAAGGTAGTTAATGCAAGAATTGTGAGATGCTGTCTGGGTAGATACCACCGCTCACTTCACCTGTCAAACTGCAGTGTAAATGCACTTTTGTGCTTTGGATTGAAGGAAATTGTCGCCAGAATAACTACTGAACATATTGAGACTTAACATCTTAATATATCTCAAGATGGCAAGCGCCGTGGAATGCCCCAAGAATTGGTTTGTAATTCAATGTGTTTTTTTTTGTTTTGCTACTGTTCATTAGCGATCGCATTGCTTACTCTCAGGCGAACGGCATGCACGTCTCGCCATTCAATGAAATAAATAAGAAATGAACAAAATGTCTTACTAATGCTGGTTTTATGTATCAGGGAAAGTAGATCAATTGTTAGAATCTTTTCATTAATATTTATAGTGACATGGGTTAAATTCAGCAAGAGAAGCAATTACATATTTTGCCGACTAGAATATTAAGAAATTAAGAAAACACCTCAAGCAAATGCATCAGTCTAACTTGTCTTTTACCCATGAGAGAACTGAACTGAATCATAGCAGTTAATTAGTAATAGTCTAGTCTAAAATACAAGAGGAATTACACATGAGTACAATATTCCCGGGCCTCGACTGAGGGGTAGACCAAAGAAGCGCTGGCTAGATGTCGTCAAGGATATAAGGGCCAATAGCCTTATTATTGAGGATGCCGAAGATCGGGTGACATGGAGAAGAATTAGCCGGAAGGCGGACCCTGGCACCGGCCGGGATAACGCCAGGTAGAAAAAGAAGAACTACTTATATTATGAAATAAAAAAAAGTGTCAAACTTAAAATGGCTATTAAATAAAAAAGCAATATTTTTTAAATGAACAAAATCCGATTATTTTGAATGGCAGACGGTGACGTAACCGTGACGCTTGTTATAAACATCCGTACCAGGAATACATGAATGTGCGAGGATATTACGTCACAGAGTAAGCAACAAAGAGACATAACTCACTGACTTTTTCAGTACAATGATGAACATACTTGCAATGTATTAAAGCTGTGTAATGTTGGTTTTGAAGACCGAATAAGATTTAGTGAAAATTGGAGAGATTTTAAAATTTAAAAAGATATGGAACACGAAGGATTATATACACAATAACGATATATTTTATGAGAAAACACCATATAAAAACAGGCACTTTTTATACAATTTTTAAAACCCGTTCACAACTCTACACCTTTTTAAATATCTATGAACATCATGTTCATATCGACGTCATAACCAAACCTTTGATATCTCGCTTCAAAGCTTCTTACCCACTGCACCATAGACTGTCATATTGCTGCTAATTTGACAGGAAATCAATATCGCTTGCATACACATACATTCACACGTGGTTTGCTTGGGGGCGGAGTCGAGCATGTGCAATGCGACTTTTAGTACCAGGGGGGCATAATTATAAAGCGATGTGATGTTATTGGTTAAATCAATACGCAGTGTATTAATGTTATAGCACCAGATGATAAAATGGAATGTTTTGAATATTTAAACTGCAAAAATGTTATCAGGCCGAGGACATATGGTGAAATGCTTGGTCATAAATGATTTTAATATAAAAAGGATTCCAGTATTATTATTTTATCTGTAATCCACTTAATAATAAGTATTTGCGTAACTCTATAATACATCAATAATATCAAAAGTAATCATAATATAATCTGATATCTGAACAATTATAAATCCATTCATTCTACATTACTATCAGTTTTTGAGCTCTGATTGAGATTTTTATTTTGCTTGCGTTTTTCAATATCGTTCTTACAACAAAACGGCTAGTGCACCGATGATATTTTATGAGATAATGGGACCAAAATTAGCTTTATGTCTTTATGCTTTTTTTCAGATCAGCCTTAATCTTCTTAATACAAAGATAGTAATTATTTACTTAATTCAAAACTATTGAAAAACAGTAAAAAATAACAGAAGCCAGTCTTTGGTATAAAATGTAACTCCGCATTCCATTTAAAATTAGGCGCTCAATTTTCGGGTTTGACGTTAATAGTCCGAGGTTGTAGAAGATGCCAATTACCACAGCTTTAATACATGCTATCAATTACCCCTCGTTTACCGCTTCCAATACTCAATTCCGTAGCCATATTAAACCAACTGTGGCAGTGTATACTACTGCATGTTTCTGAGTCCCTGGTACATTCGGATAACTTCGGACGCATTGTCGGATAACTTCGGACTCGCCAAGAGATAAATAGAACTGAAAGATATGTGTATGTCCAAAATAATAATTTGCCCATTATTTAATAATGTGAAGATTATAAAATATATTATAAGTATACTGTAATAATTAAAAAAATATTTTTTACTCGATAATAAGTACTATTATGTACACAAAAATGAGAAAGTATGGTACATAGAGAAATGGAGTCGGATAATACCCCAACCGTGGCATATTTTTATAACATATAAAATTAGCCTATTTTTAATGCAAGAATTAATTTTTAAACTTATAAATCATGCATAATAATTTATATTTTTTCAAAATAAAATTATTGCGGTTTCTCTGGGCAGATTCCATAATGTAATTTGTGTTCAGATAAACATCTGTAAGTTCATGTGAGCCTAGTAATTTGGTATCGGTTTTTACAACATTTAACAGACGTACCAGGCGCCTGAACGAAAAGGATTTTATTTTGTTTTGTATCTATTTAAATTTAGGATCCTATAAGTATATAAATATAATTCGTAAAAAGCAATCCTATAAACAAAATAATAGCCGAAGTCGTAGACTATATGGCTTAATCATTCTCAATCGTACTATCGATATCAGAGGAGGGTAGGACGTATATGTGCTGCATAAGTAGAACCTGTATACCTAAAGTAGTAAGCGTAGTTGCTGACCGGTACTCATATTATGTCACGCTTATTTCCATTCCAAGATGTGGTAGGGGGCGACCTTATTGCCATCTCGGATAAAAATCCAATCAAACTCACAGCAGTTATATCGGTTTTTTTTTAGTGTGGCCCAGTGTGATTATTGACGGACTTATCATACCATATATATTCTCATAATTCTCTACGGTATACAGATATCCTTAGGATGTTTTCTTTCACCTTGATAGCGCGTGGTGATTGACTAACAATTCACACGTGACTTTCAGTGTGAGGTGTGCCCTGGGATTTGTACCCCTGATCACTGTAAAAATCTTGGCAGCCGCGTCGCACCCCTTTGTCCACGACAATCTGTAAAAAAAAAACTTATAGTCTCAAATAACGTGTCAACCAAGTGTAATTGAGTTTCAGTGTATAAAATTTTCAAATAACAATCCGCCAGTTATTGCAGTTATTTTATTATTAACACAATGATCAAAGTTCCGACTATCATGTTGCAATATTAACGGTTGGCCGTATATTTGACACTACGATGCAAAATTAAGTTTCAAATTCATACACAAGCGCCCTCGTAGTTTTATAGTTTGAAGGAAATAGAGTTTTACGTATTCAATACTTACCAGCGCGTTTTGTTATTGCATATCGTCTGAAAACTTAATATTATTTCCTTATCTTTGAATTGGAATTAGTGTAGACAGTATCCACAATATCCATTGCGTATTAATCACTGAAATAGTAAGGCATTGTTTTAACGCGACTCGTATTAAATATAGTACCGATGTTTGAATTGTGTCTACTAGAGCATTAATAAATAATATAACTTTTATAATAAAATAGTCCCTTTTATGTTTTTAAAATAAAGTGATTCATTCTTTATTAATTTTATATTAAATTTAATTTACATAAAATTTCATAAATGAGCTTTTGATTTAATAGGCTTACACGCTCAAACGAGTAAGATAATTCAGCATATTAAATAAGAGTATTATAACTTTAAATATAACAATCTTCGATCAAATATACACTAGATACACAGTTCCCTGTAAAAGTTCTGTTAAAAAGTGGCACCGATGCATGACATTAAAAAAGTAAACAAAAAGATCACATATTCCAAATATATTAACACAAATTCCACCTTATTCCTGGAGCTTAAAGTAGCTTTTCAAATAATATTGTCTAAAGTTTTACGACGTTTTAGATGCAACGGTCGGTGCGTGACTGAAGGCGAAAGAGTGCTTAAGCACTCTTTTTTGGTGCCATTTTCTAAGCGCTCATGTTGTATCTATTGTATATTTGATCGAAGATAACAATTCAAATATTCTGCAAATAATTTGTAATACATAAATAAGAACTAACCCTTAAAGTATGATGGACAAGGGCGAGTAAGGGGTGCGGTAGGGCGCGTGATTTTCAACCGTGAAGTACTAGGAGAGCATAACTATCTAATAGTGTTTATCACCACCAATTAAATAACAAGTAGGAACAATATGGTGACGGACATATCATGCAGAGAGAATGTATTACATTGTACTTAAACTATGGCAACCCGCACTAGGCCAGCGTGGTGGACTATATGGCCTAACCACTCTCAATCATACTGTCGATTGTAGAATAGGCCCGTGCCCTGCAGTGGGACGTATATGGGCTGATACAGATAAACTATGGCACCTGCAACGATCAATAGTGTAGAGGTCGCGCTGTAGAGAGAAAAAGACTCTGCATTTACATATTATTTTAATAATGCTAGTAGCGTAACTATGGCATGAGTGGTATTTGAAAATTAGTTGTTTGCTTTGCTAATAATGACATACTTAAACTTTTAAACGTAGTACTATGTTATAGTTGTAAAGCCCTGTTGCCTTCGTAGCGGTGCCTTGAGGAAATAGAGAAAAATATTTCATTCGGTTGTCAGATTGAATTTAAATTTGATAAAAGGTCAATATTATCTTGTTAAAATAGCCAAGTAATATTTACATTTAATGCACATCAATACTAATGACTTACTCTTACAAAAACAAAGACAATAAATTATTCACTTAATAAAAACAAAACAACTAAAATATACTTTTTGATTGAGCACGACCATTTATCACAAACCTGACGAGACTACACGGACAGCTAATAAACATAATGCATTATTAATATCGCCCAATGTCGACGTCAAGGGTATCGATTTTCATAGTTTAAACGCAATTCGCTTTTCACCTTTCACCTACCGAAATCAATACTTGGTCACGGCGCTGTAGTATCTAGTCTGTGGAATTGACACTACTGCGTGTTTATGCATTCCTGGTACATTCGGGTATTTTCGCGCGTGATCGGGGTGCTCCGCCCCTTTGGCCGTCGATTACATCCCCGATGCGAGGGGTGGGTGAGCGAGAGGGAATGAGTTTCATTCGATTGTCTATTGCAACTGTCCGTGACGTCATGGGGTGAAAGCGAATGTATTCACAGCACTATAAATACAATATTACTATATATTTTTTCAATGATTTCCTTAATTGTTGGATAGCGTTTCGCACACATAATGAAGCTGTTACGAAAATGCGTAATGGAACTAGTAAATAAATAAATAATGATAAGATGTACGCCCTAGCCGCATCGCTTTAAAATATTTTAACTAAATCGTCCACCACGTATATAATGAATTTATCAAAAGATCACTGTGGTGCAGAGGGCTTTAAGTCGCTTGCAGACACATACTGTAACTTCGATCGACAATCACCTTTTATGTATATGTATGACAGACGTTACACCAGTAAATATTTCTGACAATGATTACATGTGAACCGAAAATTAATTCTCCGTGTATATACAAGACGTAATTTTCCATAAGGTTGGGTTTGTATTCATTTATCTGTTCACTTTCTGATATTTCTAATCAAACTCACTTAAGGCACAGTTAATCAATCAACGGAAGTGATATAAAATGGCTCAAATGGTACGTAATTAAATTAGTAGCTGGTACGGGGTACAAAGGAGCGTTGCGTTTCGGTCGTTCATTGAGGACGGGTAAAATGCCCGGCATCTGATCGCACTTGAACAAGGAAGGGAAGATATTCGGGATGCTCGAGATGTTTGGGTGGGCTTAAGAGCCTACCCTATACTTATAGCTTTGTATGAGTCCGGTTGAAGGCAAAATATTCTGCTTAGTTGAAAGCAAAATGAGGGGTTTACAAGCCATTCCATTTCATTATTATAAATAATTTTTACGCGAAAATAGAAATAAAAATAAATACTGGTGGTGGGTCTCTTATATGTGAGAGGCCGCCTGGGTAAGAACCACTGCAGTATATATTTATCCCGCCAAATAGTAGTGTAAATGTTGTGTTTCGGATTGAAGGACATTGTAACCAGAGTAACTACTGTAATATTGAGACTTAACATGTTATATCTCAGAATGACGAGCGCAGTGGAATGCCACGCATTGCTTTGTAATTCAACGTGTTGTTTGTTTTTTCTACTGTCACGAGCGGTCGTATCGCTTACCATCAAGCGAACGCCATGCTCGTCATGCAAAGGAAAAAAATATCGGTCATTTTAGTTTATTTTCACAATATTTATATAAAGAACATACAAGTCAATACTTTTATGTATTTGATATTTTATTAAATGTTAGTTTCGGTAGAGCCTCGTTGTATTTACCTTGAACTGTCTCACAGAAACCTTTGCTCAGGTCGCAAGCGGCGGCTTTGCCGTCGTGTTTCGTTCGGTGTGTAACATTGCTTGAGGCTTAAAGTCCCTTTATCTATTTTAAGGGGCCAGCAACGTGTCAGCCTTTTAAGTAGGTACCTATTGCAAATGTTTATAGGTGACGGTAATTACTTTACTATCTGGTAAACCCTTTGATAGTGTGCCTGAGCTATGCAATAAAAACAAAACAATCAATTTTCATTATTTAAAAACACAATATTAAAAATTAAGAAAGAAAGAAAGAAAGAAAACACATTTATTTGTCACTTATTACAACGCACACACTCATATAACACAAATTTACGTACACCAAACATAAATTAAAAAAAAAATGGTTGCCTGTAAAGTCGGTTTTACGGGCGAAGATTTTACGTGACAACGTCTTTTTCTCGGTAGAATATTTATTGATATGAATATAATTAAATTAATCACTCAACTATAATTAGATCATAGTTGAGTGGGAGAGAGACGCAAGGCATTCGGCGGGCCTCTCTCTCGTTCGGTGACTCATCGTAACGTTACCGGGCGTTACACTTTTTCATAAGTGACTCCCAGCCGCAACCTAATTTAAGACGTTGTCACGTCAAAAATAAAATAAAATAAAAAGTTTGTACGTCGCAAAAAAGTGACACGTAGGTTAAGGCTAAATAAATATCTGCAAATAACTTTTGGTGTGTCAAATTTTGTTTTTAACACTGCTATCCAACTAAAAGTATATGTATTCATATGTGTGAAAAATATCGATAAGGTCTACTCAAACTATATTCGTTTTTCATCATATTCAATAATGCCTGGCTGCCTGGGTGGCGCACTTGTACTAAGGTATGATTACAAAGCTGAGGCCTCGGGTTCGAATCCCGGGTCGGACGAAGTGATAGTCAGACACAATCACATCGTGGGACGGAAAATACAGGTGGAAATATGGGTGTCCTGTTAGCACCTCTGCCAACCGTTTTGTGAAAAACGCGTTAGTTTATGTACTTATGTTATTCAATGATGCAAGTTACACTAGACTATGTTTCAGCAAACTATACACCAGGAAAACAAAAAATCTATAGATAATATCACGTAACGAATTCCTTACAGTTGTATTACTCGTGTTGTTGTATGTAGGTATATTGCAACGAAAACATTCTCAATTCAAATAAACTGCAGAGAGGTGAAAAGTTTTTCGCATACGTGATGCATAACTATAGAGCAATTGTGCGTAGTATTGCACAAAGCGGCTATGTGGAGTGGAAATGTATGGTCCAATGAACTATTTTCATCTATTTCTCAACGCTATTTGAGCGTGTTATACTGCTTGGGAGAATTTTTAGGTCAAATATGTTTTTTTATTGCCCTACGATTACTTCATAAGTATTTTTCGTTGCGGAAATCGAATTTACAACCTTGAATTCAGTTAGTGACTTGTATAAATAGTAATATAAATATTATTAGAAGGACCAATCAATTTGGTTATCGCCTCATTGATCAAGTTAGTAAAAACAGTCGCAAGAAGGGTATATGGGGCCTGAGTTCTTAATGGTGTGAACCACTGACAGCTCAAAATAATCTCAGACGGTTTACGACGATGTGGCCTATAGTCGCAAACATTTCACTTTGTTTTGTCAGTGTAGGCAGCAAAGTATTAAGGTATAGTCCAGCCCATGTAATAAGTATACAAAAATAAGGTTATTCGTTTCGAATCCGCTCCCTCTCTTCCGCTCTCTTCTGAAACTCACATGTTTTAAAGCCTGACGAGTACCAGGAGTGCATAAAGTGCAAGAAGTTACATACCAATGCCACAGAATAACAATATCGCTTGTGTGCAAATGCGACACTGCACGGTGCCCCACAGTATTGCGATTAAACTGTGGCATTACGCAAACATAGACATCTACATGCATATACATTGCACACTGCCAAAGTCACAGATTAGCTTTGTCAGGTGTAATTCGGAAGGGTGTTAAAAAAGTGGATTACGTGACAAGGGCGAGTTTTGGGATGCCGTGTTGGGAGTATCGAGGCGTAAAAATGAAGTGGTCAGTTACTTTTTGATGGTTTTTATATGGCGACGAAACGGAATTACTGAGCTGACCCTATCGAATGTTTGATGAAGTCATGCTATAAGGAAATTGGTTACACGTTTTTATATGGTTGAAGTTGAATATTGTATCAGCCTATACTCGTATATGTTACTCGGGCATCTTTTACAATCGAGAGTACGATTGAGAGTGATTAGGTTAGCCATATAGTTCACCACGCGGTCGGTTATCACATGGTCTAGTGCGGGTTGGCATACCATAAAAATTCTCACAAATCGCTATGGTATGCAAGTTTCCACGATGATTTGTTTCACCGTCATAGTGCATGGTTGGATTCGAACTCGCGACCACCATTATATTTTTCTTTTTATTTCAGTTAGATACTGCAATTGAGTTTGTTCTGTATGACATGGCTGTGTGCATATTTCATATACGTGTGGCGCAAAACGGCCAGCGTTTTGTAATTTGTAGCATGCTGCATGAGATACGTCATTATTCTTGAAAAATATTTTCTCATGTTTATTAAAAAGTCTCATTAGTATTAATTTGTAAACATTATATGTTGTACATACATGTGGTCTTTAATTCCGCCACATACGTAATAATTTCAGATTTTATACATCTACCGAAATATGATTCCGAAAACTAGATATATTTTAATATTGGAATCTAATTCAAGTGTCAATTTGGTGAACTCACAAAGCTTTGTCTTGGTACGTTATCGAGAAGCTCCAGGCTTCTAGTTTCACAGCCAACACCATACTGCAATTTACGAAATCTACCACAACTTGGCTATAATTTATATCGAGTGGTAAAGAATGAAATGAATTGAAATTATATTCTTTCTATCTCGTCAGCAGTTATTGCTCTCTAAACTATCACATTACATTGAACGGTATGACTGTTGAATATTTTATTACTAGATAGATAAATCGTAGGATAAATAATTTTATCATTAACGGCTGGTTTTTTTCATTGCCATGAACGACGAAGCTAGCATGCCATTCACCTGATGGTAAGCGATATTACTACTCCTGGACAGTAACAAAAGCAAACAACACCATGAATTGCTAGGCATTTTCCTGCGCTCGCCATACTGAGACAGAAGATGTTAGGTCTCAATATGTCCAATAGTTACTCTGGCTACAATGTCCTTCAAACCGGAATACAACAGTACACTTACACTGCTTTTTGGCGGGAGTAATAGAGATTTATAAGAACCTGCATACCACAGCGATTTATAAGAATTTCTATGGTATGTAAGTCCGCCAACCTGCACTAGGCCAGCATGGTGGACTATATGGCCTAACCACTTTCAATAGTACTATCGATTGTAGAGGAGGCCCGTGCCCTGCAGTGGGACGTATATGGGCTGATATTGATAATAGAGATTGCGATGGCACCTACCCAATCAGCCTCTCAACATATCAGAGACCTACCACCAATAAAGGTCTCTATAACCTTTTTTCCGTAGCAAGAGTAGATTGCTAGGTATGATATATTTATTTGTCTATCTTTGTTTATTGAAGCTTAGAATTGTATCGACATAATAATGGTAGCTTTTTTAACCTCTTGTTAAAGACATACATATATAGAGACAACCATTAGTTTCTAAGAAAATATTGATATTTGAATTTCAATATATGGTGGCTACATACATAAGTTCACGTCCATACTCTCAAAGGAGTAGGCAAGAGTGCCCCTGTTAATTTTCCTTCCAACATGTAGTAGACAAATGTATCGAGCAGATATGCCGGTTACAAATTCAAATACTGGGTAAATTACAGAAGATAGTCATACATTCATAAACTCAATCCTTAATCACAAAAATCACAAAAAAAGTTAATTTATTTCCTAGAAGGTTATCATGGCCCATACATACGCTGCCGCTAATCCATGACGCAAATAAATAAAATAAATAAATAACACCCAACACTCACATACATAGTCTTGACCCCACACTAAGATCGAGTCTTGTGTCGTGGGTATCAGGAACCACGAGAGACTTTTCGGTCTCACAAACACCCAGACCCGGAAGAAATATTTGTGGGCCGCACAATCATTTCTCTCGGTGCGGGGATCGAGCCCGCGACTTCTCGTTTCACAGGCGGCGTCTAACCAACTGCGCCACGGAGGCTGTCGAAATAAAAGAAAAAAATAAGAATAAAAGAACAGAGTAGTAGTTTATTCTCATTTATAAACTTAAACCTAAGCCGACTGCCTAGGTGGCAGATGTAGTACCGTAAGATACAATGGAGACTGTCCCGCCCTCACACCCGCCACTGCAACTCCAAAAGCCAGTATCAACAGTGACACGGATTTTAATGACACCGAGCATTAAAGCTTGGCGAGTCTCCGGGAATGTCCGACTTGTCTTTAACCAGCAACAAAATTAATCATGAAATTAAATAATAAAAGTTGGAAATATTTTCGTCGACTTCCCTCCGTTGCAAAGCGGGTGATAAATCAAAGGACTAAAGAGGTAAATAACCTCGAGTAAAGAATTTTACAGCCAGAAAAGCATGCTGTTAAGCACCTCGGATCGAACTATTATTATATTTAATGGGAACTTTTATCTGAGCTGTTTACACTTGATTCCAATAGTTATGACATAAACGCACTAGGTCCTTGATTGCCGGTTATAATGCTGAGGTCTTGGGTTCAAATCCCGGGTTGGACAAAGTGATTTTGGAACGTTATTCATTATTAGTCCGGAGTCAGGAATGAATGCCCGATATGTCGATAGAAGCAAACATACAAGGCGAAACGTGGCGAAACTGCTTCCATGTGAACCTCTGGGGTAGGCAGTTCTGCGAAAAATGCGTGAGTGTATGTATGTATGTATAAAACTAAATCCATTTCTAACTTACAACCATTAAATTTGTTTCCGCGTTGTTATAGCTTTCCCGGCAAAGTTTTATACCTTAAGCTGTAAGTACAATGCCGCAACTAAAGGGACGGTCCACACGAAGTTTGTGTATTAGTTTGTCTTCGATTTATTTATATTTGTGAATTGTTTACGAGTTTACTTCGGCTTGACTTTCATACAGGTAACTAAGTAAAAGTCAGAGGTGCCTTGGGTTTGAACTTGTGACCTTTATTATGTCAATCCAGTCCACAAGACCATCTATGCAAATTATATCAAACCCATACAGACATATACTTTTTTATTTAATTTTAGGAGATCTTACGGATTGCGAAATTGCGGACCTCACTTTACTTATAAAATATTTTCAGTCATTGATTGTCCAGATCTATTAAAAAAATAAATTGGTTACATGTTCCCTTTAAAACTATACGACATCCCCAAACATTTCCTACGTTAAATGTATCTACGAAATATAGACAGAATTTTTATGTTGTGCATACAAGCAAAATCTTTAATAAGTTTAGTGATCAATTTGATATTGATTTATTCCATACAAGTGTAAGTGCGGGTAGAAGACGGTTAACAATTTTTTTCATTAGTTAAATTTTTTTCCTTATAGGTATTTAGTTTTTTTTAACATTAACTTATATAAAGTTTATTGTTCAATCTCGAATATTGTAATATTTTTACGGTGTTTCCTTCGTTTGCTTACGTATTATGTTGTATATATCTAATTAATATTCGTGTAGATCCTTAATTGGTTTAAATTGTTTCCATTACTTTTATATTTCATTGTATTATTTAGCTGTAGATCCTCCTAATGTAAAAATAAAATAAAAATATGAATATAAACAAAAATAATAACTACTTAGCTACAAGCTTCCACATTTGAGCAAACACATACAAGTGAATGGTATGTACGCAGGGGGAATAAGAGAAAAAGAGAGAGATAATATAATCCACGTGTGTTAGCTACCTCATGTACCAGGAGTGCATATAGTTATAGAGTTATATCCACGCCCATACATCACAGAGTAATAACATGCCACGTACTGTGTTGAGACACCGAATTATTCGACTATCGAGAGTTGCATCTCACCTGTGACAAATTATGGAAGGGAACGCACACATGCAAACATGATGTAGTGATTGGTCAGAGCATTGTAGTTGTTTATTTATAGTATACACCCAATAATGTACGTTATCTCTGTACAACATTGATGTAAGTGTTTTGTACCGTTGGTATCACTGTCACGGATAAGTCTGTCCATATTTAACCAGAGCCGAAACAAATTATTATTAATCACACGAATTCTCCTGAATGAGGGGAGACATTTCATTTTTGGTTGTAAAATTAACTTTTGACTGTTTAGATTTAATTAAGTCAGTTTGGAAATCCTTTACATAACACCTCCTTTTGTGAATTTTATGTGTACTGCATTAAACCCTGTGTACCCGTTGTGTGTCACATTTTATTACGCTGTTACCTGCATAGGCCTTGCCATATTACACGGTACCATCGGCGCGTAGCCATTTCGATTACACAGTTCCTATGCATCCGACCATATCGGGATACCCCCTACATCCTCTTTACCTTCCATCGAAGTATTCGAAATTTAAAAATCATAAAATAGTACGCGCATGTTTTTCTTCATAGTCTTTGTATCTTACAACTTATGAGTTGTTACCCGCAAATAAGATGTGTGCTTAGGAGTGTGTTATAAACACCTAGGTTAAGAGACTCAGTATTTTTGAGGCCTTTATTTAAATATTTTGTTTCGATTGCCTCGGTTTTCTAGTTGTACTACGGTATGGTTACAAAGCTGAGGTCCCGGTTTCGAATCCCGGGTCAGGCAAAGTGATATTAGATTTTTCTATTCATTATCAGACCGGAGTCAGGAATTTGTGCCCCATGTGGCGATAGGCTCGCCTACTATCACATCGTGGATGGAACATATAATGCGAAATGTGGGTGTCCTGGCACCCCTGCATTCTGCGTAAGAGGTGTGAGTTTATGTATGTATGTATACATTTTTTGGGAATAGTTTTTTGGATTGTTAGAAATACATACAGTACGAAAGAATATAAATAAATAAAACCCACCCAACAGTCACATACATAGTCCTGACCCAACACTAAGATCGAGTCTTGTGCTGTGGGTATCAGAAACTACGAGAGACTTTGCGGTCTCACGAACACACCCAGACCCGAAAGAAATATTCGGGAGCCGAACATACTAGACTACTCAGCGTAGTAAATCCCATTTTGACAACCCTAATTACGCTACACGATGTTTACAACCTGCCGACACAACCCTAATCTCTCCATATTACTCTCACTACCAATGTAATGAATGCCACACCCATACCAAAAACTTTCCATCTCAAACCTGCGTGTTAATTTAAACCCTTGTAAGCTGTCAATGTATGCGTAATACTGTTAAAATTAATTGGCAGCCCTAACGCAGTGCAATAAAATTAAGTTCATAATTTGTGATAAAGGAGATAGTTTAATCTGTTACAGAGAATCTGCTATCGTTTATCATCATATCAGCCACAGGAAGTCCACTGCTGAACATAGGCCTCCCCCAATGATCTCCACAATGACCTGTTGGAAGCGGCCTGCATCCAGCGACTTCCTGCGACCTTAGTCAGATCGTCCGTCCACCTTGTAGGCGGGCGTCCGACACTTCGCTTGCCTGTACGTGGCCTCCACTCGAGAACCTTTCGGCCCCAACGGCCATCGGTTCTACGAGCTATGTGCCCGGCCCACTGCCACTTCAACTTGCCAATCCTATGGGCTATGTCGGTAACCTTGGTTCTCCTACGGATCTCCTCATTCCTGATTCGATCTCGTAGGGAAACACCGAGCATAGCCCGCTCCATGGCTCGTTGAGTGACTTTGAGCCTTTTAATGAGGCCCACAGTGAGAGGCCACGTCTCGGTGCCGTATGTCATCACTGGTAACACACAACTATCGAAGACTTTCGATTTTAGGCACTGAGGTATTTTGGACGAGAAGACATCGCGAAGTTTCCCGAACGCTGCCCATTCATCCAATTCCGTACGAGTTCGGAGTGAGTGAATAATATTCGGCCATGTTGGATACAAAAATTAATAGGTTTTTCAAAAAATATCAACAGAAATAAGATTTTCCTATACAGAATCTCGCCTATCCTCAAGACGGTTTTATCACATTCGTTTTATTACGCCACAAACGATAATCAAAACTTTTTTTTATTTTTTTTTATTGCTGTGAATGGCGAGACGGACATGCCGCTCGCCTGATGGTAAGCGATACGACCGCTCATGAACAGTAGCAAAACCATACAACACCCTAAATTACAAAGCAATGCTTGGCATTCCACTGCGCTCGCCATCCTGAGACATAAGATGAGACAAAATACACTTCAAACGAATTCAAAACAATATTCCAACTATTGCTAAAATTGGGAATTAGAACATTAGGGTCATAGCCTACACACCGTATTGGTGGTTCAAACGAAAACAGCGAACAGAAATTTTTATTACTAAAGATAATTGCTGGCTCTTCAGTAGTAAGTAGTAACTATCATACATACTATACGCCCCTTATGCCACAGCTTAGTTAATACTTCGTCTACTGATTACTGTAAAACTAAATAATTATTACTCTGTGGATTGCATACACACTGCTGTAGTTTTATGAACTCCTAGTACTCAAGCGCAGGAGAAATCGGAAAATTCATTGCTATTTGATTTTCACCTTTATGTAACTTTGGTAATTAGTATGGATGGAAAACACACCGCTTCTACCGAATATTTGAGTTTGTTGTTAATTTTTATTGGTTTCTTGTATTCTGTCGATAAGAATTAACGTTTTGGAGTTAATCTAATATAATCTAGTTAATTGTTTAATATAAACGGCTATGTGGATTAAATACTCGTGTAAGATTTTTTTCTACAGTGTTTGCCTAGTTTTGCCTAAGACAAGCAATCCAAAGTATGTGCTCATTACGCAACATGCTCAGAATTCTAATGTTAAGGAGGTAGCTCGTGACACAGAAGAAAATAAAAGCATGAACGTCCAACTACATGTATTGTATAAAGAGGACAAATAAGTATAAGAAGTTAAGGACAGAGGGGGAAAACATTGTTTTCGAAGGTTTTCAAATCAGACAGATTTTTTATTCAAAAGGTATTATTAATTTTAATAATTATACATTTGGATGAACTAATTTATACGCATAAAACTGATGTTCACACTTTCCTGGCAAATAATAAACTTAATCAGCAATACAGGGAATTCACAAAAAGTTCATAGAAAAAAATCCAATTGAATAATATAATAATTCATATAACAATAAAAATAGTTCCTTAGATGCAAACACAAAGCACATAAGATCAAACTTCAAAATATGTTCAAAACTGATTTGAATAGAGCATCTGCAACTCGACATTTCATAGGCCCTTAATCAACAGAGCCCAAGCTGAACATTTTGTTTGCTAAATACCGGACGATCGGCTCCGGAATGCCGACCAACATTATGCATGTTTAAAATTATCGAGGCTGGCCATTTCTAATCCACATTTTGCGAGCCAAATGCGCAGAAATAGATGACCCGAGACGAAAATCTGACTAGGTATAGGGACTAAATAATGTACCCTTCTAGTTAAAAAGTATAAGTTAAGTTAACTATACAATATTCAATCAAAATATACATACTTGGCACAAAGTTAAGCCAGTGCGGGATGGTGGACTTCAGATTATTATTTTGTGTAAAATTCTATTAGCGCCCTCTGAGGTATGTAGATTTCTTAACCATAGTTTTAACTAATATGCGATAATAATTTATTATCATTCTTCCCGCCCACACACCCACCACTGCAACTCCTGTCAGCCAGGATCAACAATGGCATGCAACGAATTGAAACCGTGCTCCGGAGCTCGGCGAGTCTCTCAAGGACACTAGCTTGTTAAAAACAAGCTCATCGAAATTAAACTGAAAGAAAACAAATAAGAGGAGTTGTAAACAAATAGTTTTCCACTTACCTCCGCAGCAAAGCAAATATCATCTGATATAAATATGTACATCTGAAGAAGCCAGATGTTAAACACCACGGGATAAACAAACACATGGGTCGTATAGTGTGAGCTGCTAAATTATGGTCCAATAATAGGTATTAATTACTATGTATGTATACTGAATTTACCTGGATTAGAAGTCCACTGAAGCTAGCCTATGATATCCTGAAACCGTTCCCAGTACCCATTAGTTAATAATCTCTGTAAATCGCCCGAACTACAATGGCTAACGATAAATCATTTATTCACTGTCATTGAACCGAAGGGATAGATTATGTCGGAATATAATATTAATAAGGTGCGATTTTTCAAACGTTGGATTAGTTATCTATCGACTAATTTAGTTACAACTTGCCTAACTATTAAAGTGATATTATTGTACATTTTTGTAATACGAGTACAGCTGTCATTCAAGGTAATGAATGGCGAAACGAGCATGCTATTCGCTTAGCAAAACTAAACAACATAATGAATTCCAAAGCATTAATAGTGGCAGGTCTCACAAAAAAAAAAAAACAATGCTTGGCAATCCACTGCGCTCGCCATCCTGAGACATAAGATTTTAAGTGTCAATATGTCCAATACTTACATTATAAATATTTGCCAAGTTTGATTATAGTACTTATGAGTTGGACACTAGTGGTGTTATTGTTGCGTCAGAGGAAATAACGCGGTCTGTTTGAAAGCTAATTGAAACTATGATTTCAACAAAAAATCTCAGTTCTTTCTCTTTGTGTAGGTATAGAATTGGAATTGAATAAATCGGGATTAGTAATAAATAAGTAATTATTCATATATGTTCACTATTAAAATGCTATTTACCTACTAAGTATTGGAGCGGTACGCAGGTATTCGTGTTATTAAACTTCGTAACCACTTCGCATTTCGGTTACTTAAAGTTGGACCGTCGAACTTCGGAAGGTTTCTTAACATAAATATTTTGAGAGGTTGTTATAACAGGGATTTATTTGTAATGGAATTACTTAAAATTCAAGTATTATTCAGTTTAAATGATATTCAAATTGTAATTTAAGATTGCCTTTCTCTGTCACAGGTCAACTTACTGTTAACTTTTATTAATATTTTAAAAGTTTTAATCGTAAATTAAGCAAACCGATTTATGAAGTGAGAAAACCTTGCTTTGAGTTGTTATAGATTAAATTACTCTACTGTGTTGGCCCATAAACGTCCCACTGCAGGGCACGGGCCTCCTCTACAATCGAGAGTACGATTGAGATTAGTTAGGCCATATAGTTCATCACGCTGGCATGTTGGCAGTTCGTATAGATCAAAGTACAAATGGATAATTTCAACTAGAATGCTACCACAATCTTATAGAAAGATCTCATGAAGGAACGAAAAGAATGACGGAAGTTACGTTTCGTTTAATGATTACTATAGGACCTTCGGCAACTTCAATTAATCTCGCCTACTCGAAACCAGTTACGACTCTCGCAAAACAGCAGTCTAAATGCACTGTTGTGCTCCGGTTTGAAGGATATTATAGGCAGAATAACTATTGGATATAACGAGACTTAAAATCTTATGTCTCATGATGGCGAGCGATGTGGAATGCCAAGAATTGCTTTGTAATTAATACCTTTGTTAGGTTTTGCTACTATCTATGAGTGTCAGTTGCGCTTACCATCAGGTGAATGATGGGCTCGTCTCGCGATTCATCGCAAAAAAATACAAACAAAAAACTTTTTATTGCTAACTAATACACACAAAAAATATACAAGAAAAATAAACTAGCTAACACTGTAACGCAATATACTTGTGGCACAAGGACGGGTTTGTCACCATCATGTGCTGTGGCCATTATCTAAGTATATACAAAAGTTCTAACATCGCTTTTAGGTTACCAACAGTCTCCAAAATTATAATTATACACAAAACTAAAGCTTGTGGACATACATATACATTCACTCACCCTTATTTCCAAGAAAACAAGACAACAACACCCGTTTCGGCTTGAGTACTCTGTCCTACGATGTGATATTGGGAGAGCCTATCGCCATTCGGACACAAATTCTTGACTCCGGACTGATAATGAATGCATAAATCTAATATCACTTTGGCCGACCCGGGATTCAAACCCAAAATCTCAGCGTTGTAATTGTACCGTAGTACATCTGCGCCATCGAGGTGTCTGAAACTAAATCCTGTTTTGTGTATTATAAAATAAATAATAAATAAATAACATCCAACAGTCACATACATAGTCCTGACCCCACACTAAGATCGAGTCTTGCGTCGTGGGTATCAGGAACTACGAGAGACTTTTCGGTCTCACCAACATCCAGACCCAGAAGAAATCTTTGTGGGCCGCACAAACATTTCTCTCGGTGCGGGGATCGAACCCGCGACATCTCGTTTCACAGGCGGCGTCTAACTAACTGCGCCACGGAGGCTGTCTCAAAATCTCAAAACTCTGTGTAAAAATGAAACATTGCTGAACAAATATGAACATAAACTTATAAGATTACAAATAGCAAGAGCGGAAGAATAAATCACAGCTATCTAAAACCCGAAACCTTTATGTAAACATTCCGAACCCTTCCGTGAAGTTGCGCCAAGTTTATTATCTCGCCCAAAATATTGAATACAAAGTTTAATCGAATACGTAATGCTGGCTCGAGTAATTCTATTGAGTTGCGGTTGTACTTAATGTTGAGGAATTAAGCTTTATTTGTTTGCGATTTGATTTATTTGATTCAGGGTCATACTCTTTGAATGTTCGGTTCGTATAAGTTTATTTTTTATTGTCACATCCAATGAACATAACCCACTCAATTGTTTAATTCTTTTTGTAAAGTTTTACATTTTTATTCCTAGATTTTTGTGTATGTGATTACAAATAATACATGGCGGAAGTATTCTTCTATCTTCCTAAAAATCGTGATAAGAGTGACTTTCATCTTAAAAGGAAGTGTGTATACACTTGTATTTTATCGAAAAATAGGTATTTATCACTGGTACCATTGTGCCATACAATTTTTGATGGTGCTCTAATCTGGGTGTCCTTGTGACTTGGCAACAAGTCCAAGAATATATTAAATTATAATTCAATTATACTTTTCGCCATTATCATTGATTATTATATTATTTCCATGATTGGTACTCGTTATTGAGATATGCTCGCCTCCTACCACATCATTGGATCGATATACTACTGAATCAATTATATCGCTACCTGAAGATATTTAGGTATATATACCAAGCGTAGTTTCCACACAAACGCCCACAGTAGACAAATCGTACCAATAATCTGTGATACTGCACGCTCCACTCCCCACAGCTACCGCATTGCACATTTAGCCAGTCAGCCTAACTACGTGTTAATAGACTAATTTCTAGCTCTAGGCAATCTCAGGAATATAGATATTCTGTGGCCTACACGGTGGATTTATGCACTCCTAGTACTCTGTCACATACACGCGTCTGTCTGATACACGTGATTTTGTACCCTGAAATATATTCGACCGTAGTACACACAGTATCAGTCTATTCCAATTATTTTTGTCCGAGATAAATATTTGTGGGATCCACAGGTGTTTTTTTTTGGATCTGGACAGCGAAAAGTCTCTCGTAGTTCCTGATATCCACGACATAAGACTCGATCTTAGTGTGGGGTCAGGACTATGTATGTGACTGTTAGGTGTTTTTATTTATTTATTTAAGTCGATAGATGCAAGCAGAATAAAATCTCTAGGAATTTATTTAATATTATATATGTGTTATCCATACGCTATATGTTTATGTCCTCCTAGTACTTACGAAGCAAGACACACCAAGGTTTGCCTGTGGTAATACCCACACATGTAATCTGCGTACAAAGGTGGTATGCACAGAAGAGCCGTTGCGAATTGGAAACCTATTGAAACGTATATAGAGTTAGAAAGCGATCAGATTCATTTATGCAAAGATGAAAATATAATGAGGACAGTTTAAATCGGATTTTCTCTCTTTTTTTGTAATGAATGGCAAGACGAGAATGCCTTTCACCTGATGATAAGCGATACAACCGCTCATTGACAATACTAAAACCAAACAACACTTTGATTTACGAAGCAATGCTTGGCATTCCACAGCGCTCGCCATCCTGAGACGTAAGATTTTGAGTCTCATTATGTCCAGTAGTTATTCTAACTGGTATACAACAGTGCATTCACACTGCTGTTTGGCGGGACAAATACACATTGTGGTGATGCCTACCCAAGCGGCTTCTCACATATGACAGACCTAACACCAGTATTCTGGTAGTTTTTTCAGTATCGTACAGATATGAATGTGATTGAAATAGCTCTTATGACAATGATGATTCGCTATTCGAATCCATCATTTCAACGATGTTTTTTAATCCAAGACCAGTATATATTTTTTAATCACATACACCTTAAATTCAATGAAAGAATCGATTTTTATGCGTAAATTTAGGGTCCATAATTACACTGCTTCTAAACAGAGTTTAGGCAACAAATAATTGTCAATTACGTCACTTGGTAAATTTCGTTAAACAGTAGTAAAAGCAAAGTAAAGTAAATCCTGTGATGTTATTCGCAAACTTGGCTCCGGAACTTGAACAAAGCTTGCGAAATATCTAATGGCAGGGGAGTAATTACCGAACTTACATTTGTGATGAAACGAATATTCTAAAGGGTACACCAAAAAAACTTTAATCATAGACATTTTTAAAACCTTTTTTAGTTATCGACGTTGTTATTACAAAAAAAATAATTTAAACACGTGTTTAGCTAAACAGTGTCTAACTCTAAACATCCGTCTAAAGTCTTGTCTGACTTTGTATTACTAAACAGTGTTTAAACTATGTTTATCTAAACCCCCTTAAATCATAAAAAAAAAACAACAATGTTCTCCAATTACTAGTTTAACTTAACAGAGCTGAAGTCACAAAATAGGATTAGTCAAAGAGAAAAGGTTTAATCTCAGTGTATTTGTATTTTAAATGGTTTTAAGATTTAAAATGCGTCAAAGCACCAGTAGCTTGTGTTTAAATATAAACAATGTTTAAGTCATGTCTAACTCTATCCAGTGCTTAGGCATGAATTTGTTTTTGAAGAATTTCAAGTTATGTGTTCATTGCTCGTTTAACTTTTTTGTATTAACACCAATAATGTTTTCTTCTTCTTCTTTCGAAAAACTTTTGAATTCAGTTTGAGCGAACAAGACATTCGATAGCTAAAATATAAAAAGTTAATATTTTGTTTTATAGCAAATGTCTACGTAAATTATTTGTTTTATCATTCTTAAGGTCTATATATACATGGTGGGTTTTGTAATGTTAAAGTCCTGAATTTATTATCCAAGTTGAGCAAATAATTTTGTTACACATTCGGATAATATAATTTGTTAAGGACTAGTTGTTTCACGATAAGTTTGATGTTTTATAACATAATAATAAACTACTTATTCTTCTGTAATATTCCCTTATATTACTGTAGACCGAACCCACGGAATTTTGGGATAATAACAGTTTGAAAACTAGACGAAATATTTTACTACGTAAGGTTAATGTAAGCGTTGAAAAATAATCTTTTTAACATTGCGGGTCTAAGAGAAGGCTAAGTCTGGTCTATCTACCGCACTGAGGTACCAGGAGTGCATAAAATCAAACAAGTAAGTATAGCCACAGCTTATGCAATACAGGGTCGTTACAAGCAGTAGTACTAACTGAGCTGATGTTTTTCTGAAGAATTTATACAAGCTGTGTCACCTGCTCGCCCTTTCAAATAAATTGCAGTTCTGAGAATTGAGTCGATACATTAATCAATGGATAGGGGTTGTTACGTCGTGGGTATTTTATTTTATGTTATTTTACCAAGAATAATTTGTGTTTAGTTTGGTGTTAAGACACTTTTGAATAATAAAATCAGTTATTGCACATTACTGTATCAAAGCATTGCAGAAAATGATTATGTGATTTTAATCCAGGTTTTGCCTATATATTTCTATATTGTTAAAGTAATTTTATGCGTTTTTATTGTAATGTATGCAATGAAACACGGACTATCGCGAACGCTGTTTATTGCCAAAACGTAGTGATGTGCAATAGTCGTAGTGATGTACAATAGGCGAGTACTTATAAATAATTTACTATTTATGTGCCTTATACACATCATTTTTCCCTCCCAACAAATACCAAAAACATCATCTTATATTTAGACAAAATAAATATAAGTGAGCTCAATATTACATAATCACCTATTTAGGTAGAATAGTCTTATCTTTGCGTGGTCGCAATGTCATTGAATGAGGAGCCTGAAACATATGGCGAAGTTGTTGTTGTTTACGAGTTTGTATCGGGTGTTTTGTAAATTCGTCGCCCGGCCGCTCACTATCACCCGAATATTCTACCGATGTGGGCATGTCCTGACTCGGTGACATAGACCGTAAGGGTGACTTACTCTCACCCTCCCCATCTGACACCTCTTCGGTCTCGCTGGCGTGGCCCACGGCCTCGGGACTTATGCCTAGCTCAATCATCGAGAGAGCATGACGTGATCTAGATGTTGGTGTAGTGATTAATTGGTCTATGTGTCGCCTTTGCATATTACGATCATCATCTGGCTTAATGATGTAAGACACAGGACCCGTCCGCTTGGTCACTACTCCCCCTGTCCACTTATTCTTATTCCCTAATCTATAGTCGCGTATATAGACTTGGTCCCCGACATTTGCCTCACGGGGCGTCCCGCCGTATCGCGACGTTTGTTTATCTTGGGCTTCTTTTACTATAAGGCTAGTTTGCGGCCGTATAAGATCCAAACGTCCCCGTAACCTGCGACCTATCATAGCAACCGCCGGTTCCTTCCGTGTAGTACAATGTTCAGTATTACGGTAAGAAAATAAAAATCTACAAAGTGCTATTTCGGGATCGGCGTTATCAGTAGTCGCCTTTTTCAGCACTTGTTTGACACTCCGAACTGCGTTTTCTGCCGCACCATTACTCGATGGATGATACGGGGACACTAAAATTTGCTTAATTCCATTCCGACTCAGATATTCTCTGATATCTACAGAGGAAAAAGGTGGGCCATTATCGCTTACAATATATTTTGGAAAGCCAAAACGTGCAAATATCTTTCTGAAAAAGGAAATAACTACAGCAGCTCAGGTGCTCGGTATAGCCTCAACTTCTAGCCACTTTGAATGTGCGTCAACTAATACAATATAGTATTTATTGCGATACGGACCTAAAAAATCAACATTAAGGCGACACCACGGCTCCTCCGGCCAGGCCCACGTGTGCAGCGGCGCGTGCGGCGGGCTTGGCCGATGCGCGGCGCATGCGCTACACTCGCGGCACACCTGTTCGATGTCCGCGTCGATGTGCTCCCACCATACGTAATTTCGTGCTAACTGTTTCATTTTAACAACGCCTATGTGCCCACTGTGCAATTCCTCTAACATTTTGACACGTAATGATTCCGGTATAATAACTCGGTATCCCCAAACTAGACACCCGTGTTCAGAAAATAGATTATCCTTTTTTAAAAATAAGGACTTCTCGTTATCATTCGCATACTGCCGAGGCCAACCGAACTTTATATACCCTAATACTTTATTTAATAACGGATCTTTTTGGGTCTCGGATCTAATCTCTCGAAATGTTATAGGTAATTTATCTTCTATGTAATTAAGATAGCTTTTCTCACAAATGGATAATTTATGCAATGACTTTGTTGGTAATCGAGATAAGAAATCGGCGAAACAGTTTCTTGTGGACGGTACGAATTCAATATCAAAATTATAACCGGCAAGTTTAATAGCATAACGCTGAATACGACTAGCCGCAGTTTGCGGGATACCTTTATTTTTGCCGAATATATAACTTAGAGCCTTGTGATCGCTTCGTAATACAAATCTTCTGCCATATAGGTACTGATGGTGTTTAGTCACCCCGAAAACAATGGCAAGCGCTTCTTTATCTAATTGTGAATAATTTTTTTCGGCATCGTTTAAAGTTCGGGAAGCGCTGCTGACCAACCGTTCCGTTCCGTCCGGGTACCGGTGTGACAACACCGCGCCGAGTCCGTACGCGCTGCTGTCTACAGACAATATCAACGGCAACGTCGGGTCGTAGTGAGCTAGCATCGGCGCGCGCACTAATTTACGTTTAATATTTTTAAATGCCGCATCACACTCCTCACTCCAATGCCATTTTACATTATTTTTAAGCAAATTATACAACGGTTTTAAAATTTCAGATATGTTAACACAGAACTTAGCGTAAAAGTTGACTAGTCCTAAAAAACTTTTTAATTGAGTAACATCTGTTGGAGTGGGTGCAGCAACAATAGCCTCCACTTTCTTTTCGTCAGTATGCAGCCCGTTTTTATCGATACGGTATCCTAGGTATGTCACACTATTTTTAAAAAAATCACATTTTGTCCAATTAACTCGTAGTCCTACTTCATTGAGTCTCGACAAAACTAATTTTAAATTTCTCAAATGTGTGGCTTTGTCTTTTCCCGTTACACAGATGTCGTCGATCCACACAACCGTTGAAGGCAATCCACTAAGTGTTTCCTCGATTATTTTTTGGAAATGTTCGGGAATACATTTAATACCAAAGGGAACACGTTTGTAAACATATGTACCGATGTGGGTCGTGATTGCTGTCATCGGCTGCGAATCCTGCGTTAGTAAGAGTTGCTGATAAGCATGAGACAAATCGAGCTTCGAGAATTGTTGACCCCCTGACAGCGTTGCGAATATGTCTTCGATGCGTGGTAAAGGGTAATGAAAGTCTTTGATACGCGGATTAATAGTGATCTTGTAATCACCGCAAATGCGGATTTCGCCATTTTTTTTAATCACCGGGACTATAGGAGTCCCATAGTCTGAACTCTCTACTTTATAAATTACGTCATCACGCCGCAATCTTTCTAACTCGCGCTCAACTGGCTCGCGTAAGGCAAGTGGCAACGGACGCGCTTTGACATAAACAGGCGTCGGGTCCGCCAAATGTAACCGTAACGGTGTTTTAAAAGTCCCAAGCCCATCAGCAAACACTTCCGGGAATTCTTTTCGTAAAGTAACTATTGCATTATCGCAACCTTTAGCTATGTTGTAACAATTTGAGACATCTAACCGTAGACATCGTATCCACGTTCGGCCCATTAATGGCGGGCCCCCTTTTTCAACTACATATAACTCGAGCATCTCGGTTAAAGATTTGAATACGACATTTACAATAATATAGCCCAAAGGTTCTATGATAGTGCCCGTGTACGACTTTAAGCGTAAACATTTCTTTTGGATAGGAATATGAGATAACAATTTATCATAATAATTCTTAGAAATAACAGATATTTTACTGCCTGTATCCAATTCAAAGGTAATGTACCGATTTTCCACTTTCAATTGAATATAATACGGTGCATCACCGTCACCGCACACGATATTATAAAAGTTTAATTCACCTTCACTAGAATCATCCAAGAAAAACTGACCTCTAGCATTCTTGGGTCCGCTGGACGTTTCACTGACACCTTCACTACATACCACTTTGAGGTGCCCCTTCTTGCCGCACCGGTCGCACGAGTAATTTTTGAATCGGCACCTGGCTGCTGGGTGACCCTCCTTCCCGCAACGCGTGCACCCGCGTCGCGCCCCGGAGCTGCCACTGAAGTCCTGCGACACGGCCCTAGGCTCAGCTCGTGACCAGGGTGCGCGGCGAGCTCCGCGCGATGACACTACGCGGTGAATCGGCTCGGCCGCCTCCGCCGAGGCGCCGCCGCCGCTGTTGCCGCTGCCGCACGACGACGCGATCATCGCGTGTCTAGTTGCCGCCTCCAGCGCGAGTGCCAACTCCACTGCTCGGTTGAAGTCCAAATTCTTTTCAGCAAAAAGCCGAGATCGCATATTCTCGTTGTGAAGGCCGGAGACGAATTGGTCCCTCAAGTTAACCTCTAATGGATTGGAGGTTACGTTGGTAAAATTGCAAGTCTTGGCCAGATGTTTCAGACTTTGCAAATATTCGCTCACGGTCTCCCCCTGCGTCTGCTTTCTTTGCCGAAATATATGCCGTTCCGCGATCTCCGATCGTTGAGGTTCGAGATGTACTTTGATAATTTGTTCTAGCTGATCGAACGTTTTACTTTCCGGTAAGTCGGGCGCGCATAGGTCACACATAAGATCATAACATTTTTCACCGACGTGTGTCACTAAGGTAGCCACGTGCAAATTGTCTGGTATTTGATTAAGCGAAATAAACTGTTTCACCCGGCGACAATATGCAGTCCAATTATTAGAACCGATATCAAACGTCTCGATCTTTCCTATAGGCATGGCGACGGGAACAAATCACAGAAACTGTACAAAAAAAACCGACTGCGCCAATGTAATGTATGCAATGAAACACGGACTATCGCGAACGCTGTTTATTGCCAAAACGTAGTGATGTGCAATAGTCGTAGTGATGTACAATAGGCGAGTACTTATAAATAATTTACTATTTATGTGCCTTATACACATCATGTATGTTTTTCAATTATGTAACAATTATAGAATTTGATGTGAAATCCGCAAATTCCTTAAAATTATTATTCCTTCACAGTTACATTTAGGTATACTATATACGGTATATGACTCGATATCGTGACAACCCTACAAGATTTTAACACATACATTTTATATAACACAGACATACATTTGATGTGTGAAAACCTTCTATCACAAATATGAAATACACACTATCATACACTTATGTGTTCCTAGTAATATCAGTAGATACATGTCTCTTATTCATACAAATATAACACACACACACACACTCACACACAGATTCATAAAATATCTTATAGGTCGTCTACTATCTTTTGGCGTACGAATGTGTTGTTAAAATATTAGGAACTGCTTTTTCCTGTTTACATTTTATTATATAGGAAATTTTAGTACTATGCTTGTTGCTTTATTATAATATTAAATCTTAGCTCAAATAATGCCTTAAATAGATATTTTTTATACTATTTGTATTTAGTTCCATATTTCGACACACGCTAATAGAACATATATGTGTTACACGATAGAAACGTAAACCGAACTTTCGCGCCACAGTATACAAAAATCTCGATGCTACAAACCAATTTTCAGTATTATGAAATTACATTTTGACAAGATTTAAGCTGTTGTTTTTGGGTGATTATTGGTCTATGTCCGCCTAGTATTTAACCTACTGAGAAACATTTGAATTTCCCTGATGCTTTTTTATTCAATACGCCAAACATTTGCACTTTCTTGACCCTAAAATATTCCCAACCCATATGTTTTTACCAAAAGCCAATATTGTAACTGTAAAGGTCACAGATCAACTATAACTCCTTAGCACAATACACATCCCAGTACCGAGTGAGGGCTGCAGTGTACTGTGTAATCTGTGGCCCCGTCTGATTCAGTTGTAGCTCTGTCAAGTCATGCTCTCCTAGTACTTTAGCGTGTGAAAAAACGCGTGACGTCAACAGCGGGTATCGGATATTACTATTTTTTCTTTACTTTTATTTTGAAAATACTATCTACTCGTATTTGCATATAGGCTAAGCAATAGCTTACAAGATTACACAAAAATCTCAGTTTCGATAACAGACATTGATATTTCGAAGTTAAACGTGTATTTGAAGTTATCACTTAGTTATTATATCTGACGTAATCCGACGTAAAGTTATGCACAGAGAGCATTGGAAACTCTACAATTCTAATATCTCTGTCTTGCCTTCGTCCATAGTAGCATAATAATGTTCTTTTCTTTTCGCTTCTTTTGTAATATTTGCAATGAGGATTTGTGCTACTAACTACAACTTTTCTTAAATTCTCTAATGTTCCCCAGTTTCTCAGGCGTTATGGTCGACGACTCAGCAGTAATCACTTGACATAAAATTTGACATTACTCGATGCCCAGATTTCCTTTTTCTTTCTCGCTCTCCTCGCTCTTGGATGTGCCGGCAACACATCCATGTTTAAAGGGTTTTGGATGTTCATGGGTAGCAGTGACCACTTACATCAGGTGACATAGTTGTTTGTTTGCCGAACCCATTGAATAAAATAATAAGTAACAAAAAAAATAAAAAAAGAGCTGCTTAGTTTTTGGCCAGTATTATAATATAAAAAAGCTTAGTGTGTCTGCTAAATACACTAAAATATATCATTGTTTTTCTATTGCTATTAATCCTTCAAATAATATAACATCCAAGTTTCATTATTCCGTAAACTTTATTTAATACTCAGTGATATCCATTGAATACAAAATTGAAGTTGTAAATTCGCGCTGAACCAAGTTTGAGAATGAAAGAAAATTTCGTGATGCTTGACATTAAAGTTTGAGGAAATGTACAAGAGTAATAAAAGTTGTGAAACAGCATTTACAGAGAGAGGAGGTTTAAACTTAGGTTTTAAATATTGATTATTCGACAGATGTCACGCCGTTCTTAAAATTTTTATTTATGAATACGGTATTTCTTAGACTTCTTAAGAGTATTTAATACTCTAAAGAGTATTTTGATTAATTTTAATAAAAAAAAATATAATTATAAATGTACAAACCAAATTAATGATAAATATTTATTATAAAAACAAAACATCGAATTTTAAGTAATACCATATTAAGCGATAATGGAGCTACGAAAAAAGAATTGATCATATACTATTCATTTAGGTTCTATTTTGTTGCTTAGCAGAATTTGATAATTGCTTTGAAAGTAATATCAAGTTCAATTATGATTATTTTGAAAAGAATGAATTCAATATTGTTGTATTTTATTTACATAAAAAAAATAGTTAACAAATGAGCTCAGGATAGGATGTAATCCCAAACTAATAATTCCTGGGTGCTATTTATCGTTTCTTTCGCACAAATCATCTTCGTCTTTGACAAACTCTACGTTGGCGAAGACGCAGCCGACCTCGTCACTGCCCTTGAGGATGCAGGCTACTGCCTCGTATTCCCCGTACGGACCGTTTGGCGGCAGGTCGCAGTAATCCAGCTCGAAGTTCTCCACTCGATATGTGCCCTGACAAATTAATTATAGTGGTAGGTCACATGACTCAGAGTCAAAGGCATGAGGGATTTTAATCCTTAGCCACTGGCAGCCAGCCAATTATACTTTTATCCTGACGCTAAATATGGCAGCCAAATGGATGGGAAAGTATACATTTTTTAAAAATAAGCTCCTTTATTCGGCTCATTTTTGTTTGTTGATAAAAGCATCGTGTGACTCGACTGTATGAATGTGGTGTAAAAGGCGAGGTGTGCCAGAAGTATAATGAAGACATGGTAGAAAAAGACGATAAAATGTGTTTTAAATCTGTTCAAATGATAACGACGGATGAAATTTAAAGCATAGATGTAAAATGCAGTTTTCTTTACGATGAGTGTGTTTGTGTTTAATTGTTGTGTAATTGAGTTGTGTGTGATTTTAAACATACGTACTGCGGCAATAGGGAACTGCGGTGGATCGACGCCGGCAGCGACGAGGAAATTCTCCAGGTTCTCCTTAGCGTGCTGCTCGATGAAGTTGATCACGCTCTCGTCAGACAGCACCTGGTAGGGCTTGCAGCCGCCGTCCACTTTCTTGCAGATGTCCACTCTCATCTGAATAATCATAATTATGAGAAATAAATAAGCTATATATAAATGGCTATTGATTAGTACCGATATTTATAACAACGTGGAGTATCCTCCTTCCATACCTATTCTATTCTACTTCATATACGTCCCACTGCAATGCCCCATGCATTATTATTTCTCCTCCATAATCGAGACTAGGATTGAGAGTGGTTAGGCCATATAGTCCACCACGCTGGCTTAGTGCGTGTTGGCGGAGTTTACATACCAATAAAATTCATACAAATTCGCTATAGTAAGGTTTACTCACAATGTTTTCCTTCACCGTTAAAGAGCGTGGTGATTGATATTAGTACCCTATGTGTGTGTGCCCTGGGATTCGAACCCAACACACAAACATAAATTTTTAGTTACATTTACCTTGTATATGGGTAAATGTGTTGCTTGGTAAAAACTATGATGACTGGAATATTAATGCCTATTATTATTACTATACCGCATGGGAATCATCGAAGTCCTTGTCGAACACACACGTGGCGTTGTACCCCTCCTGCTTGCGACTCAGCCGCCGCTTCGATATGTCGTAGTGGAAGTAATGGCCTGAGTCTTCTACCTCGTGCTTCTGCACGCTTATTATGTTCCATAGCCCAGGTCCCTAGAACAATAACAAACAACCTAACACCCAATAGTCACATACATAGTCCTGACTAAGATCGAATCTTGTGTAGTGGGTGTTCAGAACTACGAGAGACTTTTCGGTCACACAAGCATTTTTCTCGGTGCGGGGATCGAACCCGCGGCCTCTCGTTTCACAGGCGGCGTCTAACCAACTGTGCCACGGAGGCTGTTACGCTTTTGTAAGGTGGACAACCTTCTAAAGAGTAGCTTTGTAGGGTCGGCTACGTTTAGCAGTTGAGTTTCATTTCGCGTCAACTATTATTCATTTATCATATATGCTGATTTTTTGGATAATAACCACATTTGAGCAAAAAAAGAAATTAGGTTGAATACATTTATCGAGGACTGAAATTTTCTTTTTGGAGATTCTAATTAAATATTTTTCCATTTATTATAAGATGAGCTTATAGCGCAGCTGATATACATGTTTGTATTTAAACAAAAAAAGTAGTTATAGCAATTATGTACATACGTCTCTCCAAATAAATAATTAAAAACTTACAATTGCATTGTCAGTCTGACCAAACACCCAGGCAACGGAAAATAGAAAAATGCACAACAATGTTTTATACATATTTAGTTCTACAGTCGCGAATTACTATAACTGAATGATAATATGTGTTTTATGGTTAATTTATATAATAGAGTATCACATGTTTAGCAGCCATAATGATGGTATCGTCTGCCTGCGACCACGGTACTGATATCAATCGAGGTCTCTCGTGATGTGCATATCCTGTCGTGTTATTTCAAGTATTAATGGTAAAATTAAAATTATTGAATATTTCATTGAGATGATGGTACAACGTAGATAGACTGAATATTGTAGAGTCTTGTTTTATTGGGTGGGGAAATGTGGAAGAAAAATTTGGCAGAATGGGATGAAATGGGAAATGTTGGTCATATGACTTGTTCATTCATTTTATGTAGAGCTATTTTTAATTGCCCGTTGCTGTCAACTAAAAAAACACTTCAACGAAAAACATAAACAGAGAATCTTACGAATTTCTTGGTATTTTTTACCTGTCCATTGTTAAAAGGCTTCGATTTGGCAGCAATAGCTTCAATTAGATTTAGCCTTATCGACTCTTCTATCCATACTCACCTAGTGTTACTGATTTATTAAGTCTTACTATATCTATCATCTCTAAACAAATAATCGTGTGTGATCCCAACCTATCTATTGAGGTAGAAACTGTGACGTCACTTTGTGTTAAGCAACTACGAAGGTTGCAGTAACACGACACGCAAGTTTCCCTTGTATCTTGTAGTTCCGCAGTTCTATGAATTCCTGGTGCTGTGGTAAGGGAAACGTGATATTTTCTTGTTTGTTTCAGTTATAAAGTAAAATGTGTGTGCGTGCGTGCGTGTGTGTGTGTGTGTGTGTGTGTGTGTGTGTTACAGTTATATGCATACCAATAGCAAATTTGTAAGAATTTCTATGACACATAATGTCCGCCAATATGAATTAAGCCAGCGTGGTGGACTATATAACCTAACTACTCTCAATCGTACTCTCGATTGTAGAGGAGGCCCGTCGCGTACAGTGGGACGTGTATGGGCTGATATAGAACAGAGTTATAGTAAAAACACACATTCATCTTATTCATCGTATAAATTCTTTTTTCTACCGTACCGTCAAGGTGTAGCGATTTATAACAATTTATATTCATAGTATGTAAGTCCGCCAACCCGAATTAGGCTATATAGACTAAATAACCACTCTGAATCGTACTTTTGATTATAGAGGAGGCCCGTGGCCTGTACTGGGACGTATATATGCTATGATACATCGTCAAGCTGTTGAATTGTTTGCCGTGATGTGTCCTTCCTATGTATAATCCTGGGTCCTTCTGCCGTAGTGTGAAGAGGCATCTTAGGAGGCCGGCTTAATTGTATCGAATGGCATGGGAACGCCGTCATGATATGACATAATTTGAAATTTTGCCTGGAAGCCATATGCGCTTACCATCAGGTGCAGTGTAGTCATCATGCCGCGCCGGTATAAAAACATGATAGTAGTCGAAATAAATAAGCATTTGTGTAAGAATAAATCGATATGCCTCACAAGAATAGTTCCAATTTTACTCTAAAATTTTATGTCTCAGAATGGCAAGTGCAGTGGAATGCCAAGCATTGCTTTGTAATCCATTGTTTGTACTTTCCATGAGAGTTCGTAATCAACGAGGCAAGGATTGTATATTGGGTGTATACCGGGTATCTCAAGACTGCTACCGAAAACGAAGCCGGGTGGTAATTTTGCAAAGAAACGCGACAATTTCTTTTTATCATTTTTTAAATATCGTAATTTTTGGGTGGTAAATCCATAGTTTTTGCTAAAATAATAATTTAAACTCTTTTATACCTTAGAGTCTTTATAAATAAAAGGGTAAACACTATTATTCTAGGAAAAAATGTATTACGACCGCATAAAAAAATAACAAAAAAAAAAATTTTTCTGTGGCATTGTGTCTGAAGTCACTTAAACTACCACCCGGCTTCGTTTTCGGTAGCAGTCCTGATATACCATGTATATCCAAAGAAAATTTTTTTTTTTTTTGCTATCAATGGCGAGACGAGCATACCGTTCGCCTGATGGTAAGCGATACGACCACTCATGAACAGTAGCAAAACCAAACAACACCTTGAATTACAAAGCAATGCTTGGCATTCCACTGCGCTCGCCATCCTGAGACATAAGATGTTAAGTCTCAATATGTTAGTTACTCTGGCTACAATGCCCTTCAACCCGAAACACAACAGTGCGTTTACACTATTGTTTGACGGGAGAAATAGACACTGCGGTGGTACCCACCCAGATGGCCTCTCACATATGAGAGACCTACCACCAGTAAATTTACTCAGAAATTACTCAGATAATCCCTCATTCAAGCTCCAGTGACCTCCAACTACATTATTCTCTAAGTAACTAAAGGCTTCAAATAGGTCAATCCGTCTTTTATAATATCCAAGTCTATTACTCGGTAATAACTTCAATTTGCATCGCTAAAAGCAGGTTATTTGCATACCATTATTCAGCTTAGTTTCTATGTAAATATATTACATTATTAGCTTAATAACTTATACACCGATAGACTCTGTGGTTTACTGGAGTAAGATGACTGTAAAGTGAGAGGAAGCTTATTAATGACATTATTGATTTCAAGTCATTTTTACTGGTAGGTCTTCCATATTATGTGAGAGGCCGCCTAGGCAGGTACCACTGCCATATCTTTTTCCCAAAAACAGCAGAATAAATTCACTGTTGTGTTCCGGTTTAAAGAACATTGTATGTAACACCTTATGTCTCAGGAAGGCGAGCGCAGTGGAATACCAAGCATTGCTTTGTAATTCAATGTGTTGTTTAGTTTTGCTACTGTCCTTAAGGGATTTTAGTGCTTACCATCAGGCGAGTGGAATGTCCGTTTCGCCATTCATTCGCCATCGCAATAAAACAAAATCGATTCCTGAACCGAATGATTGATTAATCGTAAAATTTAATTAAGGTCTAGTTTTGTGGTATTTTGCGGTTGACTGACTCGGCTAGATTCCCGGATCAGGCAAAGTGATATCTGATATTTTCATTCTTGAGTCAAGAATTTGCGCTCGATATGGCGATAAGCTTGCCCCCTAGCACATCGTGGGACGGAACACCCCTTCTGTGAAAAGGCTTGAGTTTATGTATGTATTTTTGGGTATTCTAAAATACCTTAGTAGGTACACACCACACAATAGGTTGTGACTCTGTGTTATAGGATTTTATTGAATTATATCTTGGCATTAATAAGGAGAGTTAATAAGGAGGTAAGGGTAAGGAGGAGGGGAGGGGAGAGGATACTAGTATTCAGCGAATTAGAAAATTAATACACAAATAACAACAGAATAATTTTAATACATTAAATTAATACAATTCTTATTAACTAAAACGTTTTTTTAAAACTGGTATGACTAAAACTACAATGCACATTATGTGCTGTGTAGTTCATATAAGGCCTTATTAATAAACACTGTATACACCAATTTTATTAGTCGAATGTTTTGTCCTTTTCGAACGACTATTGAGTTCTGTTTGAGCTTAGAAGACAAAATATTCGATACATAAATAATTTTGAAAACTATCTCTGAAAGGTCGAAAGTATCCATCGATCGACACTATTAGGCACCTGTCAAACGCGACACAATTGACGGTTATTTTGCAAGATTCTTAAACAAAGTACGGTGGATGTTAATATTCAATGTATGCGTGTATTCATAATATCATAGTCTCATTTACACTGCGAGAGTTTCTCGCCTTGAGATACTATTATCATTTATACTTTTATACTAATATATAAAGCTGAAGACTTTGTTTGTTTGTTTGTTACCTCTAATCTCAGGAACTACAAGCTCGAATTGAAAAAAAAAATTGTTGTGGATAGGTCATTTATCGAGGAATGTATAAGCTATATATCATCACGTTATGCCCTATAAGAAGCAGTAGATTTCATTCATTTATCGTGGTCCGATTGGTCAATATTCTAAATTGATAGTTGGCCGCCATTTTGAAACTGTATCTGCACCCGACCGCTAGTATAAGGTTAGACGACGCATTCTCCAGCCTCAATGAGTTTGTGCACGAGTTTCTTGCATTCAGCTCGCTGCAGTTTCCCGCTGTGCGTGTGAGGGAGGGAGTCCACGAACGCTATCCCTCCACGCAGCCTTTTGTGGTCACTCAGTGTTGCTGGGGACAAGAGAAAATGTCATAAGTTACAAGCTGAGACGGTAAGACGAGCATGCCATTCGCGTTCAAACCGATACGACCGCTTATGGACAGTACTTGGCATTCCACTACACTCGCAATCCTGAGACATAAGATGTTTAGTCTTAACATATTCAGTAGTCACTCTGCCTATAGAAATTGTTTGCCTTTTAAGTTATCAGGTTATCAAAATATATAAATATCACTATCCATCCATCCATCAGCCAAAGGAAGTCCACTTCTGAACATAGGCCTCCCCCAATGATTTCCAGAGAGACCTGTTGGAGGCAGCCTGCATCCAGCGACGTCCCGCGACCTTTACCAGGCCGTCGGACCATCTTGTGGGTGGACGTTCTACGCTGCGCTTTCCGCTACGCGGCCTCCATTCGAGCACTTTCCGACCCCTTGGGGAACTGGTCTCAATTTGTGTCGCCATTAAGGGGGTATTTGCCAATACTCGCCACGCTTGGCAGGCGGTTTGGCGAGCGCAGTAGGGGACTGGCGTTAATGACGCTGCTGCCCGCCATTAACCGGGGAAAGGAAATAGGATTTGTGGGTAGAGGATGTTATAGGAGAGGAGAGTATGGCCTGAGGGAGTGGATACTGCAGTCACGGACGGGAAGTTAAGGTGACTGCAGTAGCTCGGGGGCCGAGGTCGCGTACTCGTAGCACCTATACTAGGGCAAACTAAATATCACTAAATGTGTATTAATTATACGTTTTAAAAATATTTATCAATAGCATTTTTTTTTAATTATACTGTATAATTATAAATTAATAAATATTTTACCTTACTTAACATGTTACAAAAGTAAGTACAACCAAGAGTCACACATGAAGTTCCTACCATCTAGAAACTAGGGGAAACTCTTTGGTTCTACGATAAACTTTGAACAAATATTTGTCGATCACACGCCAGCATTACTGAGAATATTTCGGCCTCTCACATATGAGAGATCTTCTACCAGTCATATTTGTATAAACACTCAAAACAACCGTAAACTACCAATATTACATTTCAGCTATAGTCTATACATGTTGGATTCACCGTAGTGATACGTCAGATCGCTTCACGGTTCTGGTGTCCTGGTACATCGGTGTTGGGAAACACGTGCCCTCTCTCACTGTTACTCAGACTAATATGACACCCTGATTTTCCCCTCACACATCGTCTTTAGGGGCTGTAACCATACACTATAAACCTGCGACGGTTAACGTGTGCTCAGAGCCCGTTTTTATGCGATCAGTAAGAAGTCTTTGGATTGTAAAAAAATATTATTTTGAGTGATGTAGGATGAGGATTCACCCTTTATAGGATGAAAACTGAGAAAAGTAACGCTATTTGCTCAATTAAATGGGACGTAAATAGAACAGATCGATGTAGGTATTAGGCGCAAATTTGTATTGTTTTTGTGCCTTGAGAGAAATTTGAGTCTAATGTCTAAAAATGTTCTCTAAATGCAATAAAAACCAAACATTTAGTATAAAATAGTACATACTATTTTATACTAAAAGTTTGCATATACATATATGCAAACTTTTCGTTGCCGCGAGAAAACTCGCTTATGGACTTAGCCCTTTATATTTACCCTTGCTGTCTGCAGAACATGATCAGCATCTATTCACACATAGATACGTGTGTGTTCGCGCCCGCCACAGCTTAGTAACATGTTTGCTTACACTGAGTAGTCCGCAGTGCGCTGATATCAAGCAAGGAGTTTTTATAACCTGTGTGGAAGATACCAACTTTGTTTTATGCTCTCCTGGTACTTGGCGCACGCGAGTACACGTGACCTTTCCCACCTAACCATGTGTGTGGTTTACACGAAGGTATTATATTTATATCTGTATTATTTGAATCTGTATTAATAGCGGTGTATTATTAAAAACTGATGACCTCATATTTAATTATAGTAACTTTATTTATTGATTTGAATTGTTTATTTTAAACTGATAGGGAATTTAATTTACGTGTAGTTAAATTAAATTGAATTAATAATATAATTGTATTGCTGTAGCAAGATTAGATCAAAGGTTGTAAGCCAGTTTGACTAGGGACTGTTATCTCACGGAGCATAAGCGTCAATTTATTTGCTGGCAAACGTCATTCGATCAATAAAACAACGAAGCAGTATAATTAATTATTTCTAGCTCAATTAGTAAAAGCTTTGAAAAGTAATATTTAATCATTAAAAGTAAAAAGTTTAAAATTTAATTTCGAAATATTAATTATACCTCGTAGTTAAGAGAATTATATAAATTTATTGATATTTTAATTTCTGTTTTTTTTTCTTTAATATTGGTGGCAACTGAAGCTAATGCATGTAATTTATTTTCAGTGTTTAGTTTTTTTTTAATTTAATTTAATGTAATTACCACTGTTTGTCATCAAAGAACATAAAAAATAAAAATGAATTACTAGCCTTCCCCTCTAATCCAGGCCATATGGGCAGTGGTGATACATTTAAACAATATAATACTCATATATACTCACAGTCCACAGCCTTGTGTATCTGTTCTCTGCTGACGACGAAGTTGGGATCACATACTACGGCAGCCGCGGGGCCGTTATCCGACGCACATACTATGCTCTCCTGCACTCCTGGTACCGTGCTGATTACACCTTCTATTTCTTGAGGAGAAACCTGACAAATGAAAAAAAAAATAACAAATTTGGGAATTTACGGCTTACAGTAGCTATATCTATTCATTCGATAGTTGTATTAAGATATATCTTTATTTTTTGTTTTTTGTGGCTCACAGCTGTTAAAAATTTTATACAAAAGATACAATACAATACAATACTCTTTATTGTAAACCAAAATATACAAGAAAAAACAATAAATCAGACAAATTAAATATAAAACTTATGGTATTACAATGGGCTTTTTTAAATGATAACTATTACTAGCTACCGCAGGTAGCTAAAATATTATACCAACTTCTCAGGTTTATTTTATGTATAACATTATAGACGACACAAAATATCATGATCTTTAAAATATAATGTCAGGACTCACAGTATAAAGTTCTAACTAACTTTATATATTACAACCTTCACGCTGTGTCCCAAAAACACTCGATTCTCACAAAAATCCCCAAATTCTCTTAAATCAATGTACCAATAAAAAGACACACCTATCATTCCGGTTCGTTCCCGTTGGGGGCACTTAGTGAGATTGGCAAGAAATAATACGGTGACAATTTATTGCCCGGCCCGGCCATACTTTGTGTCCCAATGAAGGAAATCCGGTGGAATTAACATGCCGTATTCAAGTTACATAACTCGTTCTGGCATTGTTTTAACTTTGGCAGGGTTATACGAGCCAGCCATAATGTTTTAACATTATGTGGATAATATTTGAAAAAACTTACTACAGCAATTATATTTATGATAATTAATTTGAACGTATACAGAAACTTTGTGGCTAGGACCTTGTATTCAAGGGGTTGTTTGGATGGTACCACAGCTTTATATATTTATACCACAAAAGAGCAATGTGCAAGCACGGTTTTATTCCAATGCAACGAATCTTATGGCTAGCAATTACTGAGCAATAAAACACTACACCTAATGTCCCGGAATGACGAGCAAAGCGCAGTGGCGTCCAATGCTTACTAATAATAAATTTAAATTAATGTTGCTTCTCTTTATGAGTTAGGGTGACACATACCATCAGGTAAGCGACCTGCTCATCTTAAGATTCCTCTTGTTAGATATCATTATGAAATTGCTAGTTATCTAGTATCGGGGACCTCAACTATAACAAATATGTACAATAGGCAATTTTCAGTAACATACTTAAACAATAACAGATTGTTTTGTATGCAATTAATCTGATTTATGACACAGCGACGCGACGCGCAAGCTCCTACATTTATATATTTTTTTATGTCAATACATGTTATGTGAGTGTGTGCCTTCGATTGTGACCATTAAATCCCATTTGCTTTCTTTCTTTCTTTCAATTCAAATATAGTAAGTCACTAACCTGACTACCCATGTACTTAAAGCTGAATTTCCTCCTCTCGAGGTAGAACAGTCTCTCGTTGACGTCCATATGGAACCAGTCTCCTGTCTTGTACCATCCGTCCTCAAACGACTCGTTGTATGATTCATCGTCTTTGAAGTAGCCCTGGAAAGGTTTCAGATAAAATTTTCTTGTCTCATTAAAGTCCGATTATTTATTATACGTCAGATATAAATTTATTGGATATGAAAGTTGCATAATTGAACAAGTGTTATTTTGAAATTGACCGTGTTATAATTTATTCGACGAATAAAATAGCAAACAAACAAAATAGCAATGTAAATGCACTATTATGTTTCGGATTGAAGGGCATTGTAGCCAGAGTAACTACTGGACATATTGAGACTTCAACATCTTATGTGTCAGGATGGCGTAGTCGAATATCAAGCATTGCTTTGTAATTTATGGTGTTGCTTGGTTTCGCTACTGTTAATGAGCGGTCGTATTGCTTACCATCAGGTGAATGGCATGCTCATCTCGCCATTCATAGCAATAATTAAATAGGTATATATATTTATTATATTTGAAGGGTGAACATTCCGTTCTTAAAGCAAAAGGAAAATAATGACATGACAATGGCAGCCTCCGGGGCGCAGTTGGTTAGACACCAGCTGGAAAACTTGGGGCCGCGAGTTGATCAAATATTTGTGTGATCCACAAGTATTTGTTTCGTGTGTGGGTGTTTGTCATACCGAAAACTTTCTCGTACCTTCTGATACCCACGACACAAGATTCGAACTTAGCGTGGTCATACAATGTATGTGACTGCTAAGTGTATTTATTTATTAATTTTAATTTTTTATAGTTTACCTTGATTACACATTCTCCTTTCACGTGGAGCTCTCCGTTGTTACCCGGCTTCACTTCCACACCATTGTCGTCCAACATCTGAAACAAGCCTTTACTTAATAATTTTAATAATTTACAATTATACAGACAAGCCTTTACTCAATAATTTCGATAAATATTATTTTGTATAACGATACTTTCGTTATTATAATTTCGATTACGTAGTTTTAAAACAGATCAAATTATGGAGCAATTAATTTGTTTTGTTTGCTTGTTTTTTATGCCGCTCTTGAGGTTGTCTGGAGGAGATTACCGATATCGATATTACCCACTATTGTTTAGTGTTTTAATAGTTATTTACAAGCTTCTATTGTTTCGTGATTTTTGAATTATTTATTTTTTAACCAGAGGTACTACTGGACATGTTGAGACTTGCACCTATCCCTCAGGATGCCGAGCACAGTGGAATGCCAAGCAGTTCTTTGTTTGATTTTACTTCCTTCCATGAATGGTCGTATTGCTTACCATCAGATGAATGGTAAGCTCGTCTCGGCATTCGTTGCAATTAAAATAGACCTCCTCAATAAGGACTTTATACAGCTGATTTATTATGGATTATTCCCAGATAATATACTGGTTTCTTTCACATGCTTTTTGTAATTTATTCGTATTTTGTTAGCAAATGTAATAGGGTTATCTCCTGGGATTATTAAAATCCAATTCTAGATAAATAAACTTCAGTAAAATATAAAAGAAATAGTTGTAAAAGTAAGCCATAACTAGCTGCCAATTTAAAATCGAAAATAAACAGAGAAAAATCCCCACGTCGCGCAGCCTAAGCGGCTTATTATAATGCTTTGAGCCACCTTACACAGCGGAGCAAAAACACTTGAGAGTGGAAACTTTCGATGTTTGCCAACTGATAGCGCGGATCCCGTCTCACGCCACTCTAATATCAGATCGGGATTCGAGTGTTTACTGCTTCCAACTTTTGTTTTTGCAGTACTATCGGAGCGAAGTTATAATTAAAGTATTTTATCAATGGGTAGTAAAGAGTATTTGTCTATGATAGATTTTTGTATTATTTTGCGTACAAACACAAAAGTTATAGCCATATGTATTTACAAATTATCCTTCTCTTTCTCTTCAGCCACAGAAAATCTACTGCTTTACTGGACAATCCTGGAACCGGCTTGTATCCACAGACTTCCTGCAACCTTAACCAGGTTGTCCATCCAGCTTGTAGGTGGGTGTCCGACACTTCACTCGCCTGTATGCGGCCTCCGGAACCTTTTGGCCTTAGTAGCCATCAATTCTTCGCGCTTTGTTCCCGGCCTACTGCTACTTCAGCTTGGTAATCCTTTAGGCTACCCTTCACAGATTATAACAGCTTTTTTCGGTAAAAATAGAGAATCCGGAGATTTCTTGAGAATCATGATCTATCCCGAATTAGGACAACTTAAAAGACTTCCAAGGAAAGGAAGTCGCTAGATGCAGGCCGCTTCCAACAGGTCTATGTGGCGATCTATGGGTGACGCTTTTGTTTAGCAGTGGACTTCCTGTGGCTAAAGACAGATAGAGAGAGAGAGAGTAGACTTAATCTATGTAGTTAATGGAAAAGTCATGACGATAGGTGGCTAGTAATAAACTGATTTGAAAATAATGCTGTTTATATTCATTTTGTTCTGCTGTGAAAATATATGTATATAGTTACCTTATATAGTAGGAAGTTAGAGACTCTGCCGTTAGATTTGGGCGGTGCTTCTCTGTCGGGGAGGGCGATGAACCCATGTGTCTCCGTGGTGCCATACCCGTCACATAGCCACGCCGTGTTTGATAGCTTTTCCTTTAAAATCACATAAGATTGGCATGAAAGTTATTTGTTACAAGTATTATGAATGTCGGTAATTTATCTGCCTCTGTAGCGCCGTTGTACTACGGGACGATCACAACGCTGAAGTCTCGAGGTCGAATCCCGGGTTGGGCAAAGTGATATTGGATTTTATATTTATTAAACCGGAGCCAAGAATTTGTGCCCCATATGGCAATAGGCTCGCCACCTGGATAAATTATTTTTTCTGATTTTTGTTGTTTGGATTATGTTCTGAAGCGATAGGCTTACACTATCACATCGTGGGACGTAACATACAAAGTGAAATGTGGGTGTCCTAGTAGCACCTTTGCCTACCCCTTCTGGGAATAAGGCGTGAGTTTATGTTAATGTGCCTGCACTAATTATAATGTAAATTGATCAGGAAGGAAACCTATCCCATACCATCCCATTACCAGGGGAATTATATTACCGGCGTTAATTTAACGTCTCATAGAAAGTTAATCTGCATATTAAACGCCCAATTATCGGGTCATTAGCTGGTCGTAGGAAAATCCTAATAGTCTCCACCGTTCATACATACCACCGTAGTGCGTGGTGGCCAGTTGGTAACAGACTAGACGCGGCTGTCAACATGTTCACGCTGGTCGGGGGTTCAAATCCCAGGCCTACCTTTGACATTTCGGAGTCTTACGTGTTTTATTAGTCAATCACCACAGACTATAATGGTTAAGGAAAACGTCCTGGGGACGCCTGCTTACCATAGCGATTTGTAAGGATTTCTATGGTATGTAAAGTCCGCCAAACCACACTAGGTCAGCGTGCTATACGGGGCTAGCCTCTCTCAATCATATTCTTGATTTTAGAGGAGTCCGGTGCCCTGCAGTGGGACGTTTATGGGCTGATATAAATACAGATTCATCACCGCACTCAGTGGAACAAAATCTGTCATGGTGACTTTTGGGTTAGGTGCTATATCTAATTACTGGGGCTGCATAAATAATCACCTACTTTTTTTAAATTGTCCTGCATTTACTATTACATGCGTTATATTCACAATAACGAGCAATTACAAAATACTTGAATACGATGTTATTATTTATTATTTAAATCTTTATCGTACACAAACTAAAACTACCATACAGAAACATTTTTTTTTTATCAATGATGAAGTTGATTATGACGATGTTAACAATGCTGATGATGTTATCAAACAAACGAGATAAGCAAAATTTTTAAAATGAACGATAAGAAAATCGATATGTCACCTTAAAAGCGGCTATGATTTCTGGAGTGGACGGAGCTCCTAGAAGTGTAACAGTCTTCAGTGAGGATAGCTGGTCAGGTCTTGCTGCAGTAATTAGGCTTTTTCCGAATGCCGGCCCGAAGAATGTCCAGGTTGGCTGCAATATCAAAATATTAAGGTAGTAATATAAAGGTATATACAGTCTGTGACCGGGATAAAAGGCTGGTGGTAGTTTTAGTGACTACAGACATCATGTCATTAAAACTTTTTTTGTAATTTTGTAACTAACATCGTAATTGAGTGGAGAATATATTTGCTAAAATATCTTTAAACCCTTGCGTAACATTGCTTCTTTAAAATAATTAGGTTATATAATTCTTTGTATAATAATTCTTTCTGGTGTATTTATTTATCACTACATAGTATAAATCAAAGTCGCTTTCTCTGTCCCTATGTCCCTTTGTATGCTTAAATATTTAAATTTTGATGTGGTTTTTTTAATAGATAGAGTGATTCAAGAGGAAGGTTTATATATATAATACGTATATATAAATTGTACAGAAATCTATTTGTACCCGGGCGAAGCTGGGCCGGGCCGCTAGTTTTATTAAAAACTCTAAATGTAAAAAAATGTCTAAATACTTACAATACAAAATATATGAATCCTGTATCGTATGTCGTAATCTTAGATTAAGTTAGAAGTGAATGATAAATTAAGTAGAGAATAGTATTGATTTTGTGAAATAAAAAACCCTTCATCTTCAATGTCGACGTTCAACGTCCGAATTTGACGGTTGAATATTAAGATCGATTCATATATACAGCAACAAACGCATAAAATGTAAACAGTCGCTTAATAAAAATTTAACAAGTAAAGAAGACATTCTGCAAGTAACTCCGTTGATACCAAGAATATTATTCAGCGTCTTTTAAATAATACTATGAAGCTGTGAGGGATCAAATATAGAATTTTGAAAAATGACAGTATTTTTAACGTGATATCGTACCCTAAACTTCTCAGTCATTTCGAGAACATGTTCCACAGTCGTTTGCTTGGGAGACACGAGTAGAGGCACCTCGAATAAGAGGCAAGCCGTGGCAGTTAAGGTGTACGTCATCCATTGAAGAGTCGTAAGCAGCATCGCCAGATCAGTTGGCTTCGGAAACTGCGAGTAATACAACCTGCGGGGAAAATGTCGTATATTTGCATTAAGAAAACATATGGTATATTTAGCTAGGAGAAATGTGAATTGGCAAACTCTATCTATCTTTCGAAGTTACGTGTGGTTTATCCATGTATATCAATTATTAAAATTTTCTCATTTAATTTCTACGGCCTTATTCATGTACAGCTTATTAACCTATTGTACTTATCGAATGTTTTGTCTCATACGAACTACTTATGATTTCAGTTTGAACGACTCTCTCATATGTGAGAGGTCGTCTGGGTAGGTACCACCGCAATGTCTATTTCTCCCGGGAAACAGCAGTGTAAATGCACTGCTATGTTTCGGATTGAAGGACATTGTAGCCAGATTAACTACTGGACATATTATTAAGACTTTACATCTTATGTCTCAGGATGGCGAGCGCAGTGCATTGCTTTGTAATTCAAAGTGTTCTTTGGTTTTGCTACTGTGTATGAGCGGTCGTATCGCTTACCATCAGGTCAACGGCCCGCTCGTCTTGCCATTAATAGCAATAATAAAAAAGAATTGCAAGCTAGATGTCGTCAAGTTAGATATGAGAGTCAATGGCCTTACTATTAAGGATTCCAAAGACTGGGAAAATGGAGTAGACTCAGCCAGAAGGCGGACCCTGGCACAGGTCGGGATAACTCAAAGTAGAAGGAAGGATGGACAATACATACAAAAAAGGATTAGATTACTGGGCATCAAGCTATGTTAAATATTTACCAGGGTGTTGCTAATTGCGCCACGAGACCTCTGTTGGCCATTAGTGCTGCTTTTGGTAGACCAGTCGACCCGCTCGTCGGCAGCAACAGTACTGTTGCATCTGGACTTGATTCCGCCACTCTGTTAGTATGGTAATATTTTTATATTAAATAAATAACACCCAACAAACAGATAGTTTTTGCGCTGGAATTATCGTAAATGCAGTGATATTTCTTAGATACAGGATTGGGGCAAATAAAACAACGTCCATGTTCGTGCGCATCAGAAACGAGAGAGAGAGAAAGATATATATATATATATATATATGTCCCTTTTATAATTTCGTTTAGAAATCTAACACAGTCACATACATAGTCCTGACCCCACTCTAAGATCGAGTCTTTTGTCGTGAGTATTAGGAACTACAAGAGAATTTTCGGTCTCACAAACACCTAGTATCTGTATCTGTATCAGCCCATATACGTCCCACTGCAGGGCACGGGCCTACTCTACAATCGAGAGATCACGAACACCTAGACCCGAAAGAAATATTTGTGGGCCGCACAAATATTTTTCTCGATGCGGGGATCGAACCCGCGACCTCTCGTTTTACAGGCGGCGTCTAACCGCCTGCGCCACGGAGGCTGTCTATTAAATAAATACAGTCAACAATAATTCACATAGACCTGACTTCACACTAAGATCTTACGTCGTTGATATGAAAAATATGCGATACTTTTATTCCCACAACGCCCGATTGTTTGTGGGAGTAATCCCGCGGTGCCTTGTTCCACGGGCAGAGTTTAAACCTACTGCGTCATCATATTAAGCTAGTCGTAGTCTAAACCAACCAATAGCCAATATATAAACTGCTATCGGTGCGACCAACACTTTGCAGGCTTATTTTCATCCAAAGATTTTTAGCAGAAGCCTACACCCATAGCAGGCATCTCCAAACACATTTTTTATGAAATAATTATAATTAACTTCTTGTGGTTGATAAACACGAAGCATACATATATAAACTTGCTTTTCACGCCTGTTTCTCAGAAGGAATGGGCAGAGGTGCTGGTAGCAACCAGGTCACTCACGTATCGCCCTTGTGTGTTTCGTCTCACGATGTGATAGGGGGCGAGCCAATTGCCATATCAGGGATAAATTCCAGTGTGATAATAAATTGAAAATACAACTATCACTTTGCCCATTCGGGATTTGAACCCGAGACTTCAGCTCTGTATTTATACTGTAGTACAACTGGGCCATTTAGGCAGAGTTGGTACGAATGTAAATAAACATATAGAACTTACTGGAAACTGTCGATATCATCGCTGACTCCAGCAGTGAACTCATTCAAGTGCCGATCGTTATTAGAGATGACGACGTTGCAATTAAACCCGGGGATCATACCCATGGCTTTGTTGACGTCACTGTACAGCTCTTGGTCGCAGAACACGTAGTGTGGCTCGATTAGCTTCAGAAAGGAACTAATTTCATCTGGAATTAAATTAAATAATTTATGAGTCAATAACAAATGACAGTCTCCGTGGTGCAGTTGGTTAGACGCCGGCTGTGAAACGAGAGGCCGCGGGTTCGATCGCCGCCCCGGAACAAATATTTGTGAACCACAAGTATTAGTTTCGGGTCTGGGTGTTTGTGAGACTGAAAAGTCTCTCGTATTTTCTGATACACGACACAAGACTCGATCTTAGTGTGGGGTCAGGACTATGTATGTGACTGTTGGGTGTATTTGTTTATTTTTATAAATGAAAAAGAATACGCGTTCATTGTTTCTTCTTCTTACTAGAGACAATTAGAAAAATGTTACTGGACATATTCTTAGTCATAGTGGCTTTAGAAGTTTAGGTGACATTGAAATAACTTAATAGTCATAAGGCTAGATTGTTATCAAAATTATGTATTACGCCGGGAAAAAAATGGATTAAATAAAATAAGGCAAATGTTATAATGGTAGCAGCGTCAAAGGATTGCAAATTGTGAGATTGTGGGGTTGATTTCCAGGTCAGGAAAATCACTCACGAGAAAGTCAATTTCATAAATATGTGCAAAATTGTTCGTGTAGAATACAATAACTGTAGTAAAACTAAAACTCAAAGTACTTCCCAGTATTTTTATTGTATTCGAATTCTAACATGAAAATTATCATATTAAACTGCGAAACGAGTTTTCTCAAACTTTCTATTACCTTTATAACATAAATTATTCTTTCTGCAAAAGTTTTACCAATCGATGAAAACCTTTACGAGCGTTTTACTGACAATAGCTATGCTAAAGCTGGGATTGGAGTGGAAATTCCGAATTTCAGTGCGCACATTTAGGTTAGTACTCCAATTGGCCAAAGACTTACAGCCGTTCTCAATAATCTATCTGTCTTTAACAAGGGATTTCATTAGATATTTCGATGCATTTTACGTTTCAGTTAACAAACATATAAAAATATAGATATGGTGCATATTATTTATAGATAGCTAGGCAAGATAAATATATATAAATAAATAAATATATATGTCTGTCTCTGAGACATATTGCAGTCGTTGCAACTTTGCTTACATTGTGGCGGAGATATTTTGTATTGATCCAATGACTCCAGGAATTCTGAACTTTTCTTCAAAACTTGTAAAAACTTGTGTGTGTGAGATCAAAGTAACATTTTTTGCCGGAAGGACGCCAAATAGTGCTGGGACGATTCCTCATTTTTGAAGTTGTCATGTTGATAGTCGATTGATCGTTCACGTCCAAACATCTTCCCGGCCCTTGAAAGTTTCAAACTTTCAAGCTTGATGATCTTCAGAGTTCGGTAAGGGGCAGAGTCGCACCAGTGGTCGCCGTATGCAGCCGTGGGTGGTATTGATGTCAGCAACTCTTGATACTCCGTCAGGTCCATGGAATAATCTAGCAACTCGTCCGAGCCGCCAGCATAATGGTGGAACATTGTCATCTTGCACCAGTACCAAGTCACCGACCTTCAAACTGGAATGGTTCGTCGTCCATTTTGTACGCTGTTGCAATTCTCCAATGTATTCAACTTGCCACCTCTTCCAAAAATGTTGGCGTGCTCTTTCCATGCGATGGTAGCGAGAGAGCTGATTTTCGTTTCGAAGTTCCATTGCAGGTGCAGGCAGTGAAGTGAGTCTTCTGCCAATAAGGAAGTGCCCAGGGGACAAGGAAAGAAAATCATTTGGGGAGGAGGACAAAGGACACAAAGGACGACTATTTAAAATAGCCTCAATTTGGGTGAATAATGTTGCAAGCTCTTCGTAAGTGAGGTGTGCGGTGCCTAAGATGCGTCTTAAATGGAACTTGGCTGATTTTACACCAGCCTCCCATATACCACCAAAATGAGGAGCATATGGAGGCATGAACACAAAATTGAATCCCTCTTGAATTGCATAATCAGACAAAGAATTAGAATTAGATTTAATGAAGTTACCAATTTCCTTGGCTGCAGCAACAAAATTTCTGCCATTGTCACAAAAAACTTCTCTGGGCCTACCTCTACGTGAAATAAATCTATTTAGACTCATTAAAAATGCATCCTTTGATAGCTCACTGACCGCTTCTAAGTGAACGCATTTAAATCTTAAGCAGATAAAGAGGCATAAATAGCATTTTAATAATTTTGCACCGCGACCTTTACGATTTAGAGTTAAAAAAGGACCAGCAAAATCTACACCAACTGACACAAATGGAAAGTCAGTATTTATACGCTGTGATGGTAAATTACCCATTTTTGGTACAAGTGTTTTCCCATTCAAACGCCTACAAATGACACACCTTTTAACGGTGCTTCTTGCAAGATTTCTACCATTTATGGGCCATACAGTTTCTCGCACTATAGATAGCAATAATTGAGGACCAGCATGCAAGCTGCGCTTGTGTTCACGTTCAAAAATCAACTTAGTCAAATGATGAGATGACTCAAGAAGAATTGGATGTTTTTTGTCATAAGTATAATTTGAATTGTCAATGCGACCACCAACCCTTATTAGTTTATTTTCGTCTATAAATGGAGATAATGTTATAATTTTGGATTTAGAACTCAACGGTTTGCAATTTGAGAGTTTTTCATAGTCTTGAGGAAAACTTTGAATTTGAGAAATTAAACAAAGTACATTAAACGATTTATTGAGTTCTTCTAGAGATAATGTACCAGAATGTTTATTGTTAGGATGCCTTAAGTTAAAAATAAATCTTTGCACAAATGCTAGTATTCTTTGCAATTTTGTTAAACTTGAATAATTTTGTATAATAATGAAATCAGACATGTAAGTCCCAGCCATCATTGATTTAATTTCTGGTAAAGATTCTACATTGCAATCAGTAATAGGCCACTCACTTTCATCCCTTAGTAGGAAATCTGGGCCTGACCACCATAAGTCTGAAGTATTTAATTTACTTGCATATTCACCTCTGGATATGATATCAGCTGGATTAGAATGACTGGGTACATAACGCCAATTTGAAGGTAAAGTCAATTCATTAATTTCTCCTACTCTGTTAGCAACAAAAGTTTTTAGTCGAGATGGATGTGCCTTTAGCCAGGCAAGGACTATTTTTGAATCACACCAATGTATAATACGATCAGGTTTGTATCGAAGTGACTCCAATACTGTATTGAAAAGCCTAGCACCTATAAGAGCAGCACACAACTCAAGGCGTGGTATTGTCATAGCCTTTAATGGTGACACTTTTGATTTAGAACATAACAAATTAACAAAAACCTGGTTGCTGGCATTTATTGATCTTATATAGATGCAAGCTCCATAGGCCCTTTGGGATGCATCACAAAATGAATGCATTTCTATCATTTTAGGTGAGTCACAAATGACTCTTCTTGGCACTTGCAATTTTTTGAGACTATGAAAATTGTGACAAAATGTTAACCATTCATCCTTTGACCTTTGCGGGACAGTTTGGTCCCAATCAAGCTTTTCCTTCCATAAATCTTGAATTATTATTTTAGGTATTATTATAATAGGACTTAACATACCAAGAGGATCAAAGATTTTAAAAGAATTTGATAAAATTAACCGTTTGGTTATGTTAACATCTACAGGAATCTCCTTTATTGAAAAACTGAAATTGTCACTGGATGGATTCCATGTCAAACCAAGTGTGTTGGATGATTCACTAAAAGTAAGATCATCTTCTGAAGTCTCCTTTAAACTTTCATACATTGATGGCAAATTTGATTTAAACTTTCTTAATTTAAAACAAAAGAAATTTAATGCGTCTGTGACAGACCTTTGAATGTAGTGTAACTGTGCCTCATCATCTGCTCCAGTAATTAAATCATCTACATAAAAATCCCTTTGTATTATTGTTTTTATGAAATGGTCATTACATTGCTCTCCAACTTGCCAAAGACATTTAGTGCTTAAAAAACTGGCACTAGCTGTACCATATGTAACAGTATTTAATTGAAATGTTTTAAGGGGCATAGAAGTGTCTTCCCTCCATAATATTTGTTGGAGGTGGCGATCAGCCTCATTAACCTCCACCTGGCGGTACATTTTTTCAATATCGCCAGTCAACATATATTTGTACTGTCGAGCTCTCAATAAAATAGAAAATAAAGAATCTTGGACATTTGGACCTACCATCATAAGGTCATTTAAGGAGAAGCCTGAGGAAGAAGGAGCTGAACCATCGAAAACCACCCGCAGTTTAGTTGATTCACTGTCTTCCTTGAATACAGCATGGTGGCACAAATAATATGAATTTGGTTTATTGTGAGTTACTGGTGACAAGTGATTCAGCTCAGCATATTCTTGAATGAACATACTGTATTGCTGTTTGAGCAATGGATTTTTGGAAAATCGCCTTTCTAAATTATAAAAACGTTTTTTTGCCAAATTATAGGATTCACCAAGACACTCTGGAGAGTCCAGCAATGGTAATCTTACAACAAATCTGCCTTCACTAGACCGTTGTGTATTTTGTAAAAAATGGTTCTCACGTGCTATTTCATGTTTGCTTAACTGTTTATATTGAGGTAATTCTTCTAACTGCCAAAATTTTGCTAACATGTTATCAATATCTGAGTGACAGGTTCTTGAACAAGCATAATTACAGTTAATGCTATGACTGATGTCTGCCATAACTGGGCCTACAACCAACCAACCGAATTCCGAATTTCTCAACATAGGTTTTTTTGGTCCTAAATCCCTTTTTTGGGGTTGTAGTATGTCCCAAAAGATGTCAGAGCCTATAAGTAATTCAATTTTTGCAGGTTTATTAAGATGGGGATCCGCTAGCTTAATATTTTTAGGTATGTTTAACATATTTAAATCAAATTCCCTTCTTGGTACTTCACCTGTCAATTCATCCATTATCAAGCAAGAAAGGGTGACATTATAGTCAGAATTTAATGAACTTATGTGGACTAAGCAAGTCTCAGTCACTTTACTAACATTAGTATTACCTATGCCTGTAACTTTAATGTTAATAGGGTTTGTTGGCAATAATAATTGGTCTTTTAAGGATTGACAAAGAAATGATGATTGACTGCCACAATCTAACAAGGCACGGGCAATTTTAAATTGATTTGTATCAGGGTTTTTTATTTTTATTAATGCTGTAGATAATAAAACTAGCTCACCTTGCTCACTAAAATTTACAGACTGTTCAGACTTGACAATGTCAGTGTTAGTTACAATAGGGTTGTGGAGTAATGTATTGTGTTTTCTTTTGCATTCACGACATGTTCCAAGCTTGCAAGACTCTACTGAATGTCCATGCCTTAGGCAGTTGATGCATAGTTGGTGACATGTAACTGCATTCCACCTTTTTGAAACGCTCATGGATTTAAAGGTGGGACAATCATAAATTTTGTGAGCTTGATTGCAAACCACACATGTATAGTTATATGTGGATGTACTTTGACTGGTTGCTTGAAAGGACTTTATATTTTGTGTATTTGATTTGTACTTCTTGTTGAATGTGTTATTGTTAACATGTGGAATAGTTAATTGTTGCTCACTGCTTGAAATAGACTTTAATTTATTGTTATTTATAGATTCTAAGACATCTGCACGATTATTTAGAAATTGAAAGAATTGTTCTAAAGTAGGTTCATGGTCAGAACTATTGCAGTGTTCTTCCCACCTTGCATGGGTGTGATTGTCTAGTTTAGTAGATATGAGGAAAATGATAAGTTGATCCCATTTTTCAGTAGGTTGGCCTAAACTTGAGAGTGCACGTAAATTTTTTGTAACATGAGTTACAATGTAACGAAATGATTTATCTGATTCCCGATTTAGTTGTGGCAAGTTAAATAGCGCTTTCAAATGATTATTTTTCAAAAGGCGTTTGTTGTCAAAGCGATCACAAAGAAGCTTCCATGCTGTTATGTAATTGTCTGAAGATTTTTCTAAATTAGAAATGATATGTGCAGCTTCACCTTCCAAATATGATTCTAAATAGTGAAACTTTTGAATGTTAGAAATCTTGCAATTATTGTGTATGAGATTATGAAAAGTGTCACGAAACTCAAGCCAGCGAAGAAATGAGCCATCAAATTTTGAGATCTGAATTAAAGGTAATTTAACACTAGTTTCTATGTCAGTGTGATCAACAGTACGAGATTGCTCTATGGAATTCCCTTTTAAGAGGTTTTTTGCTTTAGCGAGAGAAATAATTAAGTCTTGTTCAATGGCATCACGTTCATCAAGTTCAAACTCCAATTTATCATGATTGATGACCTCTATCTGACTTTGCAATTCATCAAATTTTGTAGACAGGCATTCAACCTTTGTTATTTTTAAAGAAAGCTCGGCCAAATCAATTTCTGAAAGTAACTTTATATTGCATAGCTTGTCTAGATAATGTTGGAATTTTGTAATCTGACCTTTAATTGAGCTGCGTCTGGTGATTAAGTCTCTTAATGATTGTTTCCCATCAATTTTGTCTGTAGACATTATGATTGTGGGTAAATAAAAAAGTTTTGCAGAATTCCAAGAACTTAATTTTTTATCAATTTGCTTAAGAGTTGCAACAACTAGTTAATAGTAAAGGAAAATAGGATAATAGGGAAACTGGGCACTTAGCTTTAGCCGGCTTGCTTGTCCGATGAGTGTCCTGCAGTTTCACTTTGAAGTCGCTGTTCGGGCGCCAATTTTATGTCTCTGAGACATATTGCAGTCGTTGCAACTTTGCTTACATTGTGGCGGAGATATTTTGTATTGATCCAATGACTCCAGGAATTCTGAACTTTTCTTCAAAACTTGTAAAAACTTGTGTGTGTGAGATCAAAGTAACATTTTTTGCCGGAAGGACGCCAAATAGTGCTGGGACGATTCCTCATTTTTGAAGTTGTCATGTTGATAGTCGATTGATCGTTCACGTCCAAACAATGTCTATCTTTGTTTAACAGAGTGTAGCATTGAACCGACATAATAATGGTAGCCCGTTTAACCTCTAGTTAAAGATAGATAGGATATAGAGAACGGCCGTTAGATGTATACTGTTATGTCTTTCAACCTAGTGCGAAGTGGAGCTACATACCATATACATTTTTATAAATCGCTATGATATGCAGGCTTCCTCGCGATGTTTTTCTTCATCGTTATAGTGCGTGGTGATTGACTATCAATACACACATGACTCCGAAAAGTCAGAGGTGTGTCCTGGTATTCGAGCCCGCGACCACCGTGAACATGTTGGCAACCGCATCTGATCCGCTTACCAACAGGCCACCACGCAATTGGAGTGGTGGACTATATGGCGTAAACACACTCAATCGTACTGCAGTGGGACGTATGTGCGCTGATACAGATATCTTTCAACATTGTAATAGAGTTTCATGCAATTACGAATTATTTTATATGATATGACCGCCCTTGTATCAAAATCAAGCAACGCTATTAAATTACAAAGCAATGCTTTTACTACGACGATGGTGCTGGCAGTTATATCAAGAAGCATAGAACAAGAGTTTGGGGCTTTATATAGAATGGAGTTGCCAACGGCTGATGTGGATGGCTGAGTCGGGAGAATATCCCGCTATGTTTGTAAAGTAGACATTATATGCATTTATATAGGCGATTTGTATGTTGTAAATAGCCTTGCGATAATGTACATAATGTTGGAAAACAAAAGAGGAAACATGACTACATAATCAGCGTATTATTTGGGAGTTTTAATATAAATGTTTTACTTCTGCTAATAGTTTTTAAAATGAACAACGTTGTTCTATTAGGTAGGTAAGTTACGGAAATATAAAATGCAAATAGCATCAGTATTCTGTGTTAGATCAATAAAATGAATAAAACATTATCATTATATGGTTTTAAAGCTAATAAAAATATCATTCGACTGTCTTAGTAGCGCAATAGTAATGCAGTATGATTGCAAAGATGTGGTCTCGGTTTCGAATCCCAGGTCGGCCAAAGTGATATTGAATTTTTCTATTCATCATCAGCCCGGCGACAGGAATTTATGGTGGTAATCTCACCTCCTAACACATCATGGGATGAAAAATGCACGCTAAAACGTTGGTGTCACGTTTCTATCTCTGCCTACCCTTTCTGGGGAAAAGTTGATGAATGTTTATGTAAAATAAGTCAGATGATATAATTAAGTACTTAGTGAGTTCAAGTATGACGGCCAGTAGTTAACGACACTCATCGCCAGGCTCGCAAAGAAAAACTTAACAATGAACACATACAAGTATAAAAAAATCTGCAAATTTGCTTGTAATTTTTAAGATATCATTGACATATTTTTTCGAAATAAATTGGTCAATCCACTTCATTGTCAGACTCGCAACGAAAAGGTTACATAAATTCCAATAAACTACTCCCAACGCCAGAACATATTGAAAATATCTGCGAATTTAAAATGTCACAATGTAATTTTTAAGATATTTTGCATATGTTTTCGAAAATTGTTATTTATCATCCACCTTATCAATATGCAACAAGGATAAATACAGGTTTTAAATTTAAGCCACGGCAATTATGTTTCCCAAATAAGATAGTGTGTTAAATAAATGAGTTATTTATTTTTATACTCACATGTTGTCGTGTTTGGGTCCATCAAGAACGGCAGTACTCCAGCGAATATCACCGCCCAGTACATAGCGGCTGCGCGCTCCTGGTTCCTCATCAGCACGATTACTGTCTTCCCTCTCAGACCCTTGGCCATCATCGAGCGTGCGAGCGAGATGGCACGCTTCAGTATCTGTCCGTTTGTGAACTTCTCTCCTGTCGCTCCATTGATCTGTAACATAGATGTTCATCTTATATTTGGGTATTTATTTAGTGATTCACAGGGGTAGTACTTGGTCTATCGGTAACGGAACAGACGCGGCTGTCATTTTCACAGTGGTCGCGGGTTCAAATCCCGGGGCTCATCTCTGACTTCTCGGAGTCATGTGTGTGTTGATAGTCATAGCAGTGATTACTACGCACTCTACTTATGAAGTAAAACTTCGTGAAGAAACATGCATACGATAGCAGTTTCTAAGAATGTCTATGGTATATAAAAGTTTGCTAACCCGCACTAGGCCAATGTGGTATGTTATGGCCTTACCCCTCTCAATTGTAGTGGGAAGTTTATAGGCTGATGAAGGCATACAGTTTCTTTAGATTGTACAGAACTTGAGAGTGGTTAGGTCATATAGTCTACCACGCTGGCCTAGTACGGGTTGGCGGACTTACATATCATAGAAATTCTTATAAACCGCTATGGTATGCAGGTTTCCTCTCGATGTTTTCCTTCACCGTTTTAGTGCGTGTTGATTGACTATCAATACACTCATGACTCCGAAAAGTCAGAGGTGTGCCCTGGGATTTGAACCCGCGACCACCGTGAACATGTTGGCAGCCGCGTCTGGTCAGTTTACCAACAGGCCACCACGCACTTAACAACAACTCAACTGCACTACACATTAACACACATCATATACTCTATATGTACGTACAATTTTATTTTTAAATAAAACTACCTACGTGTTAAAAATCCGAAAGTGACTGTTTGTCTATCATGCTTGAACGTCTACACAAATGAACTTCTTGTTTACAATTTTTAGTATATAACCAAGACTATGTACGTGACTGTTGAGTTAAAAAAAAAAAACTCTTGTGTAACTAATAAAGCGAACCAAGCCTCGAGAAATAACTTTTATTATGCACGAGTATAATTTGAGTTTATCTACATCGATACGTGCAATCTTAGAAAATATAATAATTGATGTTCAGTAAATACGCGTGACCAGAATGTAAGATCTCGTGCAGCATGGTGGCAGGTCTCTCATATGTGAGAGGCCATCTGGGTGGGTCCCACCGCAGTGTCTATTTCTCCCGTCAAACAGCAGTGTAAACGCACTGTTGTGTTTCGGGTTAAAGGGCATTGTAGCCAGAGTAACTACTGGACATATTGAGACTTAACATCTTATGTCTCAGGATGGCGAGCGCAGTGGAATGCCAAGCATTGCTTTGTAATTCAAGGTGTTGTTTGGTTTTCCTACTGTTCATGAGCGGTCGTATCGCTTACCATCAGACGAACGGCATGCTCGTCTCGCCATTCATAGCAATAAAAAATAAATAAAAAACATACTTATACCAATTGTATTAGTATAATACAAGATACTATCTTAATATGTATATTGCGCGGTCTAAGATATAATCTTTTATTTCCTCTATAGTTTTAAACATATCGGTTTACTATAGGTCTCTCATATGTGAGAGGCCGCCTGGGCAGGTACCACCGCAACGTCTATTTTTCCTGTCAAATAGCATTGTAAATGCACTGTTGTGTTTCGGTATGAAGGATATTGTAGCCAGAGTAACTACTGAACATATTGAGACCACCAGTAACATATTCGTATATATCGCCCAATCACATCAATCACAGGTTAAAAACATCCATTGACAAATGACCCAATTCATTTGTCGATTTCTACACATCTTCGTTTGTCTTTGCAATAATCACTTATCGCGCATTGTTATATGTCAAGCACTGGCATAATGTATACTTTGCGATACATTAATTACTCCTCTGGCACACTGTGATTGTAATCACACGTATTATTGATTTAATATGGATCACCGGTTAAATTTACATCAGCAAATGAGGTCAGTATCTTGCAAACCATCCTACTATTAACGCATTAATATTTCATCTGTGGCAGCACCCTACTGCTCTCTTCTGCATGCCTGGTACCATCGGGTACCTTCGACTCGGGTGTTCCTCCCCTACATCGGATTTAATACTTCACCTTGTTGTTCAGTAACACACTTCCTTCATTTTTATGCAGGTCTAGTACTGTCGGGTACTTTCGATTCGGGTGTACCTACCCACATCAGTTTTTAATAATTAACCTACGCCACTCAGAACAAGGTTCTTCATTTTTATGCATGCCTGGTACCATCGGGTACTTTCGGCTCGTCTGTCCCTCCCCAGATCGGGTTCAATACTTCACCTGTGTTGGCCAGAGCAAGCTTCTTCATACTTATGTATTCCTGGTACCGTAGGGTACTATCAGTTCGGCTGTACCACTGCGCACCGAGTTTGGCATTGAATTTCTATAAGTAGGTATATATACACATATATATACACTACTGTAGTCTTATGCTCGCCTTGTACTATCGGGTACTTCCGTCATTGAGCTTCGTATTTATTTATTACTATTACAAATATAGAGTTTTAGGAAGTTAATAGACCGGTTTCTAACATGTCACTGGAAATTATTGTGGCGGCCTATGTTTAGCAGAGAACTTCCTATATCTGAAGTTGACATCAGAACACATAAAAAATGATAAGATATATCATTGAGCAAAATTATTTGTTTATTATGTCGATGTATAATTCACCTATGATTGATTATCTTTTGTTATTTTTACTACCTGTTTTACCAGTTTGTGTTTATCAGAAAGTAATTAATTTTATTGCAAGTGTATTATTTATAGGCTTCGGATGTTACAAAATATGATAAAATAATCAATCCTTTTTAACTTTGGAGCAAACATGGTGTATTTTGGTCAAAGTAATTGAACTTCCTGATAAAAAGTTTTTTGCCAATATTGTTAATTCGATATAAGTTTTTATTACAAAGCTGTAAGAAAGGAGAAGTGATGAATTTTTGAATTCATTATTACTCCGGTGTAAGATATTTATGTCTGATATGGCGACAGCCTCGTCCCCTATCACATCGTGGGACAGAACACATATGGCGAAACATGCGTGAGCTGGTTGCAACCAGCACCTCTGCCTACCCCTTCAGGGAAGAAGGAGAGAGTTTATGTACATATTTATGTATGTATGTTATTACAATAATATGTTAAAAATGTATAATTCATACATTGTTATTTATTGCTTTATATATGCGAAGGTCTTTAAATTGTTTACAACACTTTTTAATATTTTTTTTCTACAGCTTCATATGTAATAGAATTTCGTTACGTGTGTTAACAAGTTGGCCTTTTATTGATATGAGGTGTATCAAAATTATGTAAGTCCTTTTCCAGAAATTCGCGAACAGACAATCATACACACAGCTTATTTCCTATTTTGAGTCGGAATAACAAAATATTGATAATAATTGACATTTTGGTAAAATTTAATATAATATGATGTATTATTGCATGATTAGTGGAAGCCAAGGTTATACATATATTATATTTATACGTTATCTACCACGTAAAATCTTTATATGCATATGTAAAGTAAGGAGGTACAAAGTGCAAGCTGAAATTCACACCCGTCCAAATTCCCATGCTTATTTTTCTTTGTTATTTTACTCATACAAATTAGTTTGCTTCCATAACTTCACGATTCTCAGACTGATACCAGTGACCAATGAAGCGTTTAAACATACTCACCACGTAAATATCGTTTGGCTTCTTCTTCAAGCAATGGAAAGCGATCTCAGCTAATGTGAGTTGATCGCGAGCACTCAGCGAATCCTTGAGTCCTTTGGCTGCCAGTATTTCTTTCAGGATGCCGTCAACATGCAGCTGAGCAGCTGTCGGCTTTCCTCGAACTACGGTGTGCGACATTTCTGGAACATAAATATAAATAGATAAATACACCCAACAGTCACAAGCTTGTGGTAATATACGAATGATATAGTCCATCAGCCCGCACTGTGCCAACGTGGTAAAAAAGATAAATAAATAAATAACACCCAACAGTCATATACATAGTCCTGACCCCACACTAAGATCGAATCTTGTGTCGTGGGTATCAGGAACTACGAGAGACTTTTCGGTCTCACAAACATCCAGACATAAGATAAATAATCCTACTTCCGACTAATATTATAAATGCGAAAGTTTGTGTGTTTGTTACCTCTTCACGCTCAAACCGCTAAGCCAATTTTGACAAAATTTGGTATGGAGGTAGCTTATACCCTGGAATAGCACATAAGCTACTTTTTAATCCGACAAATGTAGAGTTCTCGTTAGTATGCAAGGAATTGAAATATATTTGATACTCTTCCACATTCAAACGAATAGGATGGGAAGTTCGACAGTAACATTGAGTTTAAATATTTAAAATTCTTATCACGCGAAATAGTTTCTGTTTCTGTAGTGTTCTGGAATCAAAAAGTATCAGCATCCGGTCGACGCCGAGCCGGACCGCTAGTAATAATAATAAATACGCCTAACAGGCCAATACATAGTCCTGAACAGGCCTTGTGTGTTAGGTATGAGAAACCGCGAGAGACTTTTCAGTCTCATAAACACCTAGTCCCGAAACAAACACTTGTGGATCACACAAAGATCTGTCTCGATGCAGGGATCGAACCGACGGCCTCTCGTTTCACAGCTAGCGTCTAACCAACTTTGCCACGGAGGCTGTCAAATGGACTATCTTTACTCAATCGAATTTTCAGTTGTAAAGGATTGTCGCGCTCAACAGCTGGCGTTTGTGCGCTATACGGTACAGTCGCATACATAGCCCTGACCTATACTAAGATACGAGTATTGTGTCGTCTGTATCTGTATCAGCCCATATCCTACGGCAGGGAACGGGCCTCCTCTACAATCTAGAGGATTGTGAAGGGTTAGGTAGTATAGTGCACCACGCTGGCCTAGTGCGGGTTGGCGGATTTTGATTTTATCATACCATAGAAATTCTTCCAAATCGCTATGGTATGTCGGGTTCCACACGATTTTTTCCTGCACCATTATAGTGCGTGGTAATTAACACTCAATAAACAGGTTTCCTATTACTAAACTCTTTCCATCGTACTTTAGATTCAGGAAATTCCTGCACTCCGTATTAAGCGTACATCTTATTATGTATACAATTCCAGTAACACGTACATATACATAGCATTTTATATCTTCTTACTATATCTTGTATGTTATGATTGATAAGAAGAAACATATGATTATTGAGCTAATCGCATTAGTACGTTATGTCAGATAAGATGGTATTATGTAGTACAGTTATGTCATATCTTGTGTTGATAACAAAAACAGCATTATATTCAACTGATAACAATATTTTTTTATCAGCCACAATGAGAATACTATAGTCCCTAATTATTATTTGTTGCCATGAATGGCGAGAACATCCCGTTCGCCTGATGACAAGCTTTACGACTGCTCATAAACGGAAGCAAAACCAAACAACACCTTGAATTACAAAGCTATGCTTGGCATTACACTGCGCTCGCCACCCTGAGACATAAGATCTTAAGTTTCAATATATCCAGTAGTTACTCTGGCTACAATATCCTTTAAACCGAAACACAACAGTGCATTTACACTGCTGTTTGGCGGGAAAAACAGACATTGCGGTGGGAGCTATCAAGGCGACCTCTCATATATGAGAGACCTACCACTAATAAAATGCGTATATTGTGCTATAATATGCGTAGTACCTATAAAAATAAGTATTAACACTTAAATAATAAATGTTTACAATCTAGAGTTTGATTAAGACGGTTTAGGGCTTAGGCCACACACATAGGCTACACACAAAATAAATTCTTTGATAATAATATTTTGATAGTCCATATTATTTAGGTTTCTTCACGTTGTTTTTCTTCGCTGTTTGTTGTCTGTCTGTTCTGTTGTTTATGCGTGATATTTGACTATCAATACACACATGATTAAAATAATTTAGAGATGTGTCCATGGAATAGAGCCCGCGGTCTTTTCCATAAACAATAAACCTGTGATGTGTCTTAAGTTATAAGCGTCCTATTAGACCTAATTCTACAGAATGCGATGTAGTTTAAGATGTTTATTACATATTGTTGGAATATGCCAAGATAAATTCTGACAGAGAGATTCTAATAAGTAATAAGTGCGTGGTGGTCTGTTGGTAAATGGACACCGTGGTATTTTGACTAAAGTCAGAAAAACAATTGATATAAAATTAATTAAAAGAATGTTGTTTGTTTGACGCCCGTGACACACGACACGGTCACTCGTAAAATCAGCGCTGATAACACATGTTGAGTGTGGTCAATTTTAGAACCAAATACTAATTGTATCTCCGTCTATAATATATACACTTACATAGGGGTAGGCAGAGACAAAAATAAATAAAATAAAATATAGGCCGCCACTTTGCTCGATTCTGACATATTACTTTCGTTTCATCCACTTTCATCAACCTCTTCATGCCTTGTCGTCGGTTCACGATACTTTTGACCTGACCCTTGTTGAGCGTAACACCTATGTCTATAATATTATATGCGTTTATTGCTTCATTTTAAAGTTATTGCTATAACGGTGAAGGAAAACATCGTGAGAAAACATGAATACCAAAGCGAATTTGTACTCGTAAGAATTTCTATGGTTTGTAAAGTCCGCCAAAATGCACTAGGCCTAATAACTAGCGTGGTTACCTATATAGCGTACCCACTCTCAACCGTACTCTCGATTGTAGAGGGGGCCCGTGCTCCGCAGTGGAACGTATAAGAGCTGATACAGATTGCTACTGGTAACAAAAAATATTGTTCCTTCTTTCTTTCAACCCTAGTGCCCTAATGTAATTTGATAGACTTACTTCAGCATTTATCTTAGCTACATAATTAATTACTGTAATTTACACAATAGAAGGAAATAAAACTGCCTAGGTGGCGCAGTTGTAATAGTATGATTACAAAGCTGAGGTCTCGGGTTCCAATCATGGGTCGGGCAAAGTAATATTAATTTTTTTTGTCCATAATCAGCCCAGAGTTAGAAATTTTTCATGTTGAGTGTGGTGCGGATCTGATCCGTCAAACGCTTTGAGTTCCTGCCCCTTGATCTCTTACCCTCCATTCACTGAGTCATTATCATTTTTTTGGAGGTTGTCACCTGGTTTTCGGGCGATAATATTATGTTTGTTTAAATTTGTTGTATTATTTGTTAATTTTACGGCAATCAACATTTTTGATTTTATTTATTTATTAACATATCCAATATAATTAAATGTAAAGAGAGTAAAACTGTGTTCAATGTTTTGAAAACATCATGACAACAACGCATTTAGACGCCAAAAGATAGTGAACGATTTTTCATGACTTTTTTAAAGATTTGCAAATCTCGATAAGAAAGTCGAAAAAAGTCGCGATTTTCCTGGCATTGTATGGAGATTAGTAAGAATTTTATGACGTCAGAGAAGCAAATTGCTCAACTATAATAAAAAAGTAAAACAAAAGAAAACAAAGGTTTATTGGTAATTTTTGTTTTCATTTTGTGATATACAAGCGTGATATCTAAATAGATTTAAATAAAGAGACTTCATTCCTATACAGTGTATTTGCGCTGTTGTGTTTCGGATTGAAGGATATTGTAGCCAGAGTGACTACTGGACATATTGAGACTTAATATCTTATGTCTCAGGATGGCGAGCGCAGTGGAATGTCAAGCATTGCCTTGTAATTCATTGTGTTGTTTGATTTTGGTACTGTCCATGAGCGGTCATATCGCTTACCATCAGGCGAATGGCATGCTTTTCTCGCCTTTCATTGCAATTAGACAAAAGAAAATACTAGATTCATTGAAGTAGTTGTTAATGTTCTATATTATTTTTGTCTTTCTCTATTCTTCTTCTAAGTCTCCTAATATATATAGGTATACTTAAGTTCAACATTTGTGTTTTCTTTATTGCGATGAATGACGAGACGAGCATGCCATCTGCCTGGTAGTAATCGATACGACCGCTCAGACTGCTCGCGACAGTAGCAAAACTAAGCAACACCATGAATTACAACGCATTCCACTGCGCTTACTATCCCAATACATAAAATGTTAAGTCTCATATTTACTCTGACTATAATCTATACTAATACTAATAATATTGTAAAGCTGCAGAGTTTGTTTGTTTGTTTGTTTGTTTGTTTGAACGCGCTAATCTCTGGAACTACTGGTCCGATTTGAATGATTCTTTCAGTGTTGGGTAGTCCATTTATCGAGGAAGACTATAGGCTATATATCTTCACGCTTTGACCTATACGAGGAAAGCAGTAGTGATATTTCTAGCAAATACGAGGAAAATTTGGTCGATATTCTAAACTGAATTAAACATTTTGACCGCCATTTTAAAACGTGTATGCACCCGGACGGAGCCGGGCCCGACCGCTAGTGTGTTATAAAAAGATACGATTGTGTATGTCAACAACCTCATTATCTGTTTAATAAGATTGATTATGAAAATACGGTAATAATTATGTACGATGATAATACTATCTCCTACGCTTGTTGACAAACACGTAAACGATAATATCTTAGAACTAATTTTTGCCACAATACCACACATTCACAAGCTTAAAATATTATCTTATTTAAACAAAATGGAAACATACTAGAGGAAATATTCCACACGCGTACTCTGATTAAATTTATTGGTTGAAAACTTCAATATATTTAAATCAAATCAAAATTAAATATAAAGAAATACATCAATTAATAAAAATTCAATAATTACTCCAAATTAATTAATAAAATATTTAATTCTGTATCTATATCAGCACATATAAGTCCCACTGCAGGGCACGGGCATCCCCTACAATCGAGACTACGATTAAGAGTGTTTAGCTCATATAGTCTATCACGCTAATGATTTATCATTAAATTAAAATAAATTATTCATTTAAAATGTTAATTCAATCACCTGTTACGTGACCTGTCGATCCAACCCGTCAGCGCACAATTCAACGTTCGTCTCAAGACTGGCATCGAACACGTCTTGCGGGTATATCTGACCCTGATATAATCTTTATCATTGTTTGCAGTTTGCAATCATTTGCTTCTCAGACCACTATCTTATATAATGCATAATTTGCATATTTGTGCCATTGATTTCACAATTAAGTGTTAATAATGGCTTTATTACTATTACTCTAATACTCCCACGTTTATTTTTGTTTGAAATTAATTGTTATCTTCTGTACGCCAATTATTGGTAAGAAACAGGATGTGAAAATATATGAGATTGCTAAATTGATATCGGAAATTGTATTTTTAATAACACATATCAAACGAAACTTAACAGTACTGTGTATCAGGCCTTCTACGTCCCAATGCAGGGCATGGCATAGAGTACTATCAGAAGTCAAGCTTGTGTATGTACTTCACTTTTTGTTGCTACACTCACACTACGCTCGGCAGTTCTACTAGGGTTGTTAACTCTGGCTTATGCGAAAACAAGAATCGTGATAATAGCACTCGTATCGTATGATTGATTGTTGAGAATAAAACATGAATAATAAATATAAAATAAATAAATTTTTATTTTATTTATATAGTCATTGAGAATGTGTATTAATTGTTTTTGTATAATGTTATGTGTAATATAAGTAGAATTTAAACATCCATCAACTGAACAATTGTAATAACTTGTTTTTGCTCCGTCTTTGTAGTATCCATCTTGAAAATTCTGTACATAAAGATTTGTAAAATAGTATACAAATTAAAGTTAATTTTGAATATTAGTTTTTCATCGATCGGCATAGTACTAATTAAATAACTGCATCAAGAAATCCATTAAGCTTGTCGATAAAATAAATTCCGGTCTTATAACAAAGACATTTTCCATAATTTTATCGATACTTTAAACCGACCAATGCAAGGTTTGCTATTTTGGATTTGTGGATGTTTTGTGCGTCGAAAACAACGACGCTGGTTTTAATACAATTTGACAGCTAATGCCTTTCTGACCATATTCAACTGTTCTGTGTGAGTAGTTTCGGGTTGAAGGACACTGTAGCCAGAGTATCTACTGGACATATTGAGACTTAACATCTTATATCTCAGCATGGCGAGCGCAGTGGAATGCCAAGCATTGCTTTGTAATTCAAGGTGTTGTTTGGTTTTTCTACTGTTCATGAGCGGTCGTATCGCTTACCATCAGGCGAACGCCATGCTCGTCTCGCCATTCATAGCAATAAAAAAAAACCTAATATTTATGCCACACAAGTACATTAATATTGATAATTTTAACATTCAAATAGGCGTATTACCAATCACATTCAAATAAATTATGTCATCTACTGGTGGTAGGTCTCTCCCTATGTGAGATGCCGCCTGGGTAGGTACCACCGCAATTTCTATTTCTCCCGGCAAGCAGTAGTGTAAATATACTGTTGTGTTTCGGTTTGAAGGATATTTTAGCCTGAGTAACCATTGGATATATTAATGCGAGTACATAATATCTTATTTCTCAGGATGGCGAGCGCAGTTGATTGCCATGCATTGCTTTGTAATTCATGGTGTTGTTTGGTTTTGCTGCTGTCCATGAGCGGTCATATTGCTTACCATCAAGCGAACGACATGCTCGTCTCCCCATTTATTGACAAAAAAGAAAAAAGTAGAAGTTGTGTTAGGCCTATACTTTTTATATATTTTATTATATGAAAGTAAGAAAGAAAGAAGAATTTATTGTTGGACAGTGACACAGAAATACAAACAAAATAGATAACACAAGTGAGACACAAACACTAAAGAATAAAGAATACGACAATAGAGTCCACCTCTTGCAATCAGACATTACGAGTAATTAATAATATAGAACACAATAATATTTCTTTAAATAATAATAATTTAAATGACATGAGAATTTATAGTACCCCACCCACTAGTCGGAATAGTGTTTGTAATATGAGTGGCAATAAAATTTTAAAACTAGTCCATCAAAATAGCCAGGGCATGTTGGGCAAAGAATTGCAAATAGAATTGTTCATGGGTTGTCAGGAAATTGATATACTTTGCATTACAGAACATTGGCTAAGAACTGAACAACTCATGTTCAATTTTAAAAATCATATAGTTGGTAGCAACTTTTGTAGGGAAAGTGCAATACATGGTGGCTCACTAATATTAATTAATAAAAATATTAAATTTAAAGAACGAAAGGATATAGTGAGCCTCTCTGTAGAACAAACAGCAGAAATATCATGTATAGAGTCAGAGCAGTTTATCATTGTCAGTGTATACAGACCTCCTTCAGCATCATATGACAGTTTTGAATGTATAATTGAAGATGCATTAAGGAAATTAATTAAATCAAATAAGCGATTGCTGGTGTGTGGAGACTTTAATATTAATTTATTAGAAAATACTTCAATGACTCTAAGGTTGAAAAATCTATTTTTGTCATTTGACTTAGTAAACCTTTTTTCAGAGCCAACTAGGATAACTAATATCAGTGCTACCTGCATAGACAATGTGTTCACTGATATAGTGCCTATAAATAGTAGTATCATTAATAAGTTACACTCTGATCATTGTGGACAACTTGTCACATTTAGCAGTGAGTTCCAAACTCAATACATTGAAAAACTTACTGTTGTTCCGGTAACTAAGGCCCGGTTAGAAAGGTTAAGAAAAAATGTATCTAATAAATTTACTACAATTGTAAAGGGTAATGACCCTAATAAATTATATAACTTTGTATTTAATACATTTTGTGAAGAATTCAAGTCAATTTTTGCTTCCAGGTCCGTTTCCAGAGACAAAAAAACATGTTTTAACAGTTGGGCTACTATCGGTATACATCGAAGTAGGGAAAAACTATACAATCTTTATCATGAAAGAACATATAACCATAGTCAGGAATTTAAAACATATGTAAAAAATTATTCAAAAATATTTAAAAAAGTTTGTCTTAAAGCAAAATCAATTTATGTTAGTAACAAAATAAAAAGCTCCAAAAATAAAATAAAAATGACTTGGAGTGTGATTAATAAAGAAACTGGTAGGGCTAAACCTCGGGACACAGAGTTTAGCTTAAATATTAACAATCAGAATATTACATCTAATGTTGAAGTAGCTAGGATTTTTGAGAATTTCTTCTCAGATGTACCAGTTTCTATAACAAAAAGTTTAAACTCATCCCCTGCGATAGCAGAAAAGTTACTACAAGAAAATGTGACTGGAGGCAGAGATTCATTTGAGTTCCATTGCGTTGACAGTATGGATGTAATAAAAATATTTAAATGCATTAATATTAAAAACACATGTGACCTTTGGGGAATTTCAACAAAAATATTACACTCTGTAATACCAGTCTTGGCTCCCCAGTTAGCTGTAATTTTTAATGCTTGTATAAACAGTGGTCTATTTCCTGATAAAATGAAGTTGAGTAAAGTTATACCTCTTTTTAAATCTGGTAGTTCAGAGGACCCCTCTAATTATAGACCTATTTCAGTACTACCTACATTTAGCAAAATTTTTGAAAAACTAATGCTCTCACAACTTCAAACTTACTTTTCAAAAAATAAAATACTTCATGGTAAACAATTTGGTTTCACGCGGGGTCGCTCCACAACTGACGCTGGTGTGGAGCTTATCAGTAACATATTTGATGCTTGGGAGAACTCACAGAATGCCTTAGGTGTATTCTGTGATCTATCCAAAGCATTTGATTGTGTTCACCATGATATACTTATCAGGAAATTGAGCCACTACGGAATTAATGGTATTGCTCTTGAATTATGCAAATCATATTTGAGTAATAGGGTCCAAAGTGTAGATGTCAACGGAATAAGATCTCCTGGGTCTGCCGTTACTATGGGAGTTCCGCAGGGCTCGATACTCGGACCCTTTCTCTTTTTAATTTATATTAATGACTTACCTTTTTTTATAAGGGACAACTGTGAGGTAGTGTTGTTTGCTGATGATACTTCATTAATATTTAAAGTAAATCGACATAATCCTGATATTAACGACGTAAACCACACCCTCTCAAAAATAGTACATTGGTTTAGCATTAACAATTTGTTATTAAATAGCCAAAAAACTAAATGTATCAGATTTGTGACACCTAATGTCAAAAAAGTTAATGCTAACATTAATTTGAATGGGGATGAGTTGAGCCTTGTGGATACAACTAAGTTTTTAGGAATTACATTAGATCCCAAACTTCAATGGGGTTCTCACATAGTCGCTCTAGCTAAAAAGCTGAGCGCCGCAGTCTTTGCGGTGGGTAAGATTCGCCAATTGACTGATGTTGATACAGCTCGATTGATATATTTTGCCTACTTTCATAGTCTGATGAGTTATGGAATTTTACTGTGGGGTGGTGCTGCTGATATTAACACTATCTTCGTTCTCCAAAAGCGAGCTATAAGGTCAATTTATTCGCTAGGGTCCAGATATTCTCTTAGAGAAAAATTTAAAGAGATAAATATAATGACAGTAGCATCACAATACATTTTTGAAAATTTAATTTATGTCCATAGAAATAAAGAAAGTTTTCTTAAGATTAGCGATATTCATGACAAAAATACTAGGAATAAGAATAATCTAGCTACTCTTAAGACCAGACTCCACAAGATCAGCAAATCTTTTAAGGGTTACTGTATACACTTTTATAACAAAGTTCCCAGTCATATTAAAGCTTTATCTATTACAAAATTCAAAGCTACTATCAAGCAAAAATTATGCAATAAAGCATATTATAAAATTTCGGAATATTTAGACGATAACAAGGCTTGGGAATAGAATAAAATTAAATAAATGTGTAGTATCTCGGAATGGAAGTCTTGGTGTGCTCTATAAAATATCATTTAAATTAAGTAATTTGTCAAATTTGCCATTGTTTTCCTATGTAAGTGATTGGGTATGTCATGCTCGCTAAAAAGTCTGTGCTTGCGGTGGCGTCGTGTGCCGGGTCGGTCACTTCCCTGTAACATGGTTGAGGAGGCCGATGGCTGGCACATGCGTCATACTCGTGAACGGGTGCTGCTTGCGTAGACTGGTCTATCCGATCTGCTTACATTGTAACGGATTGATTGATGGATTACATAAGACTTTCGCAATTATTCACCACTTGGGCGAAAAAGAGTATACTGATTCTTCGTTCTGGGCGACTTCGCTTCACTCAGCCATAGTAATTATAATATTATAATATTTGTATAAAAATATTTATTGTAAATTTACAATAAATTATTACTAAACTGCTCTGATTTAAACCAACTTGTAAATTTTGTAATAATTCACTACATTGTAAACTGGTTTTGAAAAGAGCAACACTAGAGTTTCTTGCCCGTTCTTCTCTAGTGAAAACCGCTTTCCGAACCGGGTGGTAGATAAAAAAAATGACTGAATCTAAATGATGTTGAACATTTTAATGGATTCAATAAATTATTTTCATTTCATTTCATTAAAAATAATTATCACTGCCAACAATGGACCCCGCATTCAGCTAAATGCTTCGGTAATGCATAAGCAGTACCGCAGCGCTGATTTTCAATGCGAGGACCAAGTGACGTTCGGATGCTCAGTCATTAATCTGACTTGGATTAAACGTTAAAAAAAATAAAACAATAATAATAATAACAATTGGGAAAAGCGACAAAATAACCAAATTAAAGAACACTAAATACTTAAACAAAACACAAATATAAAATTAAATAAAATAGTACTCAATTTCAGGCATGTATGTGTGTATTATAAATGCACCCATGTAAATGTATTTGCGTAGTAAGATATTATTTTCTATGCATGTAAGTGGCGGGAAGTTATCAGATATTCAATACAATAAAATAAGTAATTCCAACACTATATGAGGAAATTTATTGAAAGGAAACATTTATCGTTTTATTATCCTTACATTACTGATTAAAATTTCACAGATATACTTTATTACTAGTGCAATGTCTGTTGATAATGTCATACACCACTTAAAACTGATCTTATACCAATTCTGGAACTCGAATTGATAAAAGATAATCTTTTCCTGATATGACTATGAACTGCACATTTTTATCTGTCCTGTTTTTTCATAATACAATTTTATAATACAGAAACAAATATTTTTATAACATGTGGAAAACTAGCAAACAGTCTGCCTGATGGTAAGTGGTCACCGTCGCCCATGAACACCTGCCAGTCCAAAGGTATCGGTGCGATGCTATTGAGGAAAATGTTTCTTTTCCTAAAGCACTAGGTAAGCGTTTGGTAAAACTGCTAGAAAATGCTGAATCGGAATATATTGGTGATATTCCGATATATGTTTTTAATTTTTTATTAATTTTTATTCATTGTTACATTTTCAATTTTAATTTTATTTTTAATTATTATTACATATATACATAAACGCACGCACTTTTCTCAGAATGGGTATGCAGAGGTGCTAGTAGCAACTAGTACACCCACATTTCGTCTTCGTCCAAGTCCGACCGTTTTTCTACGTCCCACGATGTGATAGGGCGCGAGCCTATCGCCATATGGGGCACAAATTTCTGACTCCGCGCTGATAATAAATCAAATATCACTTTTCTCGACACGTGATTCGAACCCGAAACCTCAGCAATGCAATCATCCCGTAGTACAATTACGCCACCGAAGCAATCATACTAAGCCACCTGATATTTGACGTAACCCAGGTCACCAATATAAACCAGCATTTGAAATAAAGCGCATTCAGCTAGTTTTACAGCGGTTACAGCGGTCGCGGCGCTTTCTCCCACTTTAGCAAATGATAAATTGGATTAAAAATAAAACAATTTAAACTAAATAACTCATTGATCTACATTCACTCTCTCTAACAGGCAGTCCACTATTGAACAGAGGCTTCCCTCAAAGATCTCCACATTGACATAGGAGACTATCCCGCCCTCACACCCACCACTGTGACTCCTGTAAGCCAGGATCAACAGTGGCACGCCTTGTAATAATACCGAGCATTGAAGCTCGCCGATTCTTTGGGAATGTCTAACTTGCCTTTAAACCCGCAAAGAAATCAATCAGAAAGTTAAATCACGTCGACCTGTTGGAATCGACGCATCTAGCGTTTTCTCGTCTTGTAGGTGGGCGTCCGACACTTTATTTGGCTGTACGCGGCCTTCACTCGAGAACTTCTTTACGTACGACTTGTACTCATAAACAGTAAAAAAAGAAAGAAAGATTTATTCAATTTTGGTTCAAATAGCAGACATAAAGATAAACAAAATAAGACTAACATTAAACAAAAAACTTGATAAACTTGAAGATACAATGAAATAATAATTAAAGCAATAACTATTATAGGCAAATTATTATGCTAATTGTGCTAACAACCGGGACAGCAAAAGGGGGTATTCAACTTCTTCTTGCCTGTGTGTATGGCCTAAGCAGTACCACAGCGATGGTTTTCAACGAGGGTACTAGGTGAAGTCCGGTAGGGTAGGTACACCTCAAAAAGCTAATATTTCAAGCGAGTACAATACAAACCAGCTGGACCGCATCACAGTAAATAAAGCGCATTCAGCGAGTTGTAGCAGTTTTACAGCGGCTGCGGCGCTTCCGAATCCCGCTGCCTCCCACTCTCGCAAATGAGAAACTTGCACCAACTACACTCATTAAGCTTGCAACTTGATTCCCGCTGAAATGTGCTCTTATTTTCAACATATTACGGTGAAATTGTCGCTCGAGTTGCGACAGATATGAGTTAAAGTTTTATTTAGATTTGCAAAATTTATTTTCGCGTCCTTTCCTTTCACTGACCATATGCTGTCATTACTGGGATTAAGACAATATAGGGGTAGTCAGTGTTGCTGACCCTCTGAGTTTATTTATTTATTCAGGGCAACCAGTGATGGTTTTGTAACCATCGCGACAATTAATTTTTTATTTACTTTTGCTAAAAGAGACAAAATTGGAGTGCAATGGTATTACCAAAATATTCAAATATTTTTGATTAAGATTGTTTGAGTACCTGACTGATACTTCCTTCACTCCGGAATTATAAAAGCTATCAAGAGACAGTGTGGCAGGCCATCAGGATAGGTACCACCGCAGCGTCTATTTCTCCCGTCAAACAGCAGTGTAAATCCACTGTTGTATTTCGGTTTGAAGCACATTGTAGCCAGGGTAACTACTGGACATATCGAGACTTAACATTTTATGTCTCAGGATGGCGAGCGAAGTGAAATGCCAAGCATTGATTTGTAAGTCAAGGTGCTGTTTGGTTTTGTTACCGTCCATTAGCGGTCATATCGCTGACCATCAGGCGAAGGGCATGCTCGTCTCACCATTAAAAAAATAAAAAATAAATATTAAATAAAATGATAAAATGGACAAAGTGCAGATGGCGGTCTTATCGCACGAAGGCAATCTCTAATAGACAAGCATTGCATGGATATATAAAAGGAAAGAAAGATAGAAGAAGAAAGATAAATAAAAGGCAGTGTAATATAAAATATATACATTTATCTACCAAATAAGAAAAATATACATATATCTACCAAAAGCTACTAATTATAAAATAAACTTATCTAAGTACGTGTACTAATTATAAAACATAACATCATAGTCTCCGCGGAGATGAAAACTAATTACCGAGCGTTCCTTGTATATTTTTTGTTAAATAATTGGCTCGCATTTGTTGTGCACCGTACGAAGTATCCTTGTATTTTATAATTTTGCGAGAAAATATATCTGAAACAAAACCTGCTAGGAGCACAAACTAAAATGGAACGAAACTGTTTTTATAAACAAAATATTTCACGAGTTAGTTATGAGATTACTGGTTTATGAAGACGTTAGTCGCTGGTTCAACCCCATTTATTTTTTCTATTTACTATATAAAGGGTAGGTATATCCAGACTGTGACCGAAAATGAAGCCAGGTGGTAGTTTTAGTTACTTCAAAGTTCAAAAACACGAACAATGAATTACAAGACTTTTTTGTTCTTTCCAACTAGTACAATCCATAAAGTAAAGTACTAACCACCAGACAGGTCGAGATAAGTCATAAGCCGTCACATCGGCCAGGCTAACTTCGTAATGCGTTGCGGAACTCCCGACCACACTTGTCGCTACAGATACTTACAGTTTGCTATTTTAAACCCGCAGGCGCTTTTTATTAAAATGTAATGTGAAGGCTTGTGTATAGTATTCGAATTGTTTGCTGTTATTTAAAGAGGATGTAATATTGATGAAGCTTGATTATTTACTCTGTCTGTTTTACCTTTTTTTAGAATGATTGTTAATTTTAAGAAAGTTTATGGTGACATATACATAGACAGAGCATGTTATTATAAAAAGATGGTAAAGAAATATGATAAATTTGTTGAATTCAAATCTAATGAATTTTATTAAAACAAAACCTAAGTTGAATCTTCGGATAGGTAGAAGTGCCATTAATGCTATCGATATTGTAATAGTTTATTTTGTAGGTAAGTTTATTTAGTATTTACTATAGTTATTTTGTGGGTATTTTTGTTTTTATAGAATCAGTAATTATAGTTAAAAATATGCTATATTGACATCTGTATGATTGAATGAAGATAGAATTAGTTACGTTTTAAATGTTATAAGGTAACGAATTCACGAATCGGGACATCAATCACTGTAAAATAATTTGTTAATATCTCAAATAGTTCTACAAAACTGAGTCGGCGTTCTAGAAAGTCAATATTGACAGTGAATGTACTATTCGTATATCATTCCACTTACAATATCTATTGCATTGTCCCAAACAACTTTCATAAAAATATTCTTGTAAGAAACTCGTAAACTTAAAGCGAATTGAACTCGTTGTTCAGGTATTTGCTATAAATTATATTCCTGCTTGCTAAGAATAGTTGTATGATACACAATGATGAGTCCCAAGCTAACCAATAACTATAAAAATGCTGTACTGATAGAAAACATCTGATATACTGGTATGATTGACTGGTGGTAGGTATCTCATATGCGAAAGGCCGCCTGGGTAGGTAAAGGTAAGGTTCTCGCCAAACAGCAGTGTAAATGCACTGTTGTGTTTCAGTTTGAAGGATATTGTAGCCAGAGTAACTACTGGATATATTTAAACTTAACATCTTATGTCTCAGGGTGGCGAGCGCAGTGTAATGCCAAGCATTGCTTTGTAATTCAAGGTGTTGTTTGGTTTTACCACTGTTCATGAGCAGTTTTATTGCTTACCATCGGGTGAACGGCATGCTCGTCTTGCCATTCAAAACAATAAAAGAAATACTATTGCTTGCTAAGAATATTTTAAGGATACACACTAATAAGCTCCAAAATAACTAATAACTATGAAAATGCTATAAGTTATATTGTTAGTAAACAACTGGTATAGAGTACGCCCGGCGCGATTGATGACCATACGCAAACAAATTGGCATAATCATTGAGTAAACGCTTTGCACAATAAACCGCTGAAGTTGCAATTGTGCGGTGGCACCATACACTAGTTGCCTAATTTAAACAACAAACTACCGGCCACAAACACAGGAATCTAGACCCATTAATTGTAAGTACTACTATACCTCTCAATCTGTAAAAAAAAAGATGTACTAGTACATCATTTTGATACGATGTAACCGTATGACTAATTAGTTATTTAAATTTAACCTAAACTTCTAAAGAGACTATTATTAAGAATATGTCCAATAACACTTTTTCTATTATCTCTGTTAAGGGGAAGACACAATGTTCGCGTATTCTTTTTCATTAGTACTCACTGCAATACGTTGCACTAACTGTTCATCACTAACTCGATTTTTTTATCTTTTTTAGTCTTCTTACTGAATTTCTATGGTTTGTAAGTCCGCCAATCCGCACTAGGCCAGCGTGGTGAACTATATGGCCTAACCACTCTCAATCGTACTGTCGATTGTAGAGTAGACCCGTGCCCTGCAGTGGGACCTATAAGGGCTGATACAGATACAGACAGTCTTCTTACTAAGTCCGTGTTCTGTAAAACATGGTGTAAAAATGAATTTATTTATGGGCTCAATCACAACCTAGTGTGAGGCGACATACATTACGGAGCCAATACGAGCTGTCAACCACATCTGCTGTCGCCAACACTCCGTAGGGATGCGTCGGTTTAAATTATTTTTATAATTGTAATTGTTTTTTAATTGTATCAGCCAATATACGTCTCACTGCAGGGAATTCGCTTCCTGTACAATCGAGAATACGGTTGAGAGTGCGGGTTCGCGGAATTTACGTACCTTAAATTTCATACGAATCGCTACGGTATGCAGTCATGTTTTCTTTGATCCTTATAGTGCGCGTCGATTGACTATGGTGTGCATTAGTGATGTGTGGCCTGGGGTTTGAACCAGGAACTACTGTAAACTGTAACTAACTGTAACTGTCTGGTCCGTTTACTAACAGGCCACCACGCCCTTGTTGTAATTATATATCAATATTTTTTTACTGATATGATTAGCGATTTTAACGTAATAGTAGGTAAAGTAGGATGTAAATGGGAGATATCTTTCGTTGAAGCGCCATTTACACGCTGAGAATTTCTCGCGTAGAAAATCGTATGCCATTGAAATGAAAATGAAAATGAAAATAATTTATTGAATCCATTAAAATGTTCAACATAATTTAGATTCAGTCATTTTTTTTTATCTACCACCCGGTTCGGAAAGCAGTTTTCACTAGAGAAGAACGGGCAAGAAACTCTAAGAACGGGCAAGAAACTCTAAGAACGGGCAAGAAACTCTATTTACTCATTATGTTATCAGCCGTCAGCAGAGTGGTAAGGCCATATAGTCCACCACGTTGGCCTAGTGCGGGTTGGGGTACTTACATACCATAAAAATTCTTATAAATCGCTATGGTATGCAGGTTTCCTCACGATGTTTTCCTTCATCGTTTTTAGTGCGTGGTGATTGACTATCTATACACACATGACTCCAAAAAATGCCATTATCGCATGACATAACTGCCATAAGTGATAAATTCTTGTACGATGCAACTTTTTTACATCCTTACTATAACGGTATTTTCGAGTCGAGAAACTCTCCCTGTGTAATTGGGGCCTAAGGTTGCGACACAATAATTGTACCTATACGAAACTAGATATTCAGGCTGAAATAGAATGTTGGAGACCGGAGGATCATTTTGGTGAGTTTCACAACCTTGTGTACCTTGTACAGTCGTCGTTATATACAAGTGGATGTGAATATCTTTCACAAAAAATATATAGTACCTATAAAGTTTATAATTTAACATCAAAATATAGAACAAAATATTTACAAATAGAAGTAGTCTAAAATGAAAGTCACAAAAAATTAAATTAACATCAATTTGAGTTTGAAGTCATGCGAGGTCGTATATAAAAATCGCAGCGCAACGAGACACGAAAATTCTAAATTTGAATTTGATCGCCACATTTTTTTTAATTGATAACGTGTACACACGTCACGAACCGATGAAATCTGAGTAAAAATATATTATTTCATTTCTGACTGTAGGTATTTTTATGACGTCACAAAGATCGGGAAAACTCTGATTGAAACCCATTCAGTAGTCGTTTGCGGCTATTGAGGAGTTGAATGTTAGTTCTTTATTGAGCTGAGTCTTAGAATTCTAGGCTTAATGAGTAACAAAGGAAATGGCGATTTCGGCAATGATTGTTCCACTTAGTTAGAAGTAAGATGCCCGTATAGAAACTTTTTGAAGTATTTTTTGCAAATAAAAAAGGCTTAGCTTCTTCTTGGCGTTTTCAGGTCTTATGCTAGATATAAGCTTAATTTTATCACGATATGTACAGACATAATCATGAAATATTAATTCAGAATATATTCTTCTATTTTAATTTTATTCCGTGTGACATTGAATCCTAAACACTAATTAAGTTAAGAAATCAATAATTCTTAATCTTGAATTAGTTCATTTTATTATCAGGAATTGCGGTATCGGTGTGCGTATAGACGTATAGGATAGTCTCTTGCCTAACAAATAACAACTTCCTTGAGAATTTTGTCCAAGTGATTGAAGAACACTCTTCTTCTCCAACTTTCATCTTCTGCGCTTCTTTTAAACTATGAAACAACAAAATATCACTTTAAAAGACTCGTTATAATGTTTCCAAACACGGATGCAGTTTAAAACACATTAATTCCACGACTTCTTCAACTATTTCATTCGGAATCGTTATGACGGCTTCTTTACTGAAGTCGAAATAGTTTTCTTTCCAATTGTTCCAATGGAATTACTTTAATAACAGATAGTTGTGATGGTATTTTTGCTCCGATCTGTGCAGTTCCAGTTGTTGCAATTCTGCTCTCATTTCTGTGTTGTATCGGTAATATTCCTAAATTGAAGAAAATAGCGAACAACAATTTAGAAATTTAGTTCTTTTATAAAGTTTACAGAAAAATGCAGCAGAAAATACGTTATTTAAATGGTTTCTTTTTCGATAAATGCCGACACAAGCATGCGCTTCATGTAATAGTAAGCGACACGATCGTTCATGGACAGTAGAAAAACTAAACAACGCCATGAATTACAAAGCAATGCTTGAAATTCCACTGCGCTCACCATACTGGACAAAGAATGTTAAGTCTCATTATCTCCATTAGTTAGTCCAGCTACAATGTCCTTCTCTGGTTTGTTTATAATGTTAGAGCCTTACTTAAAGTGGTAGAGTCTTGAACAAACTGTTGTGGACTACTTTTACATTATTTTACATAAAGTTTCAGTCCTCGTAGATAAATGAATGGATGAAAACTATCATAAAAGTACTTTGTTGATGCAATTTCGTCGGTATTTTCGGAGACCCAAAGATGATACAACATTAATTTCCACACCAGAAGTAACTATCAAGCACGATCGTGAAGAATGCAATATATTACATAGATGAGACGTAATTTGAGAGCATCCTGTCTTTAAACATTCTAAATAAAGATTGTAAACATTAGCCAGTACGATAGCCGATAGAATGTTATTATTTAATAGTTCGATAGATAAGTAAAGACATCACCTGATGGTAAGTGGTCACTGCCGACCATGAAAATACAACCACGACGCTTGGATCGTACTTGTGTGGTAACCCATCAAATCAGGAGGCAGACGGGAAGGAAACAGGATCGAAAGAGAATGGGGGTATTTTTCTTAATAATTATTATACACCTGCCTCCGTCTCTTTGCACTGCCTTAAGGTCGACTGGTAGAAAATGCTATTAAGCATTGAGTCCGCCTGGACTATTTGATTGTACAAAGGGCAAATTGTGTTGTACTAGTCCTTTATAGACTACAGTCTAGTGTTAGTTAGGCCATACATGGCCTAACCACTCTCAATCGTACTCTCGATTGTAGAGTAGGCCCGTGCCCTGCAGTGGGACGTATATGGGCTGATACAGATACAGACAGCTCTTTAATCGTAGTTTTATGTTTTTATATAACTTAATTGACAGCCTCCGTGGCGCAGTTGGTGAGACGCCGCCTGTGAAACGAGAGGCCGCGGGTTCGATCCCCGCACCGAGAGAAATGTTTGTGCGGCCCACAAATATTTCTCCCGGGTCTGGGTGTTTGTGAGACCGAAAAGTCTCTCGTAGTTTCTGATACCCACGACACAAGACTCGATCTTAGTGTGGGGTCAGGACTATGTATGTGACTGTTGGGTGTTATTTATTTATTTATTTAATTTCTAGTAACACATTCTGGCATTATTAATGTTTCATAACTTTCCAAATTAATGTAGCGCAGATAACGTTATTACAGTTTGAAATTTAAATATTTTATCTCTTTACTGGAGTAGTTTTTATTCATGATACATGTTTTATTTATCTTTACTCCGAGCGTGGTGGGATAGGCGCAATATGTTTTAAAAATTATGATTATAAATTAAAGTAAAATATATTATGATACGAGAGAATTTAAACATATTTAAAGTGGTAGACATAATAATGAAATAATAGCCGTCCTAAAATAATAAAGTGGCTCTTTCTTTCACTGTTCTTATTTTTTTGTTGGTATATTTTTAAAAGCTGGCAACCGTATCAGATTTTTATATAGTACTCGTAAACAGACCATAGCCATTATTTTATATTATTTATACAAAAAGGTTATAATCTGAAAGAAATAATTAGATACAATACAATTATACAATCATTAGGGTGGACCCCTAATTGACTCAATTTTTTCATCAATAATCGACATGACTTTATAATGATTGCCCTCTGCCATATTACATATCTTGCAATGAATAATAATATGATCCCAACAAATTATATGTTCAATTTTACGAGTAATAAAATCCTGATTAGCTATTTTTTCATTAAGATTAGTTTAGAACCATCACCAATAAATCATCCTTCAAATAAAACGCGTTAAAATCACTTCACGGACAAAGCCTTCAAACGAAACCACCCAATAAAATATAAGTTGATGAACACAACAAATACAACACGACATCACGAGCTAACTAACATTACAGATGTACAATACGTAGCGAACATTAGTCGACGCCAATCGCGCTCAGCGACGGTAATCTGGCAAATGTCGTGAAATTAAATGAGATTATCTTTGAAGCCAGTTGACGGTAATCTCGCAACGACGGCTCTTTGTTTTTGACGTAATTAAAGCTAAATGTATCTTAAAGTTTGCTATAGGAAGGATAGATGGAGCGCAAACGGTATATTTACTACTTGTACAAATAAAAAATGCGGCACATATACCTCTTGTTCCCACACTATCTTTGTCTATAAATAAATAAATAACATCCAACATTGAGACGGCCTCCGTGGCGTAGTTGGTTAGGCGCCGGCTGTGAAAGGAGAGACCGTGGGTTCGAGTCCCGCATTGAAACATATTTTTGTGTGATCCACAGGTATTTGTTTCAGGTCTGGGTGTTTGTGAGACCGAAAAGTCTCTCGTAGTTCCTGATTCCCAAGACACAAGACTAGATCTTAGTGTGGGATCAGAACTACATATACGACTGTTGGGTGTATTTATTTATTATTTTATATTTAGTTCTTTCATGTGTTCGTGAATTAGGAATCAGAATCGAAAAGAAAAACAAATTCGAATAACGTACCGATACTAATTCATTTGAAATGGAAATCCTAAAATATTAACCTCTCACAAAAACCTCAATAAACTCGTCTAAATTAGTAAATACCCGCGGGCCATTCCCTAACAAAAATACTTATAAAATCCGATACTAACGTCATTAAAGCACAATACACAAGATCAAAGATCGGCGCCGAGTAATAAATAATGTATTGTAATATTTCTTTGAGCAACCAATCCATTGATAGTTGACTAAAGAAATTCACTGGAGACGTTATTATAACGAAATAGCATTACTCAATAAGAGAAAATCGTAAGGCCGGGTGTATACTGGATTTATTATGTTCCTTTTTTTTTACTGGTAGATCATATGTGACAGGCCGCTCGGTAGATATCACCGCAATGTCAATTTCTCCCGCCGAACAACAGTGTAAATGCTCTGTTGTGTTTCGGTTTCAAGGATATTGTAGCCAGAGTTACTACTGGATATATAGACTTAACAGGAGTGCGAGCGCAGTAAAATGCCAAGTATTTCTCTATTTGCCATAGTGTTGTTTGGTTATGCTATTGTCTATAAGCGGTCGTAATGCTTAACATCGGTTGAATGGCATGCTCGTCTCGGTAATCATTGCAATATGTTCTGGTAGCATCTCTTCCTACCCCATCTGGAAAAAGGCGTGAGTGTATGTATGTATGTATTATAAATATTTGCATTGTGCACGCAGCCTAACACTCGCACGGCGCGGTGACTGAGAAAATATTTTGTAATCAATTGAACGTGCTTGATTCCATTCAGCTTTGATTCCAAAAGGTTTGTATAGAACCAAATCTTGTGTTAATGCTTTTATGGGTTTCTGAAATGCCTTTTATGGATTTTTTATACCGGTACCCTCGTTAAGTACTTTGGTCCATATTATTTTTACCTTAATGTTCTTGTTATAATGTGACTTACTATATGTTTTGTATGTATCTACAAAATCACATACAAGAAGTGCGTGGTAGCCTGTTGGTGAACGGACCAGACGCGACTGCTAACATGATCACGGTGGTAGCGCGTTCAATTTCTATTTGTCTTGCCAAATGGCAGTGTATATGCACTGTAGTGTTTCGGTTTGAAGAATATTGTAGCCAGGGTAACTACTGGACATATTGACACTTAACATATTATGTGTCAGGATGGCGAGCACAGTAGACTGTCAAGCATTGCTTTGAAATTCAAGGTGGTTTGTGGTTTTGCTACTGTTAATGAGTAGTCGTAGGTAGGTAGTAGGTAGGTCGTAGTTACCATTAGGCGAACGGCAAGCTCGTCTCGCCATTCATAAAAAATGAGAGTATAATAAGACTATTTGAATTGTCGAATCATTTTGTGTATATTATAATGATATACCTATATAAGCCTTGTAGTATTAAGACCGGCCGCCTGTCTACAACAATCCTATCAAGAATAGACTTTAACTTCACTCCAAAAACAAAAGTATTAAAATACATTAATACTTTTGTTTTGTTCGTGTCTCAAATTTTTTATTTTAATTATTTGTTTTTTAGACCCCTTTCCCAATAATCTATATATATAAAAGAGGAACCTGACTGACTGACTGACGTATCAACGCACAGCCGAAACTATTGGAGCTAGGAACGTGAAATTTTCCACAGGAGTTCCTATTGTGACGTAGGTGAGCACTAAGAAGGGATTTTTGGAAATTCAACCCCTAAGGGGGTGAAAAGGGTAAAAAACTGTTGTATTGAAAATCGAAACCGCTAGAGTTACAATTGTCAAACTTGGCACTTTAGTTAGTCATTTAAAAAGGAATTTAACTGTATACTTTGTTTCTCTAAAATTAGCCCTAAAGGGGTTAAAATAGGGGTTGAAGTGTTGCGAGACTAGAGCGATTTAATGACTATCTAATCAACGCACAGCCGAAACTATTGGATCTAGAAACGTGAAATTTTATACAGGGATTCCTATTGTGACTTAGGGTAGCACTAAGAAGGAGTTTTTGGAAATTCGACCCCTAAGGGGGTGAAAAGGGTAACGGTTGTATGGAAAATCGAAACCGTTAAAGTTACAATTGTCGAACTTGGCATTTTAGTTGATCATTTAAAAAGGAAAATAACTGCATACTTTATTTTTCTAAAATTATCTCTAAAGTGGTTAAAATAGGGGTTGAAGTGTTGCGAGACTAGAGCGATTTAATGACTATCTAATCATCGCACAGCCGAAACTACTGAAGCTAGAAACGTGAAACTTAACACAAGGGTTTTTATTGTGACGTAGGTGAGCACTAAAAAGGGATTTTTTGGAATTCATCCTCTAAGCAGGTGAAATGGGGAAAAAACGACTGTATGGAAAATTGAAACCGTTAAAGCTACAATTGTCAAACTTTGCACTTTAGTTAGTCAATCAAAAACAAAAATAACTGCATACTTTATTTTTCTAAAGATCACCCTAGAGGGGTTAAAATAAGGGTTAAAATTTTGTAGAACCGAACTATCTAATCAACGCACACCCGAAACTACGGAAGCTAGAAACTTGAAACTTAGCACAAGGAATTCTATTGTGACGTAAGATAGCACTAAGAAAGGATTTTTGGAAATTCAACCCCTAAAGGGCTGAAAAGGGTGAAATTTTGTTGTATGGAACAACGAAACCGGGAAAGTTGCGGAGCTCAAACTTAGTACTTTAGGTAGTAGGTAGTAGTTTTTTTGTCTTAAATTTGCCCCAAAGGGCTTAAAACAAGGGCTGTAATTTTGTATGCAAAATCAAAACCGCTGTTATTAGTATGAAAATTCGTATTTAAGCTACCTATTATAAACACTAGAAATTGGCGTGCATTAATTTTGGAAAAATGGCACGAAGGGCATGAAATTTTATAAAAAGTATTGATAGTTCCGTGGGTACTGGATAGGGAAAGCAATATTTTAATTTTTACTGATTTTGTAAGTTGTTCATGAGTGTAAGAACTTCACATTTACTGTAGGGGTCAGGGAAAATGTGAGAAAGGACGAAAGGTTGTGTTAAAATATCGGGCATAAGCAACTTTCATTTTAAACATACATAAATGAGTTTCGCGCAAATAATACTCATAAGTAAAATTGTGCGTAGTTCCGGGATTATAAATTTTTGAGGGAGGAATTTATTATGTTTAATAGTATGTACTTATTATAGATAAATAATGACCAATTGTCCGCCAACTCGCACTAGGCCAGCGTGGTGGACTATATGGCCTAACCACTCTCAATCGTACTGTCGATTGTAGAGTAGGCCTGTGCCCTGCAGTGGGACGTATATGGGCTGATACAGAATGACCAATTGTAAGGTTTTGGATTTTTATGTTTTAAGTGGAGATAAAGCGGGAAATCACTGTTGATAAAGTAACCAATAGGCCACATAATTTGCCCAACGGGATGCTCACAAATAAATAGTGACGTAATTCGGAGTTTTAAAATGTTCTCAGTTTTAGGGGAGAAATGAGGACGTAATATCTAATTTAGTGGAGTATCGATTTTCAAGTAAAACATATGATAGATAAAGTTAATAATGCAGACGAAGTTGCGGGCAAAAGCTAGTTAGTTATAAAACATAGTGTTAAGTGTGGCATATAGTGTTAAAAGTATATACATACTAATATTTACTAAGATAACACCAAAAACAGTAAGTGCCGACAAGTGACATTTAACTTAACCTATAACGGAAACTAATTTCAAATTAATTGTAAGTTTATCGGTAATATTTTATCTTGTAAGTTACTGTTTCTCTGCTTTTGAACAATTTCTAGAAGTTATAACGTAATAACTAATAATCTCCTCGATCAACTTCCTTTGGCAAGTACTTACCCACCTTTTTACTTGGTACTTTTATAAACTACATATCACTTAAAATGCTGACTCGCAAGGCTTATTCGCGTCAGGAGGAGACTAAACTCCAACTGACGTTGAAAGAGTTAAAAGCTACCAAGGAACTGGTTGAGGATTTGAACAGAGAAAGGGATGACAACGAAAAGATACTGTTGGAGATTTCAGATAGGAATGCAAAATTAAAGGGTGAATTGTCTGAGTTACACATGCAATTAGAAGCATGTCTAGATGATAGGGAGAGGTTGCAAACTATTGTAGAAGGGTTCGGTCAATGCAGTGATGAGTATGAGTTAGCTCTCAAACGAATCACTGACTTAGAAATCTTACTTCAAGACGCCCATAAACAAATAAGTAAGTTAGAATCAGAAAAACTTAATGAAACCATTGCACAAAATCAAAGTTTGTTTGAAGAATTAGTTTCAACCTCTCCGCAGTTGATTTGTGCTGTTAGTAACCAAACCCCACCAACAACAATTACTGATTCAACTGTTGATAACAGTGATGAATATGCTTCGGGGATTGGTAAATGCAGCAGAAATAAACTGAAAAAATATATTAATATAAATAAATATATTAAAAAGACACAAAAATTAATAAACAAAAGTAAAATTAATGCAAAAAGTTTGAGACAGACTAAACTTAGAGTCAACTTGAAAGAACAGTTACAGTCCTGTTTTAATGAAATCAATTATAATAAAAAACAGTATGACTGCGAAATAAGTAAGCTAGAATTAGAAATTATAGGCCTTGAAGAGTCATTAAAATCAATTTCAAAAAAGTATGAACTTTCCAAAAAGGAAATAAATGAACATGTTTTAGCTTTAAATGACTTAGTAGACACATGTCAATACAACATGGATAGATTTAATTCTCTGATTAACAATCACACTTGCAATTGTTACCGCTCTGATAAATTATCATTCACACCTAAAAAACATATTAATATACTGAACTCTCCCAGTATCACCAATAATATTGTAAAAGATAATAATAACTTTGTTATATTCAGTGACAATATTGGGAAAGGGTTAGGTCAAGTTTTGAATAATAAGACAGGACAAAAAGTTGTAAATTATTGCATGCCAGGTCTTTCCTGTCAACAACTTGTTGATAAAATTATTAGTTACAAATTTAATGAAAACTCAACACTGATCATTCTTATTGGTAATAGGGGCAATGTAAACACAAGCCAATATCTCACTATCCTTAACCAATTAACATCTCTGAAAGTTAAAAATATTGTAATGTTTACATTCCCCTATGAAAAAGGATTGTCGCACGTGGAAAGAAATAGTAGATATAAGTTAAATTGTATTTTAAAAGAAGCCCTTAAAAATAATCATAATTTTACCGTTATTGACATAAATACTTACTACAGTAAGTATAAATTAAATAAAAATAATTCATATTTGATGAAACGACATATAGCAAAATTGCTATATTTTAATATTTTGGACAAAGCCAAAAATTTGGCTACCCCACCTGCTTTTATTGAGCAGTTGACATTTATGACAAGGAATGATACATCTGTATCTGTTCCAAATATTACCAATAATTTAAATTAAGTTATCAGACAATAGAGTCCACCACCTCTTGCAATCACATCATAAAAAATAAAAATAATTGTGACATTAATAATTACATTCCCCTAAATAATACTATATCATCTGACATAGAAATGAATACCTCTCCACCCATTAGTAGGAATAGTGTTAACAGTATGGGTGACAATAATAATATTTTAAAACTAGTTCATCAAAATAGCCAGGGCATGCTAGGCAAAGAATTGCAAATAGAATTGTTTATGAGTTGTCAGGAAATTGATATACTTTGCATTACAGAGCATTGGCTGAAAACTGAACAACTCATGTTCAATTTTAAAAATCATGTAGTTGGTAGCAACTTTTGTAGGGAAAGTGCAATACATGGCGGCTCACTAATATTAATTAATAAAAATATTAAATTTAAAGAACGAAAGGATATAGTGAGCCTCTCTGTAGAACAAACAGTAGAAATATCATGTATAGAGTCAGAGCAGTTTGTCATTGTCAGTGTATACAGACCTCCTTCAGCATCATATGACAGTTTTGAATGTGTAATTGAAGATGCATTGAGGAAGTTAAGCAAATCAAATAAGAGATTGCTGGTGTGTGGAGACTTTAATATTAATTTGTTAGAAAATAACTCAATGACTATAAAGTTGAAAAATCTATTTTTGTCATTCGACTTAGTAAACCTTTTTTCAGAGCCAACTAGGATAACTAATATCAGTGCTACCTGTATAGATAATGTTTTCACTGATATACTGCCTATAAATAGTTGTATTATTAACAAATTACACTCCGATCACTGTGGACAACTTGTCACATTTAGCAGTAAGGTACAAAAACAATACATTGAGAAACTTACTGTAGTTCCAGTAACTAAGGCTCGCTTAGAAAAGTTAAGGAAAAATTTATCTGATAAATTTACTACAATTGTAAAGGGTAATGACCCTAATAAATTATATAACTTTGTATTTAACACATTTTGTAAAGAATTCAAGTCAATTTTTGCTTCCAGGTCCATTTCCAGTGACAAAAAGACATGTTTTAACAGTTGGGCTACTGTTGGTATACATAGAAGTAGGAAAAAATTATATGAACTTTATCATGAAAGAACATATAACCATAGTGAGGACTTTAAAATATATGTAAAAAAATATTCAAAAATGTTTAAACAAATCTGTCTTAAAGCTAAGTCAATGTATTTAAGCAATAAAATAAAAAACTCCAAAAATAAAATAAAAATGACTTGGAGTGTGATTAATAAAGAAACTGGTAGAGCTAAACCTCGGGACACAGAGTTTAGCTTAAATATTAATAATCAAATTATTACATCTAATGTTGAAGTAGCTAAAATTTTTGAGAATTTCTTCTCAGATGTACCAGTTTCTATAACAAAAAATTTAAACTCATCCCCTGCCATAGCCGAAAAGTTACTACAAGAAAATGTGAGCGGAAGCAGAGATTCATTTGAATTCCATTGCGTTGACAGTATGGATATAATAAAAATATTTAAATGCATTAATATTAAAAACACATGTGACCTTTGGGGAATTTCAACAAAAATATTAAACTCTGTAATACCAGTCTTGGCTCCCCAGTTAGCTGTAATTTTTAATGCTTGTATAAACAGTGGTCTGTTTCCTGATAAAATGAAGTTGAGTAAAGTTATACCTCTTTTTAAATCTGGTAGTGCAGATGACCCCTCTAATTATAGACCTATTTCAGTACTACCTTCATTAAGCAAAATTTTTGAAAAACTAATGCTCCTACAACTTCAATCTTATTTTTCCAAAAATAGAATACTTCATAATAAACAATTTGGTTTCACGCGGGGTCGCTCCACAACTGACGCTGGTGTGGAGCTTATAGGTAACATATTTGATGCTTGGGAGAATTCACGGGATGCCTTAGGTGTATTCTGTGATCTATCCAAAGCGTTTGATTGTGTTCACCATGATATACTTATCAGGAAATTGAGCCACTACGGAATTAATGGTATTGCTCTTGAATTATGCAAATCATATTTGTGTAATAGGGTCCAAAGTGTTGATGTCAACGGAATAAGGTCTCCTGGGTCAGCCGTTACTATGGGAGTTCCGCAAGGCTCGATTCTTGGACCATTTCTATTTTTAATATACATTAATGACTTACCTTTTTTTATAAGGGACAACTGTGAGGTAGTGTTGTTTGCTGACGATACTTCATTGATATTTAAAGTAAATCGACATAATCCTAATATTGACGACGTAAACCACACCCTCTCAAAAATAGTACATTGGTTTAGCATTAACAATTTGTTATTAAATAGCCAAAAAACTAAATGTATAAGATTTGTGACACCTAATGTAAAAAAAGTTAATGCTAACATTATTTTGAATGGAGATGAGTTGAGCCTTGTGGATACAACTAAGTTCTTGGGAATTACATTAGATCCCAAACTTCAATGGGGCTCTCACATAGTCGCTTTAGCTAAAAAGCTGAGCGCCGCAGTCTTTGCGGTGGGTAAGATTCGCCAATTGACTGATATTGATACAGCTCGATTGGTATATTTTGCCTATTTTCATAGTCTAATGAGTTATGGAATTTTACTGTGGGGTGCTGCTGCTGACATTAATACTATTTTTGTTCTCCAGAAGCGAGCTATAAGATCAATTTATTCGCTAGGGTCTAGATATTCTCTTAGAGAAAAATTTAAGGAGATAAATATAATGACAGTAGCATCACAATATATTTTTGAAAATTTAGTTTATGTTCATAAAAATAAAGAAAGTTTTCGTAAGATTAGCGATATTCATAACAAAAATACTAGGAATAAGAATAATCTAGCAACGCATAAGACCAGACTCCACAAGATCAGCAAATCTTTTAAGGGTTACTGTATACACTTTTATAACAAAGTTCCCAGTCACATTAAAGCCTTATCTATTACAAACTTCAAAGCAACTATCAAACAAAAATTATGCAATAAAGCATATTATAAAATTTCGGAATATCTAGATGATAGCAAGGCTTGGGAATAGAATAAAATTAAATAAATGCGTAGTATCTCGGAGCGGAAGTTTTAGTGTGCTCTGTATAATATCATCTTAATTAAGTAACTTATCACATTTGCTATTGTTTTGCTTTGTAAGTGATTGGGTATGTCATGCTCGCTAAAAAGTCTGTGCTTGCGGTGGCGTCGTGTGCCGGGTCGGTCACTTCCCTGTAGTATGGTTGAGGAGGCCGATGGCTGGCACATGCGTCATACTCGTGAACGGGTGCTGCTTGCGTAGACTGGTCTATCCAATCTGCTTACATTGTAACGGATTGATTGATCGAGTATATAATAAATAATAATAATAAATAATAACACCCAACAGTCACATACATAGTCCTGACCCCACACTAAGATCGAGTCTTGTGTCGTGGGTATCAGGAACTACGAGAAACTTTTCGGTCTCACAAACACCCAGACCCGGAAGAAATATTTGTGGGCCGCACAAACATTTCTCTCGGTGCGGGGATCGAACCCGCGGCCTCTCGTTTCACAGGCGGCGTCTAACCAACTGCGCCACGGAGGCGGTCATATAACGCAATTATTCACTGCTTTAGCGAAAAAGAGTATACTGATCCTTCGTTTTGGGCGACTTCGCTTCACTCAGCCATATTTATTATAACATAAACATATTCGTGTTAAAAATATTTATTGTAAATTTACAACAAATTATTAATAAACTGCTCTGATTTAAATGTATATTATGTAATAATCACTACATTGTAAACTGGTTTTGAAAAGAGCAACACTAGAGTTTCTTGCCCGTTCTTCTCTAGTGAAAACCGCTTTCCGAACCGGGTGGTAGATAAAAAAAATGACTGAATCTAAACGATGTTGAACATTTTAATGGATTCAATAAATTATTTTCATTTCATTTCATTTCATTTTCATTTCATTTTCATTTTCATTTTCATTTTCATTTCATTTCATTTCATTAGAGTAGCTACGACGTCGACTAAGCCGCTCTATTTTAAAATCATACAAATTGCTTCAATTCGGCTCAGCGCAAATACGGAAAATACCTCGCGAAGCCGTCTTCAACGTACAAAGAAATAAATTCATAACATGTCACATTATTTGCTAGAACAGACAGCGACGAACGAGATTATGTTTACTCCAAAGTGGATGTAGAGGGCACGGGGGTGGGGTTGGGTAAAAGGGAGGGATAGAGGAGGGAGGTTGAGGACAAACGGCCTCTTATGGATATTGCATCTGAAATATGCACCGAGACTTGAGATGAGATTAAATTCGCTCGGTGCGGAATTGAACCTGTGTTCTAGAGTGCATTAAAATCTATTGATATGTTTTTTTTTTTTTTTTTTTTTTATGTTATAGGGGGCAAACGAGCACGCGGTTCACCTGATGGTAAGTGAATACCGCTGCCCATGGACATCTGCAACACCAAAGGGCATGGGTGCAAATAATGCAAATAATAAATGCAAACATATAAGTGTATTAAAGCCGCTTTGTTGCGAATTTGTTGCAAGATTATGGAAAATTTCATTTCAGGTTTCTCTGTGCGTCCTAAAGTTTCCTCAATTATATTCACGTTACGAATTTATGCTCACGTTTGTGTCTCTTAAGGGATAGTCAAAATTTGAGTACCATAGTGCACGGAACATTATGCCATCATAGGTTGTGACAGGCGTTTAGCTTATGACTACACCCGGCACAAGCAATCTGTCAATAACGTACATATATACACATAAACCAACGCCTTTGTTGTAGAAGAGGTAGGCAGAGCAGCTACCAAGTCATCCACATTCCCAGTAATTGTTCCGTCCGACGATGTGATAGGCGAGCCTACCACTATATCGGGCACAAATTTCAGACTTCGAGCTGATAATGAGCAGAAAAAATCCAATATCACTGTGCCCGACCCGTTATGTGAACCCGAGAACTCAGCTTTGCAACCATACCGTAATACAACTGCAACACCGAGGCAATGTCAATAACATTCCAACATAAATATACTCACGTAAAGGGGACTGTCCGAACTGCAATCGACCCCAAGAAAATACGGTCACAGCCGACATACTTCGCCCATATTTTTGTCGTAATAAAAAAACTTACACAAAAGACGATAAAATATTTCCAAACTGCTTCTATCTCCCACATAACACCTATAAAATAAATAAGCCAAGTTGTTTTGAGAACGGAACGGCCAAACTTTCATAATCGCACCTCCTTTGAAAAATTGTGTTCTATGTTTCAAATTTAAAAGTTGTGTGCTCTGGAAGTTTTTAGTGCGAAACTAAGACCTAACATTTATGTTACGTGCTGCTCATTTGAATTTTTAATGTATATTTACCATTTGAGATGAGGACATATAAGCGTATTTTGTTATTATCTTGGATTCAGAAAGTCTTTAATGAAGAAGTTTCGTAGGACGTCTTCATTAATGAAGCGGGTTAGCGCACTCTACATTACCAAAGAAAATCTTACTAAGCGCTATGGCATGTAGGTTTCCTCACGATGTTTTGCATAGTCGTTTAAGAGCGTGATAATAGAGTCAATGCAAACATGACTTCGAAAAGTCAGAGGTGTGTCCGGGACTGAAACCTGCGACCTTCGCCTTGACAACCGGTTACAGTCTGGTATCACTACCACGTACTTGCTAACTTGCAGTTGCATGGGACACAGAAGGATTTTTCATCATTATGTACGGTTGTTGTCCGGTCGAAAACTATTCTCACAATACAGTAATAAACCTGTATGAAATGTTTAACTATTTCGTCCCGAGGGAATTAATATTACCTTGTATACGACTAATATTACATGTGCTCTCGCTCTGAAACCAGAGATAATATTAATTATAATAAATACCAGTAATACAGCGGTGCGCTTGTGCATTTTGTCGTTAATTTTTCTACAATCTTCTTCATGGAATTTTCGATAGAATATATACTAGATACAAGGTACGGAACAAAATCACACGACAAAAGTGGCCGAGGTTGTTTATACGAGTACTTATACATTTGAATTTCGAACTAAGAGATGTAGCAAAAAGTCTTAAATTATAATCAACTCCAGGTAACAATAAACCTTCTTCCTATAAATTAAGATTTATTATGTTTTTGGACTATACTAAAATCAAATAAGAGCACACGCTTATTTGTGCTCTTATTTCTCTTGCCGTTTTTAGGCCGTTAGTCATAATTTTGTGTATATTTGATCGAAGCATGGAATTAATAAACGGTCGTGAAGATAGTTATTTTTTAAGTAAATAAGTAACTATCCCCAACGGTCACATATACTCCTGACCCCCACATTAATATCAATGATGTCTTGTGGCAAGCCATGAGTATCAAAAATTACGAGAGGATTTTCGATCCCACTTGGACACAAACATTTATCTAAGTGCAAGGATCGAACTTGCGGAATTTAGTTTCACGTGTTGTCTAACCAACTGCGCCAGAAAGCTGTCATTATAAAAAGTCTTGTCAAGGTATTTATGTAGTACATCGATTTATGTAGTATATAATGCAAGCGTTGTGTATGTTCATGGGCGGCAGCGATCACTTACCATCAGGTGACCTGTTTGCCCGTTTCGCAGACTTATGTAATAAAAATGGATTCTTATAATAGGTCTCACTAGTGGTAGGTCTCTCTTGTATGAGAGGCCACCTGAGTAGATACCACTGCAATTTCTATTTCTCCCGCCAAATAGCAGTGTAAATAGACTGTTGTGTTTTGGTTTGAAAGACTTTGTAGCCGAAGTATTGGACTATTGGATATGTTGAGACTTAACATCGTATGTCTCGGGATGGGGAGAGCAGTCGAATGCCAAGCATTACTAAAAATGTATGGTGTTGTTTGGTTTTCTACTGTTCATCAGCGGTCATATCGCTTACCATCGGGCGATCGGCATGCTCGTATCCCCGTTCATTACAATAAAAAAGGACATTGTAGCCAGAGCAACTACTGGACATATTGAGACTTAACATCTTATGTCCTAAGATAGCGAGCATAGTGGAATGCCAAGCATTGATTTATGATGTATTGTATACTTTGGTTTGGTACTATACATGAGCAGTCGTAATAACAAGCGTTTCGTGCAAAAAAAAAAATATTTTCCAAAAAGTCCAACGTATATCAATACTTGCACTGCACGGTGGCAGGATGATTAACGCGCGCTCTCATTACAGCCGCGGCTGATTTATCGCCCGCAATGTCCGGCGACCCTTGACGTCGCAGCTGCGCCCGCCTAATTACAATTCGTGGGTAAACACTGCCTAATAACTGGAGTTTTTGTGATAAGGGAAGTCTTTCTGGTTATAATATAGTCCTGGGGGTTTACTCTATGATTCGAAGTCGGAATGTTTGGACGCCGTACGTAAAAATTCACTCACATGCCTAAATACTCCACAAAATTTTCAAATTCTTTATCGTACGTCGTGATCATAGACTGAGTTCGAAGAAAATTATAAGAATCATAGAGAATAATATTGAATTTAAGAAGTTGAAAGCTTATATCTTACTTTGGATGTCGTACATTTGAACATTCGAACTTCGTGTCGCATCTTAGAGTAACCGCCCTTATTCTACACTACGATACAAGGTTTGTCATATGAATTAGGACCTAAGAGAGAACTTTGGGTTTTATGACTGAACCTTAAATGTTTCTGCCAATCATACCCCTGCTCTGTTTTCCGCTATTTGGCACTGGGTGAATTGTTGCATCTGCTAATGTGTCAGCCCATATACGTCCCACAGCATGGCACGGGCATCCTCTACAATTGATAGTGGTTAGGCCATAAAGTCCATCTGCTAATGCTAAGACGATTTATAGTTAATTGTATTTTAGGTCCTACTCCCCATAGCCTACGTATTCCACTCGCCAACAAAACTGTATATGTGTAATATGTCACACATCTCTAACCTTCGTTTTTTTAAATCCATGAACATCCTTATTCCTTATCACTATTACTATCCAAGCATGCCATCAATCAGTGTATAAATACCAATAAATCAGCCAGTTAGTTAAATGTTGTCAAATAAATCGTTGATTAGCCAGTTTTATTGCCGCTGCGGGCGCGGGGTTGGTGGCGGTTTAATGGGCCAACTTCCACCCATTGTATCCGCTAGTTTGCTAATTATAACTTCATTCACTTGGATTTGTGGCGAATTATTGCAAGGCAATAGGAGTATTAACGAATTAGGGTTTTTGATAGTTAGCTATTTGGATACTATTGTATTTCCACCATAGGCCTATCTTCACCAGTGCACTTCCTAAGCCTGAAGAGAGAGATAAAGAAACATAACCTTATACTTAGATCCCAAAAAAGGTATTAGTACCAATAGTACCATCAAAGGATTCATGGCCATATTTACGGCCGAGATTGTGATAAAATGACTAACCTAGTACGCATATGAGTCGTGCACTACTTTTAGGATTCGTACTTAAGCAGGATTCCTTCTAATAACACCCAACAGTCACATACATAGTCCTGACCCCACACTAAGATCGAGTCTTGTGTCGTGAGTATCAGGAACTACGAGAGACTTTTCGGTCTCAAAAACACCCAGACCCGGAAGAAATATTTATGGGCCGCACAAACATTTCTCTCGGTACGGGGATCGAACCCGCGGCCTCTCGTTTCACAGGCGACGTCTAACCAACTGCGCCACGGAGGCTGTCATAATATGATACATTCCTAAATATCTGAAGACAGCGAAAAATAACGAAGCAGCACTCAAATAGTAAATGATGTGTGCTCTGAATTTCAAATCAAATCGGTTCGTTTCATTCTGCTACCAAACAAGCCATTGCTCACTTTGATAATATGAAAAAAATCTTACTTATACCTCCTACTAGCCTAGTTGCCTAGCAATCGATTCTATCGTTAGGCAATTAATAAACTTCAATAAAATATCAAAACTTCGACTAGGACAAATGGCTGAACAAAAAAGCGTGAAGCTCAATTAATAGTCGCGCGTGTTGCGAGCGACGCGACGGTTCGCGGATGTGTGCTAGTAATAATTGATTTACTATCCAACTAAACTAACAGGTACCGTTTGATGTTTCATACTTTTCAACTTTGTACAGGCGTAACTTACACAGTTTCAATAACATTTCGCCTAAGACCATGGAATTGTGGCTTTACGGCAAGCGAAATTAAAATTGTGTGTGTAACGCTTGTCTAAATATGTTTAAAATTGAAAAATATGAAACGTCAAATGGTACCTGTTAGTTTTGTTGGATAGTAGTCAGTCGTATTTTGCTTTGATACCGTCTATTGTCGTAGGTTCAACACCCAGTGACCTTTGGCTTTTCGGAGTCATGTGAGTATTAGTAGTTTTTTTAAATTTTAAATAACACCCAACAGTCACATACATAGTCCTGACCCCACACTAAGATCGAGTCTTGTGTCATGGGTATCAGGAACTACGAGAGACTTTTCGGTCTCACAAACACCCAGACCCGGAAGAAATATTTGTGGGCCGCACAAACATTTCTCTCGGTGCGGGGATCGAACCCGCGGCCTCTCGTTTCACAGGCGTCGTCTAACCAACTGCGCCACGGAGGCTGTCATTTAATCACCACGCACTATAACGGTGAAAGAAAACATCACGAGGAAACCTGCATACTGAATTTTTTGAATTTATGTGGTATGTAAAGTCCGCTAATTCGTACTAGGCCCGGCGTGGTGGATTATATGGCCTAACCCCTCACAATCGGACAAGGTTTGTCAACCATAAGTTAGTTAATTAATTTAGCGGTAAGATTTTTGAAGAATGTTACAGGTAGGGTGCTGTAGAGGCCAAGGCTTACAAGTTCACTAATGGATTTATTAGATCACTCTATGCTCAGAAACAGACTTCTGGTGGCTGAAGATAAAAGATGAAGTTTGTCCTGCACAATATGTACAGTTAAAGGCTTCTAAATAATAAATAAATGCACCCAATAGTCACATACATACTCTTGACCCCACACTAAGATAGAGTCTTATGTCGTAGTTATTAGAATATCAGAAACTATGAGAAATTTTTTGGTCTCACAAACACCCAGTATTGAAACAAATTACTGTGGATCACACACATATTCTATTTTTCAAGGAAACCCAGAGGATGCCATAATCTGGGTTATAGGTAACTGTGGATATTCTCGGAAAACCCATGGTCAGTAGTGGATTTTGTTGATCAAAAATTGAGGAATGATAAATTTTATCAGTAACAAGCTAATAGCTAAATAATAAAAGTGTCTGGCTGAATGAAAAGTGTGTAGCTCGCCTGATACTTACGCGTTGGTGCGACAGTGAGCGGATGTGGGCGCTGCTGTTTGTCGCCAGTGAGTTATTCATGTCGCGACGCCGCGCTGCCCTGTTGAGGTGACAGTAGCGCAATGTCGCTTCAGTAGCTTAATGCGTGCTTTATTAATATTCAATTATGCAGCATGTATAAGTTATAAATTAAAAAGTGTTGTATAATATGAGATACACTTCACAAGACCGACAATAACCAGTTAGCAACTTGTTTTCAAATTGTTTAGTGGATACTGTACGAAGAGGCTAATACCTAGTCATTAAACTAAGTTAAGTCTTAGTGAATTAAGTTTGAGCTTATTTCTGAACGGGTTTTAAGGAACCTTGCAAACTTATGATCCTGTCGTTTTCGTTGATATTTACCTTCACCTGATCAAGACTCCATCTCTGCATTAACCTTAGTACTCTTCCCTGCTCTGTGTCCCCACCGCGGGCACTCGCTCACATCGGCCCCGATTTGTCGGCGTGACCCCCCCCCCCCTCTTCCCGCGCCCGCGATCTAACTGGTGCACTGGGCCGCCTGCACTTACCCACATTCACTAAAAGGAGATCACTGGCGTGACATACTGACTCGCCTTAAGTTCCCATTTCTCATCCCTTTTCAGTAGTCTGAATGCCCGGGAAGAGGATAAAATAAAAAGGGTATTTATAGACGTCCATTCAAGTCAGACTTTTCGGAGTTCAACATGTGTTGATGGGAAATTACCACGCACATTAATAGTGAAAGGAAACTATAAACAAGCTTTTGCATCATAGCTTTCATTAAAAGAACATGCATGGTTTATTCAGTTTACCAACGTCAAATCGACCTGTGATGCAGCATGGCCTAAGTCCTCTCAATCGAACTCATGACGGTCCTGTACTCAGCTATAGAAAATTATGGACTGGTAAAGTTTTATTGTCATAATTTCTACTAGAATGTTAATTCTGTTTATATTTTTAAAGAAACTGTGCTGCATTGGTAATGCATTTCCAACAAGTAAGACGACGGCATCCCAGCGTTACATCAAAATATTATAGGGGGTAATAAAGGTAGTATACGAGCGATAGGTCCACTGAGAGCAACATGAAATGGCACACTCACGTTGTGACAAGATTAGGTACTAAGAATAACGCAACTAATTCTGGCTAGTAATTTTACAACCAGTGGCTTGGTAACAGTTTCTCCTATACATTTGATAATATGGCTTTTAAAATATAAAAAAGGGAGCAAATAGTTATTTTTGTGCAAGATGCCCCATTAGTACCCAATCGAGCAATAAAATATCTCCCCTCTCTTTTCATTTATCTCCATCCAAAGGTTGTCCGGAAGAGATTGCCTTGTGCAGTATTGGTTATAATAAAAGTTTGTTTTTTTCTGGTGTACAATAAAGAGTATAAACAAATAAATAAAATAATTATTTAATTCACCTAACAGTCGCACAGATAGTATCGACCACACAGTAAACAAAGCCGTGTGTTAACTGCGTGAGATACTAACAGAGACTTCGGTCTTAAAACATAGATCTGATCAAACATTTATGAATCTCTCTATATTTGTCTTAATGCCGGGACTAAGCGGTCGTCCTCGTTCCATATCTAGCATTTTAACTGACATTGCTACTGAGTAATGTAACTAAACTTGCCAACAAAATGTGTCAGATGAAAATAAATCGATCACTAATTCATCGTCAATACAAACAACGAAGTCTATTACCGGACATTATAGTTCCATCCTCAGATAATCCGATACGTAGCACATTGAATTAGCCCGCGTTACATTATTCATCCGGCCTCGTCGTGGCCTCGCTTGGCCCCGTTTGGCCTCGGCCGCAACCGGCGCGCTTGTCTGATGCATTAGTAATGATGGATCGGGTTCGTGCTAAATCATTGCAAGACGGATACATCTTTCCCGAGTCTATAGCCTAATGACTCAGTTCCATAATGTATTAACTTGTAATGACGATGAACGAAAATAGACCTAAAGTTTAAAGGGATACGACATCGGAACAATAAACACACTAATTGATCTTAGCCCATAATGACATCCTAGTTCCATAATGTCATAAGTCATAATGATGATAACGAACGAAAATGAAACCTATCTCTAAAATAATAAAACGTCAGAATGATAAGAACACTAATTTATCTTACCTTAAATTGCTATTTCTGATCCATAAATCCAAATAATAACTAATAAAGATTGAAATATTTAAGAAAAATGTTTCCAGGCTGGTGTTATGCTGTTATTCGAACAATAATTAATGTAGGCTATTGTCTGATCTTTTAGATTGAAATATTTTAATTATAAGGGTTGTTATTTGGCCAACTGATGTTTTTTTACATATTTTTATAACAAGATATTTTAACGGAAAGCTGGAAATTAAAATCTTGTAGACTATATATAACGATTATGTATAATTCAGTCTAGTATATATAATTTAGCCTTTGGAATTCATATTATCTATCCCGAAGTTTGTTTGTCTACTTGTTGCACAGGATTTTGCATATAAACAATAAGTACGAGTTGAACTCGCGCCCCTATGTTTCCGCATCGTACACACATATTCACTGTATAATTAATACCAGATTTTGTTTCTTATCACTTTTAATAATTCTAAGATGAAGGGAAGTACTGTTTAGGTTTCCTTAGAAAACGAACAACGAAGCAATTTTAATTTGTCGTAAAATCAGTCAACGAGTCACGACATCAGTAAAAATAGTTGCTAGTCCAAAAAATTAAGTCCCAAAATAGAAATCCAAGTAGTTTAACCTATACGCTGATATTTTGCGGGTAACCGCAAGTTCCTAGAGTATTTCCGGCCCATTTAACGCAAATCTTGAAATGCGGTGGCCGCTATTCAAGTGTTCGAATATCATTATTCAGTCTCCAGGTATTGTTAAAATGGATTCCGTACACCTCCGCAGCGACTCTTTGTTGTACTTCTATTGATGGTATTAGTAAACTAACAATGAGGAGAAGAAGTATATAAAAATAAAAGGCGCTTTTATAATTTCTTCACGACGCGATGAGAGCATTAATCAAATCTTTAACAAACTCGATGCAATTGAGGATGTTTTTCTTATAATAAAATATGATTTTCTCACAAAACTGAAACTAACATCTTTATCATAATGGTTAGTGGATTTACGTGGATGTTACGCATTAGAACAAAACATTTACTTGCAGATTTTGCTAAACAACTAACTTTTCAAATTAACTCATTGATTTAAATAATTGTAAAATGAAGATAAGTTTCATATATGAAGATATATAACTTATCGGATGAATAATACCTCAGTCGGCCGAGTGACTACATAAAAATTCAACCGAAATCGTGATAAAATCCTAAATTAGTTTTATTTCAATCATTATGAATCATGAATTTAATTTGTGAGTGCTTTAGTCATAGGTCATATAATTTCTTACCTTCCTCTCAGTAAACTATTATTTAAGCCCAGTGACACCTAAATTACTTAGAGTTTTATGGTGCATGGGCACCCATGTGAAGTGCGGGATATGAAGAGCCGGGATGGGAAAAACAGCAGAATGGCAGTCAAATTGGTTTTAATACCATATGGATAAATAAATCACTTCTCGAAATAATAACGAATTATGGACTGGATGCTGATACGGACTGCACTCAAAAATTATTTGCAACCGTAGCGTAGCCCGACCAGCAAATAACTCAAATGAAACAACCTGACCTGATCCAAAATCAGCAATACAAACTTGAAGGAAGATAATTCTCCAAAAAACTTGATATGATAAGCGATCAATCTTCCGCGTCAAACGTGGCATTGTCTCAGGCAGTAAATTGTGAAACATTCATTAAACGGAGGTCGGCAGCCGTCACACACGCATCGCGTGATTTATGCGCCACTAATATGATTAATGGCTTTGTAACTTTGTACTTTAAAATTACCAAAAATAGCATTTAGAGTACAATTTGGTTTAAAATATATTAAAATATTCTAAGTTCTAGAGTGTGGGTCACGTAAGGGCAAGCGAAATGTCGGTCGCCCGCCTACGAGGTGGACGGACGACCTGGCTAAAGTTGCAGGAAGTCGCTGGATGCAGGCCGCTTCCAACAGGTCGATGTGAAGATCCTTGGGGGAGGCTTTTGTTCAGCTGTGGACTTCCTGTGACTGAGATGATGACGATGATGATGATTTTAAGTACCTCATCAGGTATTCATTACTCTGAGTCAGTGGGGAATGAAGCGCGTAGTGGCCTGTAATTGGTAACGGACCTTTTGTCGCGGGTTCAAAACTCAAGATACGCCTCTGACTTTTCGAATTTATATGTGTTTATATCGGTAAAGAACAAACATAGTGAGGAGTCCTGTATACCCTGCAAATTTGTAAGAATTTCTATGGTATGTAAAGTCCGCCTCGCACTAGGTCAGCGTGGTGGACTATATGGCCTAACTACTATCGATACACTAATACTATCATTATACTATCGATGAAGAAAAGGCCCGTGCCCTGCAGAGGGACGAATATAGGCTAATACAATACAGTATAGTGGGGGATCCTTGGCAGAAAAGGGCCAATAGGATTTTGTTTCTTATCATATCCTTTTCACCATTGGAGTTACTATTTTGTAATAAAAATCTATAGCAAATAATACATAATTTCGAATGGTTACCTACATGTGTAATATAAAATAAAACGTAATACTAAAACGACATTCAAATCAAAAAAGTTGTAAGTGCTACAAGTCCGGATTCGTATTTATTTACGACATTACTGGTGGGAATGTTCAGTGGAGCGCACTTATACTTTGATGCAGTCCTGACGAAGTTAAATCTGTTGAGAGCTTTGCTTAACGTCGAAGAATATTTTACTTACAAAGTTACATTTTTATTGGAAATATTGGATAGATAGACGGCTAAGTTTAACTGTATTGGATAGTTATTAAGTGCGTGGTGGCCTGTTGGTAAACGGACTAGACGCGGCTGCCAACATGTTCACGGTGGTCGCGGGTTTGAAGTTTACCTCTGACTTTGTGGAGTTACATGTGTATTGATAGTCAATCACGATGCACTGTGAAGGAAAACATCGCAAGGAAATCTGCATACTATAGTGATTTGTAAGAATTTCAATTCTGTGTAAAGTCCGCTAATCCGCACTAGGCCAGCGTGGTAGACTATATATATGGTCTAACCACTTTCAACCGTACTCTCAATTTTAGAGTATGTCCTTCAAATCGGAATACAAAACCGCATTTATATTGCTGTTTGGCGGGAGAAATAGATATTGCCGGGGTAGTTACCTAGGCGGCCTACATATGAGAGACGTACCACTTGTCAACCAAACTCTCAATAGTTAATAGAAGTGATCGTTAACGTCTCAAAAGGTACAAAAAGCCTCCGAATTCTCGCCACGGTATATACAATATCGATACTCGTGGTGTCATTATATTTGCGCATGGGATCAAGAAGCGTGTCCCCCAGGGCCGGTCCAACAGACACATCCGAACCGGCGTAAAGGCGTCTCTAAACCTTCAACTCGATTTAAGTTGACGGCAAAGCTGGGGCGACAGAACAACTGGGGACGTATTATACACCGACGTGTAACATCACGATTCAATTTTATTAGGTAACGTAATTTTTTTTTTAATTTATTCTAGATTATTATTTACTCCTTAGATTGCCCTCTTTTTATTGATTGCTTGGAAGAAATTGGTCAGTAGGATAAAGCCACCTTTTGTACTTCTTTATTATTTTATTATTTCTCTATTGTAATTGGTTCTATATATAGTACAAAAAAGGATAATTAATACGAGTAGTACTAAATAAACTAAACAAACGGTAAAGGAAAACATCGTGAGGAAACATGCATGCCATAGCGGTTTATAAGAATTTCTATGGTATGTAAGTCCGCCAACCCGCACTAGGCCAGCGTGGTGGACTATACGGCCTAACCACTCTCAATCGTACTGTAGATTGTAGAGTAGGCCCGTGCCCTGCAGTGGGACGTATATGGGCTGATACAGACAGACAGACTAAATAAACTACCTCAACATTTACTTACTCTGCAACTACTAATAACTGTACCCTAGCTGTAAAACTAACCTTGGGGACAAGATATTGATTATATTTCAATACTGGTGGTGGGTCTCTCAAATTACGTGAGAGACTACTTGGGGTGGTGGTTCCAGTTTGAAGGACATTGTAGCCAGAGTAACTACTGAACATAGTGAGACCTAACATCTTATGTCACACGAAGGCGAGCAAAGTGGAGTGCCAAGGATTGTTTGTTTTTGGGTTTTGCTACTGTCTTATCGCTTTCCAGTAGGCGAGTGGTATGCTAGTCTCACCATTTATTGGAATAAAAAATTACATTTCGGTGTGAGCTCCGGCGCGCTTTATCTTACAGTCTAGTATCATTAGTAGAGTTAAGAGAAAATGAAGAGTGCTGTCTCCGCTCGCCTCTCGTCACACGCCAAAGCAGGATTAACAGATGACACCTCTCACCCTTCTCTCCCCTCCCGCTTCCAATGTTGTTAACCCTCCCCCCTCGACACACAGTACAGCTTTCAAACTGAAGTCAAGAATTGAACTTTTACTTAGGAACAGGTATTTGTTTTATTGTTACTTGTGCTGGATGGCATTCATCGTAGTCTGAAAAATAAAGTCTAAAGTCGTGTTTCAGGTTTAGCCTGCGTATATTTTGGTCTTGTAGGCAATTTTTTGTTGGTTTGTGAGGTTAAATATATTTATTTTCGCCATTACATGCACTGCTGTAGTGTAGTAGTCAGATAGTAGCGCTCGTGTAGTGCGTAGTAGCTTATTGGTTAATGGACGAGACGCGGCTACCAACATGTTCACGGTGGGTTTGCTTCTGACTGTTCGGAATCATGTGTGTATTGATAGTCCATCACCACGCACTATAACTGTAAAGGAAAACATCGTGAGGAAAATATCAATGTCATTTGTAAGATTTTCTATGGTATCTAAAAGTCCGCATAGTCCACTACACTGGTGTTGGCCCACCCCAGTGTGGTGGACTATGGCGCCTAGCTCTTCTCAATTGTCTTCTCGATTATAGAGGAGGTCCGTGCCCTGCTGTGCGACGTATATGGGCTGATGCACTACAGTAAAATATAATCGGAGTCGTACATTGCGTTTCAGATGTAATTTGTGTATTTTCGGTTTTAAGATGACTGGTATAATTTTATGGTCTATAAACTCTCGCCGGGATATGTGCACTATATCAAGTGATTTTTTTAGTAATTTTGTTGCTTTTATATAATAAATATTTTTCACAATAACAACTATTATTATGAATCTCCTGTGTTATAAGAAACAAACAATACAGCTTAAGTCCCTATTTTTTCATGGAATATTGAGCGTTTTATAAAAGAATATAATATTTCCAGTAAAGAGAGAGAGAGGCTTTAAATAGCGCGTATCGTGTCGCCATCGTGTCGTGTCTATGTCGGAACATCGCAAGCGTTACGTCTTCTATTGGGAACACATTACAGCATTTAGAGATTTTTCACACAGGGATGTATTGTAGAAACTTTCTTTTTTGGCCTTTCGGGAGTATTTGTTCTTTGAAATATTACGTAATATTACATATTCATCTATTGCCAGTAAATAGCCTATCTGAATATTTAGTACCAGATGCATTTTACATAATTCGGCGTGTCAACATAAAAAATCTAAGAGATTTTTAACTTTTTTTTTTCATTTCCGTTTGAGTTTCCATGTTACTTCTATACATGTCTCAAGGCTGTCTCTAGCTAATAGTTCAGCTACAATTCTTCTTTTGTAGCACATATTCACGAGTATTTAGAACTAATTATAAAAAGCCAATAAGCAAAACGTATTTATAACCTAATTTTCTCACCTTTATATGCAGAAAACCATGTTATTTGTACACACTATATAATTTTTTCTAGATTCCAATTACACCCCTGCTATCATAAATTGAAGTGAGTGTGCCCAAACGCGCCGCCATTGGTAAAACACACGAAGAGAGATAACAATATGCTGTCAAATTGAATGCCTGCCCAAGGGTAAATAAGAAGTACTGCGCAACAGAAAATAACAAGAAAAAATCCGACCGAACCAACGGGAATGTTAAGTGGCATGCGGCCTGTTTATACCCGTAGAAATACCCGCTCCTTTATCAAAAATGTATCGGGAATGCTGGCGAATCCCCGTTAGGGTATACGATGGTAATCGAGTTCTCGGTACCGCTGGGTGTTTTTAAGATTGCTTAGTTTATCGTATTTCGATTTATGAGTATGGCTGTCTTAGGATTTTTTTGTATAAATCCTAAATATTATATCATCCTAAAGAATTTGAAGTACCGGTTTATAATCAATATGGTGGTTATATAAGACTTGGTAAATAAATTCAATCTTTCATTAATTAGATTAGTATTTACCTTTAGTGGAAAAAGTATACCTAAAACACGGCCATTTATACAAGCTAATATTAATATATTATATTTAAGTTAACCCACATATTTCTGAATACTCCAAGGGACATTAAGCAAAGTTTGAATAAAATCCGACATGTTTTTTTTTTAATAAATCATGATTTTTGTTTTATTTAATTCAGTACAATGTAACCTGAGGTGTTGAGAATCATGTGGTTTAAATGATATACAATATGTCATTCTTCATACTTCTATCCAATGTATCATTAACCATATATCCAATGTATTAAACGAACGAATATGTAGTAAATTAAATTCCATAGTTAGATTTTTATTTTCTAAAGTAAAAATTCTATCAAAACACATAATTTCCCTAACGTGCAAACATAAACACGGGAACAATTTTTCTCAACAATTTCCTCGTAGACAGTTTACCGAACCGATGCCTGCGTCGAACATAACATTATTGGAAATTGCTATTTCGCTCAACTTCGGATTACTTTGCGGTGTTCTCTTTCACTAAGGCTTGTTACGTTCCCAATAAACTTTCGATGAATGTGGTATTTTCAATATGCTCGGCCAGATTCCGATGTTTATTGCAAACTTGTGTTTTAATTAATGCGGCTTTGTTAGAATTATTTTGCATCAAAGTCAGCGTATTGTTCGTTGATATAATTGTGTCTTTATTTATTCACAAGAATATCGTAAATATGATAAACTTACATCGAACAGTATGGCTGAAAGGGACTCTTTATGACATTTGCCTTTAATTATCAACAAAATAATTGGAATGAAATATATACGATCTCAAAACTCGAACAAATCAATGGTAATCAAAACCTAATCGACAGAATAATTAAGGCGACTGAAAACTCATTGAACAACAACAAAGCAGGCTCTAAGCTTTATCGCAAATCCTATATTTTAATATGAATCCAGGCACCGCGCCTCCGATCCTTCCGGGAATCGAACATAATCCTTTAGCGCGGAAATGTAAAACGTACGAGCTAAAACATTTCTATAAATTCGGGGATCGCCAGTAATGACGTCATAAATCCCCGTCGCTATTAATAATCCTAATCCTAAATCCGCTTTTGCAAACCAATTAGCTCATAATACAACGGCAATGGTGACCGTTTGCGAATTTATTGGCATTAATATTGAGCGTTTTGTATCTAATAGAGCCGATGGTAGAGTGGTAGAGTGGTAGAGACTGGTAGAGAAGGCAGTAATGGCCCCGGACCACGATTTGTTGTAATCCACTCGCCAATGACTCGGCTAATGGCGATTAAGAATATTTTATTTTTTAAACGCGGTATTTTTTACTGTCAGAGGATTTGGATTTCAAAATATTGCGTTTGGATGACAACAATCTGCTTTTTAAAAAGCGGTTTGGATTTTGCGTGTAATCATAATGGATGATTACACGCAACAATATCAGTGAAAGGAAATACGAGTAAAAATGTTTGAAGTAGATATTTTTGGGCTTTGGCTCACTCGCTGTTTTGAAAAACATTAAAAAAGAGACAAATTTGCTAGGTACTTGATTTTAGGCAAACTTACACGATAGTCACCATTCTAGAGGATGATAATTCATATTCCCAATATTCACATACATCTTGATCCCAAATTAAGATCAATTAATGCTTGTGTTATGAGTATCAGAAACTACGAGAGTCTTTTCAATCTCACAAACACCAAAACCCGTCACAGACATTTGTGAGTCTTACTGTACTATCTTCTAAGGTACTATCAGCAAAATCTTTAAGGAGAGGGAAAACTAGAAAATCCTATATAAAATATTAAATTGAGAGTTCCAACCACAGTGAGAACAAACAACTCATCCGCAATAACAAACAGAAGATGTACATAAAATATATTTTAAAGCAATTTACTAAATTGCCGGATATCGCATTTTTAGCTGCAGCTGTTGTTCATAGGGAGGGGTGGAGGGGGAGGGGGAGAAGGGGGAGAAGGGGGAGAAGGGGGAGGGGAGGGGAGCCACAGGCAAACCGGCCTGTTCATTTTTATGACGTAATGAGATTTTAATCTTCAACAAAAGATATCCTTTTGTTTTGATGAAGGCGAGTTGGGTATTCTGAGAACGTTGTGTATTTACAAAATTTTGATTTGTTAGAAGAATGTAATTAAATGTTTAATAAACTGGATCTGCGTTGAGCTTATTTAATTATAAGTACATTCAGTAGTCACAGACAAAGTCTTGACCTTTCAGCCAGACAAGTCTTGTGTTATGGATATCAGAATCTTCAACAGACATTTTCTTTCCACTATATTCCGACCAAACAAACATATTCTTTCTCAGTGCGGGCCCTCAAATTTCACAGCTTCTCAATAATCATAATGAACTGCCCACATAGGCTGTTAATTATACGTCATATCACTAAATCTAATTCAAAATTATTAAGGAGGAATGAAAATAAAATAGAAATTCACTATTACTAAAAATTAATACCCATTTCACGGAATACGTGTTCAAAGTATAATAGTTTCGCTAGTCATTGTTTCATTTCAGTCGACTTGATACTTTACACCAGCGGAGGGTTTTAGTTTACCTTTCATACAATGTCTACTCACAGCGACCGTTGTTCAACTGGAAACAGCTCGTCTAATAGCCGTTCTGATTTACGCCGATACAAATTTGACATAAATATCCTTTCACCGAGTTACTTATTCACAAAACCTTGTAAATTCTCTACACCACCGATATAGTCTGTCTCTTTCGAACTTACAAAATTACACGTAAGCAAGAAAGGGATGCTTGAAAATGTGTAGGGTGAATATATCCAGAGGCCCAGAATAAGGCTGTAGGTGTTAACCCGTCCCAGATCTAATTAATCACTGGTACTAATCCCGCTTTATCTTCGCGTTCGCTAAGAATACGGGTCGAATGGACCGATATCTATCTACGCTAACTAGCAATCAATTTATCCAACGGAACAAGCGTTGTATTGCAGAAATGAAATAAGTTTAGAAATGTTCAACATTTTTATTGAACAGAGTGCTTTCAGGGATTGCGAGTAAGAAATACCGGAGTTGGGAAGTTATGTGTGTATTTGTGCTCGATATTCGAAATGCTATTATGATTAGTCTTCGCAAATTGATATTGGTTTTTAGTCGTGGACGGCATAAATAACATTACAGATTTTAACAGCATGGGCGGCGGGTTGTAAATAAATTATCGTGTGGCTGGTTTTGCGGATAATTCGGTATATGGACTGTGATTTTTTTTATTACCGAGGGCATATGTGTATTGCGGCGAATAATTTCAAACACGAATTTGAAAATTAATGGAACTGGTAACATGGCAAATAACTGATACCTCGGGATATTAATTATTATTGAATAATCAAATAATTGACATATTGTGGTCAGATTACTTTGATTAGGAAGATCGCCACAGGAGAGATTAGAAAGTTCAGAAATATTTTTTCTTGTTTCTACACTTCTCCCTTTCCTTCCTGATCTATTTTTAAAGATTAACAGATGGCTCGTTTTGCAGTAGCTTAAAATACAAGTTTTTATCAGTGTAAGGTCATTACGAATGTTACGATAACAGTCCTTTTTCTGACTGCTTTTGCCAAATGAATTACATGAATTATATTTGATTACAGGTAGCCAACAAAAAAAAGAAAACTATTATATATAAAATGAAGTATAAGTATTTAATACAATTAAAGAGATTTATTGAGCTCTTTTGGAAGAACATAATTGTATAACCCGTTACAGCCCAAGATTCCAGTCAATTATTTTTCACAATCCACCGTATTGAAATTTAAAATTTGCAAATAGTGACAGGATAGCTATCCAGATACCATTCTTCCGTCCACAAATGTAATCGAATCATTGTATTGCCACACGTAATATCTAAAACAAGTTACATATACTTTTTTAAATATTTATTTTTAAAACGTGCTAGGGTGGTAATCAAATTCGTGTCCCGAAAACATTTAGGCGCTTATAATGAACTCGAGGCGAGGCACTAGGAGGATACCACCAAAGGTCCCATGGGAATTATATAGCCACATTCCGTGTTTCGAATATAACCATATATCTCAGTCCACAGATTTGTCAAAGCAGCGATATATACTAGCGAATACGAAACGGCAGCGAACACGTTCGCAATTACTAACATACAAAACTAACTCCTCGAATTCCATTGAAATCCATTCACTACTAATCCTGGTTTACGGTACATATACCGCGTGCTATCGAGCGAATATCAATATTATACAAGCAGGAAGTTGATAAATAGTTAACTACACGTGCTTTACTTTAACTAACATTGATATACGTAAGTTCGCGCCAGTATTTACAAAGGAGTAAGTAGAAATCTTACTAGTGCTAGTTGTCTGTATCAGCCCATATACGTCCCGCTGTAGGGCACGGGCCTCCTTTACAACCGAGACTACGATTGAGAGTGGTTAGGTCATATATTCCACCACTATGGCCTAGTGCCTGTTGGCGGACTTTACAAACTATAGTGCTAGTTCTAGTTTGCCCATTTTATTTCTAGTACTCGTATAAGACATAATATGGTAAGCTGAAGTGTCTTGTTTTCGGCCAGTCATTTATGGTTCTTTAATATCTATGGAAAATTAACATATTATAATAAAGTGTACAGCAATAAATTGAACTCATTTTCTTATGATAACATAACCAGAACAAGCTAATCTCTTTCTCTAGCTTTGGGCAATTCACATAAGTTTTTTATATAGAAACTCATACAAAAATTTGTCTCAGGCTAAGAAATGAAACCTATTCCCTCACTGTAGCGCTTTATCGTGAAGAACCGGCAGACTGGTCCAGTATAGTAGTTTCGGATTGCATGAGACAACCGTGATTATATTCGATGCTTTTTCAAACGGTATTGCGTGTACCATTACTGGTGGTAAGTCTGTCATATGTGAGAGGTCATCTGGGGAAGTACCACCGTAATGTCTATTCTTCCCATCAAACAGCACTGCTGTGTTTCGGCTTGAGGGAAATAGTAGCCATAGTAACTACTGGATATATTGAGACTTAAAATCTTATATCTCAGGATGGCGAGCGCAGTGGAAAGCCAAGCAATGCTTTGGAATTCAATTAAAAACTAAACTCGGTCTAAACTTGCCCTTCCACTAATGCGACAACTCAAAATCCCGATTTTTCATCGCGTATTATTAATTACCTCCAGAAAATTGTTGAACAATGAAGCAATTATTACAAGTGCTCTCATGAAATAATATTTAGTTGGAACTAAACGGTGCATGCAACTGATATGCGTTCGGGAACAGGTGCACGGATTAATTGGATTAACTGGGTTACTGTAAACTGCACTGGTGGTCTCACATATGAGAGACCATTTGTGTAGGTAACACCGCAATGTCTATTCCTCCTTCCCTCAACTATCGAAAACTAGTGGTGATTGATGAACAAGGATTGTTCTAATTAGAAATTCATAGTCTCAGTCTGCCATTTGATATATTATATGCGTATTATTTTGGGTGTTATATACGGCCTAACCACTCTCAATCGTACTCTCGATTGTAGAGGAGGCGGGTGCCCTGCAGTGGGACGTAAATGGGCTGATCCAGTATAGTATAGTTTGATTTAAAGCATTTTTAATTGATAAACCAAGTTCTCTCATGAAGGCTCGAAGATGAAAGCAGAGGATTTACCAGTGCAACCTACAGTTACAACTCACGACCTAGTTTATTACCGTCGCAAATGCAATAAGAAGCAATATTATAATGCCGGGCACAAATATTAGCCCTCAGCAAGTTATGTTATATTTTCTGCAACTCAAATGAAGCAATATTCACATGTGATTTGTGTGGTTAAGGATCTTTATTTAAAGAAATTTACATTTCACTTTTGAGATAAGTAAAAAATAGTAACTAAAGTTAACACCAGATTACAAATCAAACTATAATTAATGTATTTATTAATTCTAATACAAAACAAAGCTGAATCCTAAACAAAAACAATATTTTTTCAATTATATTTATTCAACACGTTTCAAAAGTTTTGAAGATTTTTTTATCTTCTCACGGATTTTCTTATGCATATTTTATTTAATTTTATCTTCCCGACGTTTTAATACTATTATACCTACTGAAAACCTCATCCTTATTGGTTTGTTTGACCAGGGAATTGAAACTAAGACCTCACGTTCATAGCCCAGTACGTAGCCAGTACACCAATAAAAAGAAATAACTTAATACAGCACAACAACAATCCATACACTATATTGTATTTCATCGCCAACTCGCGAACAAGATTTCATTTCGTCTATTCCGAAATAAATCCACTTAGAAATAGTCTTATCATATCTGATTCTTGCTAAAAAGAAATGAGGCTAAGCACACTACCTAACTCTATTCATTCTATGTAATTCTATTTCAACGTTTTACGAAATACGCTGACTGAAATCTCTTTAGTTATTTTTATTAGCATCCTTATATTTTTGCGACTTTATTCATAACCCTAATTTAGTTATCGAATGCTTCGTCTTCTTCTACAATCGACAGTACGATTGAGAGTGGTTAGGCCATATAGTCCACCACGCTGGCCTAGTGCGGGTTGGCGGACTTACATACCATAGAAATTCTTATAAACCGCTATGGTATGCAGGTTTCCTCACGATGTTTTCCTTCACCGTTTTAGTGCGTGGTGATTGACTATCAATACACACATGACTCCGAAAAGTCAGAGGTATGCCCTGGGATTTGAACCCGCGACCACCGTGAACATGTTGGCAACCGCGTCTGGTCCGTTTACCAACAGGCCACCACGCACGAAAATATGCATATATACAAAAAACTCTTATTTAACGCCAGTAGTAAAATAGCAAAATATTCATTTTATATAACTATTATATAAGATGGTTACTGAGAAAATCAAGAATACAAAAAACTACATATCTTTGATTAAAAATCTGTCTTCCTTAGAAACGTCCTCCTTTCAGCAGGTAAAATGCAACTTTATCATCAATTTATATTGTCAAATACAATTTTTATCCAATATTCGTCCAATACACGCCGATCGATCACTGGAATGGCGCTAGCTTGAAATTATCTTCTCCGAAATATATTTTCTTTTAATCTGTGTCGAAGTGTTGATGTATGGATAGGGCAAGTGGCCGATATGGCTTGGCAATTTTTTCGCTTTATCTTTTTTATTTCCAAGCGTGACCTACTGGCTTGGTATAGTCATATAGTATAAAGATTTCTTGGGTATATAGTCGTTATATTTATTACATAGGCTGTGAACCGCGAGGTTCTAGAATAAAATCTTATATTGGCACTTAATACAAGAATTCTCTGAGAATAGGATTTCTGTCTAACAAGGCAATGGTTTATGTATTGGGATGGAAAATAAACTTGACGAATTGTGCAATATGGGCGTGCTATGTAATTACAACATTTATTATTTTCAATAACATTTATTTTCCAAAGTAGAATTTAAGGATACGTCACGTTAAAAAAATAATTCTGTAACATTGGAAGCATTTAGCAAAATTAAATTTAAAATAATTATTCCGATCATGATTGGTCTATCCCACGTACAGACATGTTTGAAATAATGTTATTTTCATAATAAACTCTTTTGTTTTGCTAACACTTTTTAGATAGCTCTTAATCTACTGAGCCCTCGCATCGGCGTAACACACAACCAAACATCCCACCAATCGGCAGTTCATACAATATCTTATTATCATAATGAGATACACATGTCAGGGGTATGATAACCAAGGGGGAGGGAGGAGGGGGTTGTTATGTTATATGCAATAAACTAGCGCTACACGGGTTACTGATCGGCGTGATTATGTTCCGGATAGATTAGGCTTTAATTGGTGTTGCGGTCTTTAATGGATCAGAGAGTGATACAATGAGCAGACATTTAGCGTGTAAAGTGTGGAATGTTAGGTATATAATTGTTATTAAAGTATTTTTGTATTCAGTTTTGTGCAATCATTGTATTTATCGGAGTAATCTCTTTATGTATTTTTTCATCTCTTTCACTTCTTATCGTATTCTTTTGAATGCCCAAAGTACCACATGTTTTTCCATAGCTTGGCGCAGTTGGTTAGATGCCGGCTGCGAAAAGAGAGGCTGCGGGTTCGATCCCCGCATTGACACAAATCTTTAAGAGGCCCACAAATATTTTTCTCGGGTTTGGGTTTTTGTGAGACCGAAAAGTTTCATGTAGTTTCTCATACCCATGACGAAAAACTTAACTGATCTTAATGTGAGGACAGAACTATGTATGCGACCGTTGGGTGTATTTATTTATTTCTGATTTACTTCACTTTTGTCGTTTCGAAAGGTCGATATTATTACACCCATGATCTATAAGCTCTATATCTATTTTATATATCTATGAAGTTCGATCGCATACTTAACAATTGACAATATAATTAAAATAATATTTCCTATAAAATTATATACAAAACAAGACATTATTCCTAATCACGAGCTACAGCCTGAAAACAAAACGAATTAAATCAAAGCACACAGACCGGCGCATTCAAATTAATATTCATTGTCCCACTCGGTGTTGATATTTCAATTTCGGATCATAATTGCGACGCGCGAACATAACCTCAAAACATTTAATAATTCCGAAGTGTGTTTGTCACGTCGCTGTTGACTCGCGACAAAGCGGCCAATGACACTAAAACAACAGAATGCTTGCAAATATTTGTTAATCCGTCGTGTTAACAATGACATTTGTTTAGTTTTAAACAACTCAATGTTTTGAATGTAGATTTTTTTATTTGAATGTATGTCGTGCGGGAATGTGTATGCGGAAATAAAATTAATTGTTTTGTTGCACTTTGAAGCAACGTTAACAATAAACGATTGAAAAATAAAAAAATATAATAACACAATAACATTATATGTAGACAAGCAAATGTAGGTAATCTTATTAATAATGATGTGTGTTAGTGGTAGGTATTGGATTTAGTTTTATACCTTGATTTGTTAAGTGATAGGTCTTTCATATGCGAGGTGCTGTTTGGGCGAGTAGTGTAAATAAAAGCTTTAGCTGAATTTTTTTTATACCGACATATTTTTTTCATTAAAAACATATCTACTATTGCCGGGCAGATTTTCAGATACACCTGTAAGTATTATAGTAAAGGTATAAGATATTCAGAGGGCGTGCCGCGTCTTTTCCTAGAAATGACAAAGTTTGATTAGGTGAGAGCTGAACTCGGAACTTTTACGTGATTCCGTAAGATTCATATTTGTTCAGGTCGAAATGTCGATACCCTATTTATAGGAATTTTTGATGAATCTTCGCACTTTATCTTACTTTTACATCATATTTACGCTGACATCTAACTTATTATTTAAGAAACGAAGCTAATCTCTTTATTTTATTTTTTATGTTTACTTGAATTATTGGTATGTCACATCCAAATATTTCCACTCAAAAGCTTCTTGAAAAAGCGACTGATTAAAGTAAATTCTGCTTAGAAATTCCATTGTTATAGAAAATATAGCAATAACGCCAATCTATCAGCATTTTATAAAATATGACCTACTTCCCGCCTTAACTAATAAATTCTTTCACAGCCCCTCAATATTGTGATAAATTACCTCTTGCAAAGCTGAAAAATAAAGAAAATAAATCCCTTATTTCCCGTAGATAGCACGTCGCATTTTCCCGAAGGCATGCCACCTCGTCAGTGCTGGCACGTAGCTCCGTAGCACTACACGTAGCGATGCAGCTACGTCGTAGCACGAGTTCGATCTCTGAAGAATTGGTTTTCGTTGTAGGATTTTGTGAGACATTGTCTAAATTTCACGCTTGAAATTTCTTGAGAATTTTCACGTTAACTCCCATATGTGACCCGTGTAGGAAATTTGTTTAAGGACACAAAATGGTGACATTTTCGAATATAATTATGAAAAACAACTATTGGCAAAATATACATTTGTTTTATAAATATTTTGAGGTTACGAAATAAAGACAGATGTTTCGTCGAAGAAATAACACATTACCTATTAGTTATCTTATTGGAAACATCCTAATTGACCCAAAACAACAGTCCGACTTCGAGGGTATATTGATAAAAAATTCCACGTAATGACGATTACATTCGGTACAAGGATCCTAATACAGTAAAATATTTTTTATTTACCCTCTAATTTACGATGTCCCGAGAAAAATAAATTATCATCACTTTCCAAATGAGAAACTTGTCGTAATGATATAAAGGATCACGCTATATATGGCGGTGGAAAGAATATAATGGATGGTTTATTTCTTTAACTCACGTTTTATCCTCAAGGAAACCATTAAGTCTATTAGTCTAGTCTATATACGAGACCAACGTTTATTCTCAATTTTCTTTACTAAAAATACTTTTAACTGACATTAATAATTGAACTAAATTTAACGATAGTAATAATATATATGTAGCAACTATTGCACACTAAGTACTTGTCGGCAAAGCGGAATACAAATTTACATACATAAATTAACTCACGCCTTTTTTCCCAGAAGGGATAAGCAGAAGTGCCAGGACACCCACATTTCGCCATATTGTAAGTTCCATCCCACGATGATAGGGGGCGAGCCTATCGCTATATCGGGCACTTTCTGACTCCAGGCTAATAATTAATAGAAAAATCCAATAGCACTGCTCGACCCGGAATTCGAACCCAAAACCTCAGCTATGTACAATTACAACGCCACCGTCAATTCTAAACTTACAATAATTAATGTTTTGGATCGCTTTGTTGAGCAAAACCCTGTTCAGTGTTTTTTATTGATCCTTGCAACTAATTAAATACCTATCTAAGACCGACATCTTACAACATATCGTGTCGTATATTATTTGACAAAACAATATATAAAAGTATATTTAATTTGGACCTCCTTTTAATTACTGAGCACTTATAAATAGTTAAGCAAATAAAATAATTAATAAGTAAAATTCTACTGAAAACAAATTTATGTTTTTTCTATTACCTAAAAAAATATATTGTTTAAAATAGTATTCGTTTATTTGAAATATTTTTGCGTTAATTGTAATCACGCAAAAGTGATGGAAGGGGCTCGTCCGGGATTTGAACCCGGGACCTCTCGCACCCGAAGCGAGAATCATACCTCTAGACCAACGAGCCGTGTGGGGTGCTAGTGTATTTAACAGATTGGGTTCATCCCTCCGACATCATGTTTTCAAAGAATGTTTATTCCACTTACTTCGACTATGTTTTATTTAGTGGCACTTCGTTTTTAAAAAAATATTATGTAATTATTTTTACTAGTTAATTTATTTAATTGTGTTTACTGTTGGTAGGTCTCTTGTGTATGTGTGCCAACTGAGTTGGTACCACCGTGGTATCTATTTCACCCGCCAAACATTAGTGTAAATGCACTGTTGTGTTCCGGTTTGAAGAACATTTTAGCATATATTTTTGTCACAAGCTATATCGATAGGATTTTAAATTAATTTTGAGCATTATTATTCTAATTTAAAGTATATTTTAAACGTACTAATCTTTAAATTATGTTCGACGTTCATCCGAACAATATGCACATACTAATCCTCCACAATATGCTTTTCCATAGCTCTATCCAAATAGTTTAATTTCTCGCAACTCTACCAGCTCTACCAGTTGTGATGGCTCTACATTTCGGTGTAAATATAGAGTCCAATTTGTCGCGCGCTGAGCCGCGGACAAACTACCGGCCGATGTGCATCTAACGCGTTACATTGTATCATCGCTGTTGTTAATTGTGAAAGAACTTTGTAACAAGAGAGAGAGAGAGAGCTGGTGAAATATTTGTTTTTTGTAATTTGTCTGAGTTTTGGGTTATGTGTTAGTAAGTCAGAGATTTTTAATTGAATAAATTTGAAGACCGGTTACAAATCATGAGCCGGAGTTTTGTAATTAAAATTATTTTTTGCTCACGTAAGTGTAGGCAGTTATTTTAGCGATGATTCAGAGTTAACTTTTGTATGAACTTTTATTATAGCATGCTAATCAACTAAGCCCCGTCTCAAGCTCAACTTGCCAAGCTCTATGTAACTCTTTTTGTATTTATTTTATTTGGCCTGGCAAAATAACTGCACTTCAACTGATAAAAATGAAAGAAGAAAGAAAGAAGGATTTATTGTTGGACAGTGACATAGAAATGCAAACAAAACAGATAACACAAACACAAACACTAAAAAAATTATCTCTGCGCCAACAATGGACCTCGCATTCAGCTAAATGCTTCGGTAATGCATAAGCAGTACAGCAGCGCTCATTTTCAATTCTGTCCAGAAACAGTATGACAATTAAGCAACATATTTAACTCCTTTCATCCGATTCAATTATACCACTTATTTACTTCTCCATGCTATGGCAGGATGATAATTAACCACAACCAACCCATATATCATTAAGTCATACCAAGATCTCACGACCACTCAGCGCTGCAACACGTCGCCGATGTAAATTCCCGCCCTAATGGAAACACGTCGCGCACTTCCGGGTTGTAAATACAAATAAAATAAATTCAGTGTTGCAAGTACATTTAAATAAAACCGAAATAAAACTTTATCTGGCTCTAAGTTACTCTCCCTAACTCTATCTGTCTCTACTCATAAAAATCACGTTGGTCTATCCCACTTTACCAATGTAATCGACCAATTAATTAATGCGTTATCAATGCATCTCAATATTTCATCTCATCTTTGACAGCCTCCGTGGCGCAGTTGGTTGGACGCCGCCTGTGAAGCGAGAGGCCGCGGGTTCGATCCCCGCACCGAGAGAAATGTTTGTGCGGCCCACAAATGTTTCTTCCGGGTCTGGGTGTTTGTGAGACCGAAAAGTCTCTCGTAGTTCCTGATACCCGCGATACAAGACTCGATCTTAGTGTGGGGTCAGGACTATGTATGTGACTGTTGGGTGTTATTTATTATTTATTTATTTATCTCATCACCTTAGTGTGATACTCAGCGTAGTTTTTTTTATTGCCTTTGTAGGCAGACGAGCTACCGGCCCGCCTGATGGTAAGCGGCTACCGTTGCTCATGAACCTTTGCATTACCAGGGGGTCAGCACAATAAAATCGCTGCCTACCTCAAGGAGAGTACGCTCTGTAAGTATCGCTTGAAGGACAGGTTTGCACGTCAGCGCTGCAACACGTCGCCTATGTAAATTCTCTCCCTAATGGAAACACGTTGCGCGCTTCCGGGTTGCACACAGGTGGAGTAGCAGTGTTGCAAGTACATTTAGTGGATTATTGGGATTAAGACTTACATTAAAGTAGGAACATACTTCTGTATACACCGATAGGCATATGTCGATGGCCGAAAGAAGTGCCAATAACTCCTAACTGACAGTCATAAATTTACGCAAACTGAAAAGAACGAGTAATTTTTTGTTCAATTAAAAAGTAGTTAATATATATACTCGTATATATTAATGGGGAATGGTAATAATATAAATTTATAGTATAACATAAAAATACACTCAGGAGATTTTACTAAAACATCGGCATAATACCTTTATAATTTAAACGATAAAAAAGTTTATTTCTGAGAAAAATCACAGTTAGGAGGTATTGGTCCTTCACCGTCGATGTGACACAATAGACAGTAGGAGAGTTCTACCTTTGGACGTAGAACGTATTGAATAAATAATATTAAATACACCAAACTGTCAAACGTAGTCCTGACTCCACACTAAAATCAAGTCTTGTGTCGTGGGTATGAGTAACTACGAGAAACTTTTCGATCTCACAAACACCCAGACTCGAAAAAAATACCCGTGGTTCACACTAGTATTTGTTTTGGAGCGTGGATAAAACCCGCGTCTTCTCGTTTTGCAGCTGGCGTCTAAGCAACTGCGCCACGGAGGTTCTCAAACAAGTGCCTTAGTCATCATCCCATATTCAGGGTCCACAGTTACAATCTTATAAAACAAAACATAATATGTATACAGCTCTCCAAATGTGTTCTTAATCATTTATTACTTAGTTATTAAAGCTACTCAAGCAACTTAGCTAACTTTTTTTTTTGCTATGAATGGCGAGACGAGCATGCCGTTCGCCGATGTTAAGCAATACGACCGCTCATGAAAAATAGTATAACCAAACAACACCATGAATTACAAAACAATGCTTGGCATTCCACTGCCCTCGCCGTCCTGAGACATACGATATTAAGTCTCAATATGTCCAGTAGCTATTCTGGCTACAATGTCCTTCAATCTGAAACACAACAGTGCATTTAAACTGCTGTTTGGCGGGATAAATAGACTTTACGGCGTTACCTAGGCGGCCTCAGTAGTGTAAACGCATTGTTGTGTTCCGGTTCGAACGAAATAGTGTCCAGAAAAATACTAGACATATTGATACTTTATATCTTATGTCTCAGGATGGCGAGCGCAGTAGGATGCCAAGCATTGCTTTGTAATTCATGGTGTTGTTCGGTTTTGCTTCTGTCCATGTGCAGTCGTATTGCTTATCATTAGGTGAATGGCATGCTCGTCTCGCCATTAATTGCTATAAAAAAGCTGAATTTACTGTGAACATCTAGAAAATCCTTAATATTGAAATTGACCCTTATAATTCCTATATACAAAAGGCTTCTTTACTAAAAGCGTTTAGTAAATATCGCGACACAGATATCGGCTCGTTGGTCTAGAGGTATGATTCTCGCTTCGGGTGCGAGAGGTCCCGGGTTCAAATCCCGGACGAGCCCTCTTTTAATCAATAGGTGTAAAGATTTGTTTCTTTATACTTGTCATTGCATTCAAAAGTATAAAAAAATATGCATTGATATCGTTTATTGGCTTTTGTCACTATTTTCTTAGTTTAAATACTTTTATTCTAAGGATTAATCATATATTTTTAGCGTATAGAAACAGCATATTTAAACTTGTTTAATCTGAAATGTTACACATTTTATGCATGTGGACTCTTAAGTATCATGTCTATTAACTTTAGCTCCAGAGTAAGACTATTAGAATTATAATTATACATATTTTTGGTGCCTACCTTATTTAATTACTTGTATATACTTTATGGCAAACCACACAATTTTCAGACATAAATTATACAAAAAGCGCTTAAAGACGTGTTACAAACAGCGGTCTTATCGCTGTCGGCGGTTTCTTCCTGACAACCTTAAGATGGACTGGAATGAACGGAAGCACGGAAGAAATGGGTGGTCACAATATATAGGGAAAAACAGTAAAAAGAAAAAAAATTGATGTAAAAGTGAATAGGATTAAATTTTACTACTATATAAACTATCAATATAATAAACTACGTAACCATAATTATGTAAGGTACATTAAAAATTGACCGTAATATTTACCTTACTGTTTTTCCTCCCACTGAGCCTTGCAAATGTAAAAATAAACACAAGTATAAAAACCTGGCGCTTGCATCGCACGCTTAAAAATTATTAAGTAGAGCGCGCGAGTTATTATGAATTTAAACAGCATTCGGATTCAGACGCTTCGGAAATATTACGAGATCTGAACTAATGGGGCGAAAACATGTTTGTTATTGCCACTGTCAGAAAATTCCATTTCAGTTCGTTTTTTTATTCGTATATACCTATATTGTAGGAGTTAAGTTGCGTTCAGAATATATTTTTTTTTTGTATTTTTTTTTGTTACCAAGGTTTACTATTCATGACTGCAATGTCTATGACTCGGTGGAGCAGTTGTACACGATTACAATGCCGAAGTCTCGGGTTCAAATTCCGGGCAAAGTGTTATTGGATTTTTCTATTCATTATCTGCCCGCATTATAGGTACGTGGGACGGAACACATAAGGCGAAACGTGGGTGTCCTGAAAACACCTCTGCCTACCTCATCTGGGAACAAAGCATGAGTTTATGTTTGTATCTACACTACTTACGAAGTAATATTGTTGTGTCTAAGATGACTGAAGATAAAATTGCCGAGATATTGTCGCATCGATGTCCCCGATTCAAATTCCAAGACACACTATGTTTTTCGGAGTGTGTGTATTGTTCAGCAACTACCACTTCAAAGCTAAAAAACTATACAAAAATCTGCATAAAGTAAAATTAATGATTGCCAAGAGCAATAAGACCGCCAATTGTACATTTTTTCAATTTTTTAGTATATTTTAAGCCTGAGAAATCGTAGATGAGGCCTGTGTTCTGCAGAGGAACATGTCGACTGTTTGATTTATAGCGAACTTCATAAACTCTGTTGATAAAAAGTAAAAAGCTATTTACAGCATTTCATAATTGAAAGAATTTCGCCGAAATTATTACTGATTTTCACCAACAGTACATTTATTATGAATCATTAAAAATAACAGTTTTTTATTACTCAAATAATATTGCCTGTTTCTGAGTAATCTTACAGTATTAAATTGTAAAAGATTAAAGTAATACGAATAATTGGGATAATTACTTGTATTTTATTTCACAAACAATGAAAGCTGTACTTCAGCAAAATTCTCAATAATTATCCATAAATAAACAGGTTGATGTATTGATAAAGATATTTCGTAAAATAAATTCTTTAACCGAGTTAACTAGAAAGATAAAGGGTAATTAGTGTACGTATTGCTTGATTTTACGGCCCTCTAGAGATTTATTTTATTGGTTATCGGCCTAGCGAATACGTTTCTTCTGACGATAAGCATAAGTATACGCGGTTATAAAGATATTATATAATTAGTGCTATCCATAATTTTCTGAGCATATTAAACTTACATGATACGAAATTTTCTTATTGCATAGATCCGGCTAACGAGCACTGCTAAAATAAATAAATAAATAAATAACACACTAAGATCGACTCTTGTGTCGTGGGTATTAGGAACTACGAGAGACTTTTCGGTGTCACAAACACCTAGACCTGAAAGAATTATTTGTGGGCCGCACAAACATTTCTCTCGGTGCGGGGATCGACCCCGCGACCTCTTGTTTTACAGGCGGCGTCTAATCGCCTGCGCCACGGAGGCTGTCAAATTAACTCATGCTCATATTTGTCGATGCTCATGCTACCCATGAACACCCACAATGTTTGGTTCATAGTAGTTTTTCCGGCTCATCATATTAGCAGGAGAGCGGGAAGGGAAAAGGACAGGAGACTAAAGCGATATTGGGCATCCGGAAATCTCACTCACCGAACGAAACGCGACAGCAAATCTGTTGGTTCAGATCGATTTCCTGTAAGATAGTGGTACCGCCCCGGACGAGTCTGCCCATTCATGCCGACTTATGACTTAAAAAGCGTTGCTCTATCATTTTTAAATGACTTTTTAAGGCTTAATATTCAGTTGAAGTTGACTCTTAACCTGGACGTCAAATTAAGGTTAAAAACAATTCTCTGCTACTAACAAAACGTAAATAAACATACTCTCAATATTCTGTATCAGTCCATATACGCCCCACTGCAGGCCACGGGCCTACTCTACAATCGAGAGTACAATTGAGAGTGGTTAGGCCATATAGTCCACTGCGCTGGCCTAGTGCGGGTTGGCGGACTTACATGCCATAGAAATTTTTATAAATCCCTACGATATTCAGGTTTCCTCACGATGTTTTCCTTCATCGTTTTTAGTGCATGGTGATTGAATATCAATACACAAATGACTCCGAAAAGTCAGAGATGTGCCCTGGGATTTAAACCCGCGACCACCGTGAACATGTTGGTTGCCGCATCCGGTCCGTTTACCAATAGGCCACCACGCACTCTCAATACTAAATAGTACCAATTACGTCCCACATCATCTATTGCATTGTTATTCATGCTCATACAATTACAATACAGTTTGATACCAAAACACATGCAGCTATTAATTCCTCGTATCTCGGCGATAATGTATGGCTCGTACGAAATGCAGAGTGGTGTGATCCCGCGCCTCCGATTGATAACAGCGAGAATATCACGAGTTACAAGCCCATTAGTGTTTGATGTGGATAATGACTTACCGGATTAGATTTCGGTGATTTTTGGAAAAAACTATTATTAAAGATTTTTGTGGCGTATTTAGTTTAAATGTTGGGTGTTACACTTTTAACCTCCAGATGTTTCGATTTCTTTACAGTTTTCTCGGTCACAAGACAGACGACGAATCGTCGAGAAGTTAAAAAATGTAAAATTCAAACCAAATCCGCGACAAAATCCGTAAATAATAGTTTCATTTCAATACATCAATCAACTCTAAAAGGAAACCCAGCACAAATAAATTTAAAAGTGTTTACTCATCAATTTCACTACAAAACACGATAATCCTTTCATTCTCACCAACATTCAAAATTCACACCACAATAAATCAAAAACGCGCCAATACTTCAGCCCTAATATTTTAATCCTCGATATAACAGCAATTTAAACCAGGTCTGTAGAGGGCGACACTGGCGCGTATCAGGCCCCTGTCAATCACTGCGGACCTTCATCAAGCCGTAGTAATTAATGAACGTTATTACCCGATTTGTATGGTGACTACATCTGTAGCCGTGAATTAAGGGGTGAATGTTGTCAGTAAAGATCTTATCTTTTAAAGATGTAGATAAGGAGACGCGGAGAAGATTCACGGAAAATTGGAAGATTGAAGTTTGTCGGTGGAAAAAAAATGCACGTTGGGCTTTTAGGTAGTTAATAATAATGAATATACTCAACAGTCACATATATAGTTCTAGCCAACATTAAGATCAATTAAGTCTTGTTCGTGGGTATCAGGAACTACGAGAGACTTTGCGGTCTCACAAACACCCAGATACGAAACAAATATTTGAGGGCCACACAACATTTGTGTCGGTGCGGGGATCGAACCCGCGACCGCTCGTTTTACAAGCGGCGTCTAACCAACTCCGCTACGGAGGCTGTTAACTTTCTCTCTTTCGGTTCTCTGTACTGCACTGTATCAGCCATTGTACGTCCCACTCACAGGGCACGAGCCTCCTCTACAATTGAGAGTACGATTGAGAGGGGTTGGGCCATATAGTCCTCAGGAGGATACTTTACTTTAATGAACTTTAGCACCGTTAAAATAATTGACTATTATTGCAAGACAATAAGTTATTCATAACATTTAAATTATTTACCACATTTTGATTAATAAGACTCTACCAGCTGTATCCACAATGAGCGTGCCTCTGAAAAAACTTATATATATTATCACACTTCAAAAATTACTCCAAAAACATTATTGTTACATTTACTCATCGCATTCTGTTGAACCGTTACCGTAATACAGAGTAAAACCACTACAAATGACGCCGCAAATTCGTGTATTTATGAGGTACCGCCTTGAAACATCCCGCGGCCTGAACCGTAAACATTTAACCCCCATTGTGGCGGACAGTGCGGTTCACCAGGATTCAATTAAAAGTTATGTGGCGCTATAGAAATATCTGCGGGTAATGAACGGGTCACCAAGCCTTTGACAAAGACGAAAATGAATGTTGATAATTGGTTTTATATTGGTTAAGATTTTTTTAATTTGACTTTTTAAGGTATTGTTTGTTTACAAATAACGTTCGAGAGAATTTTACTTATAAGATATTATTAACTGATGCTGCAGATTTCATATACTTTAGTAAAACAAAAAACGAAAATAATTAATTCATCACGAAAACGGAACAACTGATTTATATTAAACTTCGACACCATATAAAGACATGACTGAGCTCATAGTCCCGAAGTTGATTCGATTTATTTTTCTCAATGAGAATTGTTTTGTAAAAATATATGAAACTAATTGCATAACCACAATCACCATATCAAATGAAGAGGTACGCCACAATTAAAATAAGTGAAAGAAAAACCATTGCCCAGCATAAACTTCTAGCAAGGTTTATTCAACCCTTTAGAAGTTGTCTGTATCGAACCTGTATATGAACTAGTTTATACATGGTATATTAAGACTGCTACCGAAAACGAAGCCGGGTGGTAGTATTAGTGACTATAAAGTATACACGACACTAAAAAAAACGCAAAGAAACGCGTCAATTATTATTTTTGTGATTTTTTAAATAACATTGTAATTGGGCGGTAAATGGCCCATATTTTTTGCTAAAATAATAAGTTAATTCCTTTCATGCCATAGCGTCTTTAAAAGTAATAGATTGTACTCTATTATTTTAGAAAAAACTATGTATTTACCACACAAAAACCAAGATAAGAAAAATATAACATCATTGCTTTTTTTTGCAAAATGTTTAGTTGCATAATGTCTGAAGTAACTAAAACTGCCACGCAGCTTCGTTTTCGGTAGCAGTCTTGATAATATCATGTGTAATAAAATATAACATCTTATTCCATCCACATTTTCATGTCCTGAAGGTTCACGGGAATGGTTATTTCATTATAAAGGTGTTCCAGTGTTTAAAGGTCAGGCCAGAACATGGCACAAACTCTAATTGGAAGGCAAATTGTGTTTGCATGCGTTGTTCACTTGTACCTCCCGATCCCAATTATGAATTCTGCTCTTTTATACAATTTCGCTGGGGTTTAGGGTTCTGCACCTAAAAGGTAAAAACGAGACCCTATTACTAAGCCTCCGGTGTCTGTCTGTCTGTCGCCAGGCTGTATCTCATAAACCGTGTTAGCTAGAAAGCTGAAATTTTCATTCATTATGTATTTCCGTTGTCACTATAGCAACAAATACTAAAAAAAAAAAGAAATATTTTTTTCTTTTTGTATTTTTATGCTCAATATTAATAACGGTAACAGGTAGACGCTTGATTTTTTTACATAATATTTAGTTGTACTTTCAGAATTAATAATTAAATAAAGTAAATGTTAAAGGGGGCTCCCATACAACAAACGTAACTTTTATGAAATTTTTCTTAATATACAGGAACAAACATTATTTTTAGGGTTTCTTTTATAAATGGTACGGATCCCTTCGTGCGCGAGTCCGACTCGCACTTGGCCGGTGTTTTTTCTGTTGATTTGCTTTTATAAGTCTATGTTCGAGTTCTAGGATTTTATTTTTGCTGAATAGTAAGGTGTAGTGAATGTTTCAGATATAAAGTAACTACTTTCTTATAGCTCGGAATGGCGAGACGAGCGTGTTGTTCGCCTAATGGTAAACAATACGACGGCTCATGAACAGTAGTAAAACTAAACAACCACCTTGAATTAAAAAGCAATGCTTGGCATTCTTCGCCACCTGAGGCATAAGATGTGAAATCTGATTATGTCCAGTAGTCACTCCGACTACTATATCCTTTTAACCGAAACACAACAGTGCATTTACACTGCTGTTGGGTCGGATAAATAGACATTGCGGATCACCGGTAGGTATAAACCAACCCAGGCGGCCTCTGACACAAAATTACGTAATTAATTATTAATGTGTGAATCTGAGGTTTTTGGTTGTTGGTCGAAATGTGGTACTTCATTATGTTAATTTTTTGGTTTATAAATCTCACATGCCTTATCAAAGATTGGAATTTATTGTCAGAATGGCGATAGGTGACAGGGGACTTTCCCTGTCATATCATGTAGAGAAAATAAATTGAGTAAACATAATTAATTATTTACGTGATATTCTAAAATACATTTCGAGGAAAATAACTAATCATAGCCATATTAAGTTAATTGACGCCATGTTCAGAAACTAATATAAACTACCCAAAAATCCAATATGTTTTATTACAATCAAGACAGAAGCGAAATTGATGAAATATATTCAACAGAGACACAAAGACACCGCGACGAAGTAATAACAGCTGCGAAACTAAAAACTTTGATGTTCCATCGAATGTACAAAGGCGGGTGTTGCGGAGTGGCCGGTGCTCCGGACCGGCCGGCGTCTCCGGTTCGGCCGGTCGCCGGTAGAAGCCGGACAATACCGACTTTTCGGAACCAAGTTTTGTTGGACGCTGTGATTCGATAGCAGATGGGACACGGTTTCATTATAAATTAGTTTGAGTTTCAAATTGGAACGCGTGTACAATATAATATATTTTTAATAACTTTATTATTTACTTTCTCGACTCAGTTGCCTACAAAAAGGTTTACTCAGGAGAACGGTTAAGAGATTGAAAAGTAAAACTAGTACTCGTATTAGCAAATGTGCTATGGGAATAATATGTAAGAACGCAATAAATTTCAGTTTAAATATTTGGTACTGAAAGCTAAAGCCAACGATTTAAAGCTGAAAGGCACCTATAATTTATAGCAATCACAATTTAATTATAAATGTACTATCACATTGCTTTAATTATATTCACTGTATGGCCTAATGATTTTACGAGCCCTACTATAAAATATATAACTTAAATTATTATAATTAAGGCATTATAGATAGTGACATCGAATTCTAATTCATAACTGCAAAAAAATAATCATCTAGTTTATTTTTATTAATTGTATATATTTAAATAATCATGCTATGGTCTGTAAATGAACAACTAGTCACAATGCAAGCTGTAAAAATACAACACCATTGTCTTCATTTTAATATATCATGTATCCTTCGTCGGAGGATATAAATAAAGTAAATAAAAAGACAGGATGTGGAAATAATATACAAGGCACACCTTAGATAATAGTGAACGCTGTCATGACTCAGACAAATATGTATGTCATATTCCGTATTCAGTTTATGTACATATATACAGTTTTATGCAGGGTGCAAATTCTCTTTAACGTCTGTTTAAATTCTATTGGTGTGTAGAGAAAATAGAAACTACAAATAAAATTTCAAAAATATTCATTTTACGCATTGTTTAAGATATGCTTTTTTTGTATAAACAACAAGGTATTGGTGGTAGGTCTCTCATATGAGAGAGGCCGCCTGGGTACCACCGCAATGTCTATTTCTCCCCCCAAATAACAGTATGGATGCACTGTTATGTTTCGGTTTTAAGGGTATTGTAACCAGAGTAACTACTGGACATATTGAGACTTAACATCATAGGTTTCAGGATGGCGAGCGCAGTTGTTAGGTTTTGCCACTGTTCACGAGTTGTCGTATTGCTTATCATCAAGCGAACGGCATGATCGTCTTATCATTCAGTGCAATAAAAAAAAGTATACTCGTAATTTAATCGCATCACTATATATTAATTTAATAAAATGTGATGGGAGGAAAACTGTATCTAATATTTTGACAATACCATGACAATAATGCATTCGGACGCCAAAATATCATAGACAATCTCTAGTTTTTTTGTTTCTATAAAAATCTAATAAATGTCAGTTCTGCAAGCCTTTCTCTGTGAGCGCATTATTCAAGGGGTGGCAGTCGCAGGGTGCTCCAAATTAAATAAGTTCGTTCATAAATATTTATCAGTAGTAAACAGCAAGCGACCGCGGACCGCCCAGCTTCCATTGTCGGTACAAACTTACTGCAGTTTTTGCTTGGCTTAAACTTCTTGTTTTAAATTGTCTACCAATTTTGCAAGTTGTCGCTGGGTGCAGGGTTTTTGTTATTGACTGCGGTATGCCAAGATATTCTGCTGTTCTGCTTTGGACAGTCTATTTCATTTGTGTAGAATTAGGATTAAAAAATGAAGTTTTGCTGCTACTAAACGCTACTAAAGCGCACAATTTTACTCGAAAGTGATGGCAACAAAAATAACTAAATATTATCGAGCGGAAAGATATGTTGTACATTAAGAGATTTGTTAATTATGATTTGCCATTCGGTAAAAAAAAACTTTTTTTTTTATTGCTATGAATGACGAGACGAGCATGCCGTTCGCCTGATGGTAAGCGATACGACCGCTCATGAACAGTAGCAAAACCAAACAATACCTTGAATTACAAAGCGATGCTTGGCATTCCACTGCGCTCGCCATCCTGAGACATAAGATGTTAAGTCTCAATATGTCCAGTAGTTACTCTGGTTACAATGCCCTTCAACCCGAAACACAACAGTGCGTTACACAACAGTGCGTTTAAACTGCTGTTTGACGGGAGAAATAGACACTGCGGTGGTACCTACCCAGATGGCCTCTCACATATGAGAGACTTACCACCAGTGAAAACTTCTTAAAGTTGTTTTTAAACTCAGTTTACGGGCAATAATTTTACGTGATAACCTCATGAGAAAACATTGATAAAATATTGCATTCTATTATGGATTGAATCGAACGCTTCGGCAGATCGTGGCTCTCTACCGCTTGTTCCGCTCTCTCGCTCGCACGCTCGGCTCTGGCGGAACGCGACAATGAGTCATGCTTTTCCGTGCGTGCAGCTGGCGATCATCACAGTACATTTTAATTTTTTTCAATTCTTTTCTTCAATACTAATTAACGAATATAAGATAAAAAAATTATATTCATTGAATTCGTATTTGGTTGTATAAAGCAGCAGGCCGTGTCTTGTATTCAGCAGTATACTGCAACGGACTGCTGATGATTCTTATTCCATAATTATAAAGAATACAACTATTTTGTTTTTTTTGCATAAAAATCTTTTTTAGCGAAGAAGGCAGAAAAATCCAGCCCTTGTAGTTAATAAACATCGAAATACTGAAATTAATCACCATTAAAATACTCTTCGTGCTGAGAGAAATTCCGATTTAATTTGAAGTATTTCAGCCGTATTTACTGAAATAGTCGAGGCGTTGTGAAAGTAAATGAACTAATTGCCTTCAGTTTTATGACAGTGGAAGCGTTTTAAGCGCTGTTCATTTTTCCACCGCCGCTGTAAAGCCTATTTGGCGCGCATCTCCTGTCAATTTGTGCAATTTATTAAATAAAATGTTCTTTTACTTTTGATCGTGATTTTTTTGTTGTTTTAACGAATTTTTATGATTTTTATCTGCGCTTTACGGCACTCGTTCTTTTGTTGTCTATAATTATTTATGTTTTATATAAGTATTTATACATTTATTTTAGTGGTGCTATAATGGCGAAGGAAACCTGCATACCATGGAGATTTATAAGAATTTTTAAGGTATGTAATGTCTGCCGACCGGCATGAAGCCGCGTGGTTTGGTGGACTATGTGGCCTAATCCCTCTCAATCGTTCTCCTGACAGTAGAGAATATATAGCTTATACTCTTTAACAAGATGTATATAGGGTGAAAAAGAAAAAGCGAACTGACTGTGTCCCATTAAAATATGCTTATCATATTTGACACGCTCAGTGTATTAATTATATATTAGTTATATTATGTGGTAGACCAGCCTGTGTATGATCATGATATGATTTAATGACGTTCTAGCGGTCCAGCCGGCTCCGCCCCTGTTCAGATATACTTTTTAAAATGCCGGTCAAAATGTTCAATTCGGACTATCAATTAAGAATATCAACCAATCGGTCCACGAAAAACGAATAAAATTTCCTCGTATTTGCTAGATTTTTTACTGCTACAGCTACTAGCATTCGTCGATAAATGACTATCCAACACAAGAATATTTATTCAATTCGAGCCAGTAGTTCTTGAGATTATTTATTTATCTATTTAGGTGTTGCACATACATTTATACACCAAAAGAAAACATTAACAATTGTACCTATATTTAAAGTAAGTAAAATAGGCGGCTTTCGGCAATCTCTTACGGGCAACCTTGGGATAGAGATAAGAGAAAGAAGAGAGAAAGCTAGAATTAGAGGTTACAAACAAACAAAATCTTTATTTATTAGTAAAAATTTACATTGATGCCACTGCGTCACGCACAGCGGCTACTAACACCGGGTGCAAAGTGTACAAAGCAGCGAGATGAGCGGCGCGGCGGTCGGCACGCACGTACCGACCAATGCACAACCGTTTACAATGTTGTCATAAACAATTGTAGGTCACTGAATAACTAATTGAAATCTGAAATAAATATACGAGCTAATTTAGTAGTATAAAAGTATAAGGAGGATTCCTTTACTAAAATAATGACTAACAAATGTCACTACGCTCGTTTCAATAGCTTAATAAAGAAGGGATTAAATATTTTGAAGTTTTGTAGGCTATTTTGTATCTTAAATACACTGTACAACCGTTTACAATGTTAACATAAACAATATTTTATTACTATGCACCGTTTTCGTAACTTGGTCACTGATTCATCATCATCATCATATTAGCCCACATTAATCCGCTGCTGGACATAGGCCTCTTCTTCATTACACCACTTCTCCCGGTCTTGTGCTTGTCCCATCCACCGTTTCCCTTGAAACCTAACGATGTCATCCATCCATCTGGCGGGTGGTCTGCCTACCTTTCTCTTGGCCCCTCTAGGCCACCACTCCGTAACTGTCTTAGTCCACCGACTATCGCTTCGTCTGGCCAAGTGGCCTGCCCACCTCCACTTGAGTCCAGCAATGCGTTGACCGACGTCAAACACTCCTGTTTGCTGTCGGATCTTCTCGTTGCGGACTCTATCTCTGAGCGATATACCTAACATGGATCGCTCCATGGCACGTTGAGCCACTTTTATGTTGTGCACATGTCCTCGTGTGAGCGTCCATGTTTCGGCTGCATAAGTGAGGGTGGGCAGGACACATTGGTTAAAAACTTTAGTCTTCAGACTTTGGGGTATTTTGCGCGAATGGAAGACATCCCTAAGCTTTCTAAAGGCAGCCCAACCTAACTGTATACGTCGGGAGACTTCTTTCCTTTGGCTATCCTGGTCCAAGGACAAACAGTGACCAAGATATATGTAGTCATCCACGACATCTACTGTACCTCGTCCCACTGTTAAATGGGGTAAATGTAAATGGTGACTCGTCATGATCTTAGTCTTAGTCATGTTCATCCTTAGACCGATCGTCAAGGATGCAGTTTCTAAGTTTTCTAGCATGGTTTGGATACTTGATACATTATCAGCTATTAAAACAAGGTCGTCTGCAAAGCGTAGGTGTGATAAGTATCTACCGTCTATTTTAATACCTGATTCTTCCCAATCCAGTGTCTTTATAACGTCTTCAAGGACATTAGTAAATAGTTTTGGTGATATTGTGTCTCCCTGACGTACACCTCTTTTTACTGCGACGAAGTCACTTAGTTTGTGCAAGCGTACCTGCATCGTAGCCGACTCATAAATACTTCGAAGGATGTCTACATATCTGTAATCGACACCGCAACGGATGAGAGACCGAAATACAGCCCAGTGTTCAACGCTGTCGAATGCTTTCTCGTAATCGACAAACGCTAAACACAAGGGCTTGTTGTACTCTCTACATCTCTCTATCAGTTGCTTGATAGTATGAATGTGGTCTATCGTAGAGTATCCACTTCGAAATCCCGCCTGTTCTACTGGCTGGTATTCATCTAGTAATCGTGTGAGTCTCATACAGATAACTTTAGCAAAAATTTTGTATACTTGTGACAAAAGGCTGATTGGTCTGTAATTTTCCAGTTTACTTTTGTCCCCCTTTTTGTGAAGTAAGGTGACGATTGCATTTTTCCATTTGCTAGGTACTAAGCCATTGATTAAAACCTGATTGTATAATTTTGTCAAAATTTCTATAATGGCATCCCCACCTGCTTGCAACATTTCTATTGTAATACCATCTTCGCCAGATGCTTTTTCTTTCTTCATTAGTTTTAGCGCAAAAGTAACTTCATCTTGTAGGATCGGTGGCAAATTATCCTCTCGGATAAGTTCTGTAGTGGCATGTAACTTTTTAGATTCTGTCGTAGCTGGATCTGGATGTTTTTGTGCATATAGTTCGTTGTAAAATTCTTCTACTATGTTTAGCAAATTATCTCTATTCGTTGTAATAATTCCCGATTTATCTGTAAGTCTTATTATTTCCTGCTTATAGTTACTTAATTTACGTTGAAATACCTTAGGTCCCCTATGTTTCTTTATTGTTTCCATTATTATGTTAGTGGAGTAGGTTCTCAGATCTCTGCGTATCGCTTTTTTAATATTTTTATTCGCTAATTGAATTTTTCTCTGATCTTCTATCGTGTTTTGTGGTAAGCTTCTTCTTTCTTCTATTAAATTTAAAGTGCTTTGGGTCAATTTACTCTGTTTTCTATTGATTCGTCCTATATGTTTATTTGCTGTACTGGCTATTATTTCGCAAAGTGAATTATTTAATGATTCAGCATCTAAGTTTTGTTCCTTGAGTCCTTCAAACCTATTTTTAAGATCTAACTGATATTCCTTCTGCAACAATAAATAATCTGTGTTATAGTATTTTATTTGATTGTTCTTGACCATCTTCTCCCTTTCCCTTCGGAAGTTAAAACGGAATGTTGCTCTAACTAATCTATGGTCGCTGTGTGTTTTGAAATGGTTCAATACGGCTACATTTGTGACAATATTTTTGTGAGAGCTAATCACATAGTCTATTTCGTTTTTTGTTCGACCATCGGGACTTGCCCAGGTCCACTTCCTAGCTGCTCGTTTTTTAAAGAAAGTATTCATAGAATATAATTGGTGCATTTCCATAAAATTAACTAGTGTTTGTCCACGTGTGTTGCGCTGTCCAAGTCCAAACCTTCCTACTGATCTTTCGTTGTCGGTTCCTATTCCTACTTTTGCATTGAAATCTCCTATTATAGCTGTGTATTGACATGGAGTATCTTGCAACGCACTGTTCACATCTTCATAAAACATTTCTACGTCTTCATCACTGTGGCTAGAAGTTGGAGCATACACCTGAATTAATTTTAATGAATATCTTTTATTTAATTTTATATTTATATAACAAACTCTAGTACTAATACTTTTAAAATCACTGATGGTCACTGATTAATCAATTGAAATCTGAAATAAAATATAACTGCCAATTTAGTAGTGATTGGCCTATATACTAATATAATGACTATTTTTCTACCAAATATCACTACATTCGATTCAGTAACATAATCATAAAGGGGGTTCAAAACCGCCAACGTGAAACGCATTTTTTGTAGTGGCTATTCTGAATTTTTGTGGGCCATTTTGTATCTTAAATACACAGCAGCCCTAGCAATATTCCCCATAAATATGAGGTATTTACATCAATGATACAGCGTCACAGACAACGGCTGCTAACACCGCGCGCAAAGTGTACAAAGCATCGAGATGAGCGCTGCAACTTGCACTCTGCAATCAGTTTAAGCAGCGCGGCGGTCGGCGAGCACGTACCGATCACTGGATAACTGTTTACAATGCACTGTTGTCATAAACAATAGCAATAGAATAACGTAATGCCTATTTCTCTCGCCAAAGAGCACTTTTAATGACTGTTGTGTATCGGATTGAAGGATATTGTAAGCAGACTAACTACGGAATATGTAGAGACTTAACATCTTATCTCTAAGGATGGCGAGTGCAGTGAAATGCCAAGCATTGCTTTGTAATTGATGGTGTCGTCAGGTTACTCGTCTCACCATTCAATGCAATACAAAAATAAGCTTTTGCACGGTTGAGTCGAATTCTCTCAGCCTTGAAAAATGGAAGGAAAGAAAAGGAAAGGATGAAAAGTGGGCAACATTCTCAGACGACCAATCTCAATAACCATATGAAATCCTACAAAACTTTTATTTTATTTCGTTCTTTTTTGCGTCGAACCAGACTATTTATAGCATCTTTTGTAGCTTCGTTCCGTCGATTGATCAAACCGTTGACCTGATAATAAATGGTTTTCACCCTTTGTGAATATCTACAACACATATTGTGCATACATTGCCTTTTCAATATTTAAAGAGAAAGGAAAATACAAGTTAGACATTAAGCTGAGTGGTCACCTAAGTGTCACAACAATGCGACGCGCAGTCTTACATTACCTATGTGTTACTTATATACTTATTGTTTTTATTTTTTGTGTGTTAATGTATGTAGTGTGAGTGTGTGTGTGTTGTATTGTGGTGACAAATAAATCTGTTTTCTTTCTTTCTTTCTTTTTTTGTAAGTATGAGGGAAAACGTAGTGGGTCTCCTAAAATCCCATTTACAGAATTAACCACAAAATAAATGCTTCATTTCATTTTTCTGTGGGAAATTGACACAATAACACTCCAGTTAAGCTATCCTAATCCTACAGTAGTCTAAAGTACCAACATTATAATCGTTCTATTGTTATTATTCGTAAAATAACGAAAATCATCAATACAAACGCTCCACATTAGTTACGACAAAACAAATGCTTGAATACATTCAATCCTAACTCAACCGTTCAGCGCGGCAGATAAAACAAGTGTAATGACGTCACAGTACAGGCAATAAACCCGAGCCGCAGTTTATTGTGTAGTGCATATACTACAGACTACAATACGGTTATTACTATCGTTGTTTAGATGCTAGCCTGTCTCGTAGCTGGTGATAAATTCGCAGCTAATAGGCCGTACGCACGCCTGAACGTTTACGGTATAGGATGGTATGACTTTGTGCGTGACTTTCCTGAGGTACAGGTGGAGGGAACAGGGGGAGGGGATACTTCATAGCACAGGATAGTTATAAGCGTATTGGTTTAAAATGAAAAAAAGAATAATTTATTGTATCCATTAAAATGTTCATCATCATTTAGATTCTGTCATTATCCACCACCCGGTTCTGAAAGCGGTTTTCACTAGAGAAACTCTGGTAATCGAGCCAATAGATCACGTGATGGGAAGTGATCACTGCCGCCCATGAACATACACAACGCTTGGATCATGGATGTGTTGCCGGATTATCAAATCGAGAGGAGAGTACGAAGTAAAAGGATGGGAAGAGAAAAGGGGTGTGGGGCATCCGGCAATCTCGTGATGTATAATTCTATGCTTTTACTTCTGTAATATTACCATGCCAAAATCATCATAATTCATATACAAGAAGAGATTACATGACTCTTACTATCAAAAAGTTATCAAAGCTCATTTAGAGCCATGCTTTTTACTCTACAAGGCCTAACTTCACAAACTCTACCTTAGTCAAAATATTTGGCATAGATTTTAGCGATATGGTATCAGTGACGCCTTAGTCAATCTTGATGGAGTGCAGGTTGATAGACTATGTTATTCAAATCCGTCTAGGTCTATACTCGGATCTCCTTTTCTCCCCCCTCCGTCCTTTCCACTGGAGGTTCGTGCACGAACTAGCCAGTCTATACCACAGTTCTTGCGTGTAAATAATTCTTTGTACTAGATTCGTCTGTCTTGGAAATGTGCCTATTTTTTGACGTGACGTAATATTACGCGCAGTCTGTTGTGACGATTTATTACGTCATAACGTACAATGTATGTGTAATGGTGGCTCATTAATAATATTCTGTTTAGCTTGCGTTAAAGTAAATAAGTAAACGTTATAAAAGAGCTGAGATTTAAAGGAGTAATATTTTTTTCTTTCTTTCAGGATGGAGCACGGCGTGTCAAAGCTGAATTATTTAAGGTAGGATTTTTATATTTACTTTCTTAAAAGCAACTTGTTACACTTTACATAGATTCATCTCCATAATATGCTAAACATGATAAACCATAAATCTATTGATATTTAAAAGCAACCTTATTTATAAAAATATTCGAGAAAATGTATAAAATATCAAGAACAAAATCATGCGACCGATTTATATAAATAATCATCCATCATAACACAAAAAATACAACAAATAATTTGTGTCATCGATTGCATCTTAACCTACAATCATTTAACCCCGGAAATGTATAAAAATTAAATAATCAGAACATTACCGTGGACAAGAAACAATACCCCGGCCTACTGAGCCATCAGGCCACCTAAACAATTTTGTACCGACAAAAACCCGCTAAAACCGCCGCTGAGATTAAACCAGTAATTTTCCGTGGAGTCACACACGCTTTGCCGAGTCATGCAAAAATTTTAATTTCCTCCCAGCACTCTTATTACGAGGCCCCGATACATACAGTCTTATTAATTCCCATGTTGCTTTCAATAGCTCCTTTTGATATCTTTGAAGAATGTTTCGTCATGGTATAGGGTTTTGTAATTTTAATATTTAGGGCAGGATACGCTTATATTTTGTAGAGATTGAAGATGTATGTAGTAGCAAAATATTATTTGATTTAAAATTTGAAACTCTATAATTCTGAATATATTTTTAGAAGTAAAATATTTTATGGTTTGAATTATAGAAAGAAAGTTGTTTATTGGTCACAGCAATTAAGGCGTACATACATATTTTGTTGGTGTTAGTAAAATTACAAAGAGCTAGATTATGTAAATATGTAGTAATTAAACATGCACGTCGCACCGTAGCTGTCACATGTGGGTGCCCACTCAGCTTTATGTTATACTGAGGCGTGAACCACAAAACAATGCTAATTTTCAGTGATCACCCAGGGTCACACAAGTCACGGTCACACACGGACGTCGTCAGCAGACGTTTGTGATAAAATACATACATACATAAACGCACGCTTTTTTCCCAGAAGGGATAGACAGAGGTGCTAGGCCATCCACATTTCGCCTTGTATATTCCATCCCACGATGTGATAGGTGGCGAGCCTATCGCCACATCGGGCACAAATTTACTGGTGGTAGGTCTCTCATATGTGAGAGGCCATCTGGGTGGGTACCACCGCAGTGTCTATTTCTCCCGTCAAACAGCAGTGTAAACGCACTGTTGTGTTTTGGGTTGAAGGGAATTGTAGCCAGAGTAACTATTAGACATATTGAGACTTAACATCTTATGTCTTAGGATAGCGAGCGCAGTGGAATGCCAAGCATTGCTTTGTAATTCAAGGTGTTGTTTGGTTTTGCTACTGTTCATGAGCGGTCGTATCGCTTACCATCAGGCGAACGGCATGCTCGTCTCGCCATTCATAGCAATAAAAAAAACCTGATTCTGGGCTGTGATAAAATAATGTAGTAATTTATAGTTTGTCGTTTATGACATGGAACATTTCATAAAAATATTTATTCTTACTTTTCGAAAAATTATATCCTTATTAACAAACACACTAGTTATTAAAATGGGAGGATATGTTATTTAGAATTTAAAAATATTCAAAGCACCGGGTTGAATCCACGGGAAAACCTAGCATGTAATACAGCTAAAACCATAATCCTTCTTTCGGCTTTGCGGCAGTCGGATAAATAAAGCGCTGAGACTTGACTAATGCCGTCTAGACCATATTTTTCTGCGGAGCGCTTCAGCTCGCTCCAGCATATTGGAGATAATATACTACATTTTATTCTTCACGAGAGCACTACGTACACGCTGGATTTCAAATCCAATAATAATTTATAAGTGCATATGCTAAGAATCCCAATAGATGTTGAGTACACAGTATCAAAATATTTACGTTATTAAGAAAAAATATAATGTCACAATTTAAAGTGAAAAATTACATACATATTATGAACTCACGGATTTTCCCAGAAAGTGCAGGCAGAGGCCAAAAGAACACCTACGTTTCGCCTTTTGTGGTCTGTCCCCCGATATGATATGCCTATAAATGACAAAAAATACGAAAATTTTGTACAAATGTAAAAGCCACAATGATCTGTGTCGGTGTCTGTATTAGTGGCGTAGTTGTATTTGTACAGTACAAACAAAAACGCTAAGGTCTTGGATTCGAATTCTCATTCGGGCAAAATTTGATTTAAATTATATATTCGTTAACAGTATGGAGTCAAGAATTTGCGTCCAATATGGCGATAGGATCGCCCCCTATCATATCATAGGATGGAAAACACGAGGGTGTATGCCTACCCTTTCTGGGAAAACGGCGTGAGTTTATGTTTGTAAAAGTCAAAATGATAATAATAACAAAAAATCAAGTTACAAATAAATTAACATAGAACATTCACCCTGTTATATATCACTGCATAAAACTCTGTAGTGACAGTTACAGTACAGCCGCGGCGAACAATTGTCATTGAAAGTAATGTACGGACGCCAAAACTGCCTATTTCGTTAATTGGATTGTTCAAAGAGCTAATACGGAATAATAAATACCATGTTTTTAAACAACAAAACTTTATGAAGAGTAGAGAAGAACAAACTTAAAATGAAACTGGTATTTTCCATTTTTTCTGTAATTATTTTGACCATCATGATTTTAATGTAATAATTCCTTACTCTCGTCGTTTAATTAACTAGTAGATGCAATCTATTTAATTTCGCTAGCTTATATAATAACTTCAAGATTTCAATATTCAGAGTTCTCAATACTCCTCCAGACGGAGAAAGTTTATATCCTACAAAGGAGCCCAAACACGAGATAGCATCTCGGTTGAAAGAGAACGCACATAAATTCATAAAATTACTTAAACTTTTCAAATTAATACAAAGTGATAATTAAATGAAAATGTCCATAAAGGAGCGCATAAAATTGGAGAGCAGTGGCGGGTTATGATTATTATGTGAGCGCGGTGGGCCTGAATGGCCCATTTATAGCCCCTCTGATATAATCTGAAAGGGTTAAGGGCCATTACATGTACCGGAGTGGCTGTAAAAATATTACTGCCATTAAATTAATTTACTGGTCACCAGCAGATTGCGCTCTGCCACATTTTGTTGCCTTTGCCAAATTATTGAGGAAAAAATGACAATCACTATTATTTGTTTTGGGATTAGGTGTAGTGAGACCAAAACTCTCACGTAGTTTTACATGGTATTTTATGTTTTTGGTATCCAGGAGTAATACAGAAAATTAAGTCTTAGTCTTAGTTAAGCTGCTTACTTTATGATGCTGATACATATTTTTTAATAATAATATTTAATATAGGATTTTAATGGTGATTTTTTTAAATCGACCTTGTAGTTACAGATGTTATTTAATGCAAACAAACAATTAAATATATTCTTTTTATAATATTCGTATAGATTATAGCTACTCTTTGACTAAGATACCTTAGATTTTAATGTTGATGACCTCGGAAACCTTTAAAACTTTTAGTTTAATGTTATAAAATTTTAAAGACATTCTTGAACATGGCTTGGACGAAAGGCATTATCTCGATATTAATTCATGTACAGTACAGTTTAATTCAAATCAAACTTCACTTAGATTGTCTATTCATAGTACAAAAGGAATGGACCGTTGAACTCTTCAAACTCTGTTTAAGTATTATTCAATCAATAGCAGTCACTCAGCAGAAAATATAATAACATTTTCAAAGTATTATAATATTAACTTTAATAAAAAAAAAATATATAATTATATTAAATTCCAAACAGGCGCTTTCTACTATAAAATCTTTTATTAGGTATTAAAACTTTTTAAAAATATATATTATAAGGTATAATATTAATTAACCAAAAATGATTTTGGAAAATTGGTGAACCGTGAAATCATAAATCAAATGATTTTGCAACAATAGAGCAAGCTGGAACATCACTACATAGTATAAAACAAAGTCGCTTTCTCTGTCCCTATGTCCCTTTGTATGTTTAAATCTTTATAACTACGCAACGCATTTTGATGCGTTTTTTTTAATAGATAGAGTGATTCAAGAGGAAGGTTTATATGTATAATACGTACATATTATTGTAAAGAAATCTATAGGCACCCGGGCGAAGCTGGGTCGGGCCGCTAGTTGATAATAAAGCATAACAGCCCAATTAAATGAACGTGGCTAGAAAACGAATACCTTGTTTCCAATCTAGGGGAGATACAACAAAGCAAATAACGACCTGAATAAGAAAGCCTCAATTTTATTTACTCACCAAGTAGGACGCCTTTTAAATTTTCTTCAAAGTTAATGTTTATTATTCATAGCTTTACACACATGCGGGTCCAATTAACATACCATTTAATTTATGTCACACAGAATCACGAGTGCGCGATATTTTCTGTGTAAATGCAAAAATCTTTGATTAATAGCGTTGCTTTGGCTTGGCTGCCAAGTGCGTGGGTTTTTTACGTTTTAACATCGGTAAGGCATGAGGAATATTCCACTAAGTCGGAATTAGGAAAATATTTACTACCAACCATACATTTTATTTTGCCTTCCGTATTTACTTTTTTTTATGTCAAATATTTTTTTATTTATCTCTTTTTATATTCTATTGAAAACGTGTGTGGGAATTGACTTTATTCCTTAGATAGGAAATTTATGTTATTTCATTTTTTATTCAGCAATACGTGATATAACAAGAAGTGAAAAAAAAATGAATTGAAGCGACTAATAACAAGAAAACGATACTGCAAAACTATTCCTTCTCGTCGGTAACTTGAAAAAGAACTGCGATTCTATAATTGATTAAATTTGAGTTAACTACCACATAAAAAGCAAACAAAGTAATCCTTTATTCAAATAATCCTTTGCAAGACCTTTTGAACCATTAAGCAATACTACCAGCACTCGATGAGTAATTCAAGAATTAATTTGTCTTTTTGCAGTCATTAAGTGTTTTACAGCGCCGGCGGTCGGGTGTGCATAGTTTTACACTCGTATAAACTTTATCGTCTGTCATTACACTTTATTGTTTTTAATTACAGATAGCTCTGCCACAAACGTTACTGAGTAATTTGGTGGTTCTGTTAGAAAACAGTTATTTAGTCTATTTCACAGTAGTAGGAGCAAGTAAAAGCTGGATATATTTAAATTTTTATTGACCTTTACATGCTGTTTTTGTTTTATTTAGAAACTTGGGATGCCAAAACATTTTAATAGTTATAAATTTTTCTGCGTGTAATAAGTGCGTGGTGGCCTGTTGGTAAACGGACCGGATGCGGCTGCCACTGTTCACGGTGGTCGCGGGTTCAAATCCCAGGGCATACCTCTGACTTTTCGGAGTCATGTGTGTATTGATAGTCAATCACCACGCACTAAAACGGTGAAGGAAAACATCGTGAGGAAACCTGCATACCATAGCGATTCATAAGAATTTCTACGGTATGTAAGTCCGCCAACCCGCACTAGGCAAGCGTGGTAGACTATATGGCCTAACCACTCTCAATCGTACTTTCGATTGTAGAGTAGGCCCGTGCCCTGCAGTGGGACGTATATGGGCTGATACAGACAGACAGAAAGAAATTTTTCTGCGAAATAAAATAACTAGACACGTATTTTGGGGACCTGTGAGCTTTTATCTCTATACTATGACGTCAAGACTTTGGGTTTAATATTACTCTAATAATAATCCCAATACATGCACATTCATACAAATAAACTTTACAATCAAAACATGCCTCTATGGCCACATTTTCTTTTTCTCCTTTAAAAACTTGGTCAATACTGAATATAATCAATCTATATCCTAAACATCCACATCCACGGACGGACCACCCGAAAAACCTTCAGATAATCGAATATTAAAGCAATAATAACCCGTCCGCATCCCTAACCCAATAGGCTCGATTGAGTTAACCACTTTATTTTTACGCGAGCAGACGCGACCGCTCGGCCGTTGGAAACGATGTATATTTTCAGAGCTTTATATTCCAAATGAGATTACATTTGACAGTATTAATAAAGCGAGACTAAACGATATTTGTTTTCAAAGAATCCTTATAAGTGAAATTATTTGGAGTGGTATACATAAGGCAATCATAGCTTTGAATATGTAAAATCTGCTGAGTTGAAGCCGCTAATGAGGAGTTCTTAAGATTCATAAATATGTTATTGAGACATTATTCTATTTGTTGCTTTAAAAAAATATGTTTCATGTTTTAATATTGAAGATACCAGTATATTATAATGGATTAAAATATTTGTGCGTCCAATGTGACATTACAGCTATTCAAGATTTGGCTGTCAAATGATGAAATAGTTTGCGATGCTGTAATGGAGAAAAATGGCAGTTGCGATATCCATAAGTAATTGTTAAATAGCGAACATTTTAAGATGCTAACCTCGTCTTGTGAGCTAATCACTTAATATCGTTCTTAGAGCAAATTTCAGTTAGTTTTATTAATACTCGTGGTGTAATCATATGAAACGGAGCGGGAGAGGGTGGGACGGCGTGTCTATTTCATTTAACGATATAGTGGGGGTTCACATTATGACGGCGCGCTGATTGTCCAAGATATAGGTCAATTGCAGATTGCTTCGCTCACTTACTCTGTGCAGATAAGTTCTGGCTCTTATTCTTTAATATTTTTCATATTCATGAATTAAACTAATGGACCGTGTGTTTGGAAATAATATAATTTATATTTTGTTTACAAAATATATGAACACGTACTAAACTTTCCGTTATTAAGATGTTTCATATTAATATGCCAGACTTGCCTAATTCGTGTTATTGAACTTCATACACCATTGAAGGTCTTATAAAATAACTCTAGTGTCTAATAATACGCAAAGATTGGAAGAGTTAATGGTAGTTGCTATTTTTTTAAATATTTTTTAACTGTCTAGTTTATCGTACAGGTAAGCGAACTTACTAGTTAAGATTTTTTTTTTATTTCTATGAATGGCGAGACGAGCATGCCGTTCGCCTGATGGTAAGCGATACGACTGCTCATGAACAGTAGCAAAACCAAACAACACCTTGAATTACAAAGCAATGCTTGGCATCCACTGCACTCGCCATCCTGAGACATAAGATGTCAAGTCTCAATATGTCCAGTAGTTACTCTGGCTACAATGCCCTTCAACCCGAAATACAACAGTGCGTTTACACTGCTGTTTGACAGGAGAAACAGACACTGTGGTGGTACCCACCCAGATGGCCTCTCACATATGAGAGACCTACCATCAGTATATAAGATTACAGAAAGTCGCTGGATGTAAGCTTTTTTTAAAAGATTGACGTGGAGATCCTTGGGGGAGGCCTATATTCAGCAGTGGACTTCCCGTGTCTGAAGAGACAGAGAGAGAGAGAGATATTATCAATATTTGAAATAAAGTATCTATCCAATAAATTCACCATTTCAGTTCACCTTTACACCAGCACACGATACAACTAATGAAATATTCGTACTGGCTGTAATTCGTACATCTCAAGAGCGGTCCCACTCCATCGGCTCCAGTATTCACATCTCACGTATGTCAGGGTGTAATCACACAGTGCGGTCACGTGCCGCAGCCAATTCTATCAACACGCGCACGTGAGGTCCTTACTCCTCCCCTCCCCCCTCCTCCTCCAACCCCTACCCCTCCCCCGCCGACCCCTCCGTTTTGGACCCCTATTGTCTTGTGCATGGACACGCTCGAGACAATTTGTAACTGAATCACCAGCCGACCCTATGAATGACGTTTCGGATTGCGGGTGATATGCCTCGTTGTGTCAGGGCTTTCGCACACTTGTCAATATTTGATATTTATTTGATTTTTGTGTTCTTTATAGGATAGCTTTCTTGGCTTGTGCCTTCAAAAGTAACTGACAAACAATTGTTTGTTTGACAGTTACTTTTGAAGGTAGAGATCACAGGTTTTATCGTCGCTACGAGACAAATATTTGTAAAGATCACATTTTATATTTTAATGAGTCATACATGCATTCGTAAACTTATGCCTTCATCCCAGAAAGGTAGGCAGAGGTGCTACTAGAATACTCAGATTTCACTTTGTATGTTCCGTCCCATGATGTGATAGGAGCCTATCGCTATATTAGGCACAAATTCCTGACCCCGGGCTGATAATTAATAAGATACCTAATAGCACTTTACCCGACCTGAGACCCTGAGACCTCAGCTTTGTAGAACAAGACATTTATTGTATATTTTGTATTATAAAAGGAATTTACGCTCCTTTAGTCAACCTGTATCATACAAATAAATCACGATAGAGTAAACATAATGCAATATATGCAACACCATTGATTCTGATTCTGATATTTTTTTGGAAAATAAGTCGTCTAGTTAAAATGTAGCCTATGTGTAAACCAGTACATTTATTTATTTATTTAGGACAGCCAGTGGTTGTTACAATAGAACTTAGACTAATAAAATACACAATAAATAAATTAAGAGTAACACCCTTTGAAGGCGATCACAACTTGCACTGTTTGTAATAAAACAATATAAATGATTGATATTACTATATACTTGTATTTTAGTTTACAAAATGCAACAAAAAAAAACATAGGCAACCAATGTTAGAAATATCCGAAAACATTAAGAATATTAATAATAAAAAAGTTATACAAGCAAAACTGAGTCAACACTTAGTATAAAAAACTTGAGTTAGAATTAAAATTAAATCGAGCAAACTAATTATAATACAATTATATATGGCAAGATGAGTCAACACCTAGTATTAAGAATTGAGATCAAATTAAAATTAACAAATAATATTATCATGACAACAAATATTAAAACAACATAACATTATTAAAATACAAAAAATATAAAAGATCAAAACACGATTAAAACATCAATAATAAAATTATATATAGCAAACAAGGGTAAAAATTTAAATTAAAAAAATAATAATTACAAAACAAACCATAATTCTAGACAACAAAGTTATAGAAACACAAAACCTTCAGTTGACAAAATAGGAACAATAATTAAACGCACTAATACTAAAAATAAACCTAATTGTTGCTAAGACTGAGTCCTTAAGAGCCATTAAAATACAAAAAATATAAAATATCAAAACACAATTAAAACATCAATAATAAAATTATATGTAGCAAACAAGGGTAAAAATTTAAATTAAAAAAATATAATAAAAATAAAAATGTACATGATCTATCTACGTGCTAAAATTAAACCAAATTCACGAAATTAAAATGTCATAATTTAATTTAAAAAATCCACATATTCACAAATTATTTCGTATTATATTACTCTAGGATAAGATAAGTAAACCGTACTATTACGTTGTACTACAACTCATGTGCGAAACCCCTTATTCCTGTAGGGATTGAAAATGATTGCTCGGAAAGGTTAAAGCGGCGAGGTGGGATGTCAGGTTTGAAGCGTGGGCTGTCTTACCGTGTAAAGAGATAGTTTATGTTCTCACGTACATCCTACTTACGTTTCCATTGAGAGGTTGTACTGATTTTATTTAATATTCTCTTGACTTATTTTTTTGGATGTTGGTAATATTTTTAGCCAAAGTCAAACATCGTTTTTTTAGCTAAAGCCAAACACGATCTTTTGAAACATAGAGAATTCGGTATTGCAAATTTACATTTCACTCAAATATAAATGGGATTTTTAATGAGATCTATTGCATTTAGTAAAATTATTTAATTCAATGATGAGCATCTTGCAGTACGTTGATAAACACACACAAAGATCTATTTTCTATTTTAAGCTATTATTTTTCATTTCCAGAACAATTTTAATAATAACATTTTCATCAGTTTTAATATCGAAACGAAGTAATATGTGGTTGGAATACATACGATAGATTTTAATTAAACGGTCAATTGCCCCAGATTAGTGAGCAGGTACAGCTCAAACATAATCTACGAGAGTTAGTTTCGAGTTTCCATGAATGTTCTAATATAATTCCATTTGAATTTAGTTGGCAAGCGGACTCGTTCTAAAATAAAATATCAATTTCGCCAATCCTCACTGCAATCGCCACTCTCGGAATCCATCTGCGTTAACGCAGATTGATGGCTTTAAGCCACAATTCCTTTCCAAATAAATTTAGTTTTAAATGTGATTTTCTAAACTAATATCGATAATACTTAGGTTCCCTGTATGTAGCTTCGTAGCATGTGCTACGAATGGGGGCTACGAATTCGTAGCGTGCTACGACTACTAAGAATGTACTACGTTAAATTCCACCACATTTTGAATCATACTATTCATAACTAGCTAAAAAGCAACTTTTTCGTAGCTTACGTATTATATACATTAAGCATCAAGTGATCAAACTTTTATTTCATTTTATTTCAACGAAACCGCAAGAACTCTGCTACAAACTCTAAAGGCAACTTGAGACTTTTAAGTATACCATGATACATGATACACCATGATCTCCAATATAACAACCCCATAACTATCCATTACACAAGACCCAATTAACAAAAACCTTTCAGCACAACCCTATTAAATTAACACCTATCGCGCACAATTTTTACGTATCAAAATTGATATATATGGGCCAGTAGGGTTGTCCCAGGGGCGTCGTGCCTCATGCGCCGACGGAACAGTTAATTCGATGTTTCGGGGTTCGGTGCTTGACAAAAACTCATCGTGCGGGATCGTTTTAATGGCAGAACGTGGCTCGCGGGACCGACGGCTTGGCTCAGATTTACGGTTGAATTTTTTCTGTCAGAAGGATTTACGTATTATGTATCCCGTTGGAAGGATATGGTTCACCTTTATTTCGTTAATTGTTATTAGTTTTATGGTCTTAATTAGTGATACAATCTACGCAAAAATCATCTGGTAGAGATTGGTTCAATGAGATTACTATAAATTTTGTTTCCATATTTTATCGTCTATAGGTAGACAATAAAAAACTTTGTATCGTACTTTATTGATATTTTTTTAATTGACAGGAAGTCGAAATATAAAAAAAATCGTGAGAAATTCAAAACGTAAACAGATGCCTTAATATCTTTTAAATTGAAAAACTATCATATATATATATATATATTTTCATATTCTTTATCATGTGATTTTAATAATACTAACCTAACCTATCTTAAATCACCCACGACATCATACCAAGACATATGTAAGCAATTACGATGTTGTCTCTGTCCCTTACCAATATTTCCGCCACAACAGTAGCTCAGCAACAATACAACAAATGAGAAGCGATTTGTATTGAAATCGTCATTAATGGCCTTCAGTTATTACGCGCGGTGTATCATCTGAGCCGTGCCGCATCAGGAAATAGCTTTGTCAAACGTCAGATTGATGGCAATACGTATCGAGCCCGAGCGTAATCGCCAATCGAAATTATGGCAATCTGACCCTATTTATGAACGTTTGTATCGTTGTTGCCGGATTCAATTAGTGGCTGGATTGTGAGGCATGAAGTATGGGACTATTGGTAAGGCAAGGATCGGTTATAAGCTTGATAGTGAGCAAATAGTAATTAATTATATTGTACTGTACTGTATCAGCCCATAAATTTCCCACTGCAGGGCACCACCTCCTCTATAACCGAGAGTACGATTGAGAGTAGTTAGGCCATATAGTCCACCACGCTAGCCTAATGCGGGTTGGCGGACTGTGTATTAATACTCAGTTTAATATTGGAAAGTATATTTGGGCTATATTTCTCTACATTAATCTTGACAAAGTGGACAGACGGCATTATAAGATTTGTAAGTAGTTGGTACTAATAATGGACTGGTTGCTGTGGATATATTAAGACTTGACCTATTTTCTGAATTGGATGAACTGTGGTTGTGGATAATTCTGATAATCTAATAATAGCTTATTTCAAAATTCTAATATCGATTCCCTTACTAATAAACGCCGTTTCACTCTTGACCCCTTTTTTATCGTAACGAAAATCCAATTTCATTTCGGATTACGATAAGTTCGCAATTTATTTGTGCCCTTTATTTTATAATAAACGTGTTATTTTCGTAAACTTAGCTTCGAAATAATCAACTTGTATTGGAACAATTTGATTTGGGCGTAATCAGATGTTTATGATTTGTGAGTTTCGCTTTATCGGTTTTTTGCTTCATTGCACCTCAAATTTTTGGGTTATAAATTTATTTTCCATTTGGGTCAAATCAAATTAGGTACGCAAAAACGTAATAAGTTATTTCGTATAATAGTCACGATATTTTATATTCATTGTAGGTAAAGTTTCTTACCGAATTAATTTCACTTCACAATAATATTATACATATTGACAGCCTCCGTGGCGCAGTTAGTTAGATACCAGCTCTGAAACGAGAGGCCGCGGGTTCGGTCTCTACACGAAACAAATATTTGTATAAACCATAGTTATTTGTTTCGGCTCTGGGTATTTGTGAGACCGAAAAGTCTCTCGTAGTTCCTGATACCCACGAAACTAAACACGACCTTAATGTGGTGTCAAGGCCATGTACGTGACTACTGGATGTTTTTGTTTATTAAATAAATAACTACTATATTTGAGTCTTTATTTAGTTATAATGTTGTCTCGAAACTAGTCTTTTTAGAAAACGAATAACTGCAATACTTTTAAATGTGATCATCTAACTTCTACCTTTCAAAATACAGACACAAAGCGATTTATCACATCGAAAACTCCACACAAACTGACCATTCCAGGAGCTGAAATCTCTTGAAATCTTGACACACCATTCATCTTGAAGTACACACAGCATCTGTAAAATTGACAGTGATGACAAAGCGCCGTCAAAATAGGTAGAAAACAGCATTTAATATGTTAAGGTCGGGAAATGTCCCGGTAGATGTGCCCGGTGGGGTAACGACGTCTCTAACTAATGCTAGCTGAGGATATAATACGTATAGACGAAAGAAAGAGTATAGTAACTTTGTCTAATATGTTTTTTATGGATTCTGTAATAAATTTATATCTGGGGTAGTGAGTGTGTTGTGCGTAATGGTAAATGCTATGGTAAGATTAGGTTTATTTTATTTTATTTTATTTTTTAAATTGAGGACCTCCAACGAAGGATACACGACATATAATGAAGACAATGGTATAGCATTGTTGTGGTTTACATTTCGACATGATCTTCAATTATAGGAGACCACAGTTATACAATGACAAAATATATTATATTCATATTATATTTTATTTATATTTATATTGACAATAGATATTCACTGGGAATTTGAGGAAATGTTTCTTATAATCAGTCCAATTCTTGTTTCTTGTTATTTTTTTAAGCTATAGAGCCACACTTTTCCCTTATGCTAATCGAATTGGTATGTTGAATGCCGCCTGATGATAATAATTTTAATCCATTTGCTTCTGGTGACTTACTGAAAACTAGCTTTTGTTTCATTTGATAAGAGATAATGCAGCACGATCAATATTACATTTGTCCCTGTCGTCATTTTGCCTTAACCTTACCCTCCCCGTTTAAAATTCCAGCAATACATCTTAACTCCAAGTATCGTAAATATTAATGAGCAGTAGTAACCAAAAACAATCAGGTGAGTCCTGTACCCGTTTACTGTTGAGAAAAGTTGTCATACTGTGCCTCTCCACTCGCCGTGCTAGTCTCTAGGGCAGTAGCATTGGACGTCAGCCAGCGAGTTTCCATATCTCGGTGGCCCGCTGCCAAATTCTCATATATCACGGCTATCGAACACCGACGACGGCCCCGCCTCACTCCCTGTAAACACCAATGGATTCTTATCTTGTTATTAACATTTTATAACTTATTCCACTGTCTGAGTATCTCAAAAAAATAATAACTTTTTTGAGGTATTCGCTATGTGTGATACCAGCATATGAACGATTTACCGGTGGTAGGTCTCTCATATGTGAGAGGCCATCTGGGTGAGTACCACCGCAGTGTCTATTTCTCCCGTCAAACAGCAGTGTAAATGCACTGTTGTATTTCGGGTTGAAGGGCATTGTAGCCTTCTGGCTGGTAGAATAACTACTGGACATATTGAGACTTAACATCTTATGTCTCAGGATGGCGAGCGCAGTGGAATGCCAAGCATTGCCTTGTAATTTAAGATGTCGTTTGGTTTTGCTACTGTTCATGAGCGGTCGTATCGCTTACCATCAAGCGAACGGCATGCTCGTCTCGCCATTCATAGCAATAAAAAAATGTACATTGTTTTACAAGATGTGGGATTCAAGATATTTAATAAGATATAACAGTATGTTCATGTTCTATCTAATCTCGGGAAGGAAACAAATCTCTAGAGGTATATAAATAAAAGCGTTAAAAAAGAAAACAAATCAGTTTCAATGTTACGATGTGATTATGATTTGAGTATAACGCTGAATGGGGGATGTTTGTTGTCTGGTCATTTACATATAAACATATTGCTTAAAGTATATTTATTTATATTTTTTTTTTGTTTTTATATGTTAGTCTTGCGCCAGTCAATGTTTTTTCTTTTTTTCTTCGTCGCGTTGCCTTATACATTAGTTACATTTTTGTAACTAGCTACGATGAGGTCTGCGTAAATTTTATGAGGGATTCCAGATATTTCTTAAATGAAAAGATACCTTCGATTGATATACCACGAAGAAAGTCGTCGTTAACCTAAACTTTTATGGTTTCTTCATCTTATGCTACCGGTGTTTGAAAAGGGCGAAGATAAATACCTCAGCAATGTCAGACCTGCAAACGAAAACAAACACTTCATGGTCAAATTATTATTTTGTTAAGTATACGTGCAATAACGCCTTTATCGCAATTTGAATATACCACTTATACTTAAACGTCACGTTTGTATCCCTTAGGGGTAGGCAGAGACTTACTTTCTTATTACTTTCGCTTCATTCACTTACATCAACCTCTTCATGCTTTTGTGTCAATTTAAAGTACTTTTGACCTGTCAAATGATTACATACATACATAATCGTCACGCCTGTATCCCATAGGGGTAGGCAGAGACTATAGACCGCCACTTTACTCGATCCTGACATACTACTTTCGCTTCATCCACTTTCATCAACGTCTTCATGCATTCTCGTCGGTTCAGGGTACTTTTGACCTGACCCTTGTTGAGGGTATCACCGGTTTGGATACTGTAGGTTTGGTGAGGTTCACCCCTACCGACTCTTCCATCCATCATTAATATCATCATTATATCTATTAATATTAGGCTTATTACAATGGTATATATCTTAGATATCAACGATCCTAAAGAAGAAATGTTAATATGAAAATGAAAAAATAAATAAAATGAAAATAAGTTATTGAATCCATTTAAATGTTCAACATCATTTAGATTCAGTCATTTTTTATCTATCACCTGGTTCGGAAAGTAGTTTTCAATAGAGAAGAACGGGTAAGAAACTCTGCTGTTGCTCTTATCAAAACCAGATTACAATGCAGTGATTATTACAAAATTTAGAAATTGGTTTAAATCTGAGCAATTCATGAATAAATTATTCTAAATTAATATAATTGGCGAATTCTGGGTTGATCTTAATTTGAGAGTCTTTAAGTGGCATCCATACAAAACAATTTCCAATATTTATATACAATTTTTTCAAATAATCATATGAATTATAAAAAGAGAGGTAAAAAAATCTTTAAAATGGAAAGCCATTTGAGTAATCCCGGATTTATAAACTATTATTGGCTTAGTGTTGCCATTTTATATTTATTCTAAAATCAGACGTAAATATAATTATATCCCCTGTTTCTTTCATAACAATTATTACTTATGTTGAACTAGCTTTTGCCCGCAACTTCGTCTGCATTATTAACTTTATCTAAAATATGTTTTATATACTTGAAAATCGATACTCCACTAAATTAGTTATTACGTCCTCATTTCTCCCCTAAAACTGGGAAAATTCTATAACTCCGAATGACGTCACTATTTATTTGTGAGCATCCCGTTGGGCAAATTATGTGCCCTAATGCTTACTTTAACAACAGCGATTTCCCGCTTTATCTCCACTTAAGACTTAAAAATCCAAAACCTTACAATTGGTCATTATTTATATTATCTATAATAAGTATTTTAAATTTTATATTAACTATTAAACATAATAAATTCCTTCCTAAAAATTTATAATCCCGGAACTACGCACAATTTTACTTATGAGTGTTATTTGCGCGAAACCCATTTATGTAAGTTTAAAATGAAAGTTGCTTATGCCCGATATTTCAACACATCTTTTCGTCCTTTCCCACCTTTTCCCTGACCCCTACAGTAAATGTGAAACTCTTACACTCATGAACAACTTACAAAATTAGTAAACATTCAAATATTGATTTCCCTGTCCAGTTCTTGAATTGTACCATCAAGCTCAATTTTTAGGAATTATTGTACCCACGGAACAATCAATACTTTTTATAAAATTTCATGCCCTTCGTGCCATTTTTCCAAAATTAATGCACGCCAATTTCTAGTGTACCAATAACAGCGGTTTTGATTTTGCATACAAAATTACAACCCTTATTTTAAGCCCTTTGGGGCTCATTTAATACAAAAAAACTACTATCTACTTCCTAAAGTACTAAGTTTGAGCTCCGCAACTTTCACGGTTCGTTTTTCCATACAACACAATTTCACCCTTTTCACTCCTTTAGGGATTGAATTTCAGTAAATCCTTCATTAGCGCTGCTCTACATTATGATAGGAAGCCCCGTGTAAAATTTCTAGTTGCTAACTTCAGTAGTTTCAGCTGTACATTGATGCGACAGTTCGGTTCTACAAAATTTCAACCCTTACCACTTTAGGGTTAATTTTAGAAAAATAAAGTATGCAGCTATGTTTATTTTTGATTGATTTACAAAAGTGCAAAGTTTGCTAACTGTGGCTTTAACGGTTTCGATTTTCCATACAACCATTTTTTACCCCTTGGGGGAGGAATATCTTAAAATCCCTTCTTAATGCGACCCTACGTCACAATAGGAATCCCTGTGTAAAATTTCACGTTTCTAGCTCCAGCAGTTTCGGTTGTGCGTTGATTAGACAGTTCGGTTCTACAAAATTTCAACCCTTATGTAACTATTTTAGGGTTAATATAAAAAAATAAAGTATGCAGTTATTTTGGTTTTTGATTGATTAACGAAAGCGCAAAGTTTGACAACTGTGGCTTTAACGGTTTCGATTTTCCATACACCCGTTTTTTGCCCTTTTCACCCCCTTAGGGGTCGAATTTCCAATAATCACTTCTTAGTGCTCACCTACGCCACAATAGAAAACCTTGTGGAAAATTTCACGTTTCTAGCTCCAGTAGTTTCGGCTGTGCGTTGATTAGGTAGTCATTAAATCACTCGAAACTCGTAACACTTCAACCCTTATTTTAACCCCTTTATAACTAATTTTAGACAAACAAAGTATGCAATTAGTTTCCTTTTTAAATGACTAACCAAAGTGCTAAGTTTGACAATTGTAGCTTTAACGGTTTCGATTTTCCATACAACAGTTTTTTGCCCTTTTCACCCCCTTAGGGGTTGAATTTCCAAAAATCCCTTCTTAGTGCTCACCTACGCCACAATAGGAACTCCTGTGGAAAATTTCACGTTCTTAGTTTCAGTAGTTTCGGCTGTGCGTTGATACGTCAGTCAGTCAGTCAGGTTCCTCTTTTATATATATAGACTAGCTTTTGCCCGCAACTTCGTCTGCATTATTAACTTTATTTACAATATGTTTTATATTACGTCCTCATTTCTCCCCTAACACTGATAAAATTCTAAAACTCCGACTCCGAGCATCCTGTTGGGCAAATTATCTGGCTATATATATTACTTACTTTATCAACAACGATTTCTCGTTTTAACTCCACTTTCAACATAAAAATCCAAAACCTTACAATTGATAATTATTTATCTATAATAAGTAAATACTATTAAACATAATAAATTCCTCCCTATAAATTTATAATCCCAGAGCTACGCACAATTTTACTTATAAGTATTATTGGCGCGAAACTCATTTATGGATATTTAAAATGAAAGTTGCTTATGCCCGATATTCCAACATAACCTTCCGTCCATTCCTTCTTTTTCCCTGACCCTTCCCGTAAATGTTTAACTCTTACTCTTACTCATGAACAACGTACAAAATTAGTAAAAATTAAAATATTGCTTTCCTTATCCAGTTCTTGAATTATACCATCAAGCTCAATTTTTAAGGGTTATTTTGCACCCACGGAACCCTAAATACTTTTTATAAAATTTCATCCCTTTCATGCCATTTTTCCAAAATTAGTGCTCGCCAATTTCTTGTGTTTATAATAGGTAGCTAAAATACGAATTTTCATACCAACAGCGGTTTCGACTTTGCATACAAAATTACACCCATTATTTTAAGCCCTTTGAGGCTAATTTAAGACAAAAAAAGTAAGAAGTTATTTTTGTTTTTGATTGACTACCTAAACAAAACTTGGCAAGTTTGAAATCTGTACCTTTCACGGTTCGTTTTTCCATACAACACAATTTCACCCTTTTCACTCCTTTAGGGATTGAATTTCAGTAAATCCTTCATTAGCACTGCTCTACATTATGATAGGAAGCCCCGTGTAAAATTTCAAGTTCCTCACTTCAGTAGTTTCAACTGTACATTGATGCGACGGTTTTGTTCTACAAAATTTCAACCCTTACCACTTTAGGGTTAATTTTAGAAAAATAAAGTATGCAGTTATTTTTGTCTTTGATTGACTAACTAAAGTGACAAGTTTGACAATTGTAACTTTAACGGTTTCGATTTTCCATACAACCGTTATTTAACCTTTTCACCCCCTTAGGGGTCGAATTTCCAAAAACTCCTTCTTAGTGCTACTCTAAGTCACAATAGGAATCCCTGTCTAAAATTTCACGTTTCTAGCTCCAATAGTTTCGGCTGTGCGTTAATTAGATAGTCATTAAATCGCTCTAGTCTCGCAACACTTCAACCCCTATTTTAACCCCTTTAGGGCTAATTTTAGAGAAACAAAGTATACAGTTAAATTCCTTTTTAAATGACTAACTAAAGTGCCAAGTTTGACAATTGTAACTCTAACGGTTTCGATTTTCCATACAACAGTTTTTTACCCTTTTCACCGCCTTAGGGGTTGAATTTCCAAAAATCCCTTCTTAGTGCTCACCTACGTCACAATAGGAACTCCTGTGGAGAATTTCACGTTCCTAGCTCCAATAGTTTCGGCTGTGCGTTGATACGTCAGTCAGTCAGTCACCTTCCTCTTTTATATATATAGATTACAAATTAACCCTCAGGCTCACGAGAGTTTTTCATCTAAAGACGTTTAATTTTACATACATACATAATTGTCACGCCTGTATCCCATAGGGGTAGGTAGAGACTATAGACCGCCACTTTGCTCGATCCTGACATACTTCTTTCGCTTCATCCACTTTCATCAACGTCTTCGTTTAATTTTAATGTCTAAAAATAATGTATGGACAGTTGCCTTTTAATTTATAAATATTTTAAATATAAATCAAAATACTTTACTACATACGTACATGTGCACATATTGAATGATGATTTTGTGCACATACGTAGATGTGTGTGTCTCGCGTGCGGCGGTAACGAGGGTGTGTTCCGGCGGACGGCGAGCCGGAACACAAGCGCCCTCTCGCGCCGACCAGACCGACTTCTTTGTAATGTGCTATAGCGGAATAGTGCGGCTTTGGCTGGATTATTTTTGGTGATAAAGGTCTGAAGAGATTTGTTAAAATAATAATTTGAATTTGTGTACCATAGCGTCTTTCAAAATAAAATGGTGTATAGTATTATTTTGGAAAAAAACTATGGATTTAACACCCAAATACGAGGGTAGGAAAAAAATACAAAAAACAATCTTCGCTTTTTTGCAAAATGTTTGGTTGCATTGCGTCTGGAGTCACTAAAACTACCACCCGGCTTCGTTTTCCGTAGTAGTCTTGATATACCCTGTATATAATGTATTTCTTAAGCCAAAAAAAATGGTTTTGGTTACAGGAAGTCGTTGGCAAGCCGCTTCCAACAGGTCGATGTGGAGTTCATTGGGGAGGCCTATGTTCAGCAGTGGATTCCTTGTGGCCGATGAGAGAGAGAGAGAGAGAGAGTGAGAGAGAGAAATACTTCAGGTCGTTGAAGCTGTAATTAGGCATAGCTGAGGTGTTATAAATGTCTCAAAAAAAAACACATAGTATGAATGTGGGATTTGGAAATGATCAAAGATGCGTAGAATGAAACGTGAAACGAATGATTGATATGGAACGTATAGTGTGAAAGAGATGACGAATAAAAGTACAAAAGTAAAAAGAGTTAGAGAATGATTAAGATGTCTAAGTAAAAGACGGAATAAGAGAACTGCTTGGGGACGGTGGAAAACGCAAATACTACAGTTTCTTGCCCATTCTTCTCTAGTGAAAAGCGTTTACCGAACCGGGTGGTAGATAAAAAAAATGAATGAATGTAAATTATGTAGAACATCTTGATGGATTCAATAAATTATATTCATTTCATTTCAAATAAAGACGACGATTATGCACTGATAACTAAGCAAATCTTTGTTTAGTTTGTCTCGAGACGGTATTATTAAGACGGAACTATTCCGACATAGAGTAGAACGGTACGGCCAACTACAACTTGCAACTTCAACTTATTACCAGGGTAACATCAAAGCGCTTCGATGATTGGCTACTGAGTATCGAGTGATCGGAACTTATACAACTAGTTTGAAATTATACAGAAATATATGTACTTGTTTAGCGAGAAATATAGAATATACATCAAAAGGAAGTTTCTGATATAAAGGTAACTTTGGACACGTTTTATATTTCAAGCGGGTATAACAAGTAGTATAACTTTTCATATTGCTTTTATCTATTTCCAGTTTCAGCCAATTTTAATAGAGTTCTCGTTTTCATATTATTTGAATCCCAACTTCAATCGCTTTATACGCATCTATTAATACACGACATTAATTATACTAGTAATTAAATACAAAGGTTAAAATTTGGATGTGATTATTTTCAAATTGTTTGCGAAACTTAATTTTCCTTGGCTTATTGTTGTGTTCTAGTCCATTAATTTGTTACCTAGGCAAACAGATCACTAACGGCCGGTCTCTATATCCAAGCTGTCTTTAACCAGAGAGTAAAATAGCTACCATGACTATGTTTACACAATTCTATACTTCAATAAACAAAGATGGACGAATACATTAATGTTGCCCAGGTATATATAAATATATGCACCATATCAATATATCTCTATCTTTGTTAACTAAAACATAAAATGCATCGAAATATCTTATGAAATCTATTGTTAAAGATAGATAGATTATAGAGAACGGTTGTAAATCGTAAACACTTATCCCTGGTCATATATGATCTTTAACACAAGTTCTGTATGGTTAATCTAACAGAAGTCGAAGTTTTCTATGTTGCTTTCCCACATCAATGCCTCATATGAAAATATGTTCCTCTTCATTCAAATTAAGTAACAAAATTATTATAAATACAGTACCGGTGCATCGGATGTATGAAAATATCGTATTTCAATCGCGGAGACGAGTTGGCATGTATTATTATTCTAAACCCGCTGGCTATATTTAATTGAAAACAAAGGACGAAATGCCATACATTCACGTCCATATATTTTACTAGACACAATCTGCAATAAGTCATTGTAATTGTATATCTGTTTGGACTAGCCCGTATAATTTATCAAACGGCGACAGATAATCTCTCAGCACTTGATACTCGATCTGGTTGACAATGCCTTACCATCGCATTAAATCAATATGAATTTATGTAACTTTGACATGCCAGTAATAAACAGTAAGCTACAAGCGTTTCATACACTTATTTCTTCTGTTTGTTATTGAATCACATTTTTTTATTGCAATGAATGGCGAGACGAACATGCCGTTCGCCTGATGGTAAGTGATATGACCGCTCATAAACAGTAGCAAAACTAAACAACACCTTGAATAACAAAGCAATGCTTGGCATTCCACTGCGTTCGCCGTCCTGAGACATAAGATGTTAAGTCTCAATATGTCCAGTAGTTACTCAGCCTACAATGTCCTTTAATACGAAACACAACAGTGCATTTACACTGCTGTTTGACGAGAGAAATATTTCTCTCGTATTTCTTTAATGTATATACATTTCGATGGTATCCACCCAGATGGCCTCTCACATATGAGAGACCCACCACCACATCCATTGAACAAGACCACCTCCAAGAATTTGTAAACTAAATCAAATCATGTGAAATAATATTTGCTAGTTGGAAGTATTTTTAGTTTTGTTTTTTTTTTTTCAGTAAAGGTTTTTCTAATTCATAATATTATAATCGTTGTATTTTCACCTCGTATTCTAGTATTCTTCGTGAAACACAATTTTTTAGTTGTAGTTAAGTCAAAAAACCTATTTTTAACTATTGTAGCGGCTTCAAGATTCTAACCTGTTTTGGGTAAATAAATAAATAGAAAAAAAACCATAAAAATCTGTTGGAAACGGTCAGCGCCTATCTGCAACGTTTAATAGATCATCTATCCTTTTTGTGGACGTGCGCGGCACTTGCCAGTATGTGGTTTCACTCGAGAACTCTTTGAGCTCATTAGTAATCAGTTTTCATTACAAAACATTCAATGCACGTAATGCATATCAAACTCGTAAACGTGATACAAAGTTATATTAAGCAATTTCCCTGTACTTAGTGCATACATACATACATAAACTCACGCCTTTTTCTCAGAAAAGATAGGCAAAGGTGCTAACTTGATACCCACATTTCGCTTTGTGTGTTCCATCCCAGGGAGGCGAGCCTATCGCCTCATAGGGTACAAACTCTGATTCTACTGATAATTAATAGAAAAAATCTAATATTACTTTACCCGACCCGGGTATCGATCCCGGGACATCAGCGTTGTAACCATACCGTAGTACAACTACGCCACCGAGGCAGTCATTTACTTAGTGAAGGAGGCATAATCAATTTCTATCAAAATTAATGAGATTACCTCTACTGCTTCGCTTGTGAATCGCTATTATAAGTTACTGCGTTCAGATACTAGTTACTACTTACCATTGAATTATTAGTTAAGTGAGTATACTACCGTACTTAATTTTGTACTACCCAGGTATATTACGAGAAAAATAGTTCAAAGTTTATGATTTGATCTCATCGTATCTTCATCATCTTACTTAGATTAAGTGTCTGTTATGTTAGCTGTGCACACCTGTATTTGTTATACACATTAGAACTTACCTGCTATGAAGATGATTTTTTTTTTTAATATATATAATTGATGCGTGTAGGTACTGTTGATGTGCCTTATTTAAAATAAAATAAAATCATCATGAAAATGTACAGATTAAATTAGTACAACTGGAAATTTATGTGATATATAATAATATACTTTTATGACTAAATGTATTTGATCTCCATATTGATTGATTATGCCATTTTATTATTTCGTTGTATATATTTTACGAGCACAAAAAACTGACCACAATATTGAAGTAAAATTAATTTATGTGTCCACCCCGTGACCACGAAAGCTGCAAAAAAATCAAAACAAAAGGAAGTTTAAAAAATATGTAAAAAATCTAGGAAACCACTTTGACCGTAATATTACTCTCAACAACCTCCTAAATACTAAAATACATACACTGGTGGTAGGTCTCTCATATGTGAGAGGCCATCTGGGTGGGTACCACCGCAGTGTCTATTTCTCCCGTCAAACAGCAGTGTAAACGCACTGTTGTGTTTCGGGTTGAAGGGCATTGTAGCCAGAGTAACTACTGGACATATTGAGACTTAACATCTTATGTCTCGGGATGGCGAGCGCAGTGGAATGCCAAGCATTGCTTTGTCATTCAAGGTGTTGTTTGGTTTTGCTACTGTTCATGAGCGTATCGCTTACCATCAGGCGAACGGCATGCTCGTCCCGCCATTCATAGCAATAAAAAAAAAACATACATTCTCTTTGTTCCATGATATAAAAATCTTAAAATATTTTTAAAAATTCATGTCCTAATAGGTTCAATATCAATTTTAAATTTGTATGCTCATAATTTCCGAAGTTCTCGGAAATTGATGGTTAAGATTCTGCAGTATTTACTATAGGAAATTCCGCCCAGTACAGTAGATGTAAATAAGTAAGAGAGATTCAAAGGCTCTATGAATTTATATTACAAGCTGGCTCAAAGAAGATAGAACATAATATCACGGTAAAGCAAATAGGTTGTCTAGCAATTTGTGCTAAGAAAGATTACAAAGGATTTAATATTTACAAAAGAGCCCATGCAACGGTGATCCTTCTGGAATTTTAATAGTCAAATTAAATATATTTGATAAACATCATATAATTATTATGGTTTATGAATTATTATTTAACTAAAATAAATCTTGTTTAAGCTCTAAATAAAGACGGATGTCGAAAGGCAATATACAGTCGATAGTAAGTATTCACCATTGAGTTTCTTGCTTGTATTTGTAGAGAATCTTATTGTGGAGAAGGTATGTAAGGACTGCCAATCGACACTAGGCCAGCGTGGTGGACCATATGGCCTAACCACTAGCTGTCAATCGTACTCTCAATTGTAGAGGAGGTCCGTGCCCTACAATGGGACACACGACAAGAAATATCATCCTTGTAGGTTTTCTTTATTGTGGAAAATCAGTCAACCAATCAACCCACTAAAAGTGTTTTCTTAGCCTGGAAATTGAACCCAGTTCTTAACGATTCACAGCCCAAACATGATACCACTAAAGTCTAAACTGTATAAACGGTATAAAAATCTATACATAAAAATAGAAAATAAACACACAGACTCACACAAATCTTAGATAAATTGAATACGTAGCATTAAAGCATTCGTTCGCGCTCGGGCGTTTCCGGAAACGTTCGGCAGGCCCACGATAAAACATTACGGAGCGCCGGGTTTAAATAATGCTCGGATCGGGGCGGAGATAATGCGACTTATCGCTACATGTGCTAACTTGTTTCGCTCTCATTATACGGGATATATGGCGCGGAAGGATTTCAATTGAATCGCTTTTTTAAAATAAATGGGATTTTTAGACTACATATCTTCGAGAAAATGTGCTATAAATTATATATTATGCAGTTTATATTGCTTTGTAAAAAACAGCGTCGTAAGTTTTATGAACTGAAAATTCCAATGTCTGATTTTGAAAGGCATCTGTTCCGTTTGTGTTTTGTTTGTTAGATATTTTTACTGACACTGTACAGTGGCTACAGTGCACTAGATTCTGTTTCACCAAATTGCGAATCGGTGCAAGGCGAAAACGTAACGTAGAAACTTGTGATACGAATTGTTGCGATGGGAATTACAGGAAATATAGGAAAAACAAACAAAATTTTGTGTACGATCTTTATATTCTAAGTACATTAATAGCTAGATTTATTTATTTATTTATTGCACAAAATAAAAATAAACATTGAAAAACAACATAAGTACAAGGGGCAGTCTTATTACTCTAGGTAATTTCTTCCAGGCAACCTTTCGATGAATATTGAAATAGGATAAAAACCGACTTCAAAACATAAAATAATATTTATTACATTGTACTTGTGGTCCTACAGAGAGAGTATTCACATATTTATTATTATTTATCAAAATTAAAAATGAGAGGGCAGTCTAAGGTGTATACAACATATGATATCATTGTATTGATCTGATAACATCAATACATTATTAACTAACGGCCGATGCCAATAATCAATCGAAAAAATTAGACTGAAGTCAATCTGGATTGTTTTCTACTTTTCGATTTGTCATTTACCATGTTGCCATAGTTTTTTCACTACTGAGATTGATTATTGGCAATATAGTATCAGAAATAAGATTGAGCTGTCAATCTCAAACGGCAAATTTTGGATTGGGATTGTTTATTGGCAGCGGCTGTAACAAGGCCGTATGCTATAGGTATGAGTAGGCTGTAATATAAACTTAATTTAATTATGATTCTACACAATAATGGTTTCAATTTGAAATTGATAAAGTCTAGCCTTATATCATGTTCACACTCATTTTAATATATAAACCCACGCATATGCTGCCGACAATGTCACCCTCAGTATATTGAACTTAATAATGTTGAAAATTTTGATTGATTACGCGCCCTTCACCTTATCAGGTATCAATACCAGTCTCGGGTAACTAATATAAAATATCTTAAACCGAAAAAGATATATTATCTCACGCATGGGGTAGTTAGAAACTATGGATTACCGTTTTGCTCGATCCTGAAACGCATTATTTTCGATTCAAGGTACTTCTATGAACTGATGCTCGATCCTGAAACGCATTATTTTCGATTCAAGGTACTTCTATGAACTGAAAAACGCACAAAAATAAACTGCTCAACTTGAGTATCCTCATATTAATTTTAATATATTTTTTTTACAAATAGTGTTAATGATAATAGGTGATCCAAAGAGCCTCGACCAACATCTACAGTAACTCTCAATTGGCTGTTTGGTCAAGAGTCAAATACAGAAGGCAATATTATTGGATACAGCACACATTGTGAGGCGGTTCCTCACATTGTCTCCCTAACCGCCGGTGGCTTGGGTTTGAGCTTCACCACCGGAGGGTAAATAAATATTTTTTTATATGTTTTATATGTATAATTTTTATAATTTATATAATTATGTAATAATATAAAAAATGTATAATAAATAAAATAAAGAGCATGATAATAAAAAGAACATAAAATAATACGTAAAACCTCACAGTTCGTAGCCCCAACATACGTCTATTAAACCCACGAGGGCAATATAAACACGGATAAATATTTTTCTTACAACAACAAATGAAAATAGTCTTGTAAATATCTTGACAAATTACTCCTATTTGTAATACCCAGCTATTCGTAAAAGGGTATATACTTATACGTATCTGATCGACATCAGGTGTCCACCTTCAATTTTCTTACACCATAAACAAACTGAAAGATATTGCTCGTGATCAATCAGCGAAGGCATATTTTTATGTAATGCTCCGGATTTATTTTACGAGGCTGGGTCGGAGGATTCGCTTGATGTACGAAGGGCTTTGAACGTTTTCCGCGGATGAATGTAATTCTTAGATAGGAGTTACATGTGTAAAATTGTAAGTAAATCGCAAGGCTTGGGTAGATATTTATTTATGTTTATGAGGGAAGAGGTCAGTTGTTCTTATTCATAAAGGGGGCTAAATTCTCGATGATTAATATTTGTAGTTTTGTTGTTGCGTTAAACTCCATTACTTAGTTACTTTACTGAAAGCCGCATAATTTTAAAGGGGATTCTCAACTAGTTTTATATATGCTCTTTGTACCAGAAAGCTATTCATAAAACTGTGTTAAAATATGATAATACAGACTGCGGTAAATACTATCATAAAAATAGACTCTTATTCACATAATTTTGTCTTTTTGTTGTATATAGTTACCATCTAATACTTGATAGCACGTTATACGTCGTCGCTGAAATTGATAAACAAAGTCTAAGTATGAGTTAGATTAACTATGAGATTCAAAATTTAAAATGCACCAATAATATTTTTCTACACAAACACACGAGTCATCCGATGCTCGTTCAAATTAATCACCAAGATTTTATGAAACACAAATCTCTTCCCGAAAAACATTTGAATGGTTAATTAATTAGCGAATTCCGAAGCTCACACCTGGCCGTTCGCAGGAAAATCAAATTTATATAAAAATTAACAAAAGATAAAAACGTTGCAATAGAGGGTTTAATTAATTTTGCCGACGGACCAACAAATTGTGCGTCCGAGGCGGGGCGGCTTTAATTAAGCTTTTATGTTTAATTGGTTATGTTGCTTCTGCGTGGCACAGATTTATTGCTAAGATGGCGGAGGTCAACGTCCTTGTATGAAGACTTGGAAATTAATATTAGTTAATTGTATGTCATAAACATTGTAACATGCGTAATATTGTAATCGGTGTTGAATAAGAAGATTGAGGTATTAATTAAAATTTTGTTTTATGGTACCGCAAAATTAGTAAATAGTAATAGTTCATTTGATAGTAAGCTGATGAACTTGTGTGATCCGTATAAATGTATTACAATGAACTAGTGTTAGTTCAGGACTATGTATGTGACTGTTAGGTGTTATTAATTTTTTAATAAGATTTGTTAGATTTACCCATCGTATGAATAACTCATATTTAAGTACTCCAATTCTTGACATGACCATCCTTAAAAGTCGTTCCCAAACGGTTACATTTCATCTATTGTATAACACAACAATACTTTCAAGAATGTTGTATTCCCCTGTAATGATAGGACGCAATATCCAATGTATTTAGTCAACCATATTTTACTGTATATGTGTAACTGTCGATGGTGTATCTAAATAAAAAATATAAATATAATATAAGATTTTTAAGAGCTGTGGACCAACGCGTTGTCCGAGAGCAGTCTTTTATCGAAGTTCACACAACAAGAGATATGACGTCATATCGCACGCCCCGGCCAGCCCACGACTGCCACTAGTGCGTCTTGGTGACAGGGCAGGTGAGTAACAGTAGGTCAAGTCTGTATGCTAGTATTTAAGTATACTGCATGTATTTATTAGTGGCTGCATTGTGAAGAATGAAGTATGGCACTTTTGGTAAGGCAAGGATCGTTTATAAGCTAGATAGTGTGAGCAAATAGTAAATAATTATACTATACTGTACTCTATCAACCCATATACGGCCCATTGCAGGCCTACGGCCTTCTCTACAACCTTGAGTAAGATTGAGAGGGATTAAGCTATAGTCAACCATTGGCCTAGTACGGGTTACTGGACTTTACAAGCCATAGAAATTCTTACAAATCGCTTTGGTATGCAGGTTTCTTCACGATGTTTTTCTTCACCGTTATAGTGCGTGGTGACTGACTTTCAGATGTGAGCCCTGGGATTCGAACTCGCGACCATAATAACAATGTTGGCAGCTGCGTCTGATATATTACCAACTGGCCACCACGCAACTTTTTACTGCATAGCAAGCAGGCAAATGAGTGAAGGTTTCAATCGATGGTAAGTGATTGGCGCCACCAATAAAATCTAAGATATTTAGATTCGTAGTTAAAATCGGAAAAAGGTAAGAAAAAACGGGATGTCTATGTTAAAGCAGACGACTTTTGTGCTAAAACTAAAACTATATTATTGTGATGAAATGGACACAATGTAAGTTTGTTACTTGTAAATGAAATGTTTTTCTTACTGTCACGTATTTTTCTATACACCAACTATGCGCGAAGGATTTGCCGTTTGTGTAGAATACCGACGGATCCGGCCGCGACGCCACGCTTCTGTCTCTGAAAGGAATTTGTCTGCAAAACAAATAACTCGCATTTTACCACTTTGCGTTCTGCTTCAGATTTCTATGGAAGCTCTTTACGAGTTAGTGAACATATTACGTCTTGACGGTTGCATTACTTTTGTTATTGGTTTTGTAATAGTTTTGTGGAGGAACGGACTGTTTTATGGTTATATGAAAGTAGTATTAGCTATTATTTGGTATCTACTATGGGTCAACTGCCTCGGTAGTGAAGTTGTACTACGGCATGTTTACAAAATTGAGATCTCGGGCTTGAACCCTGGGTCGGGCGAAGTGATAGTTGATTTTTCAATTTAATATCAGTCCGGAGTCAGAAATGTGTGGCCGGTATGGCGATAGGCTTTGCCCCCGACCACATCGTGGGATGGAATACACAAGACGAAACGTGGATGTCCTGATTGATACCAGGGGAACCCCTGCCCACCCCTTCTGAGAAAAGGCGTGAGTTTATATATGTATCTACTATAGGATTGGACAGGCTGGTATTATGTTTTGACAAAATACTGGAATGAATGGTTGCTTGAGGCCCAATATTGCTTTGTCATAAAACTGACAACATCGATGGGCTTGGTGTTGTATTCAGTGATTCAAATTACCGGAGACCAATGTCCCTGTTATGTTTATTTATCTATTCCATTTACAATACCGGTAGCGTATCTACTACGTAGGTTTACAATTAGTGTTCATGGGTGGTTTTTAATGTGTTGTGCAGTCATGTAGCATCGGATGAATTTTCCTCATTTATTGTACTCATGACGTATGAAAATCCCCCACGATTTTTATCTTAAGAAATACGTATGCTACTGTTGATTGTATTTCTTTCGCTCCGTACACGTTCAAAGCCAATATGTAAACTAAAGCACCCCATATTTTTAAATAAATAAATCTTGCAAACGGATAAATATATCGGACATAAACAAGTGTTCTTCGTGAACACAATCTTTGTAAGTAGCGATGTATCTGTGAATGTAGTGAGCACTGTTTGCGCCAATCTGCAACAATACGGCACATCAAGACCAAGAGACGGGTCCCAAGACGCTTTGTGGAAAGCTATATGTAATTAAATGTAACCCAGTTTTGAGTTGTGATTCTTGAAATGCGCTGATTTATGTTAAAAGAGAAATGCAATTTGAGCTTAACTTTTGTTGAGATTATGTAACTAAAGTTTGTGTTTTTTAATTATATAACAACATTAAAAGTATTACCAACAAATAAAACAAAATGCTTCCAGAGATTTCTTCTGCAAATAGTTAGAATCTGCCGGTTTTGTGTAAAGTTTTTAAAGCCAATAATCACAAAGCCATTTTTACTTTAATCTCATCAAAGTTGCAGCCAATCTTTGTAAGCAGATCGTTTCAAAAAGTTTACTTTGGGAATCATGGAACAAGCCTATATTCAACTTGACATGAACTTTTCATTGCTTAAAAAGCTTTTAATTATTATTAATAAATAAATAACACCCAACAGTCACATACATAGTCCTGACCCCACATTAAGATCGAGTCTTGTGTCGTGGGTATCAGGAACTACGAGAGACTTTTCGGTCTCACAAACACCCAGACCCGGAAGAAATATTTGTGGTCCGCACAAACATTTCTCTCGGTGCGGGGATCGAACCCGCGACCTCTCGTTTCACAGGCGGCGTCTAACCAACTGCGCCACGGAGGCTGTCAAAATCCTGTATTAATATCTTAGCAATAAATAATAATAATAAATACACCCAACAGCCACACACATGGTTCTAAACCCACACTAAGATCGAGTCTTGTGTCGTGGGTATCAGGAACTACGAGAGTTTTTTCGATCTCACAAACACCCAGGCTCCATACAAATACCTCTGGATCACGAAAATAATTTGTCTCGGTGCGGGGATCAAACCCATGACCTCACGTTTCACAGCCAGCGTCTAACTGCGCCATGGAGGCGGCCCGCATCAAAATTGAGATTAATATCCATGTTTCCTGCTCATCCCTAGATGTTACCCTGCAATAAGCGGGTCGGTCAGATCGGTAACCACTCGTGCAATATCGCCGGCGATCTCTCACAAAATGTACGTTGTATTTCAACAAGCAAAGTTGGCGTTGCGGAGCGATCCTACTTGAGATGTCGGGTTGATAAAGTTGTTCTTGCTGGTTTCATTACATTATCAAGTCTTGGAATAGTCTAACAATAGACGTTTAGATTTAACGGTGAGAAATTCTATACTATAGCGAAATTGTAAGAATTTCTATGGTATGTAAAAACCACTTTCATCCTTCTCGAAAGTGGAAAAGACCCTGCAGTGTACTAAAATGTTCTCCTTTTAAAGTTATTCTGCATTGCCAATTGTAAGCATAAGTAAATGATGACACATCTACTGGTGGGGCGAGCGGTAGTGGTGGGGGTGTGGTGAGGGCAGTGGCTGCACTCACCGGACACTTGCTGCTGGTGCGCCGTACGAATAATGTGTCTACCGGAAATCAAACTGTGTTTCCTATATAACCTATACCGAATAGTGACCTATCAAGGAGTGAATTGCTCAAATTTTATGTAAGTGCGCAATTAAAATTTCTATGCTAGCTCTTTACGCTACTATTTCTGTTCTATACAACATATTTGTATTGACACTCTTCTATGATATTTTCAAACCGTTTTCCTTCCATTGATGATTCTATTGGTGAAATAGACAGAAGTTACTGGAGACTAGATGCAATTAAGTGGCCTGTTTGCTTATTGGCAAACATTTATACCTATATTACTTTGCAGAATAATCAATATTGTATGTGTTGTGCTGCTCTGAACTGAGTTGCAATTCCTGTATTATTGTAAACTTGTTTCGAAAAGAGCAACGCTAAAGTTTCTCGCTCGTTCTTCTCTGGCGAAAACAGCCTTGTGAACCGGGTGGTCGAGAAAAAAAGTGACTGAATCAAAATAATGTATGACATTTTATCGGTTCCGGAAAAATATTTTTATTTTTCATACCATATTACCAACTGAACAAATTACTAACCATTAAAATACAACCAATACACTAATATGCATAATATATTCCAAATCCTAAATACCGACGAACTCAATATTCAAAATAGAAAGAAAGCAACGAGCAGAAATTCATATATTTGATATTTCCCGTTCAAAAGGTCTGCAAAGCGGCTTTGTTGAGCGCAATAATCCGTAAAAATAGAAGTTTTTTACTTTGGAAATATTCCCGTGAAGTTCAGCTCTCGGTCGAACACTTAGCGAAGATAAAGTATTATTGTTTATTAAAAATAGTTTCTTAATTAAAACGTGAGAGTTTTAGCAAACAGGTGGAGTTGCTCGCGAAGGTTTCCATTAAATATAAATTGCTTTAAGATGTTCCCGAGTTATAATGAGGAGGTTACGAGAGCTAATTAATCTTACGAGGCAGTCGTGTTCGGGAAGCTAATTTTAATGTTGCTAGAATTAGGTTTTAGTTGGGTGATTGACCGCGAGTATAGATTGTGGGTTTCTTCAGTTGATAGTGTATCATGAAAAGTTATAGAGTATAAAATAGTGATTACAAATGCACTTATAACGGAATATCTATACTGTGTTGAGTCTCTCATATGTGACAGCCTTAGTACCTCCGCAATGTCGATTTCTCCCGTCAAACAGCTGTGTAAATGCACTATTGTGTTCCGGTTTAAAGTTCATTGTAGCCAAAATAACTACTGGGCGTACTATAGACACAACAGCTAATTTCTCAGGGTGGCGAAAGCATTGGAATGTAGAGCATTGCTTTGTAATTTATGGTGTTGCTTGGTTTTGCTACTGTCCATAAGCAGTTGTATCGCTTACAATCAGGCGAATGGTATGCTCATCTCGCCATTCATTACAAAAAAAAACATATATGCACCTACGCTTATATCCCAGAATTGGCAGGTAGATGTGTCGTTAGCACCAAACACAATTCGAACAGTCTATTTTCGGCCTAATGTAATGAAAAAGCGACCCTATTTAGCGAACGTAACCTAACTTTCACGAGATATTTTGAACCAAATAACTGACACTAAATCTTATACCTCACCAAGGAACTGAACTCAACACCTCACGGTTTGCAGTGTTTACTCATTATTCCTGCGACCACTAGGCGATTGTGCAAATTATATTAACCAATTAGTGCTGGTTACATAACACGGGAATACAATAGTAATACCAGTACTAATTAAACAAGGATAATGTGTTATGTAAGTGCGTGGTGGCCTGTTGGTAAACGGACTGGATGCGGCTGCCACTGTTCACGGTGGTCGCGGGTTCAAATCCCAGGGCACACCTCTGACTTTTCGGAGTCATGTGTGTATTGATAGTCAATCACCACGCACTAAAACGGTGAAGGAAAACATCGTGAGGAAACCTGCATACCATAGCGATTCATAAGAATTTCTACGGTATGTAAGTCCGCCAACCCGCACTAGGCCAGCGTGGTGGACTATATGGCCTAACCACTCTCAATCGTACTCTCGATTGTAGAGTAGGCCCGTGCCCTGCAGTGGGACGTATATGGGCAGATACAGAATGTGTTATTCACTGAGCTATGAATAATTAAGGATATGAAGCCTACTGAAGAACCAATTAAGCAGCTCACGGCTTCAACGGTACAATTCAAGCTCGCTGTTGCCCTAGGAGTTGCAGGTTCGATTTGTTTTTTTTACAGTAGGGTCAGGAGTGAGTGTGTGAATTTTGAATGTATTTATTATATTAATTATTATTAAGTGAATTGGTGAACCATCTGCCTATATCAGTGTTACGCTGAAGACAAATCATAAACGTGTACAATTGTCCACCACACACTAAATCTCTGGTGTATCTTAGTCTTCGTTATCCTACCACACTACAAAACATCGCTTTACCAATGTCAAAATAAAATATATCTAGAACACTTTATTCACCTGTTCTGTGTCTAGAACAACAGACACATACTTACACTCTCTCTCTTTCTTCAGCTAAAGAAAGTCCACTGCTGAACACAGGCCTCCCCCATAGATCGCCACATAGACCTGTTGGAATCAGCATGCATTCAGCAAGAAAAACACTACACTACTAACACTACCATAATATGCAATACAGCATTACGAAATCAGTACAAAGAACATGAATGTACCTATATTAAGGCAAAGGCATACAAAATTCACATTAAACATAACTATAGTACCCACACCAGTCCAAAGATTGAGATAAAACGTTAAATAGAGCCACTCATATAAAAGAGATCTTAGCCAATAAATATCTACCTCCAAAAGACAGTCTCATAAAATACGAGCGCCGCGTACATTCCCACAATACGTCATACAGTAGACGACGGGCGCAGTGAATAGCTCTAATTCTGTAGATCATTCATCCCGACGCCCGGGGTTTGGTTCCCGCGCTATAGATTTATGGTCGACCATAACTCTGTCGGGACGGACGCGGCACCTACGTGGAAAATTGGAAATTAAGGGTTTAGGGGTGAGTGTACAATTTCCATGTAGGCTAATAGGGTTAAACGTGGTTTAAATTTGACGAAGGTAGAGAAAATTGGAGGGCGATGGCCTAGCTGCTAACAAACCGTAACACTAAAGTGGAGATCTCAGGTTTATTATCAATAAGTACGCTTATTTTAGTATGTGTATGCATAGTTATGAGTAATTTGCTCCCATTTATTTAATTCATGTAAACTCGCTTCCGGATTGCTTTTTAAAAATAAAAGGGTATAAATTATTAATTTTAGGAAAAACTACGTATTTACCACCGAAACACAGCGATAGGTTCAAAATGCTTTTTTGGCGAAACTTTTAATTTTATTATGTCTGAAGTCATTAAAACTACCACCTGGCTTCGTTTTCGGTTGCATTCTGGATATTAAAATATGAAGAGTAAGAAAATGTCAAGATTTTATCAGCTCTACTTTTGTTTTAAGCTGCAACTTAATTTATTATAGGGATTAAGCGAAGAATGAACGCTGGAGCTTTAAATTCACAGGAAAATACGTCTTCTTTATTCAGCTTATTATAAATAGAACGTTATATTAAACAAGATTACACAGAGTCGGCTGATAAATCTGTAGATTTTATTAAATATAGTGATATATAAAATATTGATTATATTATTTTCAGGTTAAGATTTGAATAAAATTGAATAAAAGCTTTCTAAATAATCTTCAATAATCGTGCCACAACCATGCAAAATTAACAAAGGCTCTATTTTACCAAGTATATTGTAATAAATCGGATTTAAAAAGCACATTTTTACAATTTTAGTTTTACTGTGTAAAAATGAATTATTCTTCAAATGAAATGAAATGAAAATATTTACTGAATCTATAAAATTTTTACATTACCACCCGGTCCACAAGTCTGTTTTCGCCAGAGAAAAATGAGAAATCATGAATTCCATATTTTCGGAAGAGCTACTTTTTTAACCTAATTACAACTAGAGTCCAGACTCGAATTTGTTCTCTTCATGGCCTACCATAGAACTAATTTCGTCATGACCCGCTCCCAAATTCAAATTCAAACCACTTTGACTACAGCACAAGTTCATTTCCATCCAATTTAGCCCCAGCTCTCACTATTGTGATAACTTGAACATACGTGAAATTACGAGCCATAACTCCGCAATTTTGGACCCATGCGTTCAGGTCACCTGGCGTGCAAAATTGGAAATTAAGGATCCATCCCCGTGTGATACATGTTCCAGACTTTGCCACATAATGTATTGCCATCGAAATATTGCGTAGACAGTTAATGGCCTCTCGCGGCTTTGTCTACTAAAACTGAGTAATTACGTTCGGTAATATAATTTGCGACGTCGAGTTTCAAGTGAAGATGGCTCGGGCCAAATGGAAATTACATTTCTATACGTAGGAATCTCGATATTACATTTTATATTATTACATTAGACAGTATGTGGTCCGTTGCTGTACAAATATTATCTCTTTTAGGTTTAAAAGGCCAGCAACCGTTCATTCGCGTTTAGACTTTAATTCATTTTCACACATAGTGATACATAGTGAGGACTGAAATTCTTGTGGAATCTTTTTAGGTATTGATCTCGAGGGAACTCTTCTTTTTAAACGTGAGAAATGATGTTAAGCTCTTTTTACATTACGTCAAAAACCAAGGCTGAAATGCTGAAATGACAGTTGTAACTGGCTTTGTAGTCAAGATTGCTTGAGGATATTATGCGTGCTACGACTGATACCACTGAACCACTTTAACTTTAAAGACAATGATAATAAATTAAAAAATCACGTAAATTCATAGTAGTCCACTCTAAGCTATGCATTCCTCAGAAATACGACAGAGTAAATATTTGAGACAGTATTTGTTCGCATGTGAGTGCGATCGAGCGGAAGGGCTTGGCGCGATGTGGTGCATTCGTTACCCCGGACCCCCGGGACGCAGACGTTTTCATTGTTCTACTTTTATTTGTTTTAGTTTTCTTTACAATATGCGCTTTGATTGTCGGTCTTCGATATATTATTGGGAAGAAGACAGTGTTACTTTCTTTTGTTAGTCTCCCATTTTTTAAAATGTTTACTCACTGGTCGACTGCTAGCATAATTATGAAGTGCCAAATCGGTCCATTCGCTTTGTGTGAGTTTTTGGTTTGAATTTCCTCATATTATTAATTATTCGAGCATCGAATATTTGGGACAAAAGTAGGCTCAGCACAATGTGGGTGGAATCTACCATTGTGGCCTTCGCAAAATAATATGTATTTTCTCTTTTCCATTCAAAATAATTCCATTTCAAATAAACAATAATTTTTGATAGGAATGGAACGCAAATGTCAATGTTCCCGCCAAAACCGGCGTGACTGCGCACCTTTTTTGTCTATTCCTTCCTTGTAACGCTTAGCGGTGTATTACTTTCATTTTGTGAAACCTTACTGTGGCAAATAAACTTATTGCGTTAAATCCTTATTTATTTGCACGGAACCCTACACGGTAGCAGAGCGTGGTTCGTGTGGTATACAAATAAAGATTCCGAAGTAATCCAGAAGATTTGACGAAGAATAAGTTTATAAGGTTTCAAGTTTGGCGTGGTAACTATTCAGCCCATAACATAATCCATTCATCACCATGGTGAGCTCAAATATGTTTAACATTGAGAAATTAAGCGGCCGAGATAATTTCACAACGTGGAAATTCTGCATTAAAACATATCTGGAGCACGAGGATCTATGGGATTGTATTGAAAATGGTCCAGGAAAGACCACCGACCCAGTAAAAGACGTGAAGGCTAAATCCAAACTTATATTGCTTATAAGCCCTCAGAACTATGTCCATGTACAAGAGTGCAAGACGGCCAGGGAAGTATGGGATAATTTGCATAAAGCGTTCGACGACAATGGACTTACTAGAAAGGTCAGTTTATTAAAAGAGTTAATAAATACGTCGTTAGAATCAAGTGCAAGCATAGAAGACTATGTTAGCAGAATAATGAATGCCGCACACAAGCTCAGAAATATTGGCTTCGAGGTCAATGATGAGTGGCTAGGTACCTTAATGCTAGCAGGCTTGTCTGATGAGTATAAGCCAATGATAATGGGGCTGGAGAACTCAGGTGCAAAAATAAGTGCAGATTTCATCAAAACAAAATTATTACAAGAAGTGAAATCTGAAGATTCAAATAGTGCTTTTTATTCAAAGTTTAAGAAAAATCAGCTCAAATCAACACCTCCCATGAAGAACAAGTGTCCCAGATGTTATAACTGTAATGGTTATGGACACATAGCAAAGTTTTGCAAAAATCCTAAAAAAATAATAAATAAAGATAATAACAAGAGAGAAAGCTACATTGCAGCATTTTCTGCTTTTTCAGGTTCAAGTAATGACAGATGGTTTATTGATTCAGGAGCCTCCATGCACATGTGTAGCAATAAAGATTGGATGTGCAATATTCGTAAGGCACCAGTAAATGTCATCACGGTGGCAAACAGAGAACCATTGTCTGTAGAATGTGTTGGAGATATTAGTATTTTTATTTCAAAATATAATAAAATACAATTAAGAAATGTTCTTTATGTGCATTAGCAGCGAACCTTTTGTCAGTCAGTACAATTACAAAGAATGGATATAAAGTATCATTTAATAAGGAAGGTTGCAATATAGAAAATGTTAATGGAGATTTACTGTGCTCAGCTTCATTAATTAATAAGTTATATGTTTTGAATACTCATACTGAAGAAACTACACATATGGTGTCTAGTAATGCAAACCAAAAAGATAATAATTACTTATGGCATCTCCGGATGGCTCATTTAAGTTTTTCAGCTTTAAAGAAATTACCTGACTGTGCTGAGGGGGTGGTGCTGACACATAAATCGCAGAATAATATACAGTGCCCAACCTGTTTAGAAGGGAAGCAAACAAGGTTGCCATTTAAGCAGGCAGGATCTAGAGCAGCTAGGCCATTAGAAATCATACACTCTGACCTCTGTGGGCCTATGGAGAATGCATCATATGGAGGTATGAAATATTTTATCTCTTTTATTGATGATTACACTAGAATGGTTCATATTTATTTCCTTAAGGACAAATATAATGTTATAGAAGTTTTTAAAGACTACAAGCATAAAGTAGAAAATCAATTAACTAATAAGATTAAGATATTGCGAACAGATAATGGCAAAGAGTATTGTAACACAAATTTTGAGAAATATTTGTCAAGTTGTGGAATTATACATCAGACCACTACCCCATACACCCCTCAGCAAAATGGCCTCGCTGAGAGGATGAATAGGACTCTAGTAGAAAAGGCTAGATGTATGATATTCTATGCAAACTTAGAAAAACCTATGTGGGCTGAAGCCATTGCCACTGCTGCATACATAGTTAATAGGTCACCAACCAAAGCACTAGGAGACACTACACCATATAAAATGTGGACAGGAAAGGAACCCAAATTGAGTCATATGAGGGTGTTTGGTTCAAATGTAATGGTACATGTTCCTAAGGAAAGACGACAAAAATGGGACAAAAAATCTAAAAAAATGATTTTTGTAGGATATTGTGATAATAGTAAAGGTTATCGCATAATGGATCCATTGACTCATCAGGTAACAAAAAGCAGAGATGTTATTTTCTTTGAAGATTTCAACCAATCTAATCAATGTCCTATTACTATTAGTCCTGTTGAAAAGGAGTCTATAGAGTTAAAGGGCCAGTCTGACACTGAATCAACTATTCAAACAAAGGAGTCTATCATCACTCCTCAGCCCAGTGGGTCAGAAGATAAAAATATCAAGAGAGGAGCAGAAGATGAAAGCTCTAGTGAATATGAAACTGACACTAGTGACCTTGATGATACTTACAAACCTCCGAGACAGGTATCACAGCAGAGCCCACATATAAGTAGTATAACACTGAGACCACGTAAAAAAAATAATCAAGATAAATTTGGACTACTTTGTCTCTTATCTGGTGTTTTAGATCCACAATGTCTAGAAGAAGCTTTGTCATCTCCACATGCCAGTGAGTGGAAAAAAGCAATGGATGAGGAATACAATTCTCTATTGGAAAATAAAACTTGGCAGCTTGTTGACCTGCCCATAGGCAAGAAGGCACTTCCATGTAAGTGGATATTTAAAACAAAAACTGATCAACAGGGTAATATTACTAAATACAAAGCTAGACTTGTTATAAAGGATATGCTCAAAAGAGAGGCATAGACTATCAAGAAGTCTATTCTCCCGTAGTAAGATATACTTCAATTCGTTATTTGTTTGCTATGGCAGCACAGAACAATCTTCAGATTTACCAAATGGACGCAGTATCAGCCTTTCTGCAAGGGGAAATAGATACAGACATATATATGCTACAACCAGAACTGTATAACGAAGGAACACAAGTGTGTCACTTACTCAAGTCTATTTATGGGCTTAAACAAGCAAGCAGATTGTGGAATACAAAATTAAGTAAAGTTTTAAACGAGATGGGAATTGAGCAATCAAAGACAGATCCTTGTATTTATTTTGATGTCAAGAAAGGAATTTATATTGCAGTATGGGTTGATGACATAATAATATTCAGCTCTTTACCAACAGTTGCAGAAGAAATTAAAAGAAAGTTATGCCAAAAGTTGAAGATGAAAGACCTAGGTGAAGCTAAGCAATGTGTTGGATTCAACATAAATAGAAAAAAGGATACAGTCATGTTAGATCAGGAGAAATATATAAAAGAAATACTTACAAGATTTAATATGTCTAATTGTAAGCCAGCAAAAACGCCTATAGAGGTTGGTCTCAAATTCAGTGATAACAAGGAAGACTCATATTATGACTGCCCTTACCAGCATGCTATTGGCTGTCTTTTGTATCTTGCTCAAGGAACAAGACCAGATATTTCATATGCTGTAAATGCTCTCAGTAGATACAACAAAGAACCCAAATCTGAGCATTGGGCCGCTGTCAAAAGAGTTTTGAGATATTTACATGGCACCAAGGAGTACAGATTAACTTATTCTAAGAATAGTCCAGAAGAGATCACAGGCTTCTGTGATGCAGATTGGGCCAGTGACACCCGTGACCGTAGATCGTGCACGGGATACATTTTTATTTTGCAGGGTGGCGCAGTGTCATGGGGCTCACGCAAGCAACAGACCGTGGCACTCTCCACAGCAGAGGCGGAGTATATGGCCATGTCGGCGGCGGCGCAGGAGGCGCTGTGGCTGCAGCAGCTGCAAGAAGAGCTCGGCAGGCGCAATATTACCACCTTAGTTATTCATTGTGATAATCAGAGTGCAATTAAATTGGCTAATAATAATTGTTTCCTACCACGATCTAAGCACATTGATATTCGATTTCATTTTTTAAGAGAACATGTTAATAATTTAAGATTAAAATTTTGTTATGTAAAGGGAATAGAGAACATTTCAGATATATTAACAAAGGGTACAACTATTGAAAAACATAAGTATTGTGTTTTAGGAATGGGTTTGCGTTCAGGGGAGGTTGATAGGAATGGAACGCAAATGTCAATGTTCCCGCCAAAACCGGCGTGACTGCGCGCCTTTTTTGTCTATTCCTTCCTTGTAACGCTTAGCGGTGTATTACTTTCATTTTGTGAAACCTTACTGTGGCAAATAAACTTATTGCGTTAAATCCTTATTTATTTGCACGGAACCCTACAATTTTCTGCCAAAATAATTTATATTTTCTCTTTTGCGTTTAAAATAATTCCGCAAGCAGCAGCAATTCGACAAATAAAGCTAAAAACAAAATTTACAACACACAATAAATTCCAAAGATAAAATCGCGTGCACAATATCTAATTGCACAATTTATCCGCTACATGCGCACATAAATTCACCTGCGAAACTCCAAACAGATAATTCATTAATACTGTGTGTTAAAAAGTTGCTACGATGGCGGGGGTGGGGGTGGTGCGGGGAGGGAGAGGGTTACACTCTGTTGTATGATAAATTAATTTAACCACTTTCCACGCAGATCACTCCCAAACAGTAACATGATAATGAATGTAACTTCCTTTTTACTGTCGTGTGCGCGACGGTGTTCTGTTCCTGTTTCATATAACTGGGGGTATGATATCAATTTTCTTTATTTTTATTGGAGTGCTGGATTTATTTCATTGGAAAGATATTTTATAGCTTTATTAGACCTTACTTTTCGAGAATATTTTCGTCGAATTCATTACAAGGTATTGGATAGTTAGTTATTTTAGATACTGATAGACATGTTTTGTTACAGCCAATTTTTTCATAATTTTCGGTGAAATATTTTAGCACATTTTCGGAAATTGCAGAGAATGGAAATGAAAACAGATGCATAAGTACTTATTAATAACCCATCTAAATTCAACATCAAAACTTCTAAACTAATACAAAAGCCAACACTAATTCACAATGAAATCATAGTAAATTTAATTAGCGGGCAATATTCCGACGAGTGCCAAAGCATTTACATTGAGCATGGTTCTACTCAAACGCCGCCTAACTCTCTTTCAATGCACAGAAGTTGTTAATTTACAATTTTCAAAATTGCATTCGTCCGGCCTCCCCCCTCTCTCTTCACTACCCCTCTCTCGCCAGCAACGTAGCTAACAGTTTCAAATGCAACTTCAGTTTTAACTAGTTTTAACTGGCACTATCTGGTATCATATAATGTGCTCTCACCTCGTTAGAGCAATGTTCGAGTTAATAACGCGAGTATTATTTCTAAGAGAGTTGTGAAAATGTGGTGATTTAAGTGAAGCTTGGAAAATGTTGCCAGTAAGTTCAGTAATGTGTCTGTGAGGCATTAGTTTTGTCTTTAGGTGCTTTAGTCCTTGTTCAGCGCTTGTAGAAAAAAAATGTTAAAGATTCCGCAACATGTATTTCCCCCGCCAAACAACAGTGTAAACGCACTGTTGTAGTTCTGGTTGAAGGAAATAATGAGACTTCTGGACATAATGAGACTTAACAGCTTATATCTCAGGATGGCGATCGCAGTAGAATGCCAAACATTGCTTTGTAATTCATGGTGTTGTTTGGTGTTGCTACTGTCTCTGCGCGGTCGTATCGCTCCTCTCGCCATTAATTGCAATAAATATAATGGATCTTACAATGTTGCCTTATCGTTCCACGCGTTTTCATGGGCTATAAATGGAGTTATTTTCATTGCATTTTTTTTAAATTAACTTGAAAGAGTCTTGCATCTGAAGATAAGCTATTGTGCAATTAGACTAAACAAGTAATTGAAATAAAAATTCGGTCTTTACAATTAGTCTGGCTCATCGAAGCCACATATACCAGGCTAAACTCAAGATGCAATACACAGACATGAATTACTCATACTCGTAGATTGCCTATCATACATACATACATAAACTCACGCCTTTTTCCCAGAAGGGGTAGGCAGAGGACACCCACACCTTGCCTAAATCTAATCATCACTAATTCCAAACGAAATAAAATTCTTCATAAATAAATTGCCTGCCCTAAAATCCCTTCAGCGTACCGTCATTAAGTCGGCCGTTACTCCTTGGCGACTATTAGCCATTAAGGCGCTGCACAGCGCTGTAAGCTGCTGAATTATACCGCGCCTACTAAAAAACCGCCCGTTTCAGGTCTGGATTTCTGGTAATGGATACGCGTATATCAAGCTGAATTGAACTGGAGCCCGTATTAATCTCTTTAAAAATATTTTCATCGATATGAAGCTGGGTGGAGCTGCTGTTTTTTATATTTTTGGGTAATAAATATTTTGCGTGAAGTTATCGATAGATTGTAGTTGCACCTATGTGACGAATTGTTGACTTCGAGATTATAGTTTTGATTTTAGAATGATATCTTATAAATATACGCATTTTTTTTTTGCAATGAATGGCGAGACGCACATGCCGTTCGCCTGATGGTAAACGATACGACCGCTCATAAACAGTAGCAAAACGGAACAACACCTTGAATTACAAAGCAATGCTTAACAATTCACTGCTCTCCCCATCCTGAGACATAAGATGTTAAGTCTCAATATGTCCAGTAGATAGTCTGGCTACAATGCCCTTCAATCCGCAACACAACAGTGCATTTACACTGCTGTTTGGCGGGAGAAATAGACATTGCGGTGGTACCTACCCAGATGGCCTCTCAGGTATGAGAGACCTACCACCAGTAGACCATCTATTCGCAGGTGTTACAATATGTTGTAGCGTTTCTACTGCTTCAAAATACAGACTTTAAATAAAATTAGCTTTATGACCATAATATAATAAGTGCGTGGTGGCCTGTTGGTAAACGGACCAGACGCGGCTGCCAACATGTTCACGGTGGTCGCGGGTTCAAATCCCAGGGCACACCTCTGACTTTTCGGAGTCATGTGTGTATTGATAGTCAATCACCACGCACTAAAACGGCGAAGGAAAACATCGTGAGGAAACCTGCATACCATAGCGGTTTATAAGAATTTCTATGGTATGTAAGTCCAACAACCCGCACTAGGCTAGCGTGGTGGACTATATGGCCTAACCACTCTCAATCGTACCCTAGACTGTAGAGTAGGCCCGTGCCCTGCAGGGGGCGTATATGGGCTGATACAGACCATAATATTATTTCGTGAAAACTGATCATTAAATTCATCTTAATCATGTTGTGTTAATCGCCATGCGTGCGTTTAAAATATTTTACGTATTATACTCGTATACACGATAAATTATATAATTATTATATTAAACTCAATTGGAAAATATGATCAAATTTGTATTGGAAACGATTCATATCATGCATTACATTTGCATTGAAATTTGTTTAACTTATTTATACAAAGAGACAATGTGTTCGATTGTAGCGTTGGCGTGATTGCATTGTTGTGTGGTGATTGTGGGAGAACTAAAAATATTCATCTCTATTTTCAAGGCTATTTTAAATACAAGTCATATTAGCCAATAGGGATACTTATGACTTTTATTATAGGATTCTGTAGGATTTTATGTCTAAATTTGACTTCAATCTATGTATTTGTATTCAATTTTTTAAATGATTTATCATTTTTTTCGATTTATTCGAAATCTGAATTAGGAAGAGAATTGAAACATGTATAATTAAATAATCTTATCAGTACCAACATACTTTCAAAAAATTGTCCAGGTATTGTTCTGCGGCCATTTTAATATCTTTATCGACTTATGGCCTTTCTATTCCAATTATAAAGTGTACTATACTGTATCAGACTATATACGTCCCACTGCAGGGCACGGGCCTCCTTTAAAATTGAGAGTACGATTGAGTGTGGTTAGCCCATAATTAATAAGTGTATATTCAATTTCCTATGGCCTTCTATTTGTTGGGTAAAAGAAATTCTGATACTACAGTTGATTGGTGGATTCACATCTGCTTGGATAGCCCATCTGTCGGTAGTCATGTTGGTTGTATACGTCGGAAATCCTGGTATAACGAATCACGTAAAAGTCACAGCTATTCCAGCAGTCTTATGCCAACACTACTGCACATACTGCATTGCATATCACACGGTCAATTATACTCTTCCGAGCTGATGGCGAAAAAGAACCAGCACTTTAACCCTTACAAATTAAACTGCCAAGCACCAAACCCATTTAATTAGAATGTGTGTCACAGAGGCACACAAGTCAGAGACATGTTCAAACAACGCAGTGAGCAGCGCTACCGATGAGAATTTCAATACGATCACACGTGACCCCCGACCCCCCCGACCCCCCGACCCCCACCCGCCGGTCCACTTTGTTATATCGCCACGTACATTGCGCGTTTTATGGGTTTTTGTAGTTTACTGCCGCGGGAAATTGAAGGGAATCTCGTAAACTGGATATACTAATAATGTTAAACATTGCTTTTTTCCCCTTTGTGATTAAATTGCTTACGTGTGTGATTCGACACGAGTGTAGAGCATATTGTATGTTTGTTTTTTTATTATTTGTGTACTTAATATATAAAAAGTATAACTAGAATGGGAGTAAAAACGAAGTCAAGTCAACTTCAGACACATTGCAACTAAAATTTTTGTAAAAAAATAGTGACGACTTTTTTTGTCTTGTTTTTCAAAATTTTGTTTAGTTAGTAAATGCATAGTTCATCCTTAAATAATAATGTACACATGTACATCCTTTAATTTTTAAAGACGCTATGGTACGCAAGGGCTTAAATTAATTAATATTTAAGCAATTTAAATAGAGAAAATAATTTCATATCGGTGGACACTTAATATAGATCACATTGATTTCGGAGGCATTTTAAGATTTCATAGGAATCAATAAATTGCGGTCACTTTGGCGTGCCTGTATAAAACATAATATACATATAATCGATTATACTTATTAAGATTCACTAAATAAATGTTTTCCACATAAGCCACACAATTCCAAACCTTAATAACACAGAGCACCGTAAAATTCTGTTCTAAAATCCCGTACGATATGACAAGTGTGGCAGTCGATATTGCGTAGTGATATCTGACGACGATCCGACAGCAAAGTAAGAGACACTCAGCTCTCGTGACACCTTGAATGATCCGGTTTATCGCCGTTTGACAACATGATAGTATTGAATTTACAGTATATTTTTAACGTGGATTCGTTTTCTCAGATTTTGTGTCTCAGGCTGGCTGTCACAGGCTCTTTAGGTACGGAATCATGAGGTATCAAGTCGCTTCCCGGGCAGAGTAATCCACTTGTGTAAATTTTCTGTTTTCAAATATAATTTGAGTTAGCTACCTATCACATCTTGAGATAGAATGATGTTGGGTGAGTTGGAATTAAAATACTGGAGATACTTCCGCTTAAGCCTAAGCAGATATATAGGTCAGCTTTGAAAGTTTTTCAGGTATACAATAATTACTTTACTGAACGTATCGATCTAAAAACAAAATGATAAATTGATTAGTACCGGTTTTTCGTCATAAACAGCGAGAAAATTGGCAAGCTTAGTTAAGCTAGGCTTCCTTAGTTAAGGAAGTTAGGAATTCAACTTATATATATATTATGCTATTTGTATTTTATATCCTCAACACAGAACTAATTATTCTATATGTATAAAATTGCAGCCACTTACCAAATCATAATTCATATTTACCGACACCTGTTCTCATTAAATAGAGGGGGGATGAGGGGGAGGAGGGGGAGAGGAGGGGAGAGGGTGTAGGTCAGCGTGAACCGAGAGCACAAACACAGATCGGTGTCCGGTCAGGGCGCTAGGGAGAAGCATGTCAAACTAATTTGCTAGCGTCGTCTATGGATATGTAGGTTGTTCGGTCAAGGAATTGGTGGATTTGGTTTTGGGTGGTACTATCGGTTATTAGCTATTATAAATAAATAAAAACACCCAACAGTCTCTCATCTGACCATACAATAAGATCGAGTCTTGCGTCGTGGGTATCAGAAACCACGAGCGACTTTTCGTTCCTGCAAACACCCACACCCGAAAGAAATACCTATAGATCACACAAATATTTGTGTCAGTGCGGGGATCGAACTCGAGGCCTCATGTTTTACAACCGGCGTGTAACCAACTGCAACACGGAGGCTGTTGAATTAATAATGTTATTCATTTACGTTTTAACCTATATTTTCATGGGATGATTTTCTGGCCTCGAAGTATGGTTATCGAACGGGTATAAAAATATTGAAAAATGTAAATATTTGCCCTTAACATTAAAATACGCACATGGCAATGGGTTGGCCACATATGATACATCACAGATAACCGGTGGAGTAAGTGGGTTCTGGAGTGGAGAGTGAAGACCGTGTCGTTGTAAATATAGCGTGGGTGCTCTCTGGGCAAATATTATAAATATTATAAACATATTTAAGGTTTCCTACGTAATATTATATTTCTATATATGCATGAACAGTTATGTTATATAGTATTTTTTTTATTGCCATGAATGGCGAGACGAGCATGCCGTTCGCCTGATGGTAATCGATACGACCGCTCATGAACATTAGCAAAACCAAACAACACCTTGAATTACAAAGCAATGCTTGGCATTCCACTGCGCTCGCCATCCTGAGATATAAGATGACACTTATATGTGTATATAGTAGTTTGTCTATCTTATCTCTAGCATGTACAAGTAAAACCACACGTTAGTATTTTGTTATTACATCGAATTCTGTTTCGCATTCTGTATTACAAAGTGGGTTACCGAGGGCCGTGGCACCTACTTCGCTATTTGGGCGGTTACCTCGGAATGTCTATATCGAAACTATTTTCAACGGCTTTACAGATTGGCGTACGACGTCGTGGAGAAAATAAGATTGAGGACCGGTTAAGCTTTGTTGTTTTTGTAAGACTTTTTATTTTGAGACGTATCTTCTTGTATTGGCATGATATAGTGACCGGAATGTATCTGACAAACGCAATGAAACTAAACAGAGTATACTACGGGGGAATATTATGTAAATATTAAAAAATATATGACTTAAAAGTGGTAGAGCCACGCTGTTGTTAGTCATGATTCGACCGTTGTCTCACAGGAGATCAATGTGAAGTGACAGCTTGGCTGTCGCGTTTTGTTCGGTGAGTGAGATTTCCTGATGCTCAATACTCTTTCCCTCTTATCGACACTGTCATAGAACAAAGTTGTATCTGCAAAATGTCTACTTTACAGGAGAGCTGTTTAAAGTTTTGGAAACACTTTTTGTCGATTTATTTTTTTCCTATAAGTACCAGTTAAATATAACTTACCAAAGGTTTATACTACATTTCCAAGCATTATTATAAATAAATATAAAGAAAATTTAAGGATTATTTAAAAAAATAGGCATTTTATGGGAACATTCCATGTTGTTCTCCGCACATATGAACGCTGCTTGTGATCTTACAACATTGTTCTATGAAAATAATGCTTACCTATGTGAACAAACCAATTTATTCTCCGGAATACCAAAATAAAAATCATGTTGTATGTTTATTTTTATTTTAGGAAAAATAAGTAATAAATAACCACACTTAATAATCAACAGTCTTTAATTTCCAAATTAAGTAGTTACATAATATCAAAAAAAAATTACAGTTTTAAATATATTATTACTAATTAATCAGTTATAAATTGTCATTTTAAGTGCTTCAGTTACATAAATTATTGGTACTGAGACTTCTACTTAGACTTAAATAGCACAGTAGACATACATATTTTTTACTTTGTTATATGTATTATAATTATAATGTAGTTTTAAGGGTATCACCCCTTTAACTTCTAACTAATTATTAATTATCACAAAAATCACAAAAAGAGATCACAATATTATGAATCACAGATTTATAGAAAATATAGAAAATCTATAAAAGTTTAACAAATTGCAGAAATAAAAAAAATGATTACTTATAATATTAGGAACAATATTTTAGTGGAACCGAAATTACGTCCAACAAATCTTTAATATAAAAAAAATACAGAAAAAAGCAAAATGCATCATTTTCAATCATTAATTTCTGAATCAATATTTTCATTAACAGGGCACAAAGTGTTTTCAAATGGTAATGATTTATCTGGGGGCGCGGCCGAGCCCCCTCCAAGTCGAGCTATAGGCCGTAACATCCTTTTCTCGAAGCAATTCAGACCATTTTCAACCCCCTATAACTTCGTTGTGGCTAAAGCATGAAGCTTGAATTTTCAGTTACTAAGCAGGCATTGTGTAAACACGGTATATTTAAAATTTCATTCAATTTGAACCAGTAGTTCAAGAATTGTAACTAGTCAAACTTTCTTAATTTTGTCACTCACTAACTGACCGATCATCAAAAGTCTAAGGCACTTCTAGCAGACATAGAACCTTCAAATTTAGAATATAATTAGGGTTTAGTGTCTAAAGTAAGGGAAAATTCAAACATTACATAATTTGTGTCTAGTTTTCTAGATAGACCAACTGCGTGAATAACTTTGTAATCCCATATACATGTATAGGATTACAAAGTTACATTTGTAGTTAATGAATCTGTACCCGTATATAATGGAATAATAGTTGTAGATAGGTATCTATATATATCAGGCATAACAGAAGGGCGTATAGAGAGGAAAAGGGTGTATTCAGCCCATGAAACTGTATAACATTCCTCTAGAAAAACATGACGAAGAAAAACTTGCAAATAAATAGACTAAATAGCTCGAAAATATCAATTACAATGAAAGAAAGAACATTAATAAGCAAATCCGCTATATTTGTGATAAATTGATACCTACAAAAATAAGAAAAATCCATAAGACAGAGGCTTTAAGAAAAATCGTTAGTGATATTCTAGAAGTAAGAAGTACCGAAAAGGAAAAAAGTAGGACTCTACAAAAAGACGTGAGATCCCATCAAAAACATCCTGTAAAAAAATTCCAAGTCTCACAGCTCAGGTTTTCTACCGCAAAAAGTTGTGAGATGCATGTAATACCAAGTCGATTAATTTGTTTAGTCCTTAAGGGACCTTCTATATAAAGTTATTACGTTAGTTATTACCATATCAAAAATTCTTTACGTTTAAAATAAATAGATCGACTTGGCCATCACATGAAAACATAATGTATCGTACAATTTATACATAATGCTGCTGTGATACGAGCGGAGTATTTTCAAAGCTAGAATTCTCATGTTCTATGTTAAAAGGAGTAGGTACAGGTGACTGATGAGTATACTCATTTTCCTTGTTCACATCATAGTTTTCAAAATTATGATCGGCTATGACTTCATTCCAGACATCTGCCAGTTGAATAGAGATGGTTTCAGCTCCCGGCGGTAGAGGTGATGTACCTCCACCAACATCAGAATCTGCAGCATAAGAAAATATTCATTGATGTAAAGTTAAAGTTAATTACTTGAACTACTAAACTGCACTAGTTTGTATAACATAACTCTCATATAAATAATAGAAACAGCACTTCAAAATCCTGAACAAAGTATCATATTATTTTTTTACATAGTACAATGAAGTAAGTTATAATACGACTGAAAAAACCATCGAATTCTCGGAGTACAACGATGTATGTAAACCAACGACATAAGTAATTTACAGAAACTTCAAGCAAAAACGTGGCAAAATACAAATACGACGGTAATTTTTACAACGTTTATTAAGTCATTTAAAATGTCTAAATACATAAAATGTTATCATCAGGGTAGAATTTATTACTCAATACTAAGATTCAAATATTATTTAAAATTCCATAATACAATGCCGTATCTAATCATACGTCGTGTAATTACATATATACGTAAATAAATCTAACATTGACGACTAAACATAATATTGTAAACATTTTTATAACTAAAATAACAACAGAGATATAGTATAAAATAAATACTCACAGTTCTTATTCGTATTTTGATGTAAATTTTCAAAAACACCAGAGTCGTCCGTTGGCTTGTTGCATTTATCTTCATTATTTAACACTAGTTTTAGTATTTGTTTCGATCTTGACATAATTAATTATATTATGAATTAGTATTTCACTAAACAAACATTTAATAAATATTATTTATGTTAAATACGCGAACGCGTCGAATTTTAACTCAGCGCGTGCGTCATCCATTGAACAATTAAGGAACTAACGTTGCGCAGGGATTTGCCAACGCGGACATGCTCGCGGCGTGTCGGTGACAAGTACGTACCTGCAATAATGGCGTTGTCGCTAGAAATAATATTCAAATACTACATTGTTCAATCGAAGATCTCCGAAAGTATTCATAATATATATATTTTTTTCAGCTGTGTCGATAAAGAATGTTTTTCTAGATAATAATATACAAAAAAAGAGGTTTCGTGTTTTTATCACATGTTACCTTGTTCTACGAGTGTGTCGTTATAATCATTGACCTTCCCTCTCCCCTTCCGATATGATGGTCTGGCGACATATCTATGATCCACACGATGTGCGTATTCTTGGGCGGCAGAGATCACTTACCACCAGGTGATCATCCTGTAATGGTCTTATTTGCTCGATTGTTGGACCGATGCAATAAAAGAATAATTAAAATAAAATACACCTAACAGTCACATACCTACCCCAGACCTACTCCACACTAACAAAGAGTCTTGTGTTGTAGGTATCACGAAAGACGAGAGACTTTTACAATACACATGATTATTGAAAACCCAACCACACTGTCTCATTATTTTAAAACTACCTCCCTCCTACCTCCATTGTTATAGAATATCGTGTCTTTTAGACATTTTATTATATGGAACGGGCCCCTAAAGCAGGAGAGCGCTTTACAAAAGCCTGCGGACTCACAATTGAATGAACCACTGTCTCACACTGACACGCACTCAGTGGTTTGTTTTGGGGGACATATAATTTATTTTATGTTTCAAATAGAAGTAGAATAATATTGGAAAAAAAGAAGGGAGCTATTTTATTCATACAGCATTTACAAGAACAAAACAAGAAAAATCTCATCCTTACTATATTATAAAGGTGAAAGTTTGTAAGTATGGATGTATGGATGTTTGTTACTCTTTCATGAAAAAACGGCTCATCAGATTTTGATGAAATTTGGTATAGTGATAGCTGACACCCTGGATTAACACATAGGCTACTTTTTATCCCGAAAAATGTAGTGTTCCCGTGGGATGAGTCAGGAAACCATCCTTACTATATTATAAAGGTGAAAGTTTGTAAGTATGGATGTATGGATGTTTGTTACTCTTTCATGAAAAAACGGCTCATCAGATTTTGATGAAATTTGGTATAGTGATAGCTGACACCCTGGATTAACACATAGGCTACTTTTTATCCCGAAAAATGTAGTGTTCCCGTGGGATGAGTCAGGAAACCAAATATACATATTTTCTACTCTTTCAAATTTGGTATAGTGATAGCTGACACCCTGGATTAACACATAGGCTACTTTTTATCCCGAAAAATGTAGTGTTCCCGTGGGATGAGTCAGGAAACCAAATATACATATTTTCTACTCTTTCAAATTCAAATTGTTGGCACGGGATGTCCTCTCCTACGGAAGGGAAATATAGTCGACGGCACGCGGGAAATATAGTTAGTAGACACGCGAAATAATATGTTCTTGATGTGGATTGGACTCAAAAACTATCTGCACCCGGGCGAAGCCGGGCCCGACAGCTAGTAAGTAATAATTCTAATCTAGATTACTATGTTATGTTTATAGATCGCAGCTATTTGCAATGGCGTGACTTGATTTTTTCCATAGAAGTTAGCATCTTAGATATTTCTACTTCATTACAATCTTCCACATGAGGTGACATGCAACTCTCAAAGAATTTCATTATTAATTTGCAAAAAAAAAAAACACTACATCAATATTCGTCCATACTGCGTTTTCTTACGTAACCCACTTAGTGCAAAGAGCAAGATCTAACTGCCGAGCCAATGAGTCTTCGAAATTATATGCCAATTCTTTGGTTAGACTGTAAAATCAAAATTGAATTGAAAATGAAATGAAAATAATTTATTGAATCCATTAACATGATCTACATTATTTAGATTAAGTCATTTATTTATCTACTACCCTGTTCGGCAAATAGTTCTCACTAGAGTAAAACGAGCAAGAAACTCTAGTGTTGCTCTTTTCAAAATCAATTTACAAGTGGTTTAAATCTTTTTTTTTTTTTATGTTATAGGGGGCAAACGAGCACGCGGTTCACCTGATGGTAAGTGAACACCGCTGCCCATGGACATCTGCAACACCAAAGGGCATGGAGATGCGTTGCCGGCCTTTGAGGTGGGAATACGCTCGTTTTTTGAAGGTCGCCAAGTCGTATCTGTCCGGGAATGATCCCGCTGGCAACTGGTTCCACAGATTTGTAGTACGTGGGAGAAAGTGCCGGGAAAAACGTACTGTGGTGGATTTCCAACCTCCAAGGTGATGTGGGTGGTATTTGGAGGTTTGACGTGTAGTACGGTAGCGGAACTCAGCAGCAGGGACAAGTCCGAACAATTCACGAGAACACTCCCCGTGGTAAATGCGATAGAGAATGCAGAGCGAAGCTACATCTCTACGCATAAATATAAATACGCATAAATCAGAGCAGTTCACTAATAATTTGGTATACTTTGATTACTAATTAGTATTATTTCCACTAAAGACATAGCATAACGTTGAGCGGGGGTCTAACCATTAGCATTTATCCCTAAATACGCCCCTTTCCTAGTCTATCGCTCGATTACGCCCACATAAAGCCAGCGGACGGGACAAAAAACGTGAGTGCCTTAGTTTCCTGATAGCGATGCGCTTTGAGGACCCGTCCTTTCCACTGCCAGAGCAAATACTGGGAGGATAGTCAGGTACAATATGATTGGATATAGTTTCTTTTTTATAAAGCTTGAAGTAAAAGATTAACTTTCTAGTGGTATCTGAATCAGCCGATATACGTCACACTGCAGGGCACTGGATTCTTTTACATTCGAGAGTACGAATGAAAATGGCAATATACTTAAAGTATTGCTAATGTATAGAATAGAATAGAAAAATCTTTATTTATTCATTAAAGTTCTCATACAGTGATACAAAACTAAAATAACTAAATTACAAATCTATTTTAATTTACGACAGACAAAATAATTAAAAGAAAAAAGGTGACTATAATAAATACAAGAAAAAAATGTAGCAGCATATGTGTTACAATCGAACAAAATATATCTTGCTATTTGCTAGTGTTAGTTTGGTTTCTTCATGTTTGATACATATGTCCTATATGCCGCCGACTTGCTATGAATCTTTTCAGAAAGGGAATTATGTCTTAGTCTACAAAGAAAATGTAGTGAACCTTCATAGAAAGTAAATTACATTGCCTTAAAAAATTCTACGAAAAATTCTGAAATACGTAAGGTTTTTTATTTTTCTATGTTTTATTCCCGTTAACTTACTGTAGAGGCACAATTTTTCATTCTACCTAGCACTGTCCGGACTCCAAAAGTCCTCTCTTCTTTTTTTTTTATTGCTATGAATGGCGAGACGAGCATGCCGTTCGCCTGATGGTAAGCGAGACGACCGCTCATGAATAGTAGCAAAACCAAACAACACCTCGAATTACAAAGCAATGCTTGGCATTCCACTGCGCTCGCCATCCTGAGACATAAGATGTTAAGTCTCAATATGTCCAATAGTTACTCTGGCTACAATGCCCTTCAACCCGAAACACAACAGTGCGTTTACACTGCTGTTTGACAGGAGAAATAGACACTGCTCTCTACTTCATCTTTACATTTTCACATGGTTTTAGCAAACTTTATTGTTACAGAATTCCCGTATCTTTCGTAATGGCATCAAACCTGAAATATAATAATTGGATGAGTCACAAATATGTGCTTCGAAATTGAAATGCTTTGGCTTCCAGCTAGAATAAGGCTTATTTACAAATACTGAAATAAACTGTTTCATTGTTTACTCGTTCTTATTTCCATTTGGCTTGTAAAGCAAACCGCTGCGCAATTCTGAGAATATAGATTTAATATTGTTACGTTTTAGTTTAATGATATTGTTTTGCAGCTAAACCGCAATGGCAGCTTTTACAAGAAGATTCTAAACGGAATAAATTACCAATTTCAATTAACATTCTCAGAATTCCTTTTTGAAGCTTTTAATTATTAGAATACCTAAAACATTTTAGAATATTGATATGCAGTTTTCAGCCAGTCGGCATAACAGTATAATTATTTCCCGTAGAAAATATATATGAATCACACTACTAGTATTGGTGTTAGGTAGGTCTCTTATATGTGAGAGGCCGTCTGACTAGGTACCACCGCAATGTCTATTTCTCCCTCCTTCCAGCTGTGTAAATGCACTGTTGTGTTACAGTTAAAAGGACATTGTATACAAAGTAACTAATGGACATATTAAGAGTCAACATCTTATGTCTCAGGATGGGGAGCGCAGTGGAGTATCAAGCATCGCTACTGTTCATGAGCGGTCGTATCGCTTACCATCAGACGAATGGTATGCTCGTCTCGTCATTCATAGCAATAAAGTAAAAAATATACTGTATTACTCTTGCACCACTCCTAAATTATTTATCCAGTTCTTAAGCGGAAAAATACCCAATTTCCCTGCATTTTGTGAACACACAAAAAATATGAAAGAAGTGATATTGGAAAAGTAGCGTTTTCCTTATTTGATAAGAAACTCAGAATAATGGTACCATCAGGTAATTTCATATAGATCGTGTTTATAAGAGTGTGGGAAAGTTTCGTCATTTTGGAAAAGGCTGAAGTTTGTTTATGAGTCCCGCAGCAGTTGTTATTCGGTGGGTAGTCTCGCGGGTGCTTTAACATTACGGTTATCAGCTAAATAGTTTACAAAATGTTCCGCATATTGGAAAAGTTTGTGCAAAAATATTGTTGAATAGTTAATATGGGTGTTGTATCTTGCATGTATTGGTTTTGTTATTCTTATATTTGCAATTATGATCGTGAAGATAAGCAAATAATTCGTTTGAATTTGTAGATAATTCTTTTCCATGTTCATGCGAGGATATTAAAATACTGACGAAAAATAGTCATAAAAAGTATGACGGCCTGTCCAAATAAAACAGCAGTTTCTAGTTCAACTTGTTTATATATGATACATATACATGTACCATGACGAAATTTCTAAAATCATACTTAAAATTCCCACTATTCTACGAGTAATAGATCACACAGACATTAATCATTCCTCTTTAGCACCGAAATGGAACTCCATGCATTACCAATCGATCAATTAGCAATTGCCAAGTCAAACAATGTGGCGCATGTGAGGAGACGAGTAAAGGCGATGACTCATGCACAATAGTTCCTCTCGGCTAAGTTTCCTTTAGAACGAAGCACGTCATTTCGCCTTTCAATTATAGATTAGTTGAAATGCAGCGGAGCGTCGAATATTTGAGCTGCGCCGTGCCCGAGCAGCTCTGTTGTCAAATTGGGTGACGTATTAGGTTTATCCAGAGGGTTTATTTATAAGTAAATACTTGTGGCGAATTGTGTTAAAGCAGACTTTTTAAATTACATTTTAAGGTACTATTTCATAATAAATATTGTTGCGTAACTTTAAACATTTTCACGCACGCAACGGAAGCGCACAAAGGATTTTTTTTAGTTTTTGCAACTTTTGTCATATCAACTCCTATCAGTTAAAGCGTATACTTTTATTTAATAAATGAGCTATCCAAACCAGAAGAATTTTTCAAATCTTACCAGTAATTCCGAAGATATGCGAAATGAAAAAACAAACAATCTCTTCATCTTAATGTATTATATAGGTGTTTATATATATAGTTATACACATATATATATACTATGGCGCTGTTGGTTTACTAAACTTAATACTGTTTTGGATTCTGTCCGACTCGATAGAGTCCTGAATTTAGCGTTGTGTATTTTACTATTATGGTTGGTGTTAGCAATGTAAATGTCAGGAGCATTCAATATTTTGCTTGAACATTGTACAGCGTAAATTGTACTATAGGTAAAACATGACAGTGAATTAATAGGTTGGTACAAATACAGTGCGTTAAATACATAATTCATGAAAGAAAGGAAGAATGAAAGAAAGAGAAAAAGACAAAGAGAAAAAGAAAGGTAGAAAGAGAGAGAGAGAGAGAAAGAAAGAAAAAAAAGAAAGAAATAATATATTACTGGCACTCTCAATCACAGAGTAGTATGGAGCAATCAAAATAATATGAAGGAAATACAGGATATCTAAATAAAGAAAAAAAAGTATAAATAAAGATAGTAATTGCGACAGAAGAGGTAAATCTCAATTAGCTTATATACTACAGTTCCCTCTCTCTCTCCCTCTCTCTCTTTCCTACCCTCTCTTTTCGTTCTCTTTGATTCTTCCAACGATTTCCACCCATTTTAAAAAACTGGCGATCAACATACAATCCCTGAGTACTAGAGTTTATTGGCAACGGCAATCCTTCAGTATCGACAGCCTGCCGAGTGCAGTTGGTTAGACGCCTGCTGTGAAACGAGAGGCCGCGGGTTCGATCCCCGCACCGAGACAAGTGTTTGTGCGGCCTTAAAAGTATTTGTTTCGGGTATGGGTTTTTGTAAGACCGAAAATTCTTTCGTAGTTTCTGATGCCCACGAAAAACACGATTTTATTGATCTTAAAGTGGTGTCACTAATATGTATGTGACTGTTGGGTGTATTTATTTACTTATTAATTATCCGGTAGCCCGCTAGTTATTCTTATTATGAAATCACAGTATCGCCATTTTAAGTCCGTATTTACACCAAAAGTTAGCTACAAATATGAACAGGCTAAAAACAGGCCACTACTCGTATTTGGTACGGTAGCTCAATGGTAAATAAACGGTTGCTTCAGGTTTTTTGCATTAGTACAAATGGTCTTAACTCACAAAATGGACATTTTCAAACTGCACATCTCGCTGAATTTACCGCTAGTAGTGGTGGGGCTTTCATCGATATTTTTTATTTTCTGTATCGATAGATTAGATTTTTTGCTGTGTATTTTCCCTGCCAATACGAATTGAGATTTGCAAAAAAAGACATTACTATAACCCATATGCGTCGCATTATAAGATTAGCCTGTGGAAATACATTTTTTACATAATTGTATCGATTGGCGAAACACTACCCTTCTTTACCGGTAAGTACTTTATTTGAATATTCTATATCAGCCCATATACGTCCCACTGCAGGGACGGGCAATTATTAATGGGCAATAATTTAAATAGCTTCTACAAAACTTTCAATATATTGTCATAATTGTAATACATCAGTATGAATCATTGGGTACAATACTTCAGACTAACATTACCAAGATTGTATGTGTCTGTATCAATTCATATACGTTCCACTGCAGTGCATGGGCCGCCTCTACAATCAAGAATACGATTGAGAGGGGTTAACCCTTAAAGGCCAAGGCTGTAAAGGCTGGCGGACTTTACATTTACAATGTCCAATCTAAAAAATAATCCACCGTTTAAATCCAACATTTTATAGCAAGTAAACGATTTCATGCCTAAGTATTTATAAGTTTCAACATGGCATTTGAATGTGAGCCAAGACACGGCTTCCCTGATTCTCGTGAGTGTGGTCACGCGCCACACATTACTACTATATAAGTGGCCAATGATTGCCGCTTCTTCAATAATAAATATTTATTTCCTTAAGTGAGTTGAGATATAATTAGAGGATTAGATTGTATTAATATTAGATGTTGGACTCATTTTTCGATGATTAAGTGTAATTCCAATGCAGATTGCTGGTAGAGTTAAATAAATAAATCTAAACGATGTTAAATATTTTTGTGGATTCAATTATTAATTTTTAATTTAATTTGATTTTAAGAGTGTTTATAACTTCGCACACGAAAATCAAGTTATCCCAGTCAAATCACAATTCATGGAAATACGAAAATCATACACAGTACATTTTCGACCTGAGAATGGAAACGAAAACATAATATACAGTGCCGTGATGACATATTCCAGATACGAAATAATACGAACACTAACAATAGGTTATTTTTCAAATAAATCTATTGTTCTGATCTGCCAATGACATTGTTATGAATACAATAGATATACTTCGAATGTGGATATTTGTTTTCTTTTTTTGTATCTTGAATAAGGTACAGAATATTGAAGAAATTATTAGTTACTCGTATTTTATTGATAAAAGCGTTTGTATTACAATTCGTATGAGCAGCAAAAAACGTTTTAATTTGATAACTTGACACAGGTATTATTAAGCTCTTCTTTTCAATTATTTTAATATTTAATGTGATTAAATTTAATAGTGTTTCAAATAAATAAAATATTTTTTATAATATTATGTTTTAAAATTTTGACCATCGATATCGCATTTATCGACAGAGTACGGCACTAAATGACCGCGGGCACCTTTTCCTGTTGCCGGCACTAAGCCGCTTTTTGCCGCGGCCTGCGCGAGACAAAGCGACAATACAGCTGAGCACACACGGCAAGACCGCGGCCGAGACCGCTGGAGACCGTGAGACCGTGAGCACACGGTACTATCGGTCCTCGCGGCGGTCCACACGACCTAATCGCTTCCTTTATAAAGTGCTTGTGTAAGAAGATTACATTGACGGTCTTTGGCGCGAAGTGTACGACAAAATGTCTTTATACGGATTATATTGGATGATTAAGGGTATTTGAATCTTGTGTTTGTGTTTGCTACGGTATAGATAGGTTTCCTCACAACATGAATATGACGTCACGTTTCTGGTTCGGCTTGCGTATAAGTTTAAGGAAGTCGGTTAGTAGTATGTTGTAGCTAGCTTTTCTTCAATATACATTTTTTATACCTCCACATAATCCGGCTTTATGTCATTTTGCAGATCCAAATAATTTGATCACTCCAAATGCTAGAAAATGCGATACGGAAAAAAAATCCTCAACGGGCAAACATTACTAGACTCCTAAAAAGCGAAAATTTCTGACACAAAGGTAGAGCGGAATACTGTCGCCCAGGGCGTGACGACCGGATGTGACGTCACGTTGCCGGATACACACGCGCCGCCGTACCAAATTGCACCCCACCTAATTTGTCAATGCGAAATCAGCGGTTTTTTACGCGGAAATTTCCCAGACGAGCACGGAATACTGATTTTCAATGGCTTTGATGTGCGCCGCGCGGGCCCTAATGCTGCGGCCCTAAATGAAATGCTAAAGAGATTTTGTTTTGAAAAACCCACACGATGAAGTTTTATGGCCAGTTGATTTTTATAAAAGCCTGAATTAAGCAATTAGTGCTTCGAGTCCGAACGTTTCATGATGATTTCATCATTCGTTTTTTAATTTTTTGTATTAAAATTTATTCATATTTGCTATGGATTTTGATTTGGTCTTTTACCCATTGGTTTTTAAATATATTTCTTTTTGCAATTAATGGCGAGACGAGTATGTCGTTCGCCTGATGGTAAGCGATACGACGGTTCATGAATAGTAGCGAAATAAAACAATACTTTGTATTACAAAGCAATGCTTATCATTCCTCTGCACCCGCCATCCTGGGACATCAGATGCTACGTATCAATATATGCAGTAGTCAATCTGGCTACAATTTCCTTCTAACCGAAATACAGCAGTGCCTTTACCCTACTATTTGGCGGAAGAAATAGACATTGTGGTGGTACCTACCCAGGCGGCCTCTCACATATGAGAGACCTACCAAATAGATCAATTACCATCAGGTCGAGCTAGCCAGCCTCATTCAAATCAAATAATACGCACAAAATGTACAATTCTCCACAGGCAAGTCGCAAAACTAATATAAGGGAAGTTAATAATGTTTATCTGGAGGAAGTGGGTCAGGCAGACTGAATGCCGCGTCAATGGAGCCGCATCACAGAAGCATGTCCTACATACGGACAAACATTGCCACGCTCGCATTTATGGAATGTTGAATTACTTTTTTTTTTTATTTTAACCTTAAATTCGTACCTTTTTCTCTCACGCCTGCTCTTGTGTGTTATGTAGGTATCTCTGTATCAATCCATATACGTCCCAATGAAGGGCACGGGCTAAGCGGTACCGTAAAAGTGCGTTGTGATTGACTATCAATATACATATGACTCCGAAAAGTCAGAGGTGTGCCCTGGGATTCGAACCCGCGACTACAGTGAATATTGGCAGTCACGTGTAGGCCGTTTACCAACAGGCCACCATGCTCTTCCAACTTTTATGTAGGTATATTGAAAGTGAAATACCTTTTTTATTTAATTGAATCTTCCTTTAGTTTGACCAGCAGGACGTATGTGGACTGCGAACAATTAGGTCATGAGTTCGAATTTTCCACTTCATGAGAAATTGTCAATATCGAAGACCTTATATTATGAGTTATACGGTGCTGAAATGTGTGTTTCGTATCACATAGTTTTGCCCTCTATTAAATTTAGGACTAAGTTCGACGCACTGTGGGTGGTGTTAGTCTCAGGTTATTTGTTTGAAAATGTACGCGTGATTTTTTAGGTATGATTTTTTTTTAGGTGTACTGACTGTACCTTGAAATCAATATTATTAAAATACACAATATCATCGAAGATTCAAAAATATAAAAGGCGATGTTTCATGCCATTAAAAAATAATTGTATTTTTGCGCCAACCATATTGAGTTACACGCGAGTAGACTGCGACAGAACAAAAGTTCCATTTACGAGCGATGTTAATATGCGAAGCCTTTTAATAGAGTTTCTCAGAATGAGTACAGAAAGACAATATCTATTTTGGTTTGAATATCTTAAATAAGATTGTGTTTTATTTGTTTTTTTGGTTGAATAATGGTTTCTTAGATTTACGCGAATGTTACACATTGAATTAAGACTATTTTTTGAGGATTTTACCGCAAATTTGGTTAAATGTTAACATTTTTTAACATACCGACGTTTCAATAACATTACAGATTTCGTGGCAACATGGTTTTTGTTTATATATACAGGGTATATCAAGACTGTTACAGAAACCGAAGCCGGGAGGTAGTTTAAGCGACTTCAGACACAGTGCAACAGAAAATGTTGGAAAAAAAAAGGCGACATATTTTTGTATTTTTTTTATATGTTCGTATTTGGGTGGTAAATACATTTTTTCGTAAAATTATAGAATATACCCTTTTATTTATAAAGACTCTAAGGTATAAAAGAGTTTAAATTATTATTTTAGCAAAAACTATGAATTTACCACCCAAAAATGACGATATTTAAAAAATGATAAAAAAAAATTGTCGCTTTTCTTAGCAAAATTTTTACTTGCATTGTGTTTGTAGTCACTAAAACTACCACCCGGCTGCGTTTTCGGTAGCAGTTTTGATATACCCGTATATATATATAGCTTAGCTTGTGCCTGCGATTAAATCACTGTGAATATCTGACTGCGATCGGCGAATGACGGTTGGCGCATCAAAATTATATATATACCGGATTGAAATTTTAAACCTACAACAATAGAATACGCTTAGAGCGACAAGGCCGCCTTTTGTACTGCTTTGTTAACTTGTAATATCTTTAAGCGTTTTTCCCTTTTTTATAGTTGTACTAAGATATGATTCCAAGCTATGGTCTCGGATTAGAATCCCGGGTCGGGCATAGTAATATTGGATTTTCTATTCATTATCGGCCCGGAATTTTCGCCCGATATGGCAATAGACTCGCATATGGCAATAGACTCGAATATATAACAGAATATCACGTCGTGGGACGGAAAATATAAGGCAACTAACTTACTTAAGTTATTGCACCTCTGCCTACCTCCCTGAAAAAAGGCGTAAGTTTATGTATCTATGTTTTTCCTGTTTATGTGCAGTTATGAATAAATAGATGATAGAAAAGTGAAAACCGCAGACAATACAGTAATATTTGCGTTATAGCTTGGCATAGACAAACAAAGAGGCAAAAAATGACAAGTAATTGTTTTTATTATATCTCTTATACCCATCATATTAGGTTGTTTTTTATATCATCCATCTATTAATATAAGCCATCTCAAAATTCATAAAAGATTTTCATTTTCCTAATATTTCAAAAATAATAACACAGCATTTATTTAAAGTATAGGTAGCAAAAGTAAACCCTTCAGGCACTATTCTGAGAATAAATGACAGGCGAGCTAAATTAAATAGATGTCTGGTGTTGCCAACCCGCTCTCATCCTGTCAGATTATTATTACTGCTGAAATTCAAGTTTATTCAGTAAGGTATTCAAAATATTTTTATATCATTTTATTGTAAAAGATAACTATTCGCAACTCGTTGATTAAATTAGTAATTTTATATTCATGTGTTGATTTTTAAGATTTTATGATTCGTTTTTGTAGGTTAGTTTTGTTTTTTGGCGCCGGATTAATTCCGACAAATGAGAAAACAGGTCACCAGTTGGTAAGTGATCACTGACGCCCATGAACAAGCACAATGCTTGGATCATTTATATGTTGTCGGCCTATCAAATCGAGAAAGGATCGGGAAGGAAAAGTTAAGAGATATTAGATATCTGAAAATATCACTCACCAAACGAAATGTGGCAAGAAAGCTGTGGGTTGTCCACGCTTTCCTGTGAGACAGTGGTACCGCCCCGGACGAGCCTGCCCATTCATGCTAAGTCATGACTGATAACAGCGTGGCTCTACTACTTCCAAATAGGCATAGACAGTTAGATTATTTACATTTATTGAATATCAATTCTATGTACTATTGTATGTTGAATTGTCGATTGATATTATAGCTTATTTATAAGCTGTGATTAATTTATTTCACAGCCTTCACAAATTAGGATTAAAGTTTTAAATATAGAGGACTCTTTTCTCACTCTTTTCTCATTATTCATACCTTTTTTTTATTAAATTGAATGGGGAGACGAGCATTCGCCTAATGGTAAGCGATATAACCACTCATAAACAATAGCAAAATCAAACATCACCTTGAATTACAAAGCAATGCTTGGCATTCCACTGCGCCCGACACCCTGAGGCATGAAATTTTAAGTCTCATAATGTTCAGTAGTTACTCTTTCAATGATTTTAGTTCTGTATAAGGCTCATAAAAAGACAACGTTTCCATGTAGGCATGACACAGAGTATACCTAAACTAAATGTTGTACCACCCACTGGAATATATTACAGGGCCGGCGAAACAATAATCGTGTCGTTTATCTCCACGGGATCCTGAAGGATGAAAGTGTCCGAACAAAAGGCCCTATATGTTAATAATGGATTTGAATTTCTGTGCAGCCTCGTAGCATAGGGTCACGTCGCACCCGATCTCTCATTTATAATGTTAGTTTCGTTGACAGATTTTAAGGCTCTTTGAATTTATATTGAATATTTTACGATGGGACCGATATAAACAACATTGGGATTGTTACATTTTTTGTACATCTTCTTGTTATTTTTTTTTTTATTGCTATGAATGGCGAGACGAGCATGCCGTTTGCCTGATGGTAAGCGATACGACTGCTCATGAACAGTAGCAAAACCAAACAACACCTTGAATTACAAAGCAATGCTTGGCATTCCACTGCGCTCGCCATCCTGAGACATAAGATGTTAAGTCTCAATATGTCCAGTAGTTACTCTGGCTACAATAAATCTGGCTGTTGTAAATATTAATAAATTAATATACATGTTATGGGCCAAGTGATTAATTCGGGCAGTATTCATAATGCCCGGGCATTATGAATATGGCTACATGATGATCGGACAATGTGATTAATAGGTGATTTTTTACGTGGTGCGCTGCCGCATTATCGCATCTGCGATAGATCTATAAATAAGAAAGGTTGATCTGCTTATGTTTAGTTGTTTTTTAACGTCCGAAACATTATCTTCAGAAGAAAATTAGTGTACTCACTTTATGGATCAATTAGGTCGACTGTGCCCCAAAACCGACTCGGAACACCCCGACTTCACGTAGTCTTTTGGTTATCGACCCTAGAGTGTATATAAAATGCCGGAGGCGCGGAGGGAGAGCAGCCCCCGCCCGCTGTAACGAAGGATAGGCAACCGTGCGAGCCGTAGCGGCTGAGGCTGGTCGCCGGAGGCGACCAGCAAGCCGAAGCTGCGGAGGTGAGCATTGGTGCCTATCTTTTGTTACGCAAGGGCGAAGGGGCTGAACTTCCCGTAGCGCCGGAGACGATGCATAAGCTAATTTGTATTGACAACAAGTGTTTCAAGGGTTAGGTTGCTATAATAGATATTTCTCAGGAATGGTGCGTTACCTTTTCATGGGAGTGTTACCAGGGGAGGCGCGACACTCCCTCTCCCCCTCCACTCCTCCCAACCCACCCCCTCGTGCTGCTCTATTCTAAATTCTACCACTTCGGCTCATTGTTTTGATTTTAATTTGCTTTACATCACTCTGCCCAATAGGCACTTTGCATTATTCATAATGCCCGGGCATTATGAATAATGCTCGATTAATCACTTGGCCCATAACATATACACTCACGCCTTTTCCCAGAAGGGGCAGAGGTGCCAGGACACATTTCATCATGTTTGTTCCGTCCCACGATGTGATGGCGATAGGCACGACCCCTCGCCTTATCTGGAACAAATTTCTGACTCCAGGCTGATAATGAATAGAAAAATCCAATATCACTTTGCCCAACCCGGAATTTGTATTCGAGTCCTCAGTTTTGTAACCGTAGCTTAATACAACTACGCCACTGAGGCAGTCAAGAAATTAATAAATAAAATATGACAAACCCGACAGTAGAATATATAAAACTGCTAGTATTGCATCGTGCGTATCAGAAACGACGAAAGACATTTCGGTCTCCAACATGAAATCCAAAAACAAATAATTGCGGAACAAATTTTTTTTTTTCCAAAACCGATATAACCTGTTGTCTTTCGTTTCGCACCGGTATCTTAACGAGTTGCAAACGTAAGTTTATGACTATATGCATTAATATTAGTATATTATGTACCTATTTCAATAACAATTGTATGAATGCGAAACGTTTTTGACTTTAATGAAGTTTCTGACGCACACAAAATTTAAAATTATATATAAAAGTTCAATAAAACTTTCGCATCAATATGATTTATTAATATTCGATGAAAAATATTCCGATAGTGCTGTTCATTTAATTGAAATTTTTAGTAAATATGAATATTGAAATACATATAATAAATAATATGGCCTGCAGCAATTTTGGAAAACTCGACCCCACATAAAACGTATGTGAACCTACGGTTTTATTGTCACGTTTACTGATGGCAGGTCTCTCATATGTGAAAGGCCACATGTGCCACCGCAATATATAGTTCTCCCGCCAAACAGTGTAAGTGCAATTTGTATTCCAGTGTAAAGGATATTGTAACCAGAGTATAGACTACTGGACATTTTGAGACTAAGCATCTTATGTCTCAGAATGGCGAGAGCAGTAGAATGCTAAGCATTGCTTTGTAATAAATGGTGTTGTTTGGTATAGCTACTCTCCATGAGCGGTCTTCTCCCTTGCCATCAGGGGAATGACCTGCTCGTCTCACCATTCATTGATATAAAAAAGTAAAGTTAGTGAGTAAGACATTCAGAGGCGCAGTATATACTTTCTGCGCTCTTTTTCTTTCCCTTTCCCGTATAATTAAGAAAAAACAACGTTTATACGATCCGAATAAATAAATAATAGTCAACAGTCACATACATAGTCCTGACCCCACACTAAGATCGAATCTTGTGTCGTGAGCATCAGGAACTACGAGAGCTTCGGTCTCACAAACACCCAAACTCGAAACAAAGAACAAACTGTTGTTACACAAACATTTGTCTCGGTGTGGGGATCGAACCCGCGGCCTCACGTTTCACAGCCGACGTCTAACCAACCACGGCTGTCTAGATGGCCAAGGGTGATAATAATTTTCAATCAGGTATCCTGCCCATTTTCAAGCCCATACCATAAAGAAAGATAAATATCAAGTGAAACCGCGCGAAGCGTACGTTCGGGCGAGTTAAAACGAATCGCGGCAGATTATCATTTTATGTGGGTCGTAACATTGTGAGTGAAGTGACGTTTTATTCCCGACGATGGCTGCTCGTAAATAAGCTACGCTCAGATCGCAATCTGCTGTTGAGTGGATGCTGCGTACGCTTTTTATCTAGAATCGGGACATTTATATTGACTACTGTTCTACTGATTATAAATTACTTCGTTTCTTTAGTCTTGTTGCTCATGAGGCAGTGTATATGATTGTGCCTTGGCCTGTGGGTCATACCCTGGATTCGATTCCCAGGGTGGGCATTACAATTTTATGAGTTTTTCGAATACGAAATTCTCACTTTATTTGAGTTAGTGTGTGACATGGCGACATCCCATTCACTGTCATAATTATTAGAATAGGGAATTGTTTTAGCTCGTCGAATCGTGAGAGAAAATAGTGCCGCGACCTACCTCTTCAGGGAAAAGAGTTGAGCTTATGCATCTAATTGACTATATAACTATATGGCTTCAAAGGCTAGAAGCCTCATAATTAACGTGTTGGCCATGACGAAGCCAACGCTCTTATTATACGTACCTAAAAAATATCATAATTCTTAACCCCCCTTAAAATAAGGAAAAAGTGATAATGTTTTTTGGGAAAATTCTATCAAAAACGCACGTTGGAAATAATTCATGTTTTATTACATTATATTCTTTAAATTAAAACAGTACGGACATTGAAACATTCCATTTATTGAAAATAATATTTTCCCAAGCTTCTTTGTTGTTGATACTCTTTGTTATTTTGTATAATTAATATTTAAAGTTTGTGCTTTGGTGCATGGAAAATACATTATAAAGAATATTATTGTATGAAATTTTATATTAATACTGTCCATTATTATATACAATTTTACTGCATGAATGAAGCATTTCTGTATTATATATGCATTGTGTCTCGCTATTGAGTAAATGTATACATACTTCCATACTCAATGTAAAAATCACGTCTTTTTTTTGCTATTAATGGCGAGACGAGCATGCCGTTCACCTGATGATAAGCGATACGATCGCGCATGAACTGTAGTAAAACCAAACAGCCTTGAATTACAAAGTAAAGCTTGGCATGCCAAGCATTACTTGGCAAATGCCAAGCATTGCTTTGTATGCTTTTTAGGATGGATCCTGAGATATAAGGTTTTAAGTCTCAATATGTTCAAGAGGAAAACTTATTAAACCTTCCCTTTCGCTACCTCGGGGGAGGCCGAAACGGGTATTTCAGTGGCACTGGCCTTCCAACCCTGCGCGTTGCGGATGTTGTCGCTAAGTTGAGTTATAAACTCACGCCTGCGTCCTACTAGGGTAGGTAGAAAGCATGCCCTAAATTGGGTATACACAGAATAGATCCACAGCCATATATTTACTTCAATACTACCACAGATTTGCCACATTTAGATAGATACCGACTCGATACAATCCTAGCAAATATTGTCTGTATGCTGTATCAAACCATAATCGGCTTTGGCTGAGAACTGCACTATTATACAACCAAGAGTTTACTGGCTTAGGCATTTAATAATCACGCATGAAGCAGGGAAACTATTGACAAATAACAGTCGGTCAGATTGTTGGCAAACTAACAGGTGTGCGGCCGCGGCGTGGACTCGATCAGCTGTTTGTGATTCAATACTTAGCGTATACTGGCCGCTTCTACAGTGCGTATGGGAGCGTGTTGTAAAAAAATATTATTTTTTACATACATTCATAAACTCACGCCTTTTTCCCAAAAAGGGTAGGCAGAGCGGCCAGGACACTCGCATTTCACCATGCATGTTCCATCCCACTTTGTGATAGGGTATGTGTGCGCCTATCAACATATCGGGCACAAAATTCGACTCCAAGCTGATAATGAATTGAGAAGTCTAATATTACTTTGCTCGACTCAGGATTCGAACTCAAGACTTCAGCTTTATAACTGCACCGTAGTACAACTACGCCACTGAGGCAGTCAATATGTATTTTTCTATTTTTATAATATCCTCTAATAATTGGCTATTTCAAAGATTTTTTTTTTTACGAAAGACAACAAAGTCCGTATAATCTATAGTTTGGCGGCAGAAATAAACAAAGCGGTGGTTAGTATTACCAGATAGCAATCCAAAAATCCTTTACATATAACGCAGCAGCCTAGCGAAGCGTTCATACAACCCAATTCCTAACGGCTTTCCTACCGTAAATGTATTTAAGATATTATTTTCATTAAAGTCATATTTTCATTTGGAACTTTAGCTTCCAGTGGGACTACAGGCGCATTCATTTTGCTTCAAATCTGGCAGATTAGCATACCAAAAAATATATGAAAACAACTTAAAATTTAGATGAACCGCTATCTCCCATACTAAGCCCGCGGTCATACTGGTCGGCAAACACATATGAACGGCCCCCGCCGTCCGTCGACTAATTGCAATGGCTTTTTAATGATGCAACCCTGACGCCGCCGACTTCCATACTAACCGTGTGTGCGCCAGATTCCCACGCTAATCACTAGGGAATGTGTCGGAATTATTGCTTCTAGGGTAGTTTTGTTATGTCGTTGTGATAATTTGGGAATGCTCTTGTTTTTTAGTTATGGAGAATATCTTGCTGGGTGTAGGCTAGTGTGAAAGATTTCCACTGATACCTATTGTTCTTGTCATAAGGACATTGTTATCATTAATAATTGGAATTTGGAAAAATGTTATAAATTTTAATTATGAAATGTAATAATGTAAAAGTATTATTCACTTTTATTCAATGTGACAGGAGTGTAACTTTGTGCTCAAAAAGATCGACGTCAAGCCTCTCAAAGTCATTCTAGGAAAAAAGTTAGCTTTTAAATTAATCTCATGCCAAAATAAAATTAAATATTTGTACTCCAATACATAATATATCCATAAAAACATTTGAACTCTAAACTAAAAGCATATAAAGCCACCTTAGCGTAACGTTACAAGGCAAACACGCGAAGTTAGCAAAACGCTCGCAACTCGGATAAGCTAGGAAATGTGAAAAACACGATCCCGATACGGGCGGACTCGGCCAAATCCTTTGCTAAGTATCTTTTAACTTGTGTTGCGACTTGTTTCACGTTACGTATTCTTAGTTCTTACAGAGGTTCTCAAAGACCTTTACGACTAAAGTCTTGTTAGAATTACTACTTTATGTGTAGGTATATAAGTTTACGAACACATACATATACATATGTGCATTAATTGATTAAAATAATATCCAAACTAATGTTTTAATAAATAGTAATTGATTTTGTAAGTGTATCCGAGTGTGAACGAATGGGGTGAGTGAAAGTGAAGAGTGCATTTACACTGCTGTTTGGCGGGAGAAATAGACATTGTGGTTACCTACACAGGCGGCCTCTTACATGTGAGAGATCCACCAGTAAATACCAAGTTAGTAAGCCCGAATTGCTTCTCGCATCCTTAAAAGTGTGATTTTTGACGATAATGTTAGATTACACAGGTCTGCAAAAAAAATTTTTTTTTGTACTCCTTCTTATTATTGTGCACGATTATTATAGATGTGATCATTCTCAACAGAAACTGGGTTTTAAAAAAATTGTATCACGTATATATTTTTTGTGAGGGAATTTTTAAGAAAATAATTTTTTGTTCGAAATATCAATAAACGTTTTAATAATTAGGACAAAATATTAAATATAATCACACTAAGAAAATTAAAAATCATAAGACAATGTAATTACATATTGCTTCTATCATTTTACTTAGTAGTTTTTTTTCTTTTATATTTTCTAATGGAATTTCGCGACAAATCAACCAACCAAAAATTGTAAAATCATAATCAATAAAAAGTCGCCATTCCTCTGAACCTTCAGGAAAACCTAGTTTTTGTGGAAGTCTTTTAGCATCATTACAAAATACCAAATCATCTTCTTTGGTTGGCGAAATACTAGGTTAAAATCAGTAACAATCACTTTACAACTTTAAATCGAACTGAGCGCCATGGAGTCACAGCGAGAACTGCGCAAGCGTATGCATTAGTGTCAAAATACCATCAGTTAGTAATGTAAAATTATTGCTATTTCAAATTAACATCACCACCTTGTTATTTTTGGAGCCTTAGCATGCTTTATATTTCTGCTATTGCTAATTGCCCCCACAGAATATGTAAACAATAAACCTTAGCTTATATTATAATAACCATTTTTCACATCTAAAGTTAAACACACACAATTGACTGTTCTGTTATTATTTTTAAATGGGTTCGTAAAAAAAACAAACGTAAAAACTCATTCCTTCACAGCAATATCGTAGAAAAATATTAACCGGTCGGCTTCGTGAATCACAATAGCAAATCGCAAAATTTACCGTATTAATATAATTTGTGAAATGTTATTATCGACTTCACATGCTATTTGTGATTGCTATTGCTATTTATTCCAATACTACCATCAGTCGATATCTTTCTCTCTCTTTCTATCAACCTAAGTCGTTTTTGTGTGGAAAAATATGATACAGACTGAATAAATTAGTGTTAGTGCAAAGATGACTCACAAAAAATACAGAATTTCGAGATATTTAAGATTTTTTTTTTAAAAAGATATACGTGATAGCAAACAATAGGAAGCAGATTTAGATTCAGTATGTTAAGCCCTTTATATTTATCATATTTTTATTTAAAGGAGGATTTCGTTGCAGACCAGTGATTGTTTGCCTCAGGGCTCAGTTGTCCTACAGTAGGATTGCAACGCTGAAGTCACAGATTCGAATCCCGGGTCTAGCAAATTGATATTGGCTTTCTCTATTCGATATCAGCCCAGAGTCAGGAATTTGTAACCGATACGGCGATAGGCTTGCTCCCTATCACATCATTGGACGGAACACAAAGTGAATGTGACTGTTGCTGTATCATGTCTATTTACACCTTCTGGGAACAAGGCGTGAATTTATAATATTATATGTGTTATGTTAGATTACAATGAGATAAGCCTTACTCATTTGTAGTGCCCACAACACAACTTTCAGTAAAACATCATGCCAAAGATATAATTAATTAATTTGAACACAACCAATATATCAATATTAATCTTAATTAATATATGAATAACATAGCATGCCGTTGAGCCGAACATTAATAATTATATGCAAATGAATTATGAACACAAAGGTAAAGTACACGCGAAATAATTAACACTCGAATCGCAGCCAAAAACGAATCCTTTGTGCGATCGACTGGAGCCTGTGTTAATATAATATAATGGTAGACGATGCTTGTTTTTCATGCAACATGATAAAATGAATGGATGGAAATATTTCTTGAATTGACCATTCAAAGTAAATTAAATAATAAATAAATAGACCCAACAGTCACATAGTCCTGACGCCACAATAAGATCGACTCTTGCGTCGCGGGTATTTTTTTTTTATACATAATTTTGTATAAAGGCGGACTTAAGGCATTTTCTAGCAGTCAACCTTTGGGTGATACAGAGATTGTATAAAGTAGATTTTAATAGTATAACGAAGTGCAAATATATATATATATATATATATATATATTAGAAAAGGGTATCAGAAATTACGAGGGACTTTTCGTTCTCACAAACACCCAGACCCGAAAGAAATCCCTTTTGTTCACACAAATAATTGCATCAATGCAGGGATCAAAGCCTCGACCTTCCATTTCCCATCCGGCATCTAACCGTGCTAAATTATGGTGCTATTCTAATTTACTATAGCGTTGTTACAATTTTATGTATCTTTATGATTATCATAATATTATCACTGGTTGTAAGCTCACAGCTTTGACTCTCGCCGATACTAATATTTGTGTGATAAAAGAGTAAATAAATACACCCAACAGTCACATACTTAGGCCTGAACCCAAAATAATATCGAATCTTGTTGGTCTCATAAACACTCACACTCGAAACAAACATTAATTGTTTATACAAATCTATGGCTCAATGCGGGTATCGAACCCGCAGCCTCTCGTTTTACAGCCAAAATCAAATTTACTGCGCCACGGAGGCTGTCAGGTGTCTTCTAACCTACAAGACACTGACACTACTACGTGATCAGAAATGTGGTTTTGAATGTTATTGGTATATTTATAATTTACAGGCGAATGGTAACATTTAAGATAATTTTAACAAAGTACACAGGCAGAGCAACGGACATCAGCTAGTTATATAATCATTAACCACACAACATCGTTTGAATACCCATTACAAGAAACTTGAATAATGTATGGAAACAAAGGATTACATGGTTCAGGTCTACATCAATTAATTTTGCGTTACCAATAATGGACACCTCTGTTCTACACCGCTGGATCTATTGTAAGCGGTAAACACACATAATAATTCTTAGTATTAAATAAATTATTTAATGCATTCGCCAAAGAAAATCAAAATATATTGCTTGGTCTGTTTTGAATGACTGATAAATGACGTGAAATAATGAGGCTAATTATGAATACTATGCTTCTTACTTTTCCCTGTACTATAAATTAAATAAAGTTTATTTAGTTTTTCTAGGAGACATTTCTGCTTCGTTTTTTACTCTCAGCTAAAATCAATACATTTTTAAAATAATGTTGATGTCGTTGAACTACTGTATAAAAAGCCATTTTCCTTATCGACTTCAAAAAAAGGAGATTATCAATTGTGTGTGTATGTTATTTTCTGGTCCCAAGCATTAAGGCTGGTACCAACCCGCATAATAGTAGGCATTTTAAGATTTATTACAATATTACTTTTTTTTATTACAACTAGGAAGTATAATATATGTTTAAATTTTTAATTGAGTCATAAACAAAATTGATAATTACAGTGCGATGCCTCCTGAAACGTAAGTCACATGATGAAACCACATGGTATAGACATACCTTTAATGTGTGTATACAAAAGTAAATTATAAACAGTCTTATTAATTTATATCTAAAATATAACTCAGAAACACTAGAAAATACACTGCAGATTTCCCGCCCTAATTGCTTGAGACGGAAACTTGGAAAAAGTGCTCGTCAACATTTTTTCCTTGGAGCAACAAAATCAAATTATCTGTAAGTTGGTGCAGTACAGGTAGAGGCGAGCGGTCCAATCAGATGCCTCGCTTTGTCGCCCCGAGTTGCTCCACTATTGCGTTTATTTCTTGTTTGCAGAGGTTCGCAACTTTTCACTTGTTCCTCTGATTAAACTCTTAGCGGATATTGAGGAGCCTGTGTCAAATGCATTGCGGCGACCGGTCGGAAATTTAAACTTGCTCATGAGAAAATTGCTTTAGAAGTAGAAATTGTTTGATTTATTTTATAAACAGGAATTCTAATAATTTATATTGTTTTCAGACTATATAACATCCTTTAATTTTAAAGTATTCGCAGATCGTAATATCTTTGTGTAATAATTTATTTTTTGAGTTTTGACATAATTTTCAATATCGATACAATTATTATTCTATGAAGTTGTAACCAAATATGAATCAAATTAATTGTACAAAAATAATAAGAAAAAATGGTGGTGTTGGTAGGTCTCTCATATGTGAAAGGCCATCTGGGTATCTATTTCTCCCGTCAAACAGCAGTGTAAATGCACTGTGGTGTTTCGCATTGAAGGGCATTGTAGCCAGAGTAACTACTGGACATATTGAGACTTAACATTTTATGTCTCAGGATGGGAGTGCAGTGGAATACCAATCATTGCTTTGTAATTCAAGGTGTTGTTTGGTTTTACTACTGTTTATGAGCGATTGTATTGCTTACCATCAGGCGAACGGCATGCTCGTCTCGCTATTCATAGCAATAAAAAAATGTATTTTTTATTGCGTTGCATGGCGAGACATAATACTATTCGCCTGATGGTATGCGACACGGTCATTTATTTACAGTATCAAAGCAAAACAAAACCATGAATTGCAAATCAATACTTGGCACTCGCCAACCTGAAATATAAAAAAGTCTCATTATGTCCAGTTTCCACTACATATATTATCATTTATATCACCCAAACAAACATTTAGCGAACTAACGAGTTGTCGCAAAACTCTGAATAAGCCGGCCGGCGTGTTATCCCGTACAAATTCAGTTAGCCCTGAGTTAAACGATAACAAAGAAATAACTTCGGGATTTAAGGACTATCTGTTCGCGTCCCTTGAGTGTTGTAAGTTTGTAGATAACCGACTTGTTCATATTGTTTTGAATACTTGTGTTTGTCTTGCGTTGCACTGGAGATATCTGCATAGGAATGAGGTATAGACTTAAAAACTTCGTGGACTGCTTTATTTTTTTGTAAAACCACAGCTTTTGTAAATAAATAACACCCAACATTCACATACATAGTCTCGACCCCACACTAAGATTGAGTCTTATGCCGTGGGTATCAGGAACTACGAGAGACTTTTCGGTCTCACAAACACCCAGAAAGAGTTGTAAAATAAGCTATGATAAAGGTTAGTTCAATTTTCTTTTATTTTATTTGCAAATATTGATTTATTGTCACGCATGAACACCAACTAAACGAAAATAATCACTGTTCATGTGATGCCGGCCTAAAGCGTAAGTTCTTTTTCATTATTAATCTTTATTGTATACTTATTTATTATAACACATAGAGATAAACTAAAATACCTTTTGTTCGTTTACAAAAGGCAGTCTTATCGCTCTGAGTGATCTCTGCTAGAGCAACTTTGGATGTGTATAAGGGAAAGAGAAAGAGGAGGGTACAGATACAGATGCACAACACTTTATTGACCAGCACATAACATAAAATAACAAAAAATAATAGAAATACCTTACAAATAGTGAACAACTGGCGGTCTTATCGCTAATAGCGATCTCTTCCAGACAACCATATAGCAATAGAATAGGACATTAAAGAAAAATTAATAGTGGGTGTTTATTATGTGTGCGTAACTTATAACAATAATAATTAGGAGGAAAATAAATATTTAAAAAACACATTAATAATAATTATTATAAATAATACTAAGAAAATATTGTAAAGTTCTTTCTTAGAAAGTCCCTAGATGAGTTTTATAAAACATAATTATTATTCTACTATTACAAACAGCTATCCACGAAACCCAAAACAGAATAAAATCAATAGCCAGAATTTATCCGACCACGCTCCCGATCTGTAACCCAACTGTAGCAATATGCGACTATTGGTGAGTACACACAGGAGCATGTTTCACCCGAACATCTGCAAGCATGCTCGACCCTTCGTCCACGCGTAAAAACTTGCTCGAAAAACGTGTGTGTTGAAACTTTTTATTATTGCAATGAATGGTGAGACGAGCATGCCGTTTACCTGATGGTAAGCGATACGACCGCTCATGTACAGTAGCAAAATTAAACAACACCTTGAATCACAAAGCAATGCTTGGCATTCCACTGCCCTCGCCACCCTGAGACATGAGATGTTAAGCCTCGATTTGTCCAGTACTTACTCTGGCTACAATGTATTTCAATTCGAAACACAACAGTGCATTCATACTGCTGTTTGGCGGGAGAAATAGGCAATGCGATGGTACCTACCCAGATGGCCTCTCACCTCTCACATTTATGATACCAGTAATTCTTAGGGTACGTTGAAACTTTTCTAGAGAGTCTCGCTCGAATCGAACATTTTGGTTGGCTTCGAGCATTTGCGTTGAGACTTACACACTTTCGTTCGTGCTCGAGGTGGAGCAAGTTTATCTAGCATGTATATACGTATGTACCCAGCTTAACCCTTACATATTGTTACACGCCGTCGATACAATCGCACCGCAAGCGCCGCACAAACGAATCCAATCAACATTAGGCGCGGATCCGAACCGCCACCTTCTGAATAAACACAACATGCGACCGATATCGCAGATAAGCTTAAATTACTAGCCGGGGAGATATGAGGGTTGTTTTCTTTTACTTGGTTTAGTGTATTCGAAAGGAATGGAATAGTGGTAGAGTCAAACTGCAAAGGTGCAAGTAATATTTATGCTGAGGGGAAAACCCCAGTGGAAAGCCGTAGCCTATTTTTGTGAAACCGTAATAGTGAAGAAGAAGGCAGCAAAGCGGGATCGGAAGAGGGCAGATCCTGCTCGGAGACAAATGCGCCGAGGTGATGCCAGACATCGCCCTGGCTAGATAAAATGAGGAAGGAACAACTTCTTTGAATAGTGCTTGGGGTACTGGAGGAACTTCGGCGTTTTCTTTTTGAGCAAGATTGGGTTTTTAGTCGGTAAAAATCCGGCTTTCCCGCATAGTACGGCAATTCAAGAAGATTTTTCCCATAAAAATATTGCAAGTAATATTTAATTAATAAATAATAACACCCCCAACAGTCACATACATATTTCCGATTCTACACTAAGACTAAGTCTTGTTTTGTGTCAAAATTTACGAGTTACGGCATGGACAGTAAGAATGATAGTATAAAAATATCTCTACAATTTTTTTTATGTACTTCAAATTTTATTATTATCACTAGAAAATGTCGCTAAGTGAATTTATATAAAACATGAATGGGGAAAAAACAAAAAACATCATTGAATACTAAGCAAACTGTAACTAAAATAGTAAAACTGACCCACAAATGGAGCAAAACCAAGGAAGGAAAAGATACATTTTGTATTTAAGCCAACTCTAGCGAAGTCAAATGCAGAAATTCATTATTTACCTTCATCACAAACTTGGAGTATAGCCAGTGTGGTAAGTTTATTGTGTGGCAATAAATTAACTAAAATGATTGCGCTGTAATAATATCTACGTGAGTTGCATCATATGGATTTTGATATACCGATATCCAACCCGCACTAGGCCAGCGTGGTGGACTATATGGCCTAACCACTCTCAATCGTACTCTCGATTGTACAGTAGGCCCGTGCCCTGCAGTGAGACGTATATGGGCTGATACAGATGTACTTTATGATAATTTTTCAAGCATTTTATATCAGTGTATCTGACTGATCTTCATATTAATGATTTTAAAATATTCATGTGAATGTACATATTTTCCCTTAGAGGGCAAAAAAATATTCGGTATCACTATCGTTATATTTATTATAAAAATGTGTCAAACATATGGACTAGAAATATCGTGGTCTATTTTTATTAATTCAAATTCGAAATATCTGAAAAATAATATAATGGTCAATAAGCCATCCAAATCGATAGTTTTTGCGAAAGTCACAGACATTTATTAACATAAAAACATCGAATTGAACAAACGGTCTCCATTTTAGTGTCCGCGTCGAAGGTAGAAAAATTCATAAAAATTTCAAGAACAAAATTCTCAACTATAAAATCGATTCAAACAAAGCGCGCTTCATGCACGAAGTAGCGAACAATTTATTATTCAACGGGAGCGAATATTTGCGCAACAAAGCAGCGCATGTGTTCGTTTTTAATGAATCACTTCGCGGCAGACAGTTACCTTCACCTAGAAATACTTTCATAAAACCTTACTTTTCATATTACCTTCACCTAGGAATATTTTCATAAAGAGCTAGTGTTATATAGTGTTAGTTTTAACCACCTTCAAGAAAGGAGGTTTTGTATTCGACCCGTACGTTTGCTTGTTTATATGTTCGCGATTATCTTAATGACATTTGATTTCATTTCCCTATTTATAATCGAATCAGTATTAAATAAATAAATACCTGACCCCATACTAAGATCGAGTCTTGTGTCGTGGGTATTAGGAACTAAGAGAGACTTTTCGGTCTCACAAACACCCAGACCCTCGCACAAACATTTCTCTTGACGCGTGGATCGAACCAGCGACCTCTCGTTTCACAGCCGGCGTCTAACTGTCGATTACAATAAAAACATGGAGTTTTTTATTTTATATTTATCAATTACAATATTAATACTGGTGTCGCTCGTCGACAAATTCGCACATTCACGCTTATGTGTGATTCAATGAATATTATTATTGGTTATTACGAATGACTGCCAGCGTAATAAACAGATTGCGTATAAACTAAACATTGCGATATTTGAAAATGGAAATACATTATTTATCTGTACTGAATATTTACCATCATGCAAATATGATTTATCGCGTTAGTTACATATTAAAAAGTTTAGTATATTTGGTTGCAGGATATCCGTATTCGCTAAAATTACAGGGAATGCTTTGATGGCGCAGTTGTACTTTTTGCTAGTATAATTGGAATTCTGAGGTCTCGGGTACGAATCCCGGGTCGGGCAAAATTATATTGAATTTTCCATTCAGTATCAGTCCGAAGTCAAGAATTTGTGCCCCCTAGTACATTGCGTGGTGGAACATACGAGGCAAAATGTAAATATTTTGGTAGCACGTCTGCCTACCCCTTCTGAGAAAAAGGCGTGAGTTTATTTACACATGTAACTATCAATATACATAATGACTAATTATTTCACTTAGTGGCTCACGTAAGTCGCGGTGCGTGCATCAGATATCTGGATATAATCAGACCGGCTTAATTATATCGACTTTAATTACATTGAACACCAGTCGATGCTCCTGTATGTACACATTCAGTTCATACTGCAATACACTGCATTCACCATTGTAGTCAATCGTGCCAGCACAAAAAACAACTACATTCAGAGTGTCGGTATCACCGCTCTGATTACACGGGTCGAGGGCGGGTGCAGGTACGGCTATGTTAATTAAAATTTCGATCGACCTCACACTATGAACGTTTGACACAGATACAAGCTCCTCAGTGATTGCTTTTTGCTACGAAGATGTATTCATACCGTGTGAATCGTTTTGAAGTGAATAGTGGGCGCCGGCGCGGAATGCGGCCTTACTGTAATCGTGCGGAATGATCAGTTTGGAAGTCGTTGTGATTGAAACGTCTTGCTGCTTTAATGACTGAGGGATTGATATAGGACAGTGCACTTAGGTTTTGTTTCGAGGAAAAAGTTTTTGGAAGATATGTTTTTTTTTTCCAAATAATTTAAGGTAGGTATTATATACAATGGGCACTGAGCTGTTATTAACCACTTGTAAATAATAAAAAAAATCATATGCAAATATTTATGGCATTATAAATAAAAAAAAAAACAAAAGTTTAATTAGTATAAGAATAGTCGAAACTAAGTGTGCTACTGCTTTGGAATAATGGAGGCTAGAATCTTGGAAACGAAGGCTTTTAACGACTTAAATTTTAATTTTTTCCTTGCCTCAGGCAACACGTCATGTCTCTAGCTGCAGTTGTAGTCACTTTGTAAAGACGTAAGTCGCTAACTGATTGAAAAAACCTTATTTTCCTAGTAATACTCTAAGAAATGTATCCGTCCTTAACATAAATAGGTGTAATAAAGGTTCAACAACATTTTTATTTGCCATCGATATAGTACTAAAAATACACATGTGTTAGGTTTTAATCTAAAGGGGTTTTCAAAAGTACTGGCAAACGCATAATAGATTGACTTAATTTAAAATGATTGTTTGAAAATGACACACTTGGTTACGGATTTGAAAAAGTGGAGTTGCATAAATGTACTTAAAGGGATTTAGTTCTCCATTTAAGATAATTTATATTATGGTATTAAGATTATATCTATAGAAGTATGAATTAGTTCCACTCAATGTGATAAACTGGATTTTATAGTAAATATGTAAAAAAGAGAGAAGTGTAGTTCCCATTCCATACGGGTTTTATTATTTGTAGTTGATAGAATAGGTCCCTGCCAAGAGTGTGTAGTCTTACACATGTAACATCCAAAAGTAATAGCTTATTGTCTTGAGACCTTTATCTCAGTAGTTCCGCCGCCAAGCTATCTCTCCGTACATTTTCACAACACTTCATCTTGATTTCCATATTTTGTTGGCCAAGGGGCATGTGTTCTACATATCATAAAAAGCTTGTAAGTAGGTTATCTATTTTCATTTGCGTAAAAACGTTACGGAAATTTTCATATGAACTTGGATAAGTATAAAAAAAGAAAAGTATAAGTAGAAATAAAGTCGGTTAGATAGAGCGGAAGAGATCTGTCGTTTTATTTATATAACGACATCGTGTAACCGTGAGCACTTGGGTTTGAATTCCAGGTCAGACAATTCACATTAAAGGAGTTTGAAAAATCTAAGGGTTTCCCAGAAACGGGGTTATTACTAATCATGTTAAAATAATTTCAGCAAGCCTTGATTAGAACTAGTTTCATATCTGCATACCCATTCGGGGTTAAATCGGTATATGTATCAGCCCATATACGTCCCACTGCAAGGCACGCATCTCCTCTACAATCGAAAGTACGATTGAGAGTGGTTAGGCCGTATAGTCTACCACGCTGGCCTAGAACGGGTTGGCGGACTAAACGTACCCTAGAAATTCTTTAAAAATCACAGATAATATATGTGTATATATACGTGGGCTTGTTTATATTTTGTCAAAATATAAAGTCAGATAGTTTCACCTCCGTGTTATAAATAGGAGTTGAAAGTGCGTAGTGTTGTTGGCGGGAATTGAGCGCGGTTCCCGAGGGACCGCGCGCTTTTATTCCATGTTTTTTATTAAAGCAAAATATGATATTGGTTGTGTGTAACCGTGTCGTTGGAGAAATACTGCTCTACATAAATCTAATTTATATACCAGTCGAAATTTTTCTTTGTACGTGGCGTATGAATTATACACATTAGTCATACATGTACACCTACATCCATTCCATGGTTGTATGTAACTTTCCTAGAGCGATAAAACTGCCAATTGGTATTTAATTTTTGTTATTTCTGTACATTGTTATAAATTTTGTGAGCAATAAAGATTATCTAGATAAATATAGCCGATAGATTAGTTTTAAATAATTTTGTTAACTCTAGTTCATATCAGAAACATATTATTTCGCGTACTATCTGTTTTAAATTTATACTCAGCGTTCTCTATACTATTCTTACCATCCCATTTTATTCAGTCCCGTGCTATTCATATTAAAAATTCGCATGCGATCCTTCAGATATCGATTTTGAGACCAATCGCATTCCTCGATAAACGGACTATCCAACACTAAAATAATTTTCCTATTTGAGTAATTCCTGAAATTACCGAGCACATAAAACATTTTCCAGTGGACCGAATTATGAATCAAAACTGTTCTCGAATCCCGTTAAATACACACAAAAAATTATCAAAATCGGTCCAGCAAACGGCTGGAGAGCAGTTTAGTGACATACACACTCACACAAGAAATATATATATATAAAGATAGATAATACATAAATAATAATACCGTATGATATGACATATCAGAAACCGCGAGAGACTTTTCGATCGTACATTATCTTTATCGCTGAGGTACCCGCAGCTGCCAAAGTGATTCAATTTTATATCGCTGTGTAAAGTGAAGTTGAAATAGCAATGAGCTAAGTTTATAATATAGTTTCATGTATCGTAACAGAAACTACCAGAGACTTTTCTATCGTACACTAACTTTGTAGCTGCGTTACTGACGGCTGCCAGAATTCAATTTCATACTTCTGATTTTGACTCACGTTGAAACGGCAGTGGCAGGATACAATACGGAGAACTAATGTCCAGTGGGTATGAAACGTTCTTGACAGAAGACGACATACTGTCAAACTCAGATATAAACCATCTCTCGTAGTGCATAGTGTAGTATGTAAACATATTCATGCTTCTGCATCTTCCGTCTGAAACTTAATCTGAATCTTGAATCAAAGAGAATGTATTAAGGGGTTAAAAATGTGGATGAGTCGAAAATAATATATAAGGATCGAGGAAAGTGGTGATCTATAGTCGCTGCCTACCTCCATAGGATGCAGCCGCGACGATTTTTTACTATGTATGTACATATGTCAACCCAACCCGCATTAGGCCAGTGTGGTGGACTATATGGCCTAACCACTCTCAATCGAATTCTCGATTGTAGAGTAGGCCCGTGCCCTGCAGTGGGACATATATGGGCTGATACAGATGTACATATGTCTCGAACTATACACAACTCAAACAGGGGGTGAATTAGAACAAATATTTGTTTTTAAGGGTGGAACGGTGTGAAGACGTATTCTATAGCAAAGAAGGCGATAAATATTATTATTTGTATTCAACTCAATATTGCAAATGTTGATATTAGAATTGTGGACATTAAATATAGTCTGGGTTGGACAGTGCACTCCATATTTTGTCTATTGCAGTGAATGGCGCGACGAGCATGTCATAAGCCTGACGATAAGTGATACAACCACTCATTGACTGCAACAGAACCAAACAACATGAAATACAAAGCAATGCATGGGATTCCACTGCGCTCACCATCCTGAGATATAAAATGTTACGTCTCGCTATGTTCTGTAGTTACTCTGACCATGTACCATCAAGTGAATTGAAATAACTTTCCTAGTGCAAAAACGATTAAAATTTTCAAGCTTTTTCTGTCGTGGCTTAATTCGCTGAATATTTGGTGCAGGTAGAACCGCATTCCAAGCAAACTCGCGCATTATGAACAATGTGGGTTGGTAAAACTCCCCGTTTTTATGTCACCTCGTTGTAATTTATGGCGGTGCCGGGCGCGCCATTTGTCAACCTGCGCTCGCATAGTTTTTGATAAATGCATGTTTATTCCAACATTTACATTATAATACTTAGTGTCACACATTTGTGGGCTATTTGTGGTTTTAAATTCACAATGCTTTGTACTGTTTTCTTATTTGAACTGAAATTTTCACGTGGAAATGCGGAAAATTGTACGTGATTTTTTATTAATACGATAACAGTTGTTTCTATTAATATTACAGTGAGGAGTTTAAGCTAAGTATTATTTTCCAAGTAAGCCGAAATATATTTTTGTATTTTGCAGCCTACATTCTCTTCTGAAGAATATCGTTTTTCATCAAAATATTTCAATATAAAGTCGTGGACAATATAAAGAGATAAAATGAAATATGTTAACTGTGAAACACGTTTTTCATCAATATCCGTTCAATCACTGATAACGTGAAAACGTTTTGCTGTTTCCTAAACCTACAATTAGTCCGGTCAAATTAGAAGAAAAAATAGTAGTGCAGCTACAAAAATTGGCATAGAGCTAAAATGAAGGTAGGAATATTTGGAAGTATATCATTTTATGACGTAACATTTTTCTGTGAGTTTATTTTTGATAAAACTATTTTCTTAAAATTGAAAAATCCCTTTTTTGTGATTTTTTTCCGTACAATATTTTTTCCGGGTACGGAATCGAAGAGGATTTTTCAGATTTTACATATAAATGTGTATCAAACATTCCTACCAATTTTTGCCCTATACAATTTGTTGTACCTTTACATTTCTAAATTGACCGGATAAGAAGGTATTCAATGAGCCCTAATTACATCTCATTTTGACTCCAGATTTACACGGAGAATCTGACAGCTTTTTTTGGGTAATTCTAATATTTTTTCATTAACAAAATTAAAGCTATATCCATAGATGCTTACAAATAATAATACTGTAACAGAATCTTCTTAAAAGGCCAACAACGCATAAACAATTATTTTAGTATTTATTACACGCCCTTCGTATGCCTCGAAATCTATATATAAATATCAGGTTGAATATGCCATTTGCCACTTGAAATAAAAATATTTGAACTGACAAGGGGTCCTCGTCGTGATGTCATAAGACATGGAGGAAAAAAGGAATATTATTCAAAACACCTCGACATGTTTCATGGAATAAATTTGGTCCTTCATAAATTTTTATGCACTTACACATTCTTATCTTGAGAATAATGAATGTTTGCGTTTTTTAACATAATTTTATATCTTTCTTGGGTTAAATCTCATAATTTAAATGGAAAAAAGGTAAATACTGTCTTGGGACGATGTTTTGTAAAATAAAGCCCGAAGTCTAAAATTACTTTTTTTTTTGCATATATTTAAAAATAGTGAACAGCGTATGGGCATTGAGATCGAAGCTCTCTCAAAATATGATGGTAAGAAGAAAATAGAATAGCGAAAAAAGCAGTATTGGGCATTGATAAATCTCATACTAAACAAAATACGATGGTGTTATTCATAATTATAATCTGTTGCATTTGAATGAGGACTGAAATTAGCAGTAAGCATGGTGATAGCTGGTTCTTTACTGACTTTTTTATATTAATGAATGTCGAGACGAGCATGTCATTCGCCTGGTGGTAAGCGATACGACTGCTCATGGAAATAGCAAAACCAAGCAAGACCATTAAAAAGTAACGCTTGGCATTCCATTACGCTCGCCATCCTGAGACATGAGATGTTAAGTCCCGATTTGTCCAGTACTCTGGCCACAATGTTCTTCAAACTGAAACACAGAAGTGCATTTACACTTCTATTTGGCGGGAGAAATAGACATTACGGAGGGACCTACCCATGCAGCTTCTAACATATTAAGAGACTACTAGTAAGATAAAAAATATATTGCGACAAAAATAAGCTTAAAAAACTGTTGGTGGCCATGATGGCACTTATTAGGGGATTGCGATGTGAACCCATGTACCTATGTCGTTTTCATGTTATCACCAAGCTTAATTTTTTCGTTTTATTAAGTTATTTACATACAAGAAATAAGGAAAGAAAAAAGCAAGTGATACAAGTCGATTCACAATACACAAACTTTTTAAAACAAAAGCTGCAGACACTTCGCAGTTAAAAATAAAAATTGTAATCGTGTTTTCATGTTAAAACAATTGTGAATTTTAATAGTCTTTAAAAGTTTGGAAATGTCACATTTGTTTATAAGTTTGGTGTGTTTTGGACACTGCTCTTTAATTATTAAATTACCAAATTCCTCGTAAGCTATGGTGTTTTTTGTCAATTGGGGTACAGAATTAAAAAAACCTTTTGACAAAAATTCTGTCTATAAATTAAAAATGTCAAAATTTTGATATGCATTCGCTGTGTTTTGAAGTCTGCGTACATTTTGCTAAAAAAGATTTATATCGGTAGTAAAACATTTTTGGACTAATTAAGGCACATCGTATATTTAAAAAAGTATCAAATACGACAATTATTTTACTATTAAATATGACTACGCGGTAAAATCCTCATTTGTAAAAGCGAAATATAAATAGTCCAGAACTACGTGTTAAATTGTTATTAAAATTGGAGTGTAATCCTCAGTTGATTTGCATAATGTGCTAGTTAGCAGGCGTGTGAGGGGGTGAGGCGCGACGGCGGTCACCGCAGTAGGTGAGGGAGGGGGGGGAGTATAATTGCTACTTACAATTGTTGGACAAGTTTTAATTGAGTTGTGCAAACAACACCGGATCCGGGGAATTAGAATGCAATTCCATCTTAACTCGCCTTATAAGTGGATAAATGTGTGTTCATTAGAATACTATTACCTATATATTTTAACATAAAGCGTTTATGTTACCAGCCTGCCCAAATTCACATTCGAAATCTATACTAATATATGGACCGTTTATTTTGAAAGTGGTGCAAGTCCATTTTCTTATGTTTCGAGAAAATTAAAGGTTACTATATTTGACTCTACTCTTAGGAACTACAGGTTCAAATTGAAAAAAAAAATAATTATATTGGATTGGTCATTTATCGAGGAATGCTATGGGCTATACATGATCACGCTATGTCCTATAGGATGGAAGTGTAGTGAAAAATGTAGCAAATACGAGTAAATTTTATTCGTTTTTCGTGGTCCGATTGGTCAATATTCTAAATTGATAGACGGAATTTAACTTTTTGGACGCCATTTTGAAAAGTGTAGCTGCACCGGCGTGGAGCCGGGCCGGACCGCTAGTTATAAATATTTCTGTTAAAATCTGGTTAATTAGGTATACTTGTCATGTTTTATTTTATTGTTATTGTTTATTCTATGTGTAGTTTAAATAGGTGTATGTAGAGTAGTATAGTATAATACCGCCTTTGTTTTAAGCTGTTATGGCACTATATTTAAGGTGATTTGTTTGTTATTATTTTCTTTGATCGTCGTAGTTATTAATTTTTTGCCAATCGTGGATTTTTCCATGCACCTAAATACACATTCTTTCATTTCAAATAATATGTTGAATATATTTTATCTCAGCTCATCTACAGACATAGAAATCTGTCCAAGCCAGTTCCATCTCGAATCCCTAACAAATTGGTAACAAAATCCTTGTTGAAGTTGTAGCTAATCGTCCGGCGCTGCCCCGGGCGCTGCCCCGGGCGACAACACTCGCCAATTTGTTTCTTAAATAAACTGAAACTAAACACTCGTTGTGCTGTTTAATGGAGTTCGGATTGTGTTTCGTGTTGCTCTAATTGGCGATCTGTTTGTGGACTTTGTCCTTTTATAATTACCTTGAGTTTGACGTCATTTTAATAATAATATTTTCCGAAGTTTCTTTCTTTTTTACTTTCTTTGCTGAAAAATCCACAGCTGTTTAAACTAATAACATACAACTGGTGAGCGGAAGAGGATATATAACTAAATTTATAATAACATGATGCCTATGGCAATGTCACAACCTAAACATCGAATCATAATAAATAATTAAAATCTCCGAATTTATTTCGGAAATATAATGTGTATTTTGTATACAATCCTTAAGGGACCCATGAATAAAACATGACACTACAATTGTTACAACATCGATACAATTCCCCCGCGCAAATAACTTTCAATTCCTATTGATATCTTTATTCGCAACGAAACTCACAAAAAGCATTTTCGACGCACTGATTTGAATAATAAAACACATAATTTCACGAAGTACGCTTAAATATTCCCTGTGTGTTCGATCTGGCTGTATTGTAAATATTGTATTTGAATATGTTGCGGGTAGTCGCGAAATATAACATTCTATTAAACGACCAAATTGATTTTTGGAACCGTTTTTATGCTGTCATGTTTTGAGTGACGGCAATTTAAATTGTAATTGAATTTATAAAGGATATTTTAAGTGGAAATAACGCTCTGTCGGCAATATAACATAATAATTTACATATTTGCATATATTATACAACGATCTAATTTTTAGAGTTCCGTACCTCAAAAGGAAAAAGAAACCCGTGTAGGATCACTTCGTTGTCTGTCTGTCAACACCCTTATTCTCAGGAACGTATCAAGGTCAACGTGTCAAGCTAAAATTCATATCAAATACTCAAGTCTACTGTCCCTTGGAGCTGTGAAAAAATCAAACTTCTAAGCTAACACAATCGAAATAAACAGCAATTTCTCCCGCCAAACAGCAGTGTAAATGCACTGTTGTGTTTTGGATTGAAGGATAATGTAGCCAGAGAAACTATTGCACATACTGAGACGTAACATCTTATGTCTCAGGATGGCGAGCGCAGTGGAATGCGAAGCATTGCTTTGTAATCCAAGGTGTTGTTTGGTTTTGCTACTGTTCATGAGCAGTGGTATTGGTTACCATCAGGCGAACGGCATGCTCGTCTCGCCATTAATTGCATAAAAAAATCTTAGTCACACGATGTGGAAATTCAATATCACTGGGATCCTAACTTGAGACCTGAGAGTTCTAATTGTACCAGAGTACAACTGCGCCACCGTTACATATTTACAAGTGAAATAATTCGCAAAAATTGTTCATGGAATTATTTAGAAAGAAAGAAAGAAACATATATTTCTAACAAGCAAAGGTTTACAGCTTTGAGTAAGTATTTTCTAATATTATGTTTTTTTTAATTCGTAATTTTGATTGTTAATGGTTATTTAAGTTTAATTCTATCTTTAGTAGTCTAACAATTAAATTATGTTCATGTTGTGTTCATCGTCCTGGAATACATTAAGAGAGTGTCACAAATTTATATTCCATACTACCAATAATGTTATTGTATTTTCTGTTGACGAACCTTAATAAATAAAAAAATAAAGCAATTAGGTACTACTAATATAACAGTGTCTGTCAACAAAACGGCTTATGATCAGAATGTGCTGGTAATAACACCAACGCTGGTCTTCCGCAAGGCCGGTTAATGATGTCACAAAGGCCAAAAACAATAAAAAAAAATAGCAATAACAGTATATGTATGTCATCTGATCAGCCGTGCGATTCTGTAACAACTCACGATCGAAATCACTAAATATCAGCCATGTGTCTGACGAGTGAAAAATGAAAAAAAAAAAATATTATTAAAAGTGCTGGAGGATAAGTAAAGGTTGTAAGCACTCCACGCTTTGTAACAATAAAATGTATGTATTTTACTCCATTTTCTAATCTTAAACTCATTATAAATTATTTTTTGATTTTTTTTGTTGGATCGTTAATAAAAGCGTGTTTTTTTATTCTTTTATTTAAAAGATTGCCCTAAAAACATATATCTACGGCTGTATTATCAAAGGACGACAGCTGCGTGCAAATTACCCAATTTTAATAAAAATTAGAATATTCTGGACAAGTCACTTTTTTATTATTGTAGTCTCATCGGTCCTGGATAATTATGCAAAATTTCGAGTCAATCCGACGTTTTGAAGGGGGTCAAAATCATGTTCAAAGATTCCGTTACATACTACCATACGTCTGAAGCTAATAAAAGCGTATTAAAAAAACTCCCAGGCATCTGAGCATTATTAAATAGTGACCAAGTTTCTAATAACAACTTTAAACAACTACAAGACTTTACAGTTTCTGGGAAGCTGGCAGTGAGCGGTCGTTTAATCGCGATTCCTTTGTACATTATTTTAATATACGCCCCTGAGAAGGCAATCTCTTTTGATCTGACTTGGCTCCCGTTGCTCCGACATTATCTGTGTACACACAGTATTGGAGTTCTGTTTGTTTTCGCTCTTTACTTTACGTAAGGTTCTTCGGTTCTTTGTTGAGTATGTCAGTGATTCGTGTAAAATATATTGTTTGAATACATAAACCTTTTTGATTTAATAAATCAGTAAAATCAGGTTTCGTGATAATATGTTCACGGTGGTCGCGGGTACGAATCCGAGGGTACACCTCTTACTTGTCGGAGTCATGTGTGTCAATTACATACCGCGCACTAAAACGGTGAAGAAATACGTAAACGATAGCGATTTACAAGAATTTATATGGTATTGAAAGTCCACCAATCCGCATTATGTCAGCGTGGTGGATTATATGATCTAACCACTCTAAATAATTTCGATTGTAGAGGAGGCTCGTGTCCTCCAGTGGGGCGTATATGGGCTAATACGGATACGAATAATTAAATATATAAAATAAAATAATAAAATTCACAATAGATAAAGTTGTAGGAATAGACAAATTCTGTAACTTGTTCACCCCTTTCAATAAATATATTTAAGATCAGCTGAATATCACACGAGCACACCGTCGTCGGCATCGCAAACTACCATAAATTTACAATCACGTGTCAATAAAGGAATAAAAATCTTGTCGCTCCCAAACGGAATGCTTTATGAACCGCTCGGAGGGACGAGGCACGGGACCTTCACAATACCCTTTGTACCTCTAAGCAATCCTTCCAAATACGTGGTGGCATGTTGGTAAAGAATCAGATGAAGCTATCATGCCGGTGGTCTCGGGTTGCATTATAGGGCAATTTTTCACTTGTATTGATATACTATGCCATGAAGATTTGCAAGATTTTCTAAAGTTATCGTGGTTTACCAACTCGTACTATCCCAGCAAGAGGGACTAGAGCCTAAGCCTTCTCTATGGAACTCTAGATTGTAGAGAAGTCCCATATTCACTGGTAGATTTGTCATATACGAGAGGCCGCCTGGCTAGGTACCACCGCAATGTCTATTTTTCTGTCAAACTGCAGTGTAAATGCATTGGTGTATTCCGGTTTGAAGGACGTTGTAGCCAGAATAACTACTCGTATTAGACATAATATTGGGACTTAACATCTTATATCTCAGAATGATGAGCGCAGTAGAATACCAAGCATTGCTTTGGTATTGGTGTGGTTCTTTTTTGATACTGTCCATGGGCGGTCGTATCGCTTTCGATCAGGCAAATGGGATGATCGTCCCGCCTTTCATTCTCATAAAAATTCAGTATAATGATGGGCTAATATAGCAAGCAGACAAAGCTTTCATTGTAAATGCGGGAATTTCTCAGATCGCATTATTAGCTGGACGCACGTGGAGAGGGTGGCAATGTTATTAGCTTTGTAAATATTGGAATGCGGGGGAATTCCTTGCTCGAATGAGGCAGGGTAGGAATTCCACTGTCGGTTAAGGAAAATGATAAAAATATTTATCGTCATGGGTTTGTTTCATAAGATGTTCGTATTTACATTGTGATTTGCTACTGTCTTTTTGTGGCGCTAAAATATTTTTATAATTTTGAAAACTCAAATCTGGATAAATTGTAAAAATCATAATACGAAAACAGAATTTTATCGGTACAGAAATATAATTATTTTCACGTCATTAAAATCATGATATTTAAAATTTTATTCTGCATTTATTTCTGCTTATAAATATAAAATTAAAATATGAGTAAACTCCGCATGAGTCAAAGAGCGAAAAATATAAAATAAATCTTCGCATCCGAATCCAGCAATTTACATGAAAATAAACTTTCGAAGTAGTTAAATACTTTGTATATAACAAAAAACTGAATCCATTATAGTTGTTACGAATGAAAAATGAGCGCTGGAGAGATTTCTTTGTCTCTGTAAATAACATTAACACGTAAAAGAGTTGATTTATGCGAAAGGGTTCATGAACATTGTCAAAACTTGATTGATAAATGTGTTTTGCGAGCTTTCTTTTAATAATAACACAATATTGTTGTGGTGTTAACCGCAATGTTTTGGCCTGCGGTGGCGTAGTTATACTATGGTATGGTTACAAAGCTGAGGTCTTGGGTTTTAATCCCAGGTCGGGCAAAGTGATATTGGATTTTTCTATTCATTTATCTGCCCTGTGGCAGAAAGTGCCCGATATCGCAATAGGCTAACCACCTATCATATCGTGGGACGGAACGTACAAGGCGAAATGTGGGTGTCCTGGTTGCACCTCTTCCTACCCCTTCTGGGAAAAAGGCGTATTTGTAAGTAAAATAAATATTTATTTGTAAAATATTGTATGTTTTTGAAAAATAACCCATATAAGGTTCTTGTATAGATAAGATTAACTTTTTTAATAATTTTGTGTTCAGAGTATTTATAATCGTCATCATAGTTAACTCAGAAGACCTGGATGGGAATTGATTCCCAGGTTTGATAAACCGCATTATATTTCCAATTCGAAAATTTAAATTTCTTCAGAAATTATTTATAAGTCGTCATTTTATTTTCTTTCTTAAATTTCCCTTGACTTACCTCAAAGCTACTTCACGTTTTTTTGGACCAAATCCTCTTCTGTCAGTTTACCGTCTACATCCTAAGATTTATACAAATAACACTTATAAAAGAAAAAATATACATATACTCGTATTTCCTTAATCAATTTTACCAAACCTTTAAACAAACAGTAAGATCCTAACTATAACAAAACTCGGTCGCTGAAGATAGCATATCTCACGTTTCGGCCGACACGGACCTCGTTCCGCTCCCATCACTATTCCGGCTAGGACCCGCCATTTGTAATAACTTATTGCCTTTTATTCGCTCATCCCCCGCCCCGCCCCGCGACTACCCCGCTCTACCCGCACTCTATCGTGATCGTGTAGCATCGTTTAGGATAATGTGCGATTTGTTTACCTTATTTATTTTTTCTCAGTCTTCAGATACTGTTTGCATCTGATAGCAAAGCTGTAGAAAATTGAGTATGCAGTACCTACAATTAAGTCTAATAATAGGCTAGTGTCTTCAATTTTGATATTAGTTTATATCAAAAGTATATTATGCAAAATCATAATCAGAGAATTTTTTAATCAATAAGCAAGTTACAAATATATATAAAAGTTAATTGTAAGAGTGATAGAAGAGGATGCAACATGCACGACGTAATGTCACTTTCCATAATCATAATTGTTTCGGGTCCGGGTGTTTGCGAGACCAAAACTTCAAGTAGTTTTTGATACCCACGACAAGCCCCGATCTTAGTGTAGGATCTGTAGTGCGATTCACGTAACTTTTTGACGCGCCGATCAAGTTGCGGTGCGGTTACAATTAAGTTTACGCTTTGGTACAAAATGGTATTCTTGTAAGTGTTTAGCTGCGCGTGAACTGCGCGTGAGCTGCGCGTCAACTGTACGTCAGATGTATGAAATTTGTTTGAGATTGACATATACGCGCAGCAGTAGAATACGCTAAAACGTTTGCGTGACGCGAACTTGACGCGAGCGTATTTGACAGCGGTTGTCAAAATTACGTGAATACGAAAAGGGCTGTTTTGATCGAAACTTAACCGCAACTGCACTGCAGCTGAACTTATTTTAATACGTGAATCGCCCTACAGAACTATATATGTGAGTGTTGTGTGTATTTATTTATTTTAATTCGATGATCCATGTTAGAATATAAAGTAACAACAACAAACGATAGTTAGTAGGTGGATGTATAAGTGAGAACTGAGGGGCTAATGTTTATTCAATACGCAAGTTGTTTACGAGGCGTGGTGTTTGCGTCTGTACTACACGTTAATTTCGCGTGAAATGGGTCTGAGTATTGAATTATATTGCTGTTGTATGGCTGATGAGGCGCCGGAGGGTTCGCTGTTTTAGTTAATCTGTTATGTAATTGATTATAAGGCGTGAGGGTAGTAAAGCGACTTTAAATTGTTTGATAGTAAATTTAGTGCTCATGAGTAAACTTTATGTATATTTTTTATTGAAATTAATTGCGAGACGAGCATGCCATTTGTCAGATGGTAAGCGATACCATCACTCATGGAAAGTAAAAAGAACAATGCTTGGTATTCCAATACGCTTGTCAACCTTAGAAATATGATGTTAAATGTCATTATGTCCAGAAGTTGCTCATAATATATTATTGCTAAATTATTCTTATTTCATCCGCGATGTCAATTTTTCGCAATAAAAGTGTATTTAGCTTTGGTAATGGAGCATGCAGAGTGGTTTTTGAAGCTATTAGATTTTCCGCAATCGTACTAACCGAACAAAATGCTATTTCAAATGTGATGTCGGGTTTTTTGGGACAATAGAGCACTAGAATAGGCAGGTAGCAACCCGAGATGGCCTATTCACAGATATTCGCGACTATTGTTAGCAAAAAGGTTTTGGGTATAAATCTCTCATTGTCAACTAACTTAATGTTTTCTGTGATTTTGAATTTAGTAGATTTGTTTATTGTTGATTTGTATGTAATTGTAGTACGATAAATCTTATTACGTAGATATATTTTTTATGTATTAACACATTTCAAGTCGGTATTACAACTTACTTGAAAACAGTTTTTTCTTATCGTAAACTATCTAGCATCTACTGGTGTTAAGTCTATTATATGTGAGAGGTCGCCTTGGTAGGTACCAGCGCAATGCCCATTTCTCCAGCCAACTAGCCATGTAAGTGCACTGTTTTATTCCGGTTTGAACGAAATTGTAGCCAGATTAACTACTGGACATATTGAGACTTAACATCTAATGTTTCAAGAAGGCCTGTGAAGGAATGCCAAGAATTGCTTTGTAATTCATAATGTTGTTTGGTTTTGCTAATGCTCATAAGTGGCCCGTTGCCGCCAGACCTTCGTAAATTTATAAAAGCTGAAAGTTTGTCTGCGCATGTCTCTATCATAGACATCACACGATTATCTATTATGAAGTTCCGGTCGTGGTTACTTTGGAAGTTATCAGCTTTAATGTGTCTAGCAAGATGAGAGAACCATCAACAGTATCTGGCTACCAAGGAAACAATTTTTGATGATTGTCTAAATAACATTTATTAAATTCAGGTTTTATACTATAACGCTGGTAAAATTACATTTTATTAAAGTTTGAAGGTATCGTAATATTTAATAACATGTAATTTTGCCAGCGTTATAGTACAAAAGTGTCAAGTATTTGACAATTATAGCCAGATTGAAAGATTTTCGTATTTAAAGTATATTAATGCTATTACTTCATTTTATTTTATCTGGCAAATGATGGAGTCGAAATATTACTATAATGAAATATAATTATGTCGACTCATTTCGTGGTTAATTATATATTGAGTTACAAGCTTAATATTGCTCCGAAATTTATTTTACAAGCTCTTATAATTATAATAATGACGCGTCATTAGTAGCTTCCTTTTATTTTATTTTTTCGAAAATTAAGGAAATCTGTTTAATCAAAATTTCCCAAACATTAAACTTTCCTTCTTACCCATGGTATTAGTATTGGGGAGGCCTATGTTGAGTAGTTGACTTCCTGTGGTTGAAAAGAAGTAAAGAATATTACTTATTGTTAATGGGCATGTAGGTTCAAATCGTAGCGTGATTTATAAAATAAATAATTTATAATAATTATCGAAAATTTCCTTCGCTGGAGTGCAGTGGATTAAAAACTAGGCAGAAAATAAATTAATAATACATGTAAATGTGATTCTATGCTTAGAATCTCATTTATTATTAACGTCCACTAATATAAAATAAATTGCAGGATGTTATTTAAAATTATAAATTAGATTATTTACCTTTTTGTGAGCGATTTGAATAAACAGGTCTATGAATGATTAAAAAAAATAATAATCACGAAACATTGTAATTTAGTATGATTAGTATTAAAACATTATATTTTAAACATGAGTGGGACTCGAACTCGCATCTTGAGTAGAATGCGTATTAAAATTTCGCCGTATCTTTCGACCGGGAGCGTGGCGTCTCCTGTAATCTGGCGCCTCGGAGGTCGGGCTCGGAGGATGCTTTGAGGTCGGGACTCACTGGTGCTGAGCGGCCATGTTGACTGGACGTCCGCACTAAGCCTGGTGTTAATATGGATCCCCCGGAGGAGTCTGGGGGATGCAGGTTCACTGAGGAGAGGCGAACCGGGCCAGGGGGGAAACCCAGCAGCCAAAAGTCTCCGCATCGGGCAGTAGTGGGATAGCGGCCGGGAGTGCGCTCTTAGTGCCGGCCCGACCGACACGAGCAGACCAGAGCCTTTTGCTGTTGGAAAAAAGCAGATTTTGAATTTATTTATATACTACTATAGTTTTATATTTTTGACCGAATATTTTACAATTAGTAAAATAAATACACCCAACAATAGCATATATAGTTCTGACCCTACATTAAGATCGAGTCTTGTGTCGTGGGTATCAGGTACTACGAGAGACTTTTCGGTCTCACAAACACCCAGACCCGAAACAAATACCTGTGGTTCACACAAATATTTGTTTCGGTGCAGGGATTGAATCCGCGGCATCTCGGTTTTCAGCCGGCGACTAACCAACTGCGCCACGGAGGCTGAAAATGAAATATAATTTCGCTCATTTTGTATGCAAATCCGCCAATCAATGGATTTGAATCCAATCCATCCATCGAAATGATTATTTTATTATTTATACCTTTATTTCATTAATATTAGGGTGCATTAGGACTAATTAATAGTCTCTCTTAGTTTCTGATACTTGTATATACTGATTTGTATCTTTGTATGGCGTCAGGGCTTCTATATTATGGGAATGAGTGCATTGATTTATTTACTAACTTACTGACAGTATTAAAACAAAACATTTACGGATTTTATCGCATATTTGGTTTAACTTTACCTAACATGATGATGATGATAAGGATGACTAATACCTTAGTCCGCCCCGCAACCACGAAAGCTGTAAAGACATCGCAAAGTCGGGAAGTTAAAAAATGAAAAAATTAAACCAAATCAGCGATAAAATCCGTAAATAATAGTTTTATTTCAATGTGTGACATTCCCGTAAATCCAAGAAACTTTACCGACTGTAGCCTAAATTAATGCTGTTTTATGTTTTCAATCATGTGTCAGTAGTAAACATACTAGTGACACATGATTGAAATTCATTTCTGTTTATTGTTCTAAACAGAAATGAATTTTCCATTAGTTGCAGTTTTGCTGAGGGAGTATAAAAATGCAACAGTTTTTCCATAAACAAATACATGTATTGTTTGCTTCGAACAGAGCTGGAGTTTAAACGCAAATATTTTCTATTTAAATAGTTTTCCGCAACCAAGCGCGGAGGGTCGTATTGTTAGCGGTGACGTCATCAGCACGCATCCCTGCAAGCACCCTCACTACACACACACACACACACACACACACACACACACACACACACACACACACACACAGTACAGTATACTCACATATAGATAGCATTACATTTCTGAATAACTATTTCAATATTTATTCACTGTCTCGATATTTGAGAGGAATAAAACAGTTTTATTCTTCACAGACAATTAAAACCACGTACAAATACAGATGTAAAAAAAAACAAGCTTAAAAATAAGTTTAAATTAAGTATATGTATTTGACATTGCATTGTAATTTGAACTGGAATCACTGCATTTATTTGAATTACACCAATATTTCTATAAAATGTGTTATATAAAACATTTATTTTTATATACCAACCAACCAAACAACTTCTAAATAATTAAGTTCATGCCAGATATACAACTATAACTATGAGGGGATAATAGCTGATCCTTAAAATTAGGGCTGACACCGAACTGTTCTTTTTCATATTTATGTATTTTAGATTTCTCAAAAGATTCGTTTTATAATATAGATAGCAGTACAATTAATATTAGGTGTATATATAAGGTTATTTTGCGATACTCATATAAAAAAAACGAAAAGATAATCCCAAAAATAGCCATTCATTTTTGGGTGACTATGCCACCTAAAAATAGCCCTAAGATCAAAGGACTTGTCAGTTTTGGACTTGTAGAAACGACAAGTTCTTTTCTTGAAGTAAAAGTTATTGCCTCTATAAATAGACTAACGACTTTGTGAAAGTTGGCGAAGACTAATAGAAGAGACACACTGAAGTTCGGACGGCGATTCCCGTTTAAAGATATATTATTTGTAGTACGTAGTCAATAAATTGAATTTAATAGGGAATTTTAGCTTTGTAAAAAGCTATATATATTTATTTTAATATTATGTGATTTTGTTAAACAATTTGCGGAACTTAATAACTTACTGTCGAACACATAAACTAGATGGTTTGCTACTGACTAATTCTGTCATATTTTATTATCCATTACTCATTTAGGTAATGAAATGTATTTCTTGCCCCTGTTTTAAATTTTGCAGGTTATCTATATCTGATTAATATATTTTTTATTTCTAACAATCCTGTATAATGGATGTAGATTCGAGTTAAAAATTTAGCCATCAGCCATAGGATTCCCATTGCTGACTAACTTATCCTAAGGATATTCACAGCTACATTGAAAAAGCATATACATATCTAGATTCCACGATTCTTAAAATTAAAAGAGACATTTTCCACAAGCTCATTAGAGGACGCATACGTGCATAAATTCGCAGAAAAGTAAGTTTTATAATAAACTAAAAAATATAAATCGGTAGACTGATGCACTAACGAAGCTACGTCCAATCTTTATTTAACAAACGTTGGTCTGTGTGTCTGTACATTTGTGTGACTGTGTGTGTGTGTGTGTGTGTGTGTGTGTGTGTGTGTTTGGTGTTTGTGTGTGTCTGTCGCGTCAAGCTCTAATTAACGTGTTGTGTACCTCTGAGAACAGTCGGTTATAGAGATGGGGCATTTATCGATGGCCATATTATTTTTTCTAATCAATATTATTGGACTATCATGGTAGTCACGTGTTTGAAGGGCTCTACGTACTGACTTTAAAGTGATGTGTTTTTTAAGACTTTATTATAGTATAACTTAAATATTATTTAAAATATTATTAAAAACCTTATTGCGAATATTACAGTGAAGCAGATGACTAACACTGTAGTCCGCCCCATGACGGCGAACAAACGGAGAAAGCTGCAAAGTAATCATTAAATTATAAATACCGCGATTAGTATTGGGGTTGCAGGGACATATTAAAAATAAATAAAGTGTGTAAATGCCACAACCTACAAAAAGTATTAGGCTGGGAGCCTTTGGTATCAACTATGATTGTATAGTTTAGAACAAAAATTGGCCCTTCCAATGATTTTTTATCTAATTAAAACTATTATACCTAGCAATTTTAAATTTGGCGAAGTAACTTTTAAAACTAAAACGCGGAATGTAACTTCGTAATTCTACAGAACCTCCCAAAAGTCAAATATTCTTAAGAAAATGCTGAGTCGAATATCCATTTAAATCAGTTGGGCGTGGCTCTACAAACATTTCGCGTTTCCCGAGCTCGCCACTTTGACGTGCACTTCTCGCCGACTCAGCTCTCGAATAACTCAAGTCCGGGTATCTTTGGGCCACTTGATTTATTTAAATGTGATTTAATGCCTGTAAGAAACCGAATTTTGTTTGTCAACTTTTTTTTGGTTGTCACAAAGTTTGAAACATAAATTTCTGATAGCCTTAATAAAAGATTTAATATTTTACACAGAGCTCTGTTCAAGTCTAAAGGACGTTTTTACTATCCCGTCCACACAGCCGCTTATATCCATAACACGAACAATATCGAGTAATTGAGTGACATTGGCTTATGTTAAATTTATAATAAAACTAATTACGAAAATAATCGATGGATTTAGACAAAAAAATATTTTCGACTTTGCAAAAGTCATAAGCATAATGATCTATTTATAAGAAACAGGCAACTATTAATCTTATTTGTAATATCACAATAGAGTCGAAAATGAGGTTTATTCTTAGAACTTCCTTGTATAGTTACTTCAGAATAACTAAAGGAACTACTACCACTGAAGATTCTCAGTATTTCGTTTAAGGAACTATGAAAGAAACTACTAAGAACTAAACCGAAAATACCAATTACAGTAGATTCCCTAACAGAGATATCAGGCACGGGATATAAAAGATTATAGTGTGTACGGTTTCACTGGACCTTATAAATCACTGTTCAATTTCGCTACATCCCTCGATTTTATCTGAAAATAACGACTAGCCAGAAAACAAGTAATCTCTGTGAATTTGGAGCAATGTGTATAAAAATGAATCTAAAATTGTTAGTTGAATTTGCATTCATAATTCTTTTTAACAAATTTCAAAGTAATAAGGAAGTTCCCAATTCGACTGCTTTTTATATGACTTGGTTTTCATCTAACATTTACTTATTATATATTTTATCTAATGGGTGAAATAAACTTAAATAGACTTTTAAGTGTCACAACATCTGCACCTGAAACATTTTTCTGTGATTAGCTTGGACAATCGCACAGACAAATAATTGAAAAGGAGACAAACATTCTCACAATCATTGTTATGGGTTTGATTATGTTACTATTACGTTTCTTCATAATATTTTTTCTCAAATATCTTCCTTATACAGACATCAATAAATTACAAAAACATGATATTGTTGTCAAATTCAAAGTCATTTTTCGTGCGACAATTTGTACTCTACAATCGCATCGATATCTTAACGAGGTGTAAGCGGCATCCCTAGAGCGTAATGTCGTCAAGTCAGGTTGATTGATTAGGAGCGGCGCGGTCGGCGTGACGTCACGGCGCTCCGAACACCGCCGCTGAAGGAAGGCGGTTGGATGCTAACTATACAAACACGGAACTGTCTTAATGTCTAATATTTATTGAGGATTGTGGATTGTCGATGACCTATGATCAGTAGAGGTTTTACGTGCCTAAAAATATGATGATTAGTCTACAATATTTTAAAGAAGGCTTAACAAACCTTTATTTATTATCAAATCTACAAAGGCCTCCTATTGTTTCTGTCTACTGATGCTTAAGACTAATTTAATAGCAACGTTTTAAATGTGTTAAATGTAGACTAAGATTAAAAAGTAAACATCTTCAAAAAACTTTGATGCTGTGAAACAAGTACCACCTTTCCGTAACCTTGTTGAGTCATCGTCTTGACCTTTAATCTATATAATCTTAAATTCTATAACATTTCGATTCATTCTATATTTCTGTCATTTATCCCCAATAAGCCACATTACGAGAGCCCTCGTCACCAAGCGTGAAGGTATAAAAGTAATATTTTGAAATATATACTTCATTATTTGCAGCTCGTTAATTGGCTCGGCAATAAAAAGCAGCCGTCGCTATTTAAACCGCGAGCGTTCAACATTGTACCAAGCTTGGCCTTTAGTCACACGAAAACGACCAAATATGAATGCAAAAACTTACATTCGCAACCATAAATTGCGTGAAAATAAAATAATTTCTGTTTCATTTGTACTGAGCGCGTTTATGAGTGTCGTTACGTGCGAGCGCTCCCCGCTTACCGCAAGCGAAACGAGCACAATGAACGAAACGAGCGACACAAGCGAACAAGCGCAAAAAGCAAAATGTTGCATACACTCGGCAACTGAATAAAACCGCAATTGCGGCCGCAACTTACTATATCTGGAGTTGAATCGAGTTAATTATTGGGACGCTGATCAACCCGCGAATGTAAACACTTCACTAATAATTATTTGCTATGATTGAAACAGCTCTTGGACTGATTGCACATCATAACATATTAGCTCAATAGACTATGTAAATAAATATTAATTTTCGGTGAAATGATTAAAAATATCCCTGGATTACTAGGACTCAGTGATAAATATTGGTTTCATTAGTTTTTAATCAATATAAATAAATAGCTTCGTTTAATTATCAATAAGGATGTACCCAATGTTTAAATTTGAATAGAATTTAATGATCGCTACGAAATATATTTTATATTAAAAATTAATTAATATCAGCATCAAAATCAGTCGTAAGAGACTGAAGTATTAATATTATGATGTTAGTAGTACAATGGCAACACTCGCTATCTCATTCGCACCCATGTGCCTTATTCAAAATGACGTCATAGCACGGTAGTTGCATTCTTTTCTGTTTCTCCTACAACCAAATTTAAAATAATTATAACTTCTACACATGTTATGAAACGAAAAACTTGGAAATGTATTATTATTTACTTTGTTGCTAAATGCTATGATTTGATTTAAATAATAATAAAATTAAGTTAATATCCCTATTCCTATAGCGATAACCAATCAAAAGCAATTATTATTAAATCTAGCGCACAAAATATAATAATAAATATTTATAACTAATATTTATATTCTACTCATTCTTTTATAATTGAAACGTGACTCAATATTCATTTTAAAATATATAATAAAATTACCTAACGGCACATCGTAATTTCGAATGCAATTATAAGTTATATAATTAAAGCCTTAAAATCCAAAATCGCGTGACATACCATAACCTAAAATTGTATTCATCAATGTACCACGCCGGAATGATATGTTATTAACACGTTCGCGTGCGGGCCCAATGTTGTAACTTGCTACGAACTCGGCCCGTTTCCATTAGTACACTTCCAACTTTGATGCTACATCGTAGCCAAATGCTACGCCGTAGACATTTGCTACGGAATACATTCGAGATTTCAATTTTTAGGTTATGTGGTGGAAATATAATTCATTTTATACATTTTATTTTGTTGTTAGCTGGATTTAGCCCGCTTCCAATAGGTCGATGTGAAGATACTTGGGGGAGGCCTATATTCTAACTGCACTTCCTGTGGTTGAGATAATAATAATGATGTTATAGTTATAAAACAATGTTAGTAATTTTGAATCATAGTAAAATACATTCCTATTTCCTGGTAAAAAATAATAATTATAGTTTATTCCTGAGAGAAAATTGTTGTAGGTAGTCAAATTATATTAATTAATTCATATACAGTTTACAGTTCAGTATAAAAATTTCCAAGGGTCGTTAGTTTAAAAATAAAATATTTACAAAACCTACAAATTTTATATTCACATTTCATTCTCAGAATTAAGATTTTAAACATAAAAATACGAGTTCAAATGATTAACTTAAATTACATGAAAAACAATCCTTCGAGGTAATAACTAAAACCAAATCAAGTATTTTTAGAAAACGCTCCAATTATATATTCGCAAAGTAACCACACATTTGAATCTTCCAATTAGCACAAAATAAACGCTCGGCGCGTTCCATAATTTCCTCGCGGAAATATAAAAGTTTGATTTAAAAACTCGCCTATTGGTTCGTATCGCAAGTTAGATTAACTTTGCGATAGAAACACTGCTCTATGTACTAATGGGATTATTTATTCACAAGTCAGAAGTTCGTGATTTCGTCTTTCGGTTTTGGGAATTTGTTTACCAAGAATTGAGCAGGAAATAATTTAAGACCACACGAGAAAATTAAATAAGTTTATTTTTGAAATTTTATTCAGACTTTTTTGAAAGATTACGCTACCTATAAACAGATTCAATATCTGACCCATATGGCTTTTCATAACTTTGCTATGAAATTTCAACAGTTTCAGCTAAACAGGAAGGTAAATTGTTACATATTTTAAATTTAGCGCCTTTTTGATGTGTACCATAGAGTGCAACAGTCACTTGTTTATTGTTACTACATTTTTGTTTTTCCTCTGTGCTCTCTGTCTCTTTTGCAATACGCGTCCATGTATAAGTTCTTGTAAATCCTCAAGTAATAATATATCAGTAATAATCTTTCAAATAATAGTTTCATTTATCAGGTTATGTGACCAGCACGTCGTAATATTGAAAGAATATACAGATTCAGCAAATAGTTTTGAAATTGCATATAACTTCACTTTGCATACCGGCGGCACATCGATCTTTCGAGAAAATCATGGGTTCGAACAATATGACCCTGATAGAAAGATTGACCGGCAGAGATAATTTTGCAAGCTGGAAGTTTGCAGTCAAGACGTATTTAGAACATGAGGATTTGTGGGACTGCGTATCAGGCACCGGTGAGATCGATCCAAAGATGGACGTCAAGGCAAAGTCAAAATTAATACTCCTAGTGGATCCCATTATTTACGTCCACGTTCAGGAAGCAAATAGTGCCAAGGAAGTATGGGAAAAGCTCTGCAAAGCTTTTGATGACTCGGGCTTAACACGTCGAGTTGGATTACTACGAGATCTCATAACGACAACACTTGAAAATTGTCAGAGCATCGAAGAATACGTAAACAAAATCATGACAACAGCACACAAGCTTCGGAACATCGGGTTCAAGGTCGATGACGAGTGGCTAGGAACGTTATTACTAGCTGGACTCCCGAATGAATATAAGCCCATGATTATGGCTATAGAAAGCTCAGGTGTCGTTATAACAGCAGATTCAATCAAAAGTAAACTGTTACAGGAAGTCAAAAATCATGATTCAGGTGTATTTTTCGTGAATAAGAGCAAATTTAGTAAACAACCGTTCAAACAGAATACACAAACAAAAGGGCCAAGATGTTATGCTTGTAACAAGTATGGACATGTAAGCAAATACTGTAAAGTGAAGAAAAACAAGAAACCAAGTGATAACTCTTTTGTAGCCGTTTTTTCAGCCACAAACAGCTATGATTCCGGGTGGTATGTAGATTCAGGTGCGGCAATGCATATGACAATGAATAAATCTTGGATTTATGATGAAAAACCACCACCAATCAAAACCATCCGAGTAGCCAACAACAAAGAGCTGCGAGTTGAGTCCTGTGGTAAGGTGAACATTCATGTCAACAGTAAAAATGGATCTACAAACAGAATACAGGTAACAGATGTCCTTTATGTACCTGAGTTATCAACTAATCTTCTCTCAGTCAGTAAGATTGTCAGTAATAAATGCAATATAAAGTTTGACAGTAAAGGTTGTTATCTGTTTAACAAAGAAGATGTAGAAGTAGCAATGGCAACACTTGTTAATAATATGTACAAGCTGAATGTTGTCTCAGTCCAAGCATTTTTGTCAACTACTAATGAGTTTTATCTCTGGCATCAGCGACTAGGTCATCTGAACTACAATGACATGAAGAAGCTGAAAGACCACACTGAGGGTGTGCAAATATCTCAGAACAGCGAACTAACCTGCATACCGTGCATCAAAGGAAAACAGGCAAGGTCATCATTTCCATGTGAAGGTTCCAGAGCAAGTCAACTGCTTGAAATCATTCACTCAGATATATGTGGACCTATGGAGGTGAATTCTCTCGGAAATGCAAGGTATTTTCTCACTTTCATTGATGATTTCTCTAGAAAAGTGTGTGTTTTTACTATCAAATCAAAGTCAGAATGTCTAGATAAATTTAAGGAATATAAATCCTATGTTGAAAATAAACTTAATACTAAAATCAAGACACTCCGAAGTGATAATGGTACTGAGTACATAAATAAGAACTTTAATGACTATTTAAAGTTACATGGAATTAAACACCAAACATCTACACCATATACTCCAGAGCAAAATGGTCTCTCAGAGCGCATGAACAGAACTTTACTTGAAAAAGCCAGATGTATGTTAATTAATGCTAATTTACAGAAATCTCTATGGGCAGAGGCAATTAGAACTGCTGCATACATCACCAACCGTTCACCGACGCGAGCACTGAACTATAAGACACCAGAGGAAGTATGGAGTGGCTCTAAACCTGACTTGAGTCACATGAGGATATTTGGCTGTGAAGCTATGATGCATATACCTAATGAAAAATTAAAGAAATGGGACTCCAAGTCATGTAAGATGATTTTTATAGGATACTGTGAAGATAGCAAAGGGTACAGACTACTTGATCCCAAAACAAAGACAGTAACCAAAAGTAGAGATGTAGTGTTTCTTGAAAATTCCATCAAAACAGATACAATACCAGTTACCTTATCTGACACTGAAAAACAACAACATGTAAGTAGAAACAGTCTATCTGAAAGCAGTGATTGTAGTACAGACTTGTCTACACACACTGCAGTGAATAAAAGTGATGATGATGATGACGAGGAATATGTACCTGAGCAATCAATTGAAATGCCCCAGACCTCAAACATGACACTCCGTCCTCGTAACAGACCAAAATCAACCATTGAACCTAAGTCCTATCTATGTATGGCCGATGTACCACAGACATATGAAGATGCAATTTCCTGTGAAGACTCTGAATTGTGGATAAAGTCAATTAAGGAAGAATTGCAGGCACATGAGGACAATGGTACCTGGGAGCTGGTGAAGAAACCAGACAATGTGAGGCTATTAGACTGTAAATGGGTATTTCGTGTGAAAAATGAACCAACAGGCCCTAGGTACAAATCCAGACTGTGTGCCAAAGGCTTCGCCCAGAAGAGTGGCATTGATTACTCTGAAACATTCTCTCCGACAGTCAGATATGACTCCATCCGCTTAATGCTGTCTATTGCAGCTGAGAAACGCATGACTATAATGCAATTTGATATCAAAACTGCTTTCCTTTATGGTGAATTGCAAGAAAATATATATATAAAACCTCCTAAAGGACTGGACGTTGAAAACAACATGGCTTGCAAACTTATTAAATCCCTATATGGATTAAAACAAGCACCACGTTGCTGGAATGCTAAATTTAAATCAGTTTTGAATAAATATGGCTTTGAGAACACTCATGCTGACAAATGTGTATATGTGAGTTCTAATAGGGAAACTCAAGTATATCTTTTACTTTATGTGGATGATGGACTGTTATGCTCTACAAGTTCAACTATAATAACTGAAGTCCTGAATGATCTTAAGAATGAATTTGATGTCAAGATTTGTAAAACTTCTAATTTTATTGGTATGCAGATAGAACAATGTAAGGATTATATTTTCATACACCAAAGAAAATACATTGAACAATTGCTGTCAAAATTTGACTTGGATAATACTAACCCTAATAGTATACCAGCTGATCCGCATGTTACATTACAGAAGAGCACAATGCTTGAGAATGAAAAATATTTCCCTTACAGAGAAGCAGTAGGATCGCTTATGTTTGCTGCCATAGTCACCAGACCCGACATTATGTATGCAGTGAGCACTGTTAGCCGCTTTCTCAACAGCTATGATCAAAATCACTGGAATGCTGTCAAGAGAATTTTTAAATATTTAAAAGGGTCACTGCATTTTGGACTCTGTTTCAGGTCAAATGAAAGTAATACTCTGGAATCCTATTCTGATGCTGATTATGCCAATGATCCAGTAACAAGGCGATCAACCACCGGGTATGTCTTCATGAAAAATGGAGCAGCCGTGACATGGAGCAGTCAACGACAAACAACCGTCGCATTATCTACCACCGAGGCCGAGTTCATCGCGTCATGCTGTGCTACCAAAGAAGCTCTGTGGGTTAGACAATTATTGTTAGATATAGGTGAATTTAAACAAAATTGTATAACACTTAATATTGATAATCAGAGTGCTATTTGTTTAATTAAAAATTCAGAATATCACAAGAGATGCAAGCATATTGACATCAAATATAATTTTGTAAAAGAAAAGTATGCTCAAAAGATAATTGATCTCAAATATATAAGTACTGATAATCAGTTAGCTGATATTTTTACAAAACCTTTGTCTAAAGTTAAGTTTGAGTTCTTTAGAAATAAATTAGGTATAGTTGAAAATCCTAAAGAATTTAGAAAATAAGAATTGTATTAGTTTGTTTGTGTGTTGATTGTGTTGATTTAGTTTTCTACTGTTTGAGATATTGTTTTATAAGTTTTTTTTGTGCACTTGAACTTGACTAATGTAATAAAATGTAATGTGACTGTAATAATATAGTAATATGCACATCATTTATATTAACTATATAAGTAAAAAAAAAAAAAAAGGCTAAAATTTAGAGGGAGTGTTACATATTTTAAATTTAGCGCCTTTTTGATGTGTACCATAGAGTGCAACAGTCACTTGTTTATTGTTACTACATTTTTGTTTTTCCTCTGTGCTCTCTGTCTTTTTTTTGCAATACGCGTCCATGTATAAGTTCTTGTAAATCCTCAAGTAATAATATATCAGTAATAATCTTTCAAATAATAGTTTCATTTATCATAAATACCTTCATTGAATTATTTCGGATCGTATACTAAACCGTTTTAAGGTAATTGATACTTTTTAGACGTACGTCATATATTTAGCCTGATATGCTCGTGAAATCTTACACCATATGATCCAAAGGCTAGGCAGGTATGCGACCTCTATGAATTATCAATTTATTCACAAATCTGAAAGTCATAGTTAAGGCGAAGATATTATCGTGTCTCGTACAATCAGCCGTCCGAGACATTCAGCTCAATAGCGCTGACGTCATGCCCCCTAGCCCCTAATGGATATCGGTCTGACACTTAAATGAATTTTCAATGTAGCTTCGTGGACTATCTTTTAAAGTGTTATGCCCTAATTGTGTTAAGTTAAAGGTCAAACGATCGCAAGAATTGATCGTTTTCATAAATGGTAAAAATATAAAAGTATTAATTATTTCGTTAATTTATTATTGTCGACTTTCAATGCACAGTTGCTAAAATATAAATATTTTAGTGATAGAAAACATTTCCTTTTTTTTTATTTATTGTCCTGAATGGTGATACGAGCATGCCGTTTAACTGATAGTAAGCGATACGACCGCTCAGGAACAGTAGTAGAACCAAACAACATCTTGACTGCGCTCGCCATCCTATGACATAAGATGTTTAGGATATTATTGGAGTAATATCCTTCAAACCGAAACACAACAGTGCATCCACACTGCTGTGTCTAAATGTAGACACTAAAAAGTGTCTCATTTATGAATTTCAATTTCAAATATAAAAAAATTGACTTATCTCTCAAACTCTTTTGAACATACATAAAATATTTCATTTATATTTTTAGTTCACGCTGCGACATCCTGGTCTAAATTACCTCCACCATCCCCCGGCGGCGTGGAGCTGCCCACTATGTTTTTCCGTTGGATTCACTCACAAAGTGTGTTGCAGAACGAATTAGCACCTCAAAAGGCGTCGAGGCGAGTTTAACTAGCCCGTATTGTAAACTGAATGGCGCCGGTAAAGTGATCAAAGCATTATTTATGGATAACTACCGTGTTGCTGCGCATTTATTTTGTAGGGATTCGTTACATTTTCATACTATTGGAAGCAATTATGGGAGTATTTTTACTTATAGGAGAAATAAAAAGGTTTAAAATAATAATAATAATAAATACACCCAACAGTCACATACATAGTCCTGAACTCACACTGAGATCGAGTCTTGTGTCGTGGGTATCAGGAACTACGAGAGACTCGTCGATCTCACAAACACCCAGACCCGAAACAAGTACCTGTGTGTTTCGGTGCGGGGATTAAATCCGCGGCCTCTCGTTTCACAAACGGCGTCTAACCAACTGCGCCACGGAGGCAGTCAAGAAATCAAAATGTCCTGTTTCAAACTGTATAAGGATATCTATAGACACCAACAGGTTCCTGGTCCTTATTTATACAAGAAAAAATAAATAAGCAAACCATTCTTTATCATGGCTCGTGTTTTAAAAGCCTTATTCATACCCTTACAAAATATGCAATAAAGAAGAGTAATATCACTTTTTTATTGTTTCGAGAACACGTAACAAATTGGCTCGTATTGTTCTGAATATAAAACTCATAACTAATTAAGTTGAATTTATACGAGGAGCATGTCGTTAAATTAACATTTTCTAATCTTACACGTACTTTGTGTACCAAGTCAGAGATTAATTGCGCTTCTCGTCATGTCTATGTGAAATAAAGACGCCAACCGGGTGACCTAAATCTACCCTCACCTGAGCCCACTTGTGCAAAAACGAAAGGCCCTATGTACACATTACGGAGTGTTTACATGACTTTTCTTGGAAAAATAGTCTTTAAGTTCAGGTGTTAGGGTACTTGGACCTAAATTGTAATGTTTAGACATCCTAGTCTTTTTAGTTTAGTTTGTATAGGGCAGTGCTGCGGCTTGTGGTTTTACGACCTGATGTTTTCCTAACTCAAAATAGGTCAACATGGTGGACTGTGTCCTAATCTCTCTGAACCGAAGGTTAGAATGTAGAGAAGTTCCGTAGTTAATAGTCAAAGACTATGAGGTACTACAGAACAGATTAACGAATTGTTCAAATCAAATAATTTAATATGAAAAACGTCAACGATGTCGATTTTTGACCAAACAATAAGCTCAAGAAAATAATATTTTACAAATACCTTACCACGCAAGAGTATCAACTTTAAAGACACTAAATACATTAAAGATTCTGTATCAGCCCATATACGTCCCACTGCAGGGCACGGGCCTACCCTACAATCGAAAGTACGATTGAGAGTGGTTAGGCCATATAGTCCACCACGCTGGCCTAGTGCGGGTTGGCGGACTTACATACCATAGAAATTCCTATGAACCGCTATGGTATGCAGGTTTCCTCACGATGTTTTCCTTCACCGTTTTAGTGCGTGGTGATTGACTATCAATACACACATGACTCCGAAAAGTCAGAGGTGTGCCCTGGGATTTGAACCCGCGACCACCGTGAACATGTTGGCAGCCGCGTCTGGTCCGTTTACCAACAGGCCACCACGCACTTCACATTAAAGATTAATATATTTTAAATACACTACCAAATCAATTTAAAGTGTACCAAAATGTCAAAACTTACAAACAATTTATGAAAATAATATTTTTCGTTTTAAACCCAGGATTATATTCTGTACTCGCTACCAATAACCAAGAGATTAAAAATAATATTCCGAGTTGTCTTTAATCAAAATAGTACTCAACGTAGTGATGTCATTTCGGTTAAATCGTAATATTAGAGAAAAACGTAGAGCTAAAACACATTTTAGACGTTATTTATTCACGTCAATTTTACAGCTAACAGAGCTTTTTTGACGGTTCGTTATTTCGGGATTTTTAGTACAATTCTAACAAACGGGAGAGATGAGTCGGCTTATGGCAGATACAGAAACAGTGAATATTAATGGATAGTGCACTTTGCGCTACGCATTGCGTATGGGCAAAAATGAATAGTTTTATTATTTTAACATACATGCATTTTAGAAACTTTCGTTCACAGAAAATATGCAAAAAAACCTTTTTAATAGAACGTAACGTAATTGCTTCAATACGCAAATCTGTATTTTTTTAATTGCAGTGAATGGCGAGTCAAGCATGCCATTCGCCTGATGGTAAACAATACGACAACTCGTGGACAGTAGCAAAACCAAACAACGCCATGAATTACAAAATAATGCTTGCCATTTCACTGCGCTCGCCATCATGAGGCATAAGAAGTTAAGGCTCATTGTGTCCAGTAGTCACTCTGGCTACAAGGAATATCAGCTGTATCAGCGGGCAACAGCATAATAAATAAAAATAAATAAATACAACCAACAGTCACATACATAGTCGTGACCCCACATTGAGATCAATTAAGCATTGTGTCTTGGATACTGGGTATCAAAAACTACGAGGGACTTTTTGGTCTCACAAACACTTGTCTCGTTGCGGGGAACAAATCCGTGGCCTCTCGTTTCACAGTCAGCGTCTAACCAACTACGCCACGGAAGCTGTAACATTATTTCTACGTAGCCAATGTGATAAAAATTGTGAATATACAATTTATCATAGTTATCCTCAACTGCTGAAAGTTCGTTGTAAATACTGGTGGTGGGTATTTTACATTTTCAACGCGCTGGGTAGGCGGGTTAGTGAGCGCAGGACGTGTCTTTTGCACTAATTACGCATCTGCCCGTCACCGAGCCGACATTTAGCTACACTACCTCTGGGCCAACATGGTCAGTAATTAATTTAAATTGATTTTTGATAATATTTATTGCTTTCTAGACCAATTAGCAAACGCCACATGTAATGATAAATGACCTAACCTAAAATAACAGAATTTTAATAGCTTTGAAATAAAAATATTATTTACAGTTTTATCGCAGATTTGGTTCGATTTTTGCATTTTTTTTTACTTTTCAACGTTTCGATTACTATATAGCGTTCGTGGTTACAGGGTGGACTGCGATTATAGCTTATTATGTGGGTGATCTTTTAGTATGAATAGTAAAGCGGAATGGGAAAGATGTAGGAATTGTAGCGCCATCGGCTATCTTACAGAACAAACGAAACACGACAGAAAAGCTAATTAGACCGTTGTACCTCTGATAGAGCCAGCTCATTAACTTACTGATGCTTACTTAAATATAATGAAACTTACGTATAAACAAAAGCTCGCGGTTCTATCCCTGAGGGCATCAGTTAAGTTATGATGAATCTCGTTCACAGGACAGTAAAAATATTTCCATTCCAAAATAAAGTAGGAGGCGAACAGTCATTGAAAACCCGCCATAGTAAATAATTGCGATATAGGGTAAACCTATATACCTTATATTCGTATATTATGAAAGTGAGATACTTGTGCTTAGAATCGGTTGCATAGTGTTCGGCCAGGGTAAAAAGTACTTATTGCTGTAAATAAATTATTGTGCCCGATAATCCAAAGATTTAAAAAAGTTTAGGCACCTAGGTCTGGGAATTGAAGCTAGGGCCGTATAGTCCTTAAATTAGAGACGCTGCCTATTTACTAACAAAGCGACTTCATCACATCATACACAGATACTAGTTCAAACAAACTGTGACCAAATCCACTGAATATGGAAAATAAATTAACTCTCCTCAATGCATTTTGTGAAGCCAGTAATTATTTTTAAAATCTTTATTATATTCCTCAGTTACACCGCCCGTATTACGTCAGAGGCACGTTCATTTTGTTGGGTCTTCTTTTTTAATCTGTGAATAGAGAGTGGTGCAAAGGAGGATTAAAAAAATAAACTATATTCTTTCTGAAGCGCTACTCTCGAACAATAATAATGCGGGGTATAAAAAGCGGGAGTTTCCGCGATACGCCCGTAATGCCGTGTGAGTTTGGAGCGGCTTTGCTCACTAAATGGGACGGATTTTGGATTACTTATGGGGGACTAGTTACACTACCACCTATACCGGAGTTAAGCAAAATATTTTTTGTATTTTTAACTTATTTTACATGTGCTTGCAAAAAATAAACGTGAAATATTTTGATATGTTTCGAAGCAGATATTTTTTTAATATATAAATTCGTTTACCATATTTCAAGCTTAAATTCAACCTCTCAGTCTATAAACAAAACCTGTTTTCATTTTGGGACATGCCCCAACATTCACGTGGGCAGTACAATATCCAATAGTATATTTATACAATAAAAATAATATTTAACATTACGTATATAGACGATAACATTTATAGAGATATCTGGATACAAATCAAAGCTTATAGGAGGCCGTTTATGCTAAGCTTATATTTTGCACTAAATTTTGAAATAAACTGAATCTCTCAAATAAAAAATACTCTTTTCACACATTCAGGAGCGCTTGAATTCCGGGAAGGTTACGTAGATTTGTCAAGAGTGCCGCCTACTATTCGCCAAACTTATTTTCGTCCCAAGATGGTATAGGTGTACAAGATTTTGGGTATATCAAGTAGTGACAAACACTAAATCTTCAGATTTATGACCCCTTTCAAGTATCCCTCATGCGCCTCTGCAGCCAGGGCTTTTAAAGTGTAAATTCTGACATGCACCGCACCGAAACTGCACACAGACAAAATGAAAGAAGTGTAACGCTTCGCGGCCTCGGCTAAATCTTTTCGCATGCAGTGTGCACACGGAGGGGGAGGGGGAGGGGGGTGGCGCGGGGGGTGCTCCATTTTACTTTTGTGAGCCTCTGACGGATATTATCAAAGAGATCTGAAGAACAGGTAGCGAACCATGCCCGTTGTATTGTGTATACAAATTATTTTATGAGCTGTTAGGAATATTTTATAATTGAAATTTTGATCAAAGGTAAACTCGTAATTTGTACGTAATATTTTATCATATAAATTTATAACCAACGAAGTGTTTTTAATCTGCAAAATGAATAAACCCACGTAATACGACCGGGCACCGGTCAATTTATTACTTCTATCTGAATTCAACTATTATATTTTAAATGAAATATAATTTATGACGATGTAATTAAATATTTCCTCATGTCTTCCCGCAATGCATCAGATTTAGCTTTTAAAAAATATGACTTATTTATCAAGCTAAACCAACTTTCGTCCAAGAAAATTTTCCAATCCAATTTGGAAATTGCCCCCATTTCAGGCGAACGGCCTCGCGCCGTTGATCTTCGAAATAAAGGATTAAACTGGGTTAGTAGAGACAGAACGACTCTACAGCTTCCTCTACCTGACTCTACGCTACAGGTACTTGTGTGTGTGCCAATAACTCGACCAACTTTCCACTTAACTGCCGACTGATCAACGTTCACTTTACGGCTCTGTCGAGCTTCCAAGTTTTATGGCAGGGCCGGTATTTTGTTTCCCAGATCATAAGTAACTTTTCCTTTCATGTGCAATGCGTTAATATTTGAAATTTAAATGAATATTATATTTCATTTGTTATATTATTGTATGTGTTGTTCAATAAATAATCTATAAATAAACTAATTTAAAAACTTACATAAATAGCGCAAAGTTAGCACAAAATAAGTTTCGTATATGTTCTTCTACTCTTTGTACTTAAATTGCTACATTTAATTACAAGGAGTATAGCTATTCATTTTTTTACAAACTTAATATTAGCTTCACTTGTATGTTTATAAATTTGTAACCAACTCCTTTGGGTGCGATTTTCACCCAGTTTAAATGGTCAGATTCCATTCAAACTTTGTAGATTTGTCGAGGGCCGATAACAATGTAATAATTTAAAAATTATATGACGTTACCGCACCCAGAACCTTAAGATTTTTTTAAATTATGCGTGGGTAATGTAATCTTTTTACTTTACTTTTTACCTTTGATAAGATAGCTGTAGATAAATCTATACATCTATGCTTACAATCGTAAGCACCCCACGCTTTCTAACAACAAAATAAATGTATTTCCCTTCATTTCCTAATCTTAAACTCATTACCAATTATTTTTACTGTTTTAGTTAGGTCTTTTATTAAAGCGTGTATTTTTAATTTTTAAATTATTATATAATAAATATACTTCAATAAATAAATTCGCAATTACTCAAAAAACGTAGATTAGATCATATACAATTTCACTTCTAATAATAAACCAGCTCTATTACCGTATTAGAATATTCCAACACCATTCAATAGGATATGATACCTCGGTAATACACCAGTATCAATAAAACCGCAAACCGACTCCGTCCGTGCAAAGGAAATGGCGATGTTTAATCAAAACATTGACTGCAGCCAGTCAGGCGAACCGAACTGATTACACGGACTTGTCACTTGCTACCCCAGATATTACTATTGCTAGATAAGGGCTAATGTCAATAATATGACATTTATTTATTTATTTATTCTCTTTATTGTCACCAGGAAAAAACAGATACTATAACAGAAGTGAATCGCCTGTCTTATGACACTAGGTATTTTTTCCACTAAACCTTTGGATGAACATAAGAGAAAGGGCAGTCTAGCCTGTATAGTGACAAAAGTTCATATTAATAAATAAAAATATTACAACATGATAAAAATAAAACATACAAATATAAAACATAAGATCGTACCCGCAATCTCCTATTACACAGCCGGTTCACAACCAACTATACTATAAAAGTGACACTATCTTATTACATACATACATACATAAAACCACGCCTTAGAAGGAATAGAAGGAGTAAGCAGAGGTGCAACCAAGACACCCACGTTTCACCTTGTATTTTCCGTCTCACAATATGATAGGTGGTGAGCCTATCTTCTTATCAGGCACAAATACCTAACTTCAGGATGATTATGAATAGGAATATCCAATATCACTTTGCCCGACCTGGGTTTCGAACCCGAGACCTCAGCTTTGCAGTCATACCGTCGTACAAATGCGCCACCGAGGCAGTGTACAATTACAATCATTTAAACCTCAATCTTAGAATAATAACGCTAAACCCTAAATAAACAGAAACTGTTCAATAAGGATATTAATTACACGATGCTAACACGATTAATTACAGCAATGTTGTTCAGCCCGAACAATAAGGATCATTATAATGTATTCAAGGGTTAATAATTCAGGCGTGTATGAACAAAGGTGGCTTATTTAAATAATCGGCCTGTGTACGAGCCACTGATCTCGCTCTACGAGTGGGGTTTAAGATATTTGACACTGATTTTATGCGGGGTACAATGCCCCTCACTACTGAAGAGGCTTGTGTTCAAGTGGAGCGTGTAGAGCTGAAATATTAATTTACTAATATTAATCAGTTGTTTTAATCGTAATTGAATATTATTAATGGTAGGATTACAAATTTAAATCTAATTAATAATACTAATTCTGATTACAGTATTGTCTAAGTAGAGCAACGGTTAGAACGGGTCGGGCGAAGTGATATTGGATTTTTCTATTCATTATAGGCCCGGAGTCAAGAATTTGTGCCCGATATGGTAATAGGCTCGCCCCCTGCCACATCGTGGGATGGAAAATATAAGGTGAAACGTGGGCATCCTGGTTGCGCCTCTAGCGACCCCTTCTGGTAAAATAGCATGAGATTATTTATGTATGTTTACAAATATTTATGTGATACAAATAAATAATATATATTCTACTGGTCTGATAGGTCTCTCACATGTGAATACCACCTGGGTAGTTACCAGCGCAATGTTTATTTCTATGCCAAACAGCAGTGTCAATACACTGCTGCGTTCCGGTTTGAAAAACATTACAGTCAAAGTAACTACTGGACATATTGAGACTTAACATCTTATGTCTCAGGATGGCGAACGCAGTAGAATGCCAAGCATTTCTGTGCAATTCATTGTGTTGTTTGGTATTGCTACTATCCATGAGTGATTATATCGCTTACCATTAGGCGGATAGAATACTTGTATCCACCATTTAAACAATAAAAAAATAGAAAGAAAAAACTGCAACTTTACTCAATTCAGTTTGCAAACTTTGTTCAAAGTGTATTCACTTGGGTCTTATTCTACTACTGTACTCTTGTAACAACACATTCTAATTAAGTAAAGCTGAGATAATTTCCAAAACTACTTACCGCGGAAACTCGGAGTTAAAAGTTAGAACGGGTCAGAGTAAAAAGTTTATTCGTGAAAGATATTTAGTGTTTTGTAAATCTTATTATTTTTATTTATTTGTATCATTGTAAGTGTTTTGTATTGTTGTAAGTGCGTGGTGGCCTGGTGGTAAACGGACCGGACGCGGCTGCCAACATATTCAGGGTGGTCGCGGGTTCGAATCCCAGGGCACACCTCTGACTTTTCGGAGTCATGTGTGTATTGATAGTCAATCACCACGCATTAAAACGGTGAAGGAAAACATCGTGAGGAAACCTGCATACCATAGCGGTTTATAAGAATTTGTATGGTATGTAAATCCGCCAACCCGCACTAGACCAGCGTGGTGGACTATATGGCCTAACCACTCTCAATCGTACTGTCGATTGTAGAGTAGGCCCGTGCCCAGCAGTGGGATGTATATGGGCTGATACAGATACAGTATCATTGTATGTAAACTGATGAGAAAATGTATAAATAAAAACTCTCCATAAAAACACCCGATTGGCGACCTTATCTCCCCATATAAATTCTTACACACAACAGCTATGGAACGGACACTTATATATATCCTAGTCTTAAAATTACATAAAGAAAATATTTAAATCGCACTTCAGTCAGGTTATTAGAATACAGTAGGCTTAACACAAGTTTCATCTGGTCACATAAAAGATAAGTCCAAGAAAAAAGAAAGAAAAAAATATGTGATACTTAAGAGGTTTCTTGAGACGTTTTTGTAACTAGCTTTAGCAATTTAAAAATCTTACAAAATAATTCTTACACGTGTGTATATATTTTGGCCAGTTAGTTTATATTCTAATTTAAAAAAAAAATACGTCAATGGACAGTCTATTTCTATTTTTTATCTATCTATTGCACCTCAAAAAAATGTGTCAGTTGCCAGTAGTACAAAGCGCTGTAAGTTGAAGCTGCATAGAAAAATCTAGTGGAGCGTTTCATTGTGTTTAGAGTTGTAAAAAATATTATCGTGATGCGCCGCTGAGTGTTGTTGGCAACGAGTGCTGGCACCGACGCGGCGGTGGAACTTATCGCGCACTCAAATGTTTAGCTTACCATATAAACGTTATGACGCGTGCGAATCCTTTTTTTATTTATTTTATTTTTATTTATTTTATTCTTTTTTGTACACCAAATAATACTTAAACTAAAACTTATATTTAACATAAAAAGTACAAATGGCAGTCGTATCGCTCAAGGCAATCTCTTACCGACTACCATGGGATGGACATAACTGAAGGAAAATGAAGATAGGGCAGAAAAGTGTACCTTTAGAATATTGCTTGAATTATATATAAAAAAAAAAATAGGAAATAATTAAAATATTTAGCTTGATAGATAAAAGGATATTATTTTATTTTATCCTTTTTTTATTTTATCATGTTTCGCTTTTTTTTTATTGGGTTGGTGTGGCAATCGAGCAAACAGGCCCTAATGGTAAGTCATCACTGCTGTCCATGAACATCCACAACACTTGGATCATAGATGTGGTGCCGGCCCAACCAATCGGGAGGGAATGGCAAGGAAAAAGGAATGAAAGAATGGTTATGCGGCATCTAGGAATCTTACATATACAGTCATACTGTCCTGGATTGGACTGCCTGCCCATTCATGTCATAATGACTGGCACCAGAATAGATCTAACACTTTTAAAGATAATATTTGACTGCCCCGGTGGCGTAGTTGTACTAAGGTACGCTTGCAAAGCTGATGTCTTGGATTCGAATCCTGAGTCGGGCAAAGTGATGGATTTTACTCTTCATTATCAGCCCGGAGTCGGGAATTTGTGCCCGATACGGCGATGGCCACCTATCACATCGTGGGCCGGATTATACATGGCGAAATGTGGGTGTCCAGGCACCTCTGCCTACCCCTTCTGGGAAAAAATCGTGAGTTTATGTATATATATATATGTATGTACAACATTTGATTAATGTGGATACTAGTTATATGTGCTAGGTAAGCTTCAGGAATGTAGCTTTGACACGCCATGATCAAGGAAACGTTGAAAACGGAAAAGAGAAAAGCCCAGCCCACAATTTAGGTGGGTGAAACCTTGTCGTCGGATAAGAAGGAGCTGGCTAAATATCGTCAACGAAAGATACTTAATGGTCTTACAATCGAATATAAGGTTAAAGATCGAACGAAATAGCGAAGTCTGAACTATAAAGTAGCTTCTGGTATATAAGAAAAAACAGGGTAACATTGATTTTGATCTTAACCCTACAGCACACGTACTATTTTGTATTGTGTTATTCAAACTAGGGAAGCCTTTGAAGTTCGTAACAACATCAAGACGAATATGTGTTAACCACACTATAATTAATTGTTTTCATTCAAACACTGCTACTGACGGTGTAATTAATATGTTATGCGATCTGTTTTGCCGACACAAGAGTTATTATTTGCCGTATACATAGAAAATGTAATGCCTAAAACTAAAAAGTTTCAAAAAAATAAATAAATAATACCCAACAGTTACATACATAGTCCTGACCCCACACTAAGATCGAGTCTTGTGTCGTCGGTATCAGAAACTACGGGAGACTTTTCGGTCTCACAAACACCCAGACCCGGAAGAAATATTTGTGGGCCGTACAAACATTTCTCTCGGTGCGGGGATCGAACCCGCAACCTCTCGTTTCACAGGCGGCGTCAAACCAATTGCACCACGGAGGCTGTCAAGTAAGTATGCAGCAAAATGACAATTCTCTCTGTTTGAATTACTAACAGAATATACTAACAACCACTAAACGACCACTCATAAACACTCAACCAAAACTCAATTAAATACTTTATATTCATTAATTTTGGAAAACCGACCAATTACACTCATCAACTGGTGAAAATAATTCGATAAAGAACCTTTTTTAAATCGCCTTTGAGTAATTAACTGCTGCAAACTTTGTAGGAACTCCATTGGGTTTTAATTAACGTACCATTACAACATGTAGTATATTTTGTACAGCCCGGCAAATGTTCACTTCTTTTTCTTTCTTGGCAATATTTCTTAGCTAATATATTCCGGGTTTCTGAAAAGAAAGAAGTCTATATCATCTCATGTAATAATATTTATGTTATTATATTAGCCAACATTAATATATCACGTAATATAAGTAGGATTTTGAGCATATTTATCAGTGGAATTTCAATAAAATTTCCATCCATCTAAGTCTCCCGTCTACTTCCGTAGAAATTAGCCAATATGATAGTATGCTCTTATGTCATTATCGTAACTAATAATATTAATATAGGGTGATTATTTTAGTTGGTTAAGCTTTCTTTAATATTCGTATTTTTTTTATACTTATTATCAGTGATAAATGCATGCCGGTGCAGCTCGGTACGATGACTAATCACTTATCACGTTCATATCCTAGATTGTTCACATGTTACATCAATGCTGTAGGGGTTGAGTTGATCTCCTACAATGGTAATAAGCTAATTTCGAGACTGATAAAATTAAACTTCCCGAAGAGTGTTACTGATGCTATATTCAAATTAACACTGGCTTACCTTAACTTAGTGGAATTGTAACACGACGTATGCAATACTGCAGTTTTTACATACTAATGTTATCATACGGCGCGTCCCGTACATCTGTACTACTTCATTCCAGTACAGTACAGAACAGCCTCATTCGTCTTTTGTTTTGTCCGGTCATGTGGTAGTCAGGATTTACGAGATTAGTAGGATGGTTTGGATGGATTCACGGTAGTCTAGAAGATGTTTTGCTAAAAGTATAGATTATTTTTAAATTTACATTTTCATGAAGTTACTAAAAATACTTTACCAGTCCCAGTCTACTATTCAGTAGGTTTAACGTTATATTCTTGGTGTGCACATTAGAAAAAAAGTAGCTAATTAGTTATTTTATGACAAACTGCCAGCCACTGGTCCACCAAGTTCACTGATGGTAAATATAGCGCGAGAAAAATTAATATCAATCAGTGACAGCGATCGTTTGCAAGCGGACACCTGCTCGTGCCGAAAATACTTAGGTCAACTCAAAATGTATTAAACGCTTGCATTTTTTTTTATTGCTATGAATGGCGAGACGAGCATGCCGTTCGCCTGATGGTAAGCGATACGACCGCTCATGAACAGTAGCAAACCAAACAACACATTGAATTACAAAGCAATGCTTGGCTTTCCACTGCGCTCGCCATCCTGAGACATAAGATGTTAAGTCTCAATATGTCCAGTAGTTACTCTGGCTACAATGCCCTTCAACCCTAAACACCACAGTGCGTTTACACTGCTGTTTGACGGGAGAAATATACACTGCGGTGGTACCCACCCAGATGGCCTCTCACATATGAGAGACCTACCAGTAATTATGCATATATGTTTTCCTCTTCAGCGTACAATGGTCACAAAACAGCAAATATCCTACAGCCTGATTTTTTCAAAACTTTATTGCCACTGGCTATAAATCAGCTGACTTATAGAGTGGCATTTTGTTCGCTGCACTCGCCCGGCTAATATTTCAAATAGGTGATCATTCCGCGCGGGCGGCCCTGATAGTGGACAGGCTGTCAGGGAGCAGGCGAGCAGGCGGTCAGCCGGACAGGCGTTTGTTTGCGAGCTGATCGGCGTATTTCCGCAACGGAGCCAACAAACAGGCTAATTTGGCGCCGGCTATTCGCTTCACGTGTGCGAGCGATGCTTGTCATCCGACATACGTGGACTGAATAACAAAACACATAATGTATAGCGGAGGAAATGTGAAAATACTGGTTCGGCGCTTTAAATGCGGAAAATGGACGGTTTTGATTTGAAATTTATGCGAGTATAGACTTACAAACTGAATAAAAACTAGGCAGATCCTTCCGTACATTTTTTCTAAAACATTGAACGCTGAGTAACTGACATTCTCTGTATCTTTATATGTTCATTTTCAAAACCGTGATCTTTAAATTAGATTACACATAACATACTGACCTGGAAATCGAAACTAGGACCTCGTAGTAATATTTCATAGCCGTTGCTAGTACATTAGTGAAGCAGCCAGTTATTAGCGTAGTCCAAAGTAAAATATTTCTGGAAAACATAAATGGATTTATGTTTAAGAGTTATTTGTATTGTGCATAAAAAAGTCTGACATGTTTTTTATTTTTTTACCTAGCAAAATTATGAATTGATTGGAAATACATTTTTTTATTCAGAAAATATCTCTCATTTCCGGATAGTATTTCACATTGGACTCAAGCCTTAAAATCTGTTGTAATGTTATTTAATGATTGACTTTATAATATTATGTCCTTTGTATTTTTACATTTACTAATATACATATATTATTAACAACGCGTATTGTGAAAAGCAATCTTACATTGTTCTAATGGGTTGGTTAATCCGTGGGCTGTAGGTAGCCATGTTGACGATGAGTGAAGGCCGCGCGGGTCCGGAAGTGATATTAAGCGTCGACTCACAGACGTCTGCCGCTAAACACACGCGCCTAATTGCTCTTTTGTTTTTTATTCCCTAGCAATTAGTAATCAAGCACTGTTTTTGTATGCTGGTCGTGATTATTTTTGACTACATTTTTTTAATAAAATTTTGATATTAGTGGTCGAAATGATAAAGGCAAAAGATATGTTTTAGATCTTTTGTATACGAAATCAAATAACAGCTTTGTTTATCTACAGAATTGTAAGTATTTTTGATATTTACCACATATACGTACATACATAAACTCACGCCTCTCTCCCAGAAGGGGTTGGCAGAGGTGCCTGGACACCCACATTTCGCCTTGTATATTCCGTCCCACAATGTGCCCCTATCACATATAGCGAGCCTATCGCCATATCGGGCACAAATTCCTGACTCCGGGCTGATAATGAATAGAAAAATCCAACATCACTTTGCTCGATCCGGGATTCGAACCCGAGACCTCAGCTTTACAAGCGTACCGTAGTACAACTATGCCATCGAGGCAGTCATTTTTCATGTAGAAAGTATACTTAATAAAATAAATAAATATACTTTTGTAGAATTCACACTATACATATAGAGAATATCAAAGGTTTGGTTAGAGTAGACTGTCCCGCCTTTACACCCACCAATTCAACTCATGTAAACCAAGATCAACAGTAGCACGCATTGTAATGACACCGAGCAATGAAGTTCGGTGAGTCTCCGAAAATGTCTAACTTTTCTTTAACCCACAACGAAATTAATTAATCAATTAGCGTAGAGGAGTAGGCGTAGCGTAGGGTAGTAACCAAAACCTCTACAATTTGACAAAAAAAATGTATTGAAGTACCTTAATAAACCGATTAAAGTCAATGTCTTACTAATAATTATTGAGTTTGTGCAATAAAAGTCAAAGTAAAAGAATTTCAAATAAATTTCTCATAAAATCTGATTTATAGTCGTTTAAGAATTTATTCATTACGATCTTAAAACCAGACCTTTAAGCGTCTGCGGTCAGACTTTTTATTTCGATTGCTAATAAATCACTTTAATGTGGCAAAAAATAGTGGAGCTTAGTGGGTTCAAACGTAGGGGACAGGTAAATGACTTTTCAAAGTTACGAGTACGTATCCAACACTGGTGAAACAAAATTAAAATTATTATTAATAATCAATTACTATTAAAAATGATTTATGAATTCAGCTGAGCTGCGACTCTTGTATAATCACCGTATTGTAAACTTCTTTGAAAAGAGCAACGCTAGGGTTTCTTGCCTGTTCTTTTTCGGGGAAAACCGCCTTACGAACCAAGTGGTAGATAAAAGAAGTGACTGAATCAGAATTACGTATAACATTTTAAAGATTTAATAAAATATTTTCGGTCCGTTTCATTTCATAATAAATCATGTATATCTCTCCCGCCAATAGCAGTGTAAATACACTGATGTGTTTCGGTTAGAAGGACATTATAGTCAGAGTAACTACTGGACATATTGAGACTTAACATCTTATGTCTCAGGATTGCGAGCGCAGTGGACTGCCAAGCATTGCTTTGTAATTCATGGTCTTATTTGATTTTGCTACTGTCCATGAGCGGTCATAGCTTATCATCAGGCGAATGTCGTCCTCGTCTCGTCGTTCATTCAAATTTAAAAAAAAATCAAGGCTAATTACTATTGCATTGTATCAACTCATATACGTCCCACTGCGGGACTTGGGCTTCTTCTACAACAGCAAAGGGTACGATTGAGAGAGGTTGCGGTCATAAAATCCACCATATTCGCCTTGGTTGGCGGACCATCTATTATCGTAACTGAATAAATTAAAAATATATTGAGCAATATAACATGTATTGTAAATAGTGTTTAAATAATATGTGTATTAGCTTTTTAAAAAATTCCTACATGACCAATAAACCAATCTCACCCATTATACATTAATTTTTGTCTTTCTTTTTCTTTCTTTGTATACAGTTCACATGTTCCAGCTGACATTTATATATTTCAACTCCATCCTTTTGTTTTTGGTAAATGGTTTAAAATTTATACTATTATACCTTCACCATAATGATAAATTAACACTTCATTTGTAAACATCATATAAGAACTCGTAGTTTAGATGCTACAGCAAAACATACCCACATTAATACAAAACTAATGCTAAAATCATTAGATACCTTAACTTTATGCTTATTATCATAGTCAGGTAAAATACGTACTATTTTATAGAAGCACAGTGCATGTATCACACGTGGTTGAAACAGTGTTGAGTAAAAGCAACGCATGCATTCCGTGTATTATTGTAATCGGCGCAGATTATACCCGTGGACGTGGCACGAGCTGTCAGCGGCCACTCGCTCCGTAATCCATCGCTAAGCCACGCGCACTGCAATATTGCCTCCAGCCAACCAACATATGCACTTAAGAACACCTTTATTACATTGTGATAGAGTTCAAAATTGCGTGCGTTGATGTCTTTTGTAAGGTTGTATGGAAACAGTCGGTAGGCCGGCAACAGCAACGGTTGAAACTAAAATGGGAATATAATTAAAGTGCTCGCGTGGGAACTAATCCAACTGATATACATACGCCAGTGTTTGGATGTTTGTTGATTGATGACGTGGGAATCATTTGAATACGAAGCTATGGTTAGTATTTAATGTTTTTTCAAAGTTTTATGTAATTACGCTATACTGTTTATTTATTTGGTTGATATACAAATTTAGTAGTAGATATAAAAAATTATATTTATATCTACTACTAAATTCAATATCACTTGGTAGTTTACTAGTGATAGGTTTCCCATATGTAAGAGGCCGTCTAGATAGGTAGGCAAACAACAGTGTAAATGCACTGTTGTGTTTCGGATTGAAGGACATTGTAACCAGAGTAACTAATGAACATATTGAGACTTAACATCTTATGTCTCAGGATGGCGAGCGCAGTGGATTGTGAAGCATTGCTTTGGAATTCAAGGTGTTGTTTGGTTTTGCTACTGTTCATGAGCGGTCGTATCGCTTACAATCAGGCGAACGGCATGTTCGTCACGCCATCTAATGCAATAAAAAAATATCTCATCACGGATCTTGTCCTCCAAAGGAACAAATATGTATTTATTTCTTGTAAAAATGTATAAACATCTAATAATACTTGAGTACAAGTGACCCGTACCAGGAAACGATACATTTTTATTTGCAAGAAAATTCTTATTGCTTTATATTCCTGAGTTGATATTACAAAGGTCGATCCTGTAGTACATTTCAACAATTATGGGTTGTATATTAAAAAAAAATAATAAATATAAACCCACATTTTCTGCACCACAATATACTATATAAAAAAAAAACAATTTATTTTATTTAGTGGCTTCAAAAGTATTCGATTTAGCACGTTCAGCTTTAGTTATTTCATAAATACACAATATCAATTTATTTACATATTGAAAGCCGATTGGATCATGTTGTTTGGAATTCAAATATAGAATTTTCATAACAAATGCGATGTATTAAATATGTATATCTATTGTAGCAAAACACTTTAATGTAATATATTTCAATATCAATAGATCTGATTTTACCACATTAGGGATATTAGTTTACAATAGATTGAGGCTGCACACTCAACCGAACGATACTCGAAAGCACAAAGCCTCCGCTCAATTCTCATTAGGCACGATTCTGAGAAACACTAATTGTATCGAATCGCAAGGATTCGATCAATTACGCTCTATCGTACTGATTTATGAACGTTTTTTTCTATAGGGAAGTGTAGCTTAGGCTCAGCGTATCTATTACCTAAGAATATTCAGAAGAGTTCCGTATGCAAGTACTTAATGCGTTTACTATCTTATATTTTCAGAATTAGCCTTTACATGAGCGGCTACGACTTGGAGGTGGCTACACGAGTCGCCATAATGATAACATACACATACATTTGACAGCCTCCGTGGCGCAGTTGGTTAGAGGCCGCCTGTGAAACACGAGGCCGCGGGTTCGATCCCCGCACCGAGAGAAATGTTTGTGCGGCCCACAAATATTTCTTCCGGGTCTGGGTGTTTGTGAGACCAAAAAGTCTCCCGTAGATCCTGATATCCACGACACAAGACTCGATCTTAGTGTGGGATCAGAACTATGTATGTGACTGTTGGGTGTTATTTATTTATTTATTTATTTACATAAACTCCTGCCTTTTTCCCAGAAAGGGTAGGCAGACGTGCAACCAAGACACTCAGGTTTCGCCTTGCATTTTCGGCCCCACGATTTGATATTGGGCGAGACTATCGCTATATCGAGAACAAATTCTTGTCTCCGCGGTGATAATGCATAGAAAATTTAACATCACTGCCCGACCCGTGAGTCGAAACCAAGACCCCAGCTTTGCAATGATACCGTAGTACAACTGCGCGAATCAGTTTATTTACCATAGTAATAAATAGTTGTAAAATATTCGCATGAGCCGAATAATAGGAATCGTACCAAAAATAGAATAAAAACTATGTTGGTCAGCCCATGTATATGCATTTTTGTATCAAGCAATTCACATATCGTTTCAAGAAATTTAATTATGTCCACTGACAAGAAGTATATCTCCCACGTGAACCCTCCATCTAAGCTATCTAGATACCATCAGGTGCAGACTTTATCACTATAACAATCCTGTAAAACACGGAAGAGACTCGACTACGATAAGAAACGATTCAACATTGTGTCCGAGGAAAACAGAGCTATTAGTCTCCACTAATCTTGTTTTGTACATAAATCCTCTCATTAAAACGCGAGTACGGAGAGCTCCGATATGATTGTTCACAACAATACAAACGATGATGTTTTTAGGGTTCCGTACAGTGAGAGGGAAAACGGAATCTTTATTGGATCAATTTACTTTTTATCTGTGTCAACAATATTCTTAGAGGTATTATTAGTGGTATAAAGTGGGAATTAATAAAAAATACTTAAAACTGTGATTACGTGGTGTTGTAAAAAATCTTACTCCGAAGTCAACGACTTGATAAAATATTATGTAGCTGCTTATGTTTTAATAATGGTCACTTTTAAGACTCAGTAGTAAGTCACCGCCAAATAAGTTTATATTTGGCAAAAGCAAAATATCAGTATGACAAAAAACTATTTTAGATTATTATTATTGTAACTTTTGTTAGTTGTAGTAGGTAGTCGATTTCCAATGTCACGCGCAAGCTACACACTTTTGTCCTTTGTCTTGTAGATATACCAATAAGGTGACCTAGGTAAGATTATTGGAAGTCACTGGATGCAAGCTGCTTCCAACAGGTCGATGTGGAGATTATTGAGGGATCCCTATGTTCAGCAGTAAACTTCTTACGGCTAAAAGAGACAAAGAGTTATGCTTTTTTCTCTATTTTAAAACAGTATCTTGACTTATAAAAATAGGAATGGTTGTGTGAGCTGGATAATTCCTATTACCGTAAGCCATTTTGCATCACGGAACCCTTAGTACATGTTTTCAACTCGGTCCCACCCAGATTTTTATTATTTAATCCTGAGTTACAGTTTTTATAAGAATTTCGCCGGCTTGTGGGCGCACAACACCGGCTAACCGCGCTGTTATCTCGCAAATAGCGCCTTATCGCCAGTTAGCGTTTATCTGCGGACGTAGCGCCGGCGATAAAACAAAAATATCCGACCGACCAACACCGCCTTATATTACACCTCCCGAAAACACTGAGACGAGGTGAATGTAAAGTTAGAGGCACAGTTGATGCACAAAAGGCTTAGATTAAATTTACTATTTGTTTTAATGTGTTTTAGATCTAATGGCTTTTATGGAAATTGTATTCGTAGAACATAAAGGTTTTAGCTACAATAAAACATAGCAGGGATTTAAAAACCATTTTAGATAATCTATTACATACATACGAGCATAAACTCTCACCTTTACCCCCAGATGAGATGCTGGCAACGAAGTGGAGAAGCAAACAGGACACCCACGTTTCGTCTTCTGAGTTCCATCCCACAATGTGATAGGGGGCGAGCCTATCATCAAGAGATAAACAATTACTGGTCAGGTTTTTTATAGTCTTTAATTGTATCGATGTAAAATAAACTATGAATCTCTGGCTACCCAAATAAGACTTAGTCGAGTTTATTTACTCGACCGAAAATAAATCTCTATATATGTGTTTTTTTACGGGACTTTATGTAGTCAAGCCGAACCCAAACGAGAAAATTAACATTGTAACTTAAACATGCTCAGTCTACCTCCACCTTTATGCCTTAATGTAGACATTAATTTTTGAACGTTGTAAAGTATAAGTTATGGAAATGCATAGAAAACAGGAAGTTACCACTTCCCGCTTCACGCGACGAGATCGACGGGGCTGCCGACGTAATTCGTTCCTTTTTTACTATTACAAGCGCTTGCAACGCTCGAAGCGCTCGCGGCGCTTACGGCGCTTATAACGCTTTCAAAAGTGCTGCAAAGGAAAACATCTTTTGATGTAATAAGTCGGAAATTGTGTCTGTATTTACTTGGCTACCGACGATGGATAAAGTATGAACTGTGTATAAAGTTTTATCTGCTTTTGTGATGGAGTATCGTGTTTTTACGTCATGCATCTTTAGCTGCGAAATGAGTAAGTTGTGTAAGGTCATAAGGTAAATGCGGGCGTATAATTTTAGTTAGATTCTAATTTTTTTATTGCATGATTTGCCAGGACACAAGGATAAAACTGTAGCCTTGAAATCATAATTTGCAATCAATAGTTAGTCTATTGTCCACTCAGTCCTACAAAATACTGAAGATGAATATTATTCAACAATTTTTTTTATTTTAACAGGACTTTTTAAATTGACAATACTCAAACCACACCAACCTCGAAACGCAATCTCGTAACAGCAAAAGTTATTTCGTCTTACTTCTTATTTTCTAAAAAAAAAACGTTTTTTCGAAGCATTCCACTGGGTTCACCATCATACACGCAAGCGAACATAAAGGGACGTGACATCCAATAAATATGTTCTATTAAAACATAAATTCTCGTAAATTTTATCAACGGATCATCGACACAACCCATTTCGGGCCAATATGAAAAACGATCAAAAATATTTACACCGACCAAATAAGGTGACCTGTTGGCTCTTCCACTGCCCACTTTTAGGCTCCTGGAGTAGTATATATAAGAGGGGAGGGGTAGATCAAGTAAAGCTGGTTGTGTGAAGCCATAACTCTTAGCGAGGCGGACAAAGAGTGTCAAGCCAATATTGATGAGCGGTGGCATGTAGCGGTCAGCGCCTCACGCATCCAATACTGCCGAATTGAAAATGCATTCATCATATCAAATTAGCTTTGGATGGGATGGTTAAGTCATTTATTATTATTATAAATCGACGTCTAAAAGTCACCTTGCGATATTTTGTATGAGAGCCAATTTCGCTGTACACGACAATGGAACTTTATTCATACTAGCTTATATCAAAGAAAAACGCTGTGCAAGAGTTTATATACATATTTATAGGGCCTACGTATACAGATGAACATGTTGTCTTATAATAAGCGATCATCGCCGAAATTGGACCTTCAAAATGCTAGAGGTCGAGCAGAACCTGCTGTTTATATCCACTACTATGGGCCCGGCCCGGCTCCGCCTGGATGTATTCAGCAGGGTTAATGTATAATAGGATAGGATTTCAGAGCCCATTCAATACAACAAAATTTTTACAGTCCTGTTATTTGAAAAATGATGATGAGACTGAGACTGAAAGAGTGAGAGTGAGAATACTTTATTGTATCTTTACAATGTTATACATTATTAAAATTCAGTCAGTTTTTCTGTACCACCCGGTTCACAAGGCTGTTTTCGCTAGAGAAGAAAGGGTAAGAAATAACAGTGTATCTCTTTCCAAAAAAAAGTTTATAATACAGTGATTATACACGAGTCCCAGATGGATTAAATATAGAGCAGTTTATAAAATTATGAAATGATTTCTTTACAAGAATACTTTCTCCACCTTATACATGCTTCAAACTGTTCATCAATACAACAATTTAGTGTGCGTGGTGGCCTGTTGGTAACGGATCACACGCGGTTGGCAACATATTCACGGTGGTCGCAGGTTCAAATCGGGGATTCAGGGCACACCCATAACTTTTCGGAGACGTGTGTGAATAGATATATGGCCTAATCCATATAAATCATTTTCTCAATTGCTTCAGAGAAGGCCCGTGCTCTACAGTGGGACGTTTATAGGCCGATACATACATATCAACATTTTGAAGTTCGAAATTGGAAACTTTCATTTCTAAGTTCTAAGCACGTTCGGTATTGCTTAAAGTTATTTCGATTACCGGGATGCTCCGCGCGGCTCAACTTGGAAGTAGCTAATTATACGAGCGTCACACTTCCGTTTCCGCAAAAACTTACACTTTCTGATCACTTTTTTTATATCTTGAAATTAAGGTATATTTTAAGGTATAAAATCTCTGAAAGTATTTCTTCCGACATTGGATCGTGTGTTTAGTAAATACGATACTAGTTGCCTCATCGACTTCGAAAAATATTGAGTAAGTTGTGATCAGAGAGGTTTTAGATTCTTTTCCTGATTTCACATCCAGTGAGCTCTCGCTTTTTACTCGTACACCTGCCGATCTCTTGCCTATATACCTGATATTATCCCAGCGTGATGATACCCAGATGCACACAGGATCAAACGAAACACAATAGATTAGTGTGTTGTTATAATGTTTTATCTATTATCATAATCCACAGCCTAAAGAGTCCCACTGCTGGGTATAGGCCTCTCTCATAATATTATTCCACTTTGCTCTGTTTTCAATCAGTCGCATCCAATTTCGGCCTGGGACTTTGACAATTTCATCGACCCATCTTGCCGCCGAGTGGCCAACGCTGCTTCCGTTAGCATCTTAATCTACCTACGATCATAGCGTCTAGCCATATTCAGTCGTGTAAGAATTATGCCGGTTTCCACAAAGCTTAAAAACTCGCCTCATTAACCAATGTGTCCTACCCACCATGACCTAAGGTGCCGAGACATCGATGCTCAGACGCGATTCTCTACACAATACTGGTGTGGCACAAAGAGCTATAGAGCGATCTATACTCGGCATCAAACTGCAAGATCGAGTCCCAAATATCGAAATCGGACGCCGAATAAAAGTTCGAGATGTCGAAAAGTTCGCTTTGGGACTCAAATTGAGTTTTATCTATTATAATGAATAAACAAAAAGAATCATAGATAAACTTTATATCAAAGTAACTACACTATCCAAAGAACCTACTTAAATTAAATTTTCAATAATGTAAAGCTAATGTAGACATTCCAAAATTTAATATCAATGGACATTATCTACAAACAGAGATCCGAGCAAAGTAAACCCCAATAAACCTGTTTAATAAACTCATTTCCACAAACCCAAAAAACTGCGTGTCCGAAAAGTTTCCGCAATGAGTGGTAACGAGGCGGCGGCGCGGAGCCCAGCCCCCCGACCCCCGGCCCCCCGCGAGACCGCAGTAATGGCGCGCAACACAAACAAAAAAGTCAGCGCCAGCCGGTATATTCCGGTTATTGCCGGTTGTTCCCGGTTTGGGCGAGTGGCGCGTGAAATATTTACAGCGCTACCTTTATGAAGTTTTAAAAGTGTGTCCGCGGCAACAATCATCCGTGTTTATGGTCCCGAGCCGCTGTAATTGTTTTACATGAAAAATGAGCTTGTTGTGTTTTTAATGCGCGATAGTGGCTTTTTACAAACAAGAGTAACGACTAACTGCCTCGGTAGAGCAGTTGATGAACGGTATAACTACAACGTTGAGGTGTTGGGTTCGATTCGCGATTGAGCAGTGATATTGGATTGTTTTATCCATTATCAGCCCGGAGTCAAGAATTTGTACCCGACATGGCAAAAGTCTCACTCTCTGTCACATCATGAGGTGAAACTAGGCAAAACGTGATTTCTTAGTGGCTCCTGTACTAAGTTTTGGGAAATAGCCTTGAGTTTATTCATGTAGTCGTGTATGCATTAGGTTAAAGAGACTAGAAGACTACTTACTTAATTATAAACGCTTGCGCATAAACAAGATCAAAACCAGTCTGATCCTATTACTAAACACTCTATGGCCAATAACTCAACTCAGCTGTAGCATTAGGTGTAAAGTCTCTTAGTACTAAGTAATATTACCGTCTCCTCTATCCTTTGAGATAGAACACTGTAGTGATTACACTGCTGGTTGGCACTAGAATGAAGCAAAACTGTGGTAACTGCTCTAATAACTGCTTATACCGAGAAAAACGGCCTCTTGTATGCCGAGAATTTATCAACTAAAAAACATTAATTATATTTTTGCGCTAGAGAAAATGGGCACGAATCTTGAGTGTTGCTCCTTTTAGATTAGTTTGCAATACGGAGATCAAATAAATAGATACAACCAAGATATGCATAGGCCTGACCCCACACTAAGATCGAGTCTTGTCTCGTGGATATCAGGAACACCGACAGACTTTTCGGTCTCACAGACACCCATCCCGAAATAAATACCTGTGGTTCAAACAAATATAAATTAATTCGGTGCAGGGATCGAACCCCGGTCGATCGGGAATTATCACATAACCTACCAGTTGGCTTAATTCAGAACAGTTCATTAATAAATTGCTATCATTTATAAACCATAATTTAGGTACTACAGTGTAATGTGTTTACAGCTCATAAGCTCTGCCACTAGACCGATAGGCGACTATCAATCTCACTAAATACCCGGTGAAAAGCCGCCACGTGAAGTTTCGTTCAGCTTTCCCGTTAAATAATCCCTTTTCTTACAATCCCGGCCATAAAAAGCGAACAGAAAATCCATTTTTGCTAGAGACGACAGTAGAGAATGGCTTGCGTTTAGATACCACCGCAGTGTCTATTTCTCCCGTCAAACAGCAGTGTAAACGCACTGTTGTGTTTCGGGTTGAAGGGCATTGTAGCCAGAGTAACTACTGGACATATTGAGACTTAACATCTTATGTCTCAGGATGGCGAGCGAAGTGGAATGCCAAGCATTGCTTTGTGGTTCAAGGTGTTGTATGGTTTTGCTACTGTTCATGAGCTGTCATATCGCTTACCATCAGGCGAACGGCATGCTCGTCTCACCATTCATAGCAATAAAAAAAAACTTGAACATCAAACGTGTCGTTAATTGTCTCGATAGTATTTCAGCATTCTCGGTTACATTTAAATAAAATATTTGTTAATGCGGCATTTACACAACTTTTGTTCTTTTTCATTTGTATAATATTATGTAGTTACGTATGTCACCTTTTAATTTGTATAATCTTAGTCATAAAGATGAATGTGTAATTCTGTATTCGCAACGTAGCATGTGAAATTTCTTAGGAAGAGAACTGCTGTCTAAAAGACAGGTAACGTTTTTTACACAGTAATCTCATAAAAATAATAAGTTGTAAAAAATATTTTTTTTTAATAAGGCATCTATTATAAAATACACCGGCTCTTTCGACCGCCTACACTGAAATACATATAAGAAAATAAAGAATTTCAAGCCAAATAGGTACACAATTTGTAAGTGAATGATATACACCTATCTCAGGAGTGCCTAGAGTGTGCTGCGGCGACCGGATGCGTTGTGAAAAGTGTAGGACAGCGCTGTGAACTAATACTCTCTCAAAATGTAGACGTTTATGCCCACTTACCTAACTTTTATAATTATACTCCTCTATTTCGACCCACTAGGTTATATAGGTTAGAACTTTAAGTTAAATTATTCAACATGTATGCGCGCCGCGGATTGAAAAAGGTTGGACATCTCTCGCTCTATCTCTAAAACTACCGATCCGATTTTGATGTAACTTATAAAGCTCCTAAATTTGACTATACTTAATGCCAAAAACTCACAAAAATACAAATATGCAAACATTGGCACACATGTTCTGACGCTGTATAGACTGACATATCCACAATTAAAATGAAAATAATTTATTGAATCCATGAAGATGTTCTACATCATTTAGATTCAGTCGTTTTTATCTACCACCCGGTTCGGAAAGCGGTTTTCAGTAGAGAAGAATAGGCAAGAAACTCTAGTGTTGTTCTTTTCAAAACCATTCCATTCTGTTAAATTCTGGTGAATATTACCTACATACATATCGAATTGATAATCTTCTTTTTTGGAAGTCGATTAATAATGTGAAGTTAATAATCCGATCGTTAGTGTGTGTATTATTATTTGCATTATCAGATATAAAATGTTTTAGTTAGCTTGATTATATGTATTTTTTTTAAATTTATATCAGGTTATGGTTAAAAAACCAACCCAAAAATAAATTATAGGAACCATTTTGTTTCATACTTTAACAATTCTGTGTAATAAACAGGCGTTGCAAATAAAGTTGCAGTTATTCTCCAAGGCGCTATAAAATAAAACGCGCGCCCACCTCCACAAACGAACTGAAACAAACTCACTGCAACAAATAACATACTGTTCTGGAATTCGCCTCAAATGCCTCAAGATTTTATATTTGCGGTGCACACAGAATATTCGCAAAACTGTACTGTAATTAAATTCCCCGGGCTTTCAAGTCTCCCGGCCGCTTTGTTCCCGGCTAAATTATTTACTCAGGATCCCAGGATAGACCGGGACATGTTTAAAACAATCATCAGAAGCGGCATCTAATCAAGCCGCGGCGTCCCGCATTGCACAATCATGAATAATAATGTGTATCAAAAAGTCATGGGCCGTTTGTAATTATGTATGGTAATTATGTGACCCTTCTGAGTACGTGATGTTGTGGCACGCTGTTTATTAATGAGAGGGATACAATTACAAATCATTCAGTTTTTGTTTGTTCCGATATTTGTTGGGGCTGTATAAGTGAGCTGGGAACCGCGAAAATCTGGTATCGATTTCCACAAAGTCCACCATTTCCTCTTTGAAGAATTATCTTAAATGAATTGTCCCATATTTACGCCCAGCATAGCTCGACTTTATCACAGTGTCTTAAGATGGAAATATGCTTGTTTAAAATTTGACTAACGAGTTCGGCAATTGTGCTTAACCCTTTTTTAATACAAGGGGGAAAATATTTTTAAAATATCTTCTTCTTTGTCAGCCCATATACGTCCCACTGCAGGACATGGACCTCCTCTACAATCGAGAGTACGATTGAAAGGGGCTTTTTGGATTAAACTATATATATTTACAATACAATATGTAGTTAAGTGCGTGGTGGCCTGTTGGTAAACGGACCAGACGCGGCTGCCAACATGTTCACGGTGGTCGCGGGTTCAAATCCCAAGGCACACCTCTGACTTTTCGGATGTTGTGGTGTGTATTGATAGTCAATCACCACGCACTAAAACGGTGAACGAAAACATCGTGAGGAAACCTGCATACCATAGCGGTTTATAAGAATTTCTATGGTATGTAAGTCCGCCAACCCGCATTAGGCCAGCATGGTGGACTATATGGCCTAACCACTCTCAATCGTACTGTCGATTGTAGAGTAGGCCCGTGCCCTGCAGTGTGACATATATGGGCTGATATAGAATATTAATTTTTAATTTATTAATATAATATTGTATTATTATATTAATAAATATTATATTTCCTCCGAATCTAAATATAGTTTAGGTATTAAGGCTAGCCGTATTTATACTTCAATCGTAGATTTTCGAAGGACGTTTAAGGGTCAGTGACCTAGCCGCTCCATTACCTTCAGGAGTCAAATAAAACCTCGCTTGAGTAATATTAGTACCGTTTACTGTAATATTTCCTTTATTTGATGAGAAGGTAATGTGTTGTGCTGAACCCACGCCTCCGGAGTTATGAATGGGTGAAATATGGCGGCCTGTGGCTTGGTTTGGCTCCGGTATTTATTTATTCTTTATGGCCAAAGTTTCCATTCTTGTCTTGGCCTTTATACGTCGTATTGTTGGGTGTAGACCAAGAACATCATACGATGTTTATGCAAGTAGATTAAGAACTAAACAAAGATGCAACTCCTGTATAATCATTGTATTGTAAAGAATTTTGAAAGGTGCAACGCTAGAGTGTTTACCCGTTCTTCTCTGGCCAAAACAGGCTTGTGAAAAATGTAGTAGAGAAAAAAAAGGAAAGTAAACTTTATTTACGGGTAAATAGAAGAAGTGTTATAAGTCTATAAATAAAACACGTACAGGGACTAAGAACTGTCAGATGAATGAATGTGTCGTAAACAATAATTAACTAACACACACACGAACTCACGCCTATTTCCTCATTTTAAAATCAATAAGTTATGAGTCCACTAAATTAAAGAGCATGTATGAATGTAAAATAGAAGAAATAGGTGTGTCAGGATCGTAGCTTGTGGCAGTCGTTAATTGCTTACCCCCGTGGGTTGAAGACGTGAATATAATGTGAATACTAGGTGAATATTACGACTCCTAGACATATTGAGACATAACATCTTATTGCTCAGGATGATGATCGCAGTAGAATGCAAAGCATTGTATTGTTATTCATTCTATTGTTTGATTTTGTTACTGCCCATGAGCTGTATCGCTTACCATTAGGCGAAGTGCATGGTCGTCTTGCCATAATTTTCAATATTTTTTTTTGTACATAATATGGAAATATACATAAATGTACAGTACCTATAATTCAAGTCAAAATTATAGGAGGTACACGTGACATCCTCGCTCGCCCCATCATAAACACGGCGGGATCTTAAGTTTATGAGTCGTTACAACTTATAGAATTATTCAGTAGCTACACCAGATGACGTCACTCGGAGCTGATACCAAGTTTGTGTACAGTAGTATTAATTGTATTCAATACTGACCTATTTTCACAAGGCTGCGAGGGGGTATCTTTGAACTGAAATTCATAACACCACTGATAAATGAATATTATTTTCATTTTTCTTACTGATAGATATGAACTTTGGCTAAATGTAGATGTAACATACTGGTTATATCAAGACTGCTATCGAAAACAAAGCCGAGATGTAGTTTTGGTGAGTACAAACACAATGCGACTAAAGCTTTCGTAAAGAAACGCGACCATTTTTTTATGATTTTTTTAATATCCTCGGTTTTTGCATGGTAAATCCGTAGTTTTGGCTAAAATAATAATTTTAACTCTTGCGTATTATAGCATCAGTAAAAATAAAAGGGTGCACACTATTTTTAAAAAACAAAACTGTATTTACTACACAAATACGACGATTGAAAAAAAAACTTAATATTCTTCGCTTTTTTTTTCCAAAAAAATTAGTTGCAATGTGTCTAAAGTCACTAAAACAACCCGGCTTTGTGTTCGGTAGCAGTCGTGATATACCCTGTATAGAAATTAGTAGCAAAATACCACATTTATAATGTAATTCTTGTTAACTTTTTTACGTGTTAACAATGAGATACAGTAAGGTTGGGGTTTTACCAACAAAACCCAAAGCATTTTACATTTTTAATTTAAAAATACAGTGTTGAGGCCCCACCTACAACTCCAACTCAAAATCCCACCAGTAAAAATAGTATACCGTATTATATATTATTAATTTTGTTTCTATTACAGTTTATATTACATTTGGAAAATTCTCTGTAGCTGCTAGCGGGAGTTCAAGTCGTCTCAGACATACCGTAATAAGAATTTTAATAAAGCACAACATTAAAAATACTTTTATTCCATTCTCAGGTGTTTGTATTAAGCATTTTCTTCAGAGCTCGGTTTATTTACTGGATTTATTTCCTTATCCCGGTTTCTGAGCTGCTGTCGTTTGATACAAATTGACAACACAAGAGGTTTTCCCGGCCAAGCTGTTTTTGTATATTTATGCTTCTTTGTCGGTGTCACTCTTGACAGAGTGGTCGTGTTCATCATTTCAGGTGTTGGTGGCAAGCTTTACAACACACCTGCACTCTTAAATTTTTATGTTGTGTATTAATAATATTTTACTAATTGAAGCCATCCTAGTTCATTCTCTTGATGGAGACTTTGAGAACTTGATACCTTTTCCAGGTTAAGAAGGTTTATAAATACTACAATACTATACTAATATATTAATGTAGGATTTGAATGTGAAGAAAGATGATTAGAATGAAACGTTAGACGAATGACTGGTATGGAACGTGGTTTGTGTGAAAGAGATGGTTAATGAAAGTACTTAGGATGGAGAGTTATATTAGGGTTCACTTGGAGGAATTACTCCACTAAAAGTCTTCTTATACTTTTTACAATTTATTATTCCAATACAGTCAACATGGTCTTATTCTCTTTTACAAATTATTTCCAGTTCCGCTCTGCGAAACATACCGTACATTATATATACTCTCCCGATCCAATACTCGCTCAATCCGGCAGTATATGTTTAGTAATCCCTCATTCAAACCATTAGCCTTATATCCAAAATTCCACGTCATATTGCCAATGTCACTTATTATTTTTTTGTTTTTGACATACATTTCAATATAAACCTTACAGCTCGGCCATCCTGTTCTAAGCGAGTCCCTTCGCTTAATATAAAATAAAAATAATTAACATATATCCCAATATAAACCTTACAGCTCGGCCATCCTACTCTAAGCGAGTCCCTTCGCTTAATTGGTAGAACTAAACATGAATTTTATGGTACAATATAAACCTTTAATATGTTACATCATTATAAATAGTAAACTATTTCATAACATATCCATTATTTCTTTTTTTTATGCCTTAAATATAACAATCATGGTATAATCTATATTTTTACATAAATATGTTTATAAAATTACCATTTTAAATTATAACAAAACTAGACATTTTGTACTCCTCATCTTTTCCGATATCATTTTCTGACTATTCCGACTCACCATTATAGTAATGTTTCAGCTAGGGTTGTTTTATATCTACGACAATAGTTTCACAACTTCTACCATACTTTAGAGTTATAAATGTGTCTTCAACCAAAAATTAATGGTTATTGAGCATTTTTACTATGCAGTAAGGACCTTGCAATTATACAAGAAGTTATTATGAATTTCCATCATGAAGTACTTATCTCTTTACCCGAACTAAAATTCCCTCCTTGTATTTGACCGCTCTTTTCTAGTAGTATCACTTACCTGTTGAATTCTTTCTCTAAGATATGTCTTATATCGTCCATGTCTTCTCTTGGAATTTTGTTTAGTGGTTCATTAATTAGTTTATTAATCTCACCTTCTATTTGGGTATTAATATCGAAGCCAAACAGCAACCCTGCAAGGTTCTTTTCAGTAGTTTTGTGTTTAGTGGTAGTTATAGACGTAGATAAAAACATCTAAAATCTATACTATTTACGGAATATAAATCAGTTTTACTTTAGGAAGATGTACATACCACAAACCTCAGACTACAAACATGCTTACCTAGTAGTGACAATGTTAATATCAATGTATATATACATACCAAATATTTAGGTGTTTTATTCAATCTGACCCTTCTGTGTGTATCGCTCTGATTCTATGTTTGAATAACGCAACGCTATTTGTCTCCGTCTCATTCTTTCTGTATAATGAGTTTTATTCACGAAAAAAAATTCATGAAACTTGTATGTTTAAGCATAGTATGGGACAGTTTTTAAACGTCGCGCATTATGATTTGGCGTCATTTACTCTAAAATATCATTCGTTTGAACCTCAAAACAGTCGAAGAATTGTTCCTACGCCTGTATTGAAGTAGTGGATTTAAAATTTCTAGCTGCATTTATGCTGACATATTTACAAAATCTATATAAAAAAGACAAAAAAAATATAACAATGTCTTTTTTTTTTTCTAACAAATAGTCTCAAATGGTCTGCTTAAAAGTGTGAAATATTGTACCTTCGTACTTTTTGAAGAGCTTTTGAAGCTACATATGTTTTATAAACCCACATATTTTAGCGAACAATTCATGTTCTTTAATACGTTGTAAACTTTTCTTAAATTATCATCAAGATCTGTCAAATCGATAGTGTTACCTGCAAGCAAGTCAAGTTGATCTTCCATTCGAGGCATTAAATTTATCTGATTATCCCTTTTAGTTTTTCGGTTTGAAGCGCACATGTGTTAATCGCAGGTTTTCTTTTGAAAGAAAATAAATGTGCTTGTATAGAGCGATGATGATTCTCTACTTATACTACTAACATCTCCTAGATTCGATTGCTGACGACATATTCCTACTCGTTCCATGCCGAAATATAACAAATCTCAATCAAACCTTACATTCCATATGAAATAAAACAATTAACTGGATAAATAACCATAACCTTGAAATAATTTTCTCAAAAACAAAACTTAAGACATTCCATCCCCACCAAAAACCATCATTAAACATAAATTTCGACTTTAATGGTACAAAATTAGAAATAGTAGATTAATTGAGCCTGTTAAGAATTGCAATAGATACACACGTCAATTGGAAACCTCATATAAACAAAATTAGAGCAAACATATCCAAATTTTCATATGCTCTCCGAGAAATAAAGAAATCAACAAATACGCAAAGGACACATAAAGCTTTGACCATGCTTAGCTTTGCCTATGCGTACTCATGGCTCAGTTATGGTATTATTCTATGGGGAATTAGCACAGATACACCAACCCTGTTTACACTACAAAAGAAACTAATTAGAATGTTAGTCAACATACAACAGACCGACTCTTGCAAATTTTAACATTACCCAGTATATATATATATATATATTATATATACTATTATTATATGTAAATTTGTCCGAAAAACCCCAGATTTTTATACTAAAAGAATCGATACACAAACTTAATACCCACTTAGATATAGAAATAGATTGAACCTACCAACTTCAAGACTCACTATGCATTCTTCTAGCCTATTTGTTATGTCCATTAAAATATATAATAAACTGTCAGAATACATGAAAGTATTGAAATCATATCACTTACTGTGATTTTTTTAGCATGTGAAGTACGGTACGATTGACATAATTATGGCGAGTATCAGTTAGTTCTATGCTCATTTTGGAAATCTTGATAAACTCTGAATCAAGCAGTTCATTAGATTAGAACATAGATTAGAATTATATACAAGGATAGATGCGCAACTCTACTTTTATTAATTTTTCGACGTGATTTCGCGCCGAATTTTATATTTGTTCTTGCAATATTCCAAAATGTATTTCTTTCGTAACCTTTTGTAATTTTCACCAATATCAAGTTAAAGCTGTTTTTAATATCAAGAAAGTTACATACTTCTTGGTTTAGTGGTATACTTCCGCCAGTTAACAATCGAATTTAAACAAATTACAAAATAATTCCCCGTTCTCGCCAGAACGTGGCGCTAGAATCGAAATAATCATTTTTCATGTACGAAGTCGCACCCCTATGGATTAGAAAAACAATCATTACACCTCGCAAGCAGATATTCCAGTGTTTAACATTGTTCTTTGCCAAGTTTCGAATTGCAATCCACAGATGTGTCTTTAGAGGTGTTATTAATTGAAATACTAAATGAGTTCTTAATATTCTATTTTGGAAAATTGTTTCGTTCTAAAGAGCTAGTCAAGGAATTTTATTGATGATAAATACAAGTTATGAAGACACATAATAGATAAAGATTACGCCACGACCATCCTTAATCTCCTACTGCCTTGTTTAACCCAGTATCTTCTTTGGTCAATTCGGATACATATTTTGTAAAGTAATTACGAGTTTTTTTTTTTTACCTCGCATGGAACACGAGTCTGTCTCAATATATTCCTGTAAGGGTTAAAGTAGATAACCAAGCATTACATACCGTGCATATTGAAGGTTGCTTATCATATCTAGTATTGTAGTGACCAATCTCGTTGCATTTATGGCATTTAACAGAAAACGCTAGTCATACCTTTAGAGGCTAGAGTAACCAACTTCGTTGCAGTTAACGCACCTAATCATGGGGTTGGTATTATTACCTGATTAAGCAAAATCTACACGACAGGTTCCAATACCGTCGCTTCGCATCACATCCAACTGATTCTCTTTATTCTATCCTATTTTAACAATTTTGAAATATCCAAGTACCTAAGGCGCCAACTTCCACTGCTCGATCCACTGTACCATGCAAAAACCAATCTACGGCTTGCCTACCAGTAATTTTACATATGTTTAATAAATTTGCCTTTGCGTAATAATAATGCTCAAGAGAATCCTGATATTTCACCTCATAGTCTAATATTTCTGTTAAATGCTCAAATAATCCTTTCTCTATACAGAAATGTTTCTATTACTTTACTATTCCACTCGAGCTACGTATGTAATATTGAATTGAAACTAGTAACTTTGTTTTTGCAATGCTAGTTAATTTGGAATAAGAATAATAGTGGATTTATTTCTGTCTCCTACAACAAATTTTAGTACATTCCTTTACTTTTGTTATACACATTAAAACTGTATGATTGATGATCAATAATATGATGATGAATAAGTGATGCGTCTTCTCTTCCGTGTACTATTGGATCTACGTTTGTGTCGTGAACTAGATGTCTCTATTACTCGCGACGGAGATTCTTCATCAGTGTCAGATGATTTAGAATATTGTTGCCTCCATACTTTTGAACGGTGTACCTGTTGCTCTTGCCTTACTTCATCTTGTCCTATATCATCAATATGTGCACACTCTTTAGTCAAGTACTGCCCAAATTCCTTCACTAAATTATTCCTTTCTTGAACCCTTTCCTCGGGTTTTCCATTTAATCTTGACTCTCTACCTAGGGTTTTTCTTATAGTTGGTCCTCCACCTAAAACTTAATTATTACCAACCCTTTCCTCGGGTATTTCCTTTAACCTCAACCCTCCACCTAGGGTTTTTCTTAATTTTTGCCCTCCAGCTAGGACACTCGCATTACCAACCCTTGCCTCGGGTATTTCCTTTAACCTCAACCCTCCACCTAGGGTTTTCCTTAATTTTTGCCCTCCAGCTAGGACACTCGCATTACCAACCCTTGCCTCGGGTATTTCCTTTAACCTCAACCCTCCACCTAGGGTTTTCCTTAATTTTTGCCCTCCAGCTAGGACACTCGCATTACCAACCCTTGCCTCGGGTATTTCCTTTAACCTCAACCCTTTACCTTGGGTTTTCCTCAATTTAGGTCCTCCACCTAGGACATAACCATTACCATTGTCTTCCTCCATATTCTCCTCGTTTTCTACTCTTTTTTTTTGTATCTGAAACTTTAAAAATTCAGCTTTAAAATGTGCCAAACCATGAATAATAATACCTAATAATTAATTTATAATCTCTTAGAAGCTTTAAATATTGTTTTATACATTTTAAAATAATAAGTTAATAGGTTTTAACCAATCTAAAGAGTTGGAAAGAAACGAAAAAAATAAATAAATATATAACTTGAAATATCAAAAGAATCTAATAGTTTCCATGATATTCTTTGAAATCACTTTATAATCGTGATATCTCCTTGAAAACATTGTACTATTATATCTTTACAACTAATGTTTTTATATTTCAGTTGCTATCCTAATGAGCTGTCACGATTTGGACACTTTTCATTTCACTTAAAAAAATAATAATCAATAATTATCCTGATATGTTTTTATTTTAATAGCGCTACTAACTAAGAAAATACCATTCTAAGCATATCTAGTAACGTGAATTATATTTCATTAAAATTGTAATAATAAACTTTATCTAAAATGGCGAAAATATTTTTTATACACATTTTAAGACTATAGTTGCAAAGAGATAAGAAAACAGATTATTAGTGCTGTGGATGCATAGTTTGCCAGTTAGTTACGATTGTTGTATAACCACAATAAAATTCTATAAATGTGACATAGCGGTCATTGAATCAATTGTATTGCTTAAATTACAAATTCTTAATGTTATACGACATTAAAAACATTTGATAGATGTAGTTTTTGGAGTGCAGTTATTATAAATAATTACAATTAGATGATTTATCGCAATTATGATTGTGTCTGAGTGTAATCCACGCAGATTACATTCATTTGTAACACCAATTTGAGATTAAGACCACCTCCTTATGATTAACTTAATATTCTAATCGATATATATTTGTTAATAAAATAAATTGACTCAGAAAAAAAAATTGGTTTATTGTAAAACGACAATTCGCTACCTATCCATTTTCTATTTCAAATAAATGTCACTCAGTAATAAAATGATACTAATTCAAAAGTAGTCAAATGGCGTATGGCCTTTTAAACATTGCTGAATCCATTTTATTCACTACGTGTTTTAAATAGTCATATAAACATTTCATATAAAAAAAATAATACTTAACTTTTCCTGGGTAGTGGACGTGTCAGGAAAGAATGCAAACTTTCCCAGTGATCCCGCTTCTGAACTATTAGGGTTCACTTGGAGGAATTACTCCACTAAAAGTCTTCTTATACTTTTTACAATTTATTATTCCAATACAGTCAACATGGTCTTATTCTCTTTTACAAATTATTTCCAGTTCCGCTCTGCGAAACATACCGTACATTATATATACTCTCCCGATCCAATACTCGCTCAATCCGGCAGTATATGTTTAGTAATCCCTCATTCAAACCATTAGCCTTATATCCAAAATTCCACGTCATATTGCCAATGTCACTTATTATTTTTTTGTTTTTGACATACATTTCAATATAAACCTTACAGTTAGAGGATGCATGATTAAGATGTTGAAGTACGGAAGGACGGAATAAGAGAGAACAGTCTGGAAGACGATCGAAGATGTTGTGAATGGAAGATGAAGACGTGAATAAAAAAGACGATAATAGAAGACGATATTATATTTAAGATTATCCAAACAAACTTTAATAGATCCTGTAGACAAACTGTTTGTGCTGTTTTGTGGATCATAGTTCATATATTTAGAATAAATATTAAATGATTGAAGCACGTTGTAAGCTGGGCTTAAAACAGCACCATCGTTCTTCATCGGTCTTACGGGCCGGTCTGTTCTCAATTAAGCAATTGCTTACATAATTAATAATTGAATACCTGATCTATCATGTGGGATTGTCTGAACCAATTATTAAATTCATGTTCAATACATTTACAGTAAATATTGGACCTGCATTGGCCAAATATTGGACGTGTGTACGATTATAATATTAATTATGATAATATTACATCACGCTTCGCTGCACATCAATTACCAGATAAACATACATACATAAACTCACGCCTTTTTCCAACAAGGGGTAGGCAGGACTGGTACCAGAAAGTCCAAATTTTTATGATCCTTTCCAAGATGAATATTTTACATATAGCTAGTTGTAAGATATTATCAGGTTAGGTAGCGACTATTGGTTAAGATGTACCCGTCACGCCAATGGGTATCTATTCATGCTCACAAACTCTCAATCAAATGTACTCGTATCTACATCGACCTTGCATCACCAAACGAGAATAAGAAGAATTCTTATACTGATCTCGTAGTTTTCTGAACATTTTATTATTGCAATCAATGGCGAGGCGAGCATGCCGTTCGCCTGACGGTACGATACGACCACTCAACAGTAGCAAAACCAAACACCTTGAATTACAAAGCTTCTTCTGTCTTCTTCTGTATCAGTCCATATACGTCCCACTGCAGGGCACGGGCCTACTCTACAATCGCGAATGAGATGAAAGTGGTTAGGCCATATAGTCCACGACACTGGCCTAGTGCGGGTTGGCGGACTTACATACCATACTCGTAGAAATCGCTATGGTATGTAGATTTCTTCACGATGTTTTCCTTCACCGTTAAACGAATTACAAAGCAATGCTTGGCATTCCACTGTGCTCGCCATCCTGAGACATAAGATGTTAAGTCTCAATATGACTAGTAGTAATATATATGTAACAATTTGTGCCAATCGTTTCACCAAGATGTGCCAATCATTTTGAGTATTAAAAACATATTCGTGTTACACGATTACTTAGAGACTTAAGGCTTCAACTAAGCCCTTAACGAGTAAAGCCTTCAATGTCATTGGGAGTGACTCCGACAATGTCACAGTAAATCGAAGCAATGGCTCGAGTGCGAGCGATCCATTACAGGGATTTGAATAAATGTGCCCGCCCGTGTACTTGGCTAAGTGGAAAATCGCTACTTTGTAATCTGGCCAAGTTACTTCGGCGAGAATGGCTATTGAACTGGATTGGCAACGCTTATAACTTGGATATTGCAGCTGTAGGTAAGTTAAAGTGACATTATCACTGATCTGAATGTTGGTGGATTATGCAACTGATTAATTGTTGCTTTTAGCGTAGGAAATTTCAAAATGAACCAACAATGTAAATGCCCAATTATCTTAGTTATTAATTTAGTTTTCATACCTTTTCTGATAGTTTTTTCCAAGTAACAAAAGTATGTGAAATACATACAGGACATAATTAAGATTAGGCGGATATTCATTTAACTCCATTTTACACCAAAAGTTCCCAAAATATATTTTGTCATGGTTTTGCAATATTTTTCATTGATGCTCTGCTCTGTGATGTTATTAAAAAAAATCTTTAGCCTTATAATATTATTACTGGTAGTATAGATTGTTTTAATAATTTTACAATGCAGTTACCACGTTATAATATGTGCAGATCTTCTATAACATCGAGGCAACCCGTCATCTAAAATGTGACATAGTTATACAGAATAATACTGATATATTTGTCCGTTCAGCAATAACCAATACCTCCACAAAATTTCCCGTGAGTAAGCAACCCAATGAATCAATAGCGACAAACAGCAGGCGACGCTAACAAACAGATCAGTTCAAACTAGCATCGGTATTGTTTTGAAGAAATAACAGCCGTTTGTCTTATTGCTTTAAACCGTTCCGTGCGAGCGCCCCCGTATAAATCTCGTGGAATACTGAAAGTTCCAGATTGCTGGAACTTCCCGCGGGAATTGATGTCGGCGTGGATATACTGCTTCGGGACGCGGGACAACGGACGGGTAGTACAGGAGAATATGGGCAGTTCAGGATAGTTGGTGTGAGGGGTAATTAGAGATTGTAATGGGCTGAGAAAGATGTTGGGTTGACGCGGGCTCAGTACAGTTCAAAGTAATTAGTGCTAAATGCTAAGTTTTTTTCTTGCGTCGTGATATAAAAATGCCACCGCGGTATCCTTTGCTGTTATGTTGTTGGGTACCTTGCAGAAGCAGTAGATTCAGAACATAAAGTATTAGCATGGGACGGGACGGGGCGGGACATTGCAGGGCGGGATGACACAACGAATATTAAAAGTATTACTACAGATACGTACTATTCCAATTTATTCAAGTCACACTTCCACATTGTCTAGCCATAAATTACAGAATATATGTAGTTCTTAGTTCAAGGATTTCAAACTATCCTACTGCTCTAATTCACTATCTGGCAGATTTAAAGTCACCAGAGGTGTCGCGATGTAAGTAAGCGGAATGAGAAGAATAACTGCAATACGTCGCTCGTGTGAAATGTGACACGATGGTTTGGCGCCGTTTGTGGTGCGCATTGTTCTGTATGCGACCTCACGTTAGTCTCACTCACAATAACAATTTATGATAAATGGGATTTGTTAGGAAAGTTAACAATATCAGTTTATTTTATTGTTTATCCACGAAAGGTGGGATGAAAGGAAATGCTTGCAAAATAGCAGTCGTCATCGGTACCTGTGATGATGATAAATTAATAGCCGTTTCCGGCTTCGCCAACTGTTATATTGGACACAAGAATAGGACTTTGTTCTTCCGTCCTTTGATGCGCTCAAGTGTAACGACATGTATTGCATTGAGAGCTCAGCTTTGGCATATTCATTTATGAGTTGTTCTGTATAATTGTGATCAAGGGCTGTGTTATGTGGACTACATTTTAGCAGTGCAATGCATCTAACCTTGCATTTCCATAAATATATGTACATACATACATACAACCAGTAGTCACATATGTACCTAGTCTTGACCCCACACTAAGATCAAGTCTTGTGTCGTGGGTATCAGAAACTACGAGAGACTTTTCAGTCTCACATACAACAAATACCGTGTTTCGATGTAGGGATCGAACCCGCGGCCTCTCGTTTCACTTTTGGAGTGAATGAAGGATAAAATATAAAATTGAGACTGAAAAATAAAGATAATAACTCTCCGCTTATCTCAGTAATTGAATGAAAAACTGTAGTAAATTGTAACTCAATTCAATTTTCTATGAAATATTATACAACCCCGACCGCACTAGCCCAAATATTTTATAATACCAACCATATACCAGCAGAGCATTATAACTTAACAAATATTTTGAAGGTGTACATAAACTCCAAACTTACCACCTGCGTACATCTAATAAAATCTTAATTCACAATTTATGTAGCAACATAAAATTTTGCAAAAACGAAAGACGAAATAAGCTTTCATTTAATTTACTCTGCTAGTGTCAGTAACAGAATATACATCCCTAAAAAAAAAGAGCCGAAAATCGTTTGGCGTCAGTTCCGCGTTAACATGACTTAATGACACAAGGCAATTTGTTTGGAAGTCGATGTTAATTGCGATGTACTAACGAGCGAGTCGCCTCCGCGCCCGCTCCCGCTTCCGCTTTCCAATCAAATTCAAATTACCTTCTCTAAAGGTGCCTTTTTGTAGACAAAAAGCGTAATCAGTGTCTCGCATCCATAGGACAGTATCGTGTGTCTTGTGTGTCGTTTTTTTCCTTAAAACAGTTTTTAAGTCAAGAAGCTAATATTAGAAAGTTTTCAGTATTTGGAAAGCCTCCGTGGCGCAGTTGGTTGGACGCCGGCTGTGAAACGTGAGGCCATGGGTTCGATCCTCGCACAGAGACATATATTTGCGCGCTACACAGGAATTTGTTTGGGTATGGGCGTTTGTGAGACAGAAAAATGTCTCATATTTTCTGATTCCCACGACACAAGTTCGATCTTAGTGTGGGGTCAGGACTATTTATGTGACTGTTGGGTGTATTTCATTATTATTTAAGATTCCTTTTTATTATTGTTAATTGATAGAAACGACTATTCAACTGTGAATAAATATTAATTGAGCCTGCTAAAACTGATTTGCGAATAACAATAACACGCTTAACTTTGAAAACTCGTTACTATAAAAATAAAAAAATATATTTACAACGTCTCTAGAAACGTCTCGTCTACAATGAAAAACGTATTATTTCAAACTGGAGGCCGTAAATTTCAATTACGTTTCTAATAATTGAAGACCTTTAACTGTCACTAAAAACAAATTTGTCTTTATTTTACAACGCTATGAGAGTTCTAGGAATATTTTACTTATCAGTCTCGCAAATATCTTGGAAAACAAGCAAGAAGCCTTATCAAGGCGGAATGCTCAGCTGGATAAAAGCGCTGGCTCACTAGGCGATCCGTCTCAATGAGTGTTCCAATACAAACCGCGCCGCGTGATGTATCACACGAGATTACTCACATAAAACATTTTACTACGCCTGTGTGCGCGTATGTCGCGAGTATCATGTACTATAGTTTATTATGCTTGGCTGGAATGGTTTATTAAATAAATCCTTGTTTATGGTAGGAAGGGAAAAGTAGCGGCTTATCAGACTACCGTGACTTTATGAAGTGCAGTCGATATTTATAAATATGAAATGAAAATGAATGAAGATTTTTAATGAATTATTCATGAAAAAAGTAGTGAAATAAATCAAAGTTAACTAAATAACCACAATCATAATAATGAAAAAACACAAAAAATGTTATCAAAGCAGTTTTTTTCATTTTATTTATAAAAGTGTAAATCCAGCGTAAGCCGCGTTCAGTATTTGTAAGTAGCCATTCGCCTCGCCGCATGAAAGGGTAATACTAAACAGAATATTTATTTTCCGCGAGTCGCTCTGCGTTCTGCCACTGCAAGTGACACTTTTTATTTTTTAATCTCCAACATAGCCGTCAGATGAAATGTACTTTGCTTTTAATTTGTTGTTTACCTTTAAAATGTATTTATCCGCGATTTTGCAGAATAGTGGTAAAGATTGGTTCCATAGTAACTGTTGTTTTTCAAGATCAACATAAGCTGACCTCTCGTAACTTATTTGGCAGAATTGCCAATCGCATGCCAATCTTATATTTTATCTCTTAAAGTAAGGAGCTAAAAAAATAGATTGTAATACTTCAAAATTGAACGCAGATACTCATAGCCTTTTTACGTGCTACAACAGTACAAATTAAGCACTAAAAAATCGCCGAATTAACTTTTTTCGAATTAGCTTTACGTGTAGATACGATTCCTGCACTAAGTATAAAAATTGATCAGTAGAGATTTTTCATTTTTAGCAGATACAATTAATAAGAGTCAAAGTAATTTTATTCCCTTATTACTGTACAATTTCTTAAATCATAATTTACAAACAGAACGCTAGATGCAGGCTTCTTTCAGCAGGTCTGTATGGCTATCATTGGGGAGGTCTATGTTAAACAGTGGACTTCCTGTGGTTGAAGAAAGAAAGAGAGAGAGAGAGAGAGAGACAGAACGCTCTCCCTAAGGTCGTAAGCTGTAAAGAAGCTTTTCATGGGCAAGAGGCGCAGAAGTAATATTTGAGTCTATCTAATACAATTGGCACTCGAAAATAAGGCTAAGTTAAGAATTATTTCCAAATAAAATATCGTTCATGATAACTGTTGCCTTAATATAAGGAAAATCGCAAAAATCATAATGTCAGCGAAACCTGTACAAGAGCTCAGCAAACACAAAAACACTCGCAAAAAATACAGTCGGGATATAATTGAAATGGAAGCTATTTATTTTGATGTCTGAGGGCGGTACGTGTGATGTCACTATAGACTGGCAACTTGGCGCGCGATCGCCAAGTGGAACGAGGAGATGGGGGAAAACTGGGTGAGTAGACTAGTCCATAAATTGTACAAGTTTTAAAATGCATGTTTAGTCTATTAACTGTTGGTGAGTCATTTAAATAAATAAATAAATATATTGTGGGCAATAGCGTGGAAGGGAAATGAGTCCAATGAATCTCTTGGCGACATTGAAATGGCTCAGTATTAAAGTGTACTCATAGTACAGAATGTACATTCATACATACATAAACCCACGCCTTCTACCCAGAAAGGTTAAGTTGAAGCGCTATCAGCTAAAAATATCTAAAATTTTTATTATTTTATTATTGCAATATTACTCTGCCCTACCCGGCATTCGAACCCGAGACCTCAATGTTGTAATCGTATCTAGTGCAACTGCACCACGGAATCAATCTAATTAGTACAACCACCTATGAATTATTGAATTAGATCAAATAAACATATTTTATTTATATTGTATGCACTTATCGCTCTCGTGTATTAAAAAGCGTATAACCATACCTGTCATTCGCTACTAATATCCCCAACTTCCCCAAAAAGACACGCGCTAATGAACAAGTCTAGAGACTACACGTATAGCTCGACCGCGGGCGAGGCCATCGATTCCGATAAGATCTCACGACGCGTCGCCGCTCTTTTAATTGAACCGAAGCTATCTCCCTTTCGCCCCACACTCCTCTCAACTTCGCGTGTGACTTCCGCACCTACTTACAAACTCACTTGCCTTATGTACAAAGTTTGTATCACCTCTTGGTATTTTTATTTTTTAAATTGTAATAACGATGCGACCGTTCATGAATAGTAGCAGAACCATGACTTACAAAGCAATGTTGTAACACAAGTGTTTCTTTTTTTTATTTCTTATTATTGTATTTCCTTGTTTTGGTTACAATAAAGAGTTCTTGTATTGTATTGTAATGTTTAGCATTACACTGCGCTCGCCATCCTGAAACATAAGATGCTAAGTCTCAATATATCCAGTAGTTACTCTGACTACAATGTCCTTCAAACCGAAACACAACCATCCATTTACACTGTTTGGCGGGAGAAATAGAGATTGCGGTGGTACTTAGCCATATGAGAGACCTACCACCAATAGAGTTGGTTGTAGGTAATCTTTTGGATTGTTTTATTACGTTAAGTAGTAGAAATGCAACGTAGCAGAGTCAACCCATTATATTGGCTAAAGCAGTACTGAAAGAATAAGAATGAGAGATAATAATAGTCATGACCTTCTGGCAAAATATAGATATGCAAAATATTATATCCATAAACTCAATGCCATAAACGTATAATTGCCGAGCCTAAAGCTCCTCTAATATTAATACCGCTGCAGGTTTTCGTAAATGCGCTAACTTAGCGCGGATTAATGAACTTCGTAGACTTTTAAACTCTTGTAGAGATCTCTCAGACATGCAAGTTTACTCGAGTTGTTTTTTTACTATTTAATGTGAGATAAATTACGAACACATTTTGAAAAGTTAAGGATTTAACCTTAGACATCCATCGACCTTTGTAAGCCACTCAATTCATACTGTTACGAATACATAACATGAAATTTTAATTAACGTTGTACACAAAAGTCACGCGAAGTTTTGAAAACACCGTCTATAATCTTATAATGAATTATAATATAAATATATAAAAAAACTAATAAGATCTTAGAATTACGTGACTTGCAGACGTAATATTGAATAAATATCGTAAGCTTGTGTTTTGTGCTGTCCTTGACCCAAACGTTTTGAGGTCACACGCGACATAGAGTCATGATATATGTCGTAAATACTCACAGATATATCTCAGCGACATAAAACACCATTCAGATAAAAAGGCAGCATTAAATAGTGTTTAGACAGATTTACGAAAAATACGATACATTTCAATTTCTACTTATATTTGAGGATAATCTTGGGTGAGCTGGAGGATTTCGGCGCTAATAAAATAAAAATATATTTTATAACAAAAAACCACCTGTGGTTGTAGACTGTTTTTCTCTGAAAGGAATATTTTTTTAAATTGGTAATGGTAAATTTAGGACTGGTTAATTATTATTTAAATGTGATTTCTGTGCGTATCTTTATGGTGCGTTGGATGAGAATCTACAGTTAGATTCCAGTGAGACCTCAGGCTCCAATTTGAAATGAGCCCAACAATTGTTTTTGTTCTTCATGTATGTGATTAATTAGTTCATTGAGTATTGCACTCGGTATAATCATAACTCACTACATCACCAAAATAAAACCATAAAACAGATTGGAACATAAAATGTTGAATTTCGCATGTAATGTCAACGTCAGGCCAACAGAAGTGGCTTAGTTTACGATCGTTTTGTCCATACTTTTATGCCCGAGGACACGGCAATATCCTTTATAAAGTCTTGCTCTGACGCCGGGAGCTAAAAAATTACGAGCGAAGAACAGACGCCCGAACCACATTATCCGTCGCGGGGCCATAAGTCAACCCTTGTTCTTCACGACAATTATAAAAGCGCAAAATAAAAGCGTGACCGCCCATAAACTGACTTGTCTATATAATACTAACACTCCATTTTCACAAAGTAACTTTATTTGCCGTGGAAAATGGGTCACGGAGGGAAATATCACCGAGCGCCTTATTCACGACCCTTCGACATGATGTCACAGGCGAATGTCACCCGTCTTATTCAAATGAAGATTATGCGAGACGGGCCGCGGCGTGTTTGCTATTATCATGTTAATCTCGGACAACATTATAAAAATGGTAATGAGATAACTTTATGCTACGCTTTGAAAAAAATCTTTGGAATAAGTTTGTTGTTCACACAATTTCTTTCGTTATAAGTTTTTGTTATTTATTTTATTTTTGTCAAACAAATTAGCTCATTATTTTGTTTATAACCAAACTACGTCCCCTCAACATTTCAAATCATGCATAACACTGTAAAAGAGAAAACGTATTTGAACCGAAAGGAAGCTAAAAAAAAATTGAATAAAAATGTGATAACAGTAGTACGAATCCACATGTAAGATACAAATTTAATCCATAGCAACTCAAATATAACTTTTCGAATCAATAATCGTATACCTAGTAGTACCTAACCAGGGATTCGAAACCAGGACCTCCGGATTAACAACCCATACAACCTACCTCTAATCTAACCAACCAAATAACCAAGCCTCTGAACCAACGAGGCTACTTCTGTATTATTTCTGCTAACATTTAGCCAGCCCAATACAAATGGATATTGTGTCATATCCAGTATAATCGAGTAATGATATCTCTAAATGAAAGCATGTTTGTGTGTAACCAAATACTGGCATTCTATTCGGCTTTATTGTCCCACAACGGATGGCAATAATAATAAATCGTGCCGCTAAATGAACGTGCCAAAACCCTATTCCAATTGGACATTTTTCTGTGAAGCTCATTTCTATGAGACCTGATCTTTTAAATTACTTAATAAGTTAATCTCATAAGTAAAAATTGAAGTCATTACTCCCTTAAAATATTTTTAGTAGGCAAATAACTTTGCTGGAATTAATGGTATCTTCATAAAGAAAATGTAATGATAATAATGGTAATCCGATAATGATATTTAATAATGATATTCTGCTCATTAATTATTATCTATCGGTAACCAATTCTGACAAATTATACAGAGTTGAAAGAGGTAAAGCCATGCTGTTTGTTCGACTGAAATACAATAACAACGCAACGAAATGTATTTAATATATTGTCCGATATTGTCGGGGCCCAGTAATCCTTGCTGCTGCCCTTTTAAATATTGTCATTTTCCATACTTTTTACCGACGGCAAAGTACCTACAAGTTGTTACATTTAGAGATATTTTTGAAAGTCACTTTTACTGGTGTTAGGTCTCTCATATGTGAGAAGCCGCCTGGGTAGGGTTCATCACAATGTCGATTTCTCCCTTCAAACAGTAGTGTAAATGCACTTTTGTGTTTCAGTTTGAAGGACATTGTAGTCAGAGTAACTATTGGACATATTGAGACTTAACATCTTATATCTCAGGATGGCGAGCGCAGTGGGATGCCAAGCATTGCTTTGTAATTCAAGGCGCTGTTTGGTATTGCTACTGTTGATGAGGAGTTGTATCGCTTTACATCAGGCGAATGGCGTGCTCGTCTCGCCATTCATAGCAATAAAAAAGTCACCAACAAAAACCCATAGCTATTACAATATGTCGTACCTGTGACATAAAAAAGACATTGTCGGTAATCTCCCCCCGTCTGTCGTACGAATGGAGTCATACAATTTTATTTTGGTCAAAGGAGCGAGGGTCGTGGGCCGCGGCCGCTCAGATACGCAAACAAATGAGATTAAAGTGGCGCAGTCAAAGCTTTTAACGTGGCGGACACCCGGCTACAGCGCTACGCTGCTACGTGGCTACGGTGCTACGGCGCTACGCTCACGCCACAACACAGGCCGACCGGGATGTAATTGTCTGCTCTGCTTTGTACTGCCGCTCGAGGTAATTGCTGGGAATAAAACAAAGTATTAATTAAAAGGGCATTTACTAGGAAACTATTTAATAGGAAGTAAGTCAACCAATGTTTAGCACGCTCTGTTTCCGAGAAATTGCTTTGAACCAACTTTATGGAAAATATAATTGTTGATATAACGTTGGTATTTACATTATATTTACATGCCATGCAATAATTTATTGTTTTTGTTTCACATTATTTTACGTTATAACAATGACAGTTCCGTATAAATGACATTATTATTTATTCACATAATATTGTTATATATATTTCATATCACATAATGAACAAAGAGATTTTGTAAATCTCATATATATTTTTTTTATTTTATTTTTTAACCTGGCCCAGCATAATGACTACACTGCGCATGATGGTAAGCACAAATGCCATCCAAGCACAGTATCAAATAATGGCAACAATAATAATAATAATATATCCTTTATTGCACAAAGTAAAAAAACAATACAATGAAGAAACAACACAATAATAATAGTACAAGAGGCGGCCTTATCACTCTAGGTAATTTCTTCCAGGCAACCTTTGGATGGATATTGAAATAGGAAAAATGAGCGGGCAGTCTAAAGTATATAAAATAGTCATATATATAATCTGCAGTCCCTTGCCATTCTATACAATTATGGCAGCTTGCTAAGAACATCATAACTATAAAAGTGAATTCAATGCCAGACTAAAATTACATTGACTAAAATAAAGCAATGAATATAATACAGTATGATTACTACGCCGAGGTCTTGGGTTCGAATCCCAGGAAAAGTAACATTGGATTTTTCTATTCATTATCAGCCCAAAGTCAGAAACTTGTGCCTGATATGGCGATAAAGTCGTGAGACTGAACACACAAGGCGAAACGTGAGTATCTGGGTTACACATCTGCATAAATCGTTTTGAAAAAAGGCGTCATTTAATGTATTGATATAATATGTTCGCAAATTCGTGAATCATTGTACACGTACAAATCCTAAATAAATAAGAGAGAACCATTGAATTCGATCTGGAAACTCCAACCCGGATAAATACAGTGGTCTGTAAAATTACTCTCTATCCAATATCAAAACGAGCTTCGTAATTGCGGCGGGTTATCGAGATACGCGAAACAATATTAATTAAAATAATTACGCCCGTATTATTATAATAGATTAGGGTTAATCGTAAAGACCCGATTAATGGTAATGAAACTTTGATGTTCCGCCGACCTGCCGCTCGTCGGAAATAAGCTGCTACAGAGTCTTACAAAGTTTCTTTGGATAATTATGTCTGGCTACTTAATGTGATTATGTAACTTAGGATAACTTACTGGACGTCTTTAGAAATAATAAATAAAGAGTGATTATATTTTCTTAAGCTTTGTTAGGATAGAGATTATGCTTATAAATAGTAAAGGAATTATGTAACTAGTTTATTAGTTTCTTTTTTGATGCCATCCTCCCTTTCATTAATTTGTGTATATGATACAAAATTTTGTTTTTTTTTTTAATTATGATAAACGTAGGTTCTATATAAACATACATAAGCTCATGGCTTTTTTACAGAAGGGGTAGGAATAGGTGCCAGGACATCTACAATTGGCCGTGTATGTTCCACCCCATGTTGTGATAGGGGGCGATCTTATTACCACATCGGGCACATATTCCTGACACCGGGCTGAAAATTTATAGAAAAATTAAATAACACTTTTCCCGACCCGTGATTCGAACCCAACACCTCAGCTTTTTAACCGTACCTAAGTATAACTATGCCACCGAGGCAGTCAGTCTACAACTATAACTTTCATAAAAACTCTTACAAAATAAAATACATAAACTACACACAAACAAATCCACTCAAATCAATTTAGCAATTAAACTACTAAACTAAAATCACTAGTGATTACAACAATTGTGTCCCATTGGGGTAATGACCCGGGTCCGCGTAGTTATAGTAGAGTGGAGAGACAAAAATTTGGCTCACGTAATGATAGCCAATTATTATTCCCTCTCTCTTTTCCTCTCTGCCGCTCTCTCTCTCTCCCTTCAGCCACAGAAAGCCCCCATAAATTATTTACTGATATATAATTATAATGACCATTAATAGTCATCATCTCTTCTCTTTTATTCATTTGTTTATAAAATTAGTACGGTCATACCATTCACAAAGTAAGTCTATATAAAGATAAAAATAAAAGGAAAATAATTAATCAAATTAAATATCCGTATTCTACTTTTTCTTGTCTCTGTACTTGCAAAATCAATGTCAGCTGTCAGCCACGCAACAGCTGCTCTGTGTACTTTATTTTCTTAAAAATAGTTAAATTCGTTTTTATTGTGCTAAGAAAGTGATAACCAACTTAGTGAATTGTTATTCGCGTGTGACATCGTTATCCAATATTTTTATAAACAGCACGGGGTTCTATCACGTCTCAAATTTATAGTGTTTACAAAGTTGACAAACCTTTGAAACAGTCTCACGCGTCGTTTCAGACCGTTATTATGGCATCTACAAATAACGCCAACTGTGCTGGGTGTCGCTCTAAAATCCTAAACAAAGATTATTTTAACTGCTCGATATGCAAACGTAGATTCGATTTAAACTGTTCCAAAGTACCAGAGAAACGTTTCTCTTTGATGGATTCAAATCGCAAAAACAGCTGGAAGTGTTCCGATTGTGTCAATATATCAGTTAAGCGTGACCACAACACAACAGTTTCAAGCAAGATAGGAGAATTACATTCTGTTTCAACACCTAGAATTTCAAACGTGAATAATAACTTAAGCGTCTCAACGCCGTCACATGATAACATCACAACTCGGAACAAAAACTATAAATCAATAACAGATCATAGATCCATGGAACGCTCTAACTCAAATTCTCCGATGCAGTTTCTTTCGAAAGAAGATATCAGAGAAGAAGATTATTCTATTATTTAGAGAAGAGTTCGCAGCGATGAGGCTGTCTTTGATGGAGGAGCTTCGTCAAGGACTTAAAGACATGGTGAAGGAAGAATTCCAGGTATTAAGAAACGATGTATGTTCAATAGAAGAAAGTGTGAAATATATGAATGAAGAACATGAGGACATTAAAAATACATTCAATATTCAACTACAGACAATCCACGAGTTACATAAAGAAAACATTGAGCTGATGGACACTATTAAGGACTATTCTACCAGGCTGCAAATTATGGAACAAACTAGTAGATCTTGTAATCTTGAAATTCAGTGCATTCCAGAGAATAGGAATGAAAATCTTCTATCATAAAATATAATAACCCAGCTTTCAAGGATTGTATCATGTGAAATAAAAGAAAACGACATCCACCACTGTACCCGTGTTGCTAAAATTAATAAACAAGACAACAGACCTCGGACCATAATCGTAAAGCTGGCGACCCCTAGACTACGAGATACGTTATTAGCAAGTGTCTTCACTTACAATAAACGTAACCCGAACGAGAAACTTAATACGAGTCATATTGGAATGGGCGGTCATAAGCAACCAATTTTCATCCTGGAGCATCTATCACCGGCGAACAGAAAACTACATGCAGCAGCACGCACGAAGGCTAAGGAAAATGGATATAAGTTTGTGTGGGTGAAACAAGGGCGAATATTTATGCGTAAGACTGAAATATCTGAATTTATATATATAAAAGACTATAATGTGCTAGATAAGCTAAAGTAGTTGTGGTTTTTATGAACAGTTATTAATTACGGTGTATTAATTGGCAATTTTAACATTAAAATTCAATTGCTTTCAAATATATTATCAAAACGTGAGAGGTCTTCGCACCAAAACTCACGATTTTTATTGTAATTTAACGATTACCAACTATGACATTGTTGTACTCACGGAAATGTGGTTGAATGAAAGTATTAGAGATTCAGAATTATTCGATAACCGTTATATTGTGTATAGAAGAGACCGACAAAGCAGCAGTTTTCATAAAAATAAAGACGGTGGCGGAGTATTAATAGCCGTGTCAAAAAAACTAAAATCTCAACGCCTGGTAGCACTTGAAAGTCTGTGCAAAGATCTGTGGATTAATATAGAGGTATCTAATAATTTCAGCATTAATATATGTGCAGTATATATTCCTCCTCCCGTTAACCGTAACATTCTTGAGCATTTCATAGACAAGTTTAACAGCATCTCCGAGAATTTTAAAAATGTTTCTATCCACCTAGGATACAATATGATTTTAATATGAGTTGTATTGATTGGTCAATCACCAAGTCAAATAACAATGCTCAAAGTCGAGGACTATCACTAGGGCAATCATTTATTGATTTTATCCATCTTAATAATTTATCTCAATTCAATCGCAATTGTAATTACAAAAACAAAGTTCTTGACTTAGTTCTGTCTAACTTACCAAATACTAAAGTAGATGAATCATCTAATATATTGACCACAGTAGACCCATTACATATACCATTAGACATATCAATATCTGCCTCCTTTACTAATTATCTTTCAACCAATAACAGAACAGTAAAATACAATTTTTATAAAGCAGACTACGACCAAATAACTGAAGATATTATCAAAGTTGATTGGTCGGGAGAACTTAACGTATACAACAACATTGATGATATGGTAAATAAATTCTACATTATCTTGAACAAAATTATAGATAACCATGTGCCTAAAATAAAAATACGCAACGGTAGATATCCATGTTGGTATACTAAAGAATTAATTAATTTAATTAAAGAGAAAAACAAGTTGCTACATAAATATAGAATATATAAAAATCCTCTAGACAAAATATCATTAAATATTTTAAACAAACGTTGCAAAACCCTCTCGACAGCTTGTTATAATGATTATATACAATATATAGAAGATATAATTAGTAAAAACCCTAAGCATTTTTGGTCATTCCTAAAACATAAGCAAAGTAATTCTGTTAATCAATATCCGCATAAAATGACCCACAATAACGTTACAGCTACAAAAGGTACAGATATATGTAATATGTTTGCTTCATACTTCTCCTCAACTTATAATGAATCTTCTAGCTTTACTTATACGAATTGTGTTCAAAACTATGTAAATACTTTAGAAACAATTTACATAACTCGTTCAAATATACTCAAAACATTAAAAAGACTCAATCCTAACAAAGGTCCGGGGCCAGATGGAATACCTTCTTATTTTGTAACAAAATGTTGTACCGCTTTAACCCTACCATTATCCCTAATATATAATAAATCTTTGGCTGAGGGAGTATTTCCTACAGCTTGGAAGAGAGCAAAGGTGGTACCTATTCACAAAACTGGGGATCCTGAAAATGTATCGAACTACCGCCCTATATCTATATTGCCTATATTTTCCAAAGTGTTTGAAACTCTTGTATACCCGCATTTAAAATTCCACTTTAAACCACATCTCATTAATGAACAACATGGTTTCGTTGAATCCCGGTCAGTTATTACGAATTTAGTATCGTATACTAATTATTTAGTAGATGCTGTCGATTGTGGTCACCAAGTAGATTCAATATATACAGATTTTTCCAAAGCATTTAACCATGTTTGTCATAATTTATTAATCTTCAAGTTAGAAAACTATGGTATTTATGGAAAACTAGTAAATTGGTTTAAATCATACCTAAAACATCGAGAACAGTATGTAGTTGTTAAAGGTTTTGAGTCTACAAATTACATAGCCAGTTCAGGAGTTCCACAAGGGTCGCACTTGGGACCTTGGTTATTCAATTTACTTATAAGTGACGTTGTCTCTAAAATAGAACACAGCAATGTTTACCTTTTTGCAGACGATCTTAAATTATGTAAGGTCATAAAAACGCCAGAAGATAGTTTACAACTTCAGAAAGACCTAAATAACCTTGCAAACTGGTGTTCTAGCAACAACCTAACACTAAATAAGACCAAATGTCATCACATAAAATTCGCACGTAAACACAACATATTCCCTACTGGTTATAGTATAGACGGTACACCCCTACAGGAATACGATAAAGTAAGAGACCTAGGAATTCTACTAGACACCAAACTCACTTTTTTACCTCATATTGACAATATCATAAGCAAAGCGTCTAAAATGCTTGGATTCGTAATCAGAAATGGCAAAGTATTTAAAAATCATAGAACTAAGATAATACTTTACAATTCATACGTTAGGTCAATTTCAGAATACTGCAGTATTATCTGGGCACCACATTATACAGTTCATCAACTACGCATAGAACGGGTTCAAAAAAGATTTACTAGACACCTTGCCTTCTACAGTAAAGCCCAAAAGACATTAAATTCTTACTCTACACGTTTAAAACGCTTTTAAATGAGCAGCCTGAGTGACAGAAGGAAACTCCTAGATATGAACTTTCTCTACAAAATTTTAAGAAATCAAGTAGATTGTCCACCATTGTTAGACTTAATAAAAATACGTGTTCCTAGTATATTACCAAGAAAACCCATGGGGTTATTGTGTCCACCTTCATCGAGAACCAATCTGAAACAAAATTCTACAATAGCCAGGTTATGTCGATTTTACAACACTCTCGGCCAAAGCGTTGATGTGTTTAATGACTCACTGAGTACTTTCAAGACTGAAGTTATGAAACTAATAAGTGATAAGAAATTGTAGGCATATTAATTATTGTCATAGTATTTACTTATGTTGTTGTTATTTGTGACTCCTTTGTTATTTCTTTTGACTTCTAATTTTGTTAATATTTCACTTTGTTTAATTTTAATTTTAATTTTATGATTGTAGATTTCATTATGTTTTTTTAATTTGATTCCAATATGACTTAGCAGTTATTTATTATTCAATGCATGTTGTGACGCCTGCAGGTAGTGCATTTAACATATTACTAAATTGTAAGTGTATTAGATATAAGAAACAATGTAATTACCATTGGATGTCCTTAAATAAATAAAAATAAAATAACATGTCTTGGAGCACTTATAGACGAAGATTTCTCTTCATAGCTATGCTGTCGCATAAAGTAACTCTATATTAATAAATATACACCACGAACTTACAATCTTCAATGTCTTACCATCTCTACAAATATTTTTATTTGCATACACTCAAACTAATTATCGACTCTCCACCGACAAATCCTCAAATCAATTTCTAAATCCAACTAAAACTAATTATTACAGCAAACGTATCCCACTGAGGGCATCATTCGGGCCGACGAAGTTATTGTAGCGCGGCGAGACAACAATGTGGCTCACGTATTGATAGCCAATTAGTTTATGTAAATGGAGCCGCTGCGGCCGCAATCATAATACCGGGCCACGTGTGTACTCGATGCCGTGACGTCACAAATACACTCCGCTAACAACTCCACAACGCTCTGCCATTTGAGTTGAATTGTTGATGCTCTCGATCGTGCTCATTGTGTGCTTCTCATTCAAATTGATTGTTACCAATTTAAGTGGCCTACATTAATAAATATAACATAAAATAAATTATTAAAAAAATAAGCCGACTTCAAAATGTAATAAAAATAGAGAAATAGAACTAATCTTTAAATGAATTTAAAAAACCTAAACATGCCAAAATTTTATCTGAAGGTCAGTGCCAGCAAAAACGCTTTATGCTTTATTATCACATCACTCAAATCAATATGCAGGTAAAATCAAGGGGCATAGCTAGTGCCAAATAATTAGGTTGAAATGAGAACGTACGAACCTACGAATATACCAAATACTAAGTAATTTACGTTGAGTGTCCAACAGCCGTCTCATTAATTCATAATAATTTACAATCTCCCATAAAAAAATATTGATAACAAATACATTATATGGAACTAGGTTGCAGCGAAGCCCTTGCATCGCGTCGAGAAACGCCGTCGACCCGCGTATCATAGTATGGCTCTACCACTTTACTAACTCCTCCAACTAATTTTCATGTCTATAAGCAAGTTGGAGTTCTGACAATTTTGCTGGTTCAAATAATAAAGTGCTTTTTGCGCTGAAAAGAAACGCAGAACAAGTTGTTCTCTTCTTTGAAGAATCTGTGGGTTTTTGCTGTTTGCTTTATTCCAGTGAAGCAAAGTACTCGCGCGGGAGAGTTATGAAACTTGTGTTACGTCCACCGCGCCTGTCATCTCACAGAAAAAGTGGGAAGAAACCCCAAGCGCCCTGACAAAGCAATTAGTCAACCGACAAACCAAGTTTAAACTTAACTCGACCACAACGTTTTCTAATTAAAAACATTTGGAAAGTTCACAAAAACTCGGGCGATCTGTTCGGCGAGTTTTTACGGGCGTCTCTCGTTTTTCTTTCTTCGGAAATATAAGTTTGCGGGAAGTATTGTACGATGTGGAATGTTCTCGGCTGCGCTTTGGGTTAAGTTTGCGGAAAATGTGCATGAGAGAGAAACCGCGGGAGGACGCGACCCAGCAACTAAAGCTGCGATACAATACTTCAATATCGAGGCATTCACAAGGCTTTTATTTAAAAGTATTTTGAGTAGCAATGTCCGCGGTCTAACCTAACTAAAAATTCCACCTGATTTCGTTTTCGGTCGCAGTTTTAATATACTCGGTATAAAGACAATGCAAAAACAAGTTTATCAGTATCAAACCATAAAAATCGTTCATCACATTAGAGTACAAAAAAGGGAAAACACAGAAATTATCTATTAAGTACATGCATCTAGATAGCACGTCGTGGATATGATATGTAGGTGAGGACTAAACATGATGTTGAGCAGTGACGTGAACAAAAACATAAGGCTGATCTTCAATGTTCACCTCGGGTGATAATCATGCGTCAGGAAAACTACAAATATTATTACCTACTTATAAACTAAGCAAAGAGTCCTAATGAAATATAAATTATTCAAAAAATAAGAATAGCTGATGTATTGTACAGGCTATATTCGTAATGGTACCAACCTGAAAACGAAACCAGTTGGTAATTTTAGTGACTACACTCACTATTCAAGTAAAAATTTGCGACGATTATTTTTCACAATTTTCGTATTCAAATCGTTAAAACTATCACCCGAATTGGTTTTCGGTCGCACTTTGGATATACTCGGTATGTATTATATAAAGTAAAGTAGGTTTCAAACAAATTGCCCTCCCCTCGCTGTAAAGTGGGAGCCTAAAAATTGGGCTAAAAGGATGAGCATGTTAAAATGCAGTCTGTTTAGTGCCGCGATGCAAAGTATTGTACTGAGAGGTACGAATACAATTGCGAGCGTAGTGTCGCGGGGAGACGCGGGGGTGGGAGGGGCGTGTAGTGGCGGTCCGCGAACAATAGTGATATGAGCGAGTCGTGCTGTTTGCTGCGTTCAGCTGAGATAGGCCTCCCTTACAATAGGCGCGACACGGCGCGGAGCGTGCGCGGGGGAGTGGGGGGAGGGGGATGACGAGCGCAATGGATTTTTTGCCAACTTAGACATTTCAGTGGTTTTGTGTTTTATTGCGGCCGCGACTTGTACCCGCTGGCTCACAGATGAATTCATGCTCCGAGGTTAAGTAACCGCTTCATTTTATAATTCACAATAAATTGAGCGAGTGGAGTGCAGTGAATGTCCATTCTCATTGAAATATTGCTCATTAGCGAGACCATCTCCATCGCAATTGTTATTTGTTTTGAAATAATTGCTCCTGTTGGTATAATGCAATGAATAGTTTTATTTGCAAGTGAAGGAGTGCATATAAGTGAGGCGCATTGTGTGCGTAGGACGCTCGGTATCTCGGCGGCTCAATTAAAAGGAGAAACAATTGCTAACAATAAGTGAGATAATTAATTTATTTGCGCTACAGCCAGAGTTAGGACGTGGCGTTATAAAAGTATAGGAGCGCAGGAGAGGGGAGGAGGGGGCATTGTGACAGCGCAATTACCGCCCTTAATGAGATGTTTATCCAGCGCCGTACGCGCAGTGTATACACACGCCGCGGGACGACGCCGGGACGATCACGACACGATACTTACTACACGATTTCTTACAATGTTTGTTCATTACAGCGTTGCGTACAATGTGCTGTGAACGATCAGGTAATAAATATTATATGCCGGAATTACTGTTGAAAGTCACAATTTTGAGAGAACGGTATAGTGAGCAAAATTCTGTAGTAATTCTTACACAGTTTTTTTTTTTATTTGGTCTTAGTAGAGGTATATAGTTTAGTTAGACGCTCCAGCCAAATCTGTTGACATTGATGAAAATGTATAATTTTTTACTGGCACGGCAAAATCGTACCTGTACCTGTAGGTAAGAGTCCTAATGATTTGGCAGCGGCTTATAAAATGATGTTACTCGAAATTGAATGTAAATACAGATTTATTGCCAGACTTGCGTGGATTCTTGACTCACCCCGAATTCGATAGATTTGTTTAAATTCTAGGAACTTAAACAAATCTAGACATTTTGCGCTGCAATTATAATATTCATGGTTGATTGTTTATTTGTTTGTAATAAATAAGGATTGAAAAAATACAAACATTAATCATAAATAAATGTTATTAATTATATAATTGTCATTTAATTTAACTAATAGAAAAACCGTTCGACATTGTCTCTGGAGAAAAACAGCCAAGAATACGGAGGATGGAGGCATTTCCTCTTTGGATGGCGATGGCTATCCTCTGCGGCAGGCACCACCCTGAGCTATAGTCCCTACCTAGATCTCAAAGACGGCGGCCAATGTTTGAATAAATAATTTGGCCTCAGATCCACAAGAATCTGGATCTTAGGATCCAATCACCTCAACAGCAAAAGGAACGAAAAAGTAATCCCGTAACAGCGGAGCATATTTTGCTCGCTTTGACTCAGCAGCTATTTCAGCAGGAGCCGCGGCCACCTTCACTTTTAATTATACAATTTAGTAGCTAGAACGCAACAATTAAATTCTAAAATATTTCTTAATTCAGTTAACAGTAGCGTTGTTAAGAATGCAAGTTACAAATATTTGTGTAAATTGAATCTGAGCGATGTGCATGAGTTTGTGTGTGTGAATGATCATTCTCTACTGCTAGAAAAAATAGCCTTTAACGGTATACGCGGCAATTTGTTGCGATGGTTTGCATCATACATTAATAATAGACATCAGAAAGTCGTCATTAAAGGGTTTGAGTCTGACTACATCGTGGCTACATCTGGTGTACCTCAAGGCTCTATACTGGGACCACTTCTTTTTATTCTTTTTGTAAACGACATTAAGCACTGCTTTGTTAATTGCAGATTTCTGATGTACGCAGATGATTTAAAAATATATAAAGACTGTAACACTTCCACTGATTGTGCACTTTTACAAGATGATCTTAATAGACTAAACACATACTGCCTAAATCAAAAATTATTTCTTAATATAAGTAAATGTCTCGCTATATCGTTTACGAAAAACAGAAATAGAATCCAATTCAACTATTCGTTGGATTCCCAGATTTTAAATAGGGTGAATTTGGTCCGTGATTTGGGAGTCACGTTGGACTCTAACTTACACTTCGACACCCATATTAACGATGTTACAAATAAAGCATTTCGTATGTATGGTTTCGTCACTAGATGTGCGTCTGACTTTGTGCGACCTCGTACCTATCTAATATTGTATAATACTTTAATTAGATCACAACTAGAGTATGCTGTACAGATATGGAGCCCATATTACAAAAAATATATTCACCAAATTGAGACTGTTCAAAAGAAGTTTTTGAAGACTATGCATTACAAATGCTTCAAATCTAAAATACCTTATAATGAATTATTGGAACGTTACAATGTTTTAAGCTTAGAATCAAGACGATCATTGCTTGATGCTATGATGCTCTACAAATTATGTAATAATAAATATGACTGTATTGAACTAACGGACAAAATATGCTATAGAGTACCTAGAACTGTGATTAGGCGAGGGGTGCGCGTGCCTCAGCTATTCCATACACAATCTTGTAGGAGCAATGCGGGGGCGCGAGTACCACTCCGCCGTCTCTTACACAATTACAACTCACAATTTGCCCATGCAGATGTATTTTCTCTAACTAACTCAAAATTTCGAAAAATATGTTATCTCCAATTAAAAGGTTAATACTCATATTATAAAAAAACCATAGTAGTAGTGGACTTATAGTATATGCCTTCGTGCTTAATTTTATTCCAGCTGGTAATCTGTGGACAATGGTGTGGGTTATATGTGTGTAAACTCGTTTAGTTATTTTTTTTTATGTTTGTTATTAGCATGTAACCGTTTATTGTCCCTTGTAAATAAAATAAAAAATAAAATAAAATAAAATGATGTGATCTTTTGTATTCTAGAGGAGAGATTATTTTTCAGCTGTACTTTTTTTATTAGCTGTTCAGTAAGGCTAAGACCACTCGTTGTTAATCGAATTCTTAATATGAGGTGTCTTTATACGTATAATTGACTCGCAAATTATGTTGGCTGGTTCTTTACATTTTACAGTAACAGAGTTACTTAAGCAGTGCTTAAAAATTGTGCATGGCCTGGAAATTTTAATAATATACAAGGTAAGTGTAAAAAAATCACCCGTTTAGATGATTTAAATATTAGAAAATATGTATATAAAAAACAAAATGTAAAAAAAAAAACTATATATGGATGGCCATGCATACCAGCACATGTGAACAAATAAACATACAGAATGAATTAACAAAATAAATCAACATGTCTCGGCACCCTCCTGTTAATTTATCAAGCACAGCGTTTATAAAGCGGCTGTATTAATGTTCGCTCCGACATGTCGTGTCGTGTGTCGTCCCCGGGGAGCCGGGAGATGTAACGATATGTCGAACGGTGGCAATATTTTCTTTTCATTATCTTTATTTAGGACCCGGTTTATTTACGCGCCTCAAGTAATTTAAGCAAAACGCTGTTACTAAGCCGGTTCCGTTCTAAGGAAATTACAATTCGTGGTCATTTACAGTTACTGTTATATACATATTTTATTCATAATATTCCATGATTAGCTTTCAAATATGATTGAGATTACTTTCTGTTTCTGTGTGAATATAACACAAAATAAAATCACAAAATTATTTATTTAATTGTTTATCGATGCAAAACTCGATCTTAGTGTGGGGTCAGGACTGTATATGACTGTTGAGTGTATTGTGTGTTTGTAAATATAGATATTGTACTGTATTTGCCTTAAAATCTACACTTATGAGCATGAAATGTTAGGTCATAGCCATCTTGCAGGCCTAGAGCAGTTTGGTGGACTTAATATACCATAAAAAAAAATACAAATCGCTATGACACAGATTTACTCACGATATTTTTCATCGCCATTATAATGCGTAATAATTGACTATCAATACACACATTACCTCGAAAAATCAGAGGTGTAAGATTTGAGCCCGCGACCACCGTGAACATTTTTGTGCAACATTTGTAAATCCCAATGTAATTAATTATTTGAAAGTGCACATACAATAGTTGCCATTTATTTGCATATTATTTCACGAGGAATCATAAATGAGAACTGTCACCGCCCCAGTGTACATATCGATACCACGTGCAAGGAAAATAAATCAAAATTTCAATCGTAAAAATAATAACTTCATGCATTAACTTATACTTATTTTAAGTGTTGTCACTCAGTCTGTAAGTTGTAAATATATAATGTTTGTTTTTGTTGATGTACATGACTGTTGTCCAAAAAAAATTAAAATATACGATGCCTTCATGTCAATAATATTTTGTTCAGATCTGTCCATTACTCCGAATTTTAAAGAGATACATTTTCAAGCAAATAAAACAACAGAAATAATGTTCAGTTATACGTATACATATATTCTGTACGCATATATTATGTTCACCAATTTCTACAAAACTGTATATTCGCCAATGTATTCGTCATTTTAGACACAGTTTGTTGTTTTTCTTTTTTTGCCTAATTATGATGCTTTGCTCCAAGTTTAATGAATTTATTGTTTAAATTTTATTACTGACTTTTTAATTTATTGATCTCGTACTCCCACGAGACGGCAAAGAACTTTCCAAAATTAAATATATGTACTTTCAATGATTCATTTCATTTCTTTGCATATCACATTTAGACTCTGTGAAGTTCAATTGAAAAGGATTAGAACAATATAGAGCCAATGTATTTTCATTTAAACGCGATTTGTCTGAATCACGAACACAAATGGATGCTGTTTCGCAAAACCATTCGAAATTTGTTCGCTCCTGGAATGCGCTCCATACGGATTGCGGCAGCAAAACAGCAGTCTTCTTAGAATGAAAGCAAATTCTCTAACATTACTCAAAATATTCGTGAAATTTCATTAATTCTACGTATTAAATGAGCAGTCTGCATATGTGTGTTAGTAACAAACTGGATGCCAAGAACTGAGATAGTGATAGAAATCCCTTGGAAATATTTTAGACTTTTTTAAGCAATGTGTAATCGTCAGTCAATGCCCAGACAATTTGACGGTGAAGGAAATATCCTCAGAAAACCTGCACATAATAAAATCTAAACCATTTGGATTCTTACAAAAAGCCAGCGTGTTGGACTGTGGCTTAAGCCCTCCCTTTCGAACAGACTCCCTCCTGATATATCAATATATATACATACATACATATATAAACAATATATTTAAATATATATTACATGCAATGTCTTCGGTTCATTTTTGTGAAAGACAATGTTGTAGATTGAGTGATAAATTGAGGTAATTCAGAATAGAAAATGTTTGTTTTGTAAACAAAATACAAATTTTATTAATTTGACACTTTTAAAAGAATATAATATATGATATGTATAACCTAATATATTCAATCATAAAGACGACAAAATGAAAGGAAACGCATATAAACACAATTTGTTTTCCATTCTGAACACAAAGTACGTGCACTTATTCCAAATGTTTTAGTTCGCAAGCCATTTCCTCTTTGAAGAGCATGTCAAAATAGTGAGGGCACGTCGAGGAGATCTTTTGTAAGAGCCACCCGATCGCTTCCTTTACCGTTCGACGCAATTACGCGAATATAATAATGTATTTAAGTTATACTCCCTCGGTGGCTCAGTTATAATATGGTACGATTACAACCCTACGGACTCAGATTCGAATTCTGGATCGGGCAAAGTGATATTGCTTTTTTCTATACACTAACAGCCTGGAGTCAGGAATTTATGCCCGAAATGACCATAGGTTCGTTCCCTATCATATTGTGGGACGGAACATACAAGGTGAAATGTGGGTGTCCTGGTACCTCTGCCTACCCCTTATGGGAAAAGGTTTGAGTTTATGTATTTTTCTTGAACATACAATAAGTTTACTTAGTTTAGTATATACGAGTATACTCCTGCTAGTATATCAACCAAATCTTGACATCGGTCTTATTTTTTATCTACCACCCGGTTCGGAAAACGGTTTTCACTAGAGAAGAATGGACAAGAAACTCTAGTGTTGCTCTTTTCAAAACCAGTTTACAATATAAAAGTGATTATTACAAAATGCACAAGTTGGTTTAAATCAGAGCAGTTCATTAATAATTTGTTGTAAATTTACAATAATTATTTTTGTTTGTCGATTGATACTTTATTTACAAGAAAAACTCTCAAAACAAGTAATGAAAGTAGATCTCTTACTTTACGATAGTGTCCTGTAGGACCATTAATTAGTTTTCTTTCATGAGGAAATCCCTTTACGGAGCCATTTAAGTATATCGGAGTCGTCATTCTAATACAAAGTAATTAGACGGTCCTACCGACAGAAATCCAGTGATATAACGCTATCTCCATTAAATCAAGGGACTCTGGATACGCGTGGGCAAGTAACCGCGACACCTAGGAGTATGTACCATAAGGAGGACCCGCCATATTATTTTTTACACTGATACGGCATAATTACTGCAGTGCACCTGATGGTAAGTACTAATGCCGTCCATGCAGAGTATCATATGGCATCAGACAGCAGTCTAATGCTATCCCATACAATTATACCGGCCTACTTAGATGCTTCTTCACAATACGACGGAAGATTTTGTTATTCTGAGGTTTTGTTACTTCGGCCGAACTACAACACGTTCTTGACAGAACCCTGGGGAACACCGTTAGATCATGTTACCACGCTGATATAACAAGCCCTGTGACCAAATTTTGACATACCAATCACTGAATCATGGATCTAGATTCTTCCAACATACTCGACCGACAGCCCGAATTCGCTACAAAAACCCAACATAATAAATCATACGAGGTCGGTGTATTTTGTCGCCCATTTTGACGTGTGTTTTAGCGGATTGACAGTTCAATTAGAAACGAGCCGGCTACCTCACCGCTCCTCCCCTCACTGCCCCTTCCTCTTCCCTCCAGAGGTCACACTACAAGATCGAATTTAGTTTTTTCACGGTAATACACCTTGTAGAGAGCGTGACACAAGTTGATATGAATTCGCTCAGTCGCGCCATTTACTCGAGTTCTACTTTGTAGCTTTTATCGAAACGTGTTTTACAATAGAACGATGTAGTTACTGTGAGTTGTGGAGGATGAGTCGATGGAATTTGGATCGTTTGTTTAAAGGCTTTCTTAAAGATAGTTTTAGCGGGGACGTAATGATCTGCTACGTCGGAAATGAAGCGGTTAAAGGGAGTGAAGTTTCTTTTCGGGACTAGAATATTTTTTATAGGAATTACCGTGAAATATCTCCAGTAATGTTGAAGTATTGAGTGCGATTAATAGTCTAATTACACTGAGAAAGTTTCACACTGCGAGAATCGTATGCCATTATCGCATGGCATAACCGCCATAGACAATCGTATTCCACATATCGTATTCTGTCAAATGTTTAAACGATGCACCTTTTTTATATCATTACGTTAGTCATATCGGTGAGAATCTGGCAATTTTAAAATACTTTTTACGTGATGGGTTCATAGCCTATCACTGTATGCTCTGTGGTCATGATATATTCAATTGTATCGTTTAGACGCAATACTTTTCTCAGAAGTGTTTGTAATCATCGTCAATACAAGCCACCGTACTGCATTCTACATTTCTTGCGCATCTTCAGATACTGCATTCTGACTTGCAGATTTTCCTAGAACTCCTCAGCTTCAACAAATTCACAACATTCCGAATAATGCTTGTATAAACAACAAACTGCATGTTCCGATTAGATTTAGTTTGCCGTTTGTCATTCCAGAACCACTTTCCAGAATTTGGTCCTTATTAGCAGCATTACCAAATGACGTAATAATACCAAGTGTGTTATTTTCTTTCACAATCATCATACCTCGCTATGGATATTAATTAACCAAAAATTCAAGATTTTGTCAAAATTAGGTTCGTGAGTCCTTAGTACTTTTTGCTATTCCTTATAGTTCCGGATGTTGCCATCCACGCCCATTTGAAAAAATCACACTTCATACAAAGATGATGTTTTTGATCATATAATATATCATAATATAATAAGATGTTATGGACAGAAGACTGTAGGACACAGCACTGTTAATGACCCTAATAGCAGATATTCAATATCGTAATTGGAACATAAATTGACAAATAATAACAAAATTAAATAATGGATAAAAGTTGTGAAAGTGACTACATGACACGACGGTACGTCTATTGTAACTGTAACGAGCTGCCAAAATATGCCAACTACAGTAAAAGGTTGTGGTCGAAATAAAAGTCATTTAAAATGTATAGTTTTAAGCATTCTCAATACAAATTGTATTCAAGGTGTGAGTAGATCTTCGGTTGTTTAAGATATTGAATAATTTTCAACATTAGAATTATTTTGGTGTCAATAGCACTTTCTTTATAAAATGTTAATTGTTACATTTTGATTCGTGAACAATTATAATATAATGTCTGCTCTGAATATCAAATACATGCATTTTTTATTATCATAATGAATAAATAAAACTTCATAGTTATTTTCAATGACTTATAGGTATTCTATTTTTCCTGCATAAGTAACAAATCAATACAATCCCTTTTTCAGATCCCCCTCCCTCTCCCCTCCCCTTCGTAAGGCGGCCGATAGAAATAAATGCGTGTTGTACGGCAGCTCGTGCCGCGCGCCGTCAGCATAATATTCGCATTCACAAACAAATAAACGATACAACTGTTGTATGAAAAAATATCTGCTTGAATTTCAAATATGTTCGATATTCTTGTATTTGTTTTTCTTACTCGTGTTCTGCGATTTGACTTCACAAATACTTTGGGAGATAGTATGTGAGCGAGTGATTTATTTTGATAGCATGTAACTATAAATTAAAAGCTGACGGCCAGCCTTCAACACTGAAGAAGCACTTAAAGAAAAAGAAGAAATCTAACTTATTTTTTTCATGTAATTTCGCAATTGCGAAATGTTTTGCTAATATAAAAGCGCCTTATTGCGGAATATTATATATCCCTACAGTATACATAAAACGGCTGACCTATTTCAAATACTACAATGTAATTCGAAAAAATATACATTTTGATGCAATTTATTCGTATTGTTCTATTTTATGAATTGTATATACCAGTTTCGTGGTAACAATATAATTACTACGAAAATATTTCAATTTATTAAAACATTGGACTCTATTGTAACGTTATATTGTTAATTGTTTCACATACGATGAAAAGAAATTTAAAATAATTACTTTTCCCCTTTTTCCTAATTTGTTTAGCCACCATGTTTGCTTAGTAAACATGGTCAGTCGCGTACACAAGTGCTTTGAAAGAAATAAAAATAAATAATAGAATTGTTTCAAAGTATTCCCCGTCGGTTCCGCGAACGATGACTTGCTCAAAGCTGCAAATAATATCGTCTGAGGCTGTTGTTTCTACTTTCAGCCGGTAACTATTAATTTTCCCTCAGCGATGACGTCATCCTCCACGCGAACGCTGCTTCTTTGTAACGGGTAAAGGATATAATAATGGTATTTACGTTAACGTTACCTTGCTCGCGTCACGCACCAGATTAAAATGTACTTATTTTGCAAAATAAAAAGCAATTAGTCATATGGGGATTGGTATGGTAATATTATATTGAAAAAAGTTTTAACGCAAATGAGTAAATCAAATTAGTCATGTTATGAAAGCTATTTTTGTGACGATCCTTTGTACACCCCAAATGCTCTTGTAACAGGCTTCGAGGAATCTCATTAGGTCATAAACGTAATATGCGACTGCTTGAGTGAAGTAATCCAATAACCAATAAATAAATAATAATAACAAGAAACGTCAACAAACGGTTAAAAGTGCTGTAATACTAGGAGTAGATTTTTTTGAATTGAATATGTCCGTCAAACGAGCAAACTGGTAAGTCTGGGTGGTAAGTAATCACTACCGCTCATTTACATCCACAATTCTTGGATCATGGATGTGTTGCCGGACGATAAAATCGGGAGGGGAACGGTAAGGAAAAAGGATTGAAAGAGGATATTAGGCATCCGGCTATCTGAGTCACCAAACGAAACGAAACAGCAAAGCTGTCGCTTTACGTCGATCTTTATGATATCATGATACCACCCCGGATGAGCCTGCCACTTTTGCAGAATTTTAAGAATATTGAGACAATTTGGTATTATCTACGTTTCTTAGTTATACATATCACAGCCTCCGTGGCGCAGGCGATTAGACGCCGCCTGTGAAACGAAAGGCCGCGGGTTTGATCCCTGCACCTAGAGAAATGTTTGTACGGCCCAAAAATATTTCTTTCAGGTCTGGGTGTTTGTGAGACCGAAAAGTCTCTCGTAGTTCCTGATACCTACGACACAAGACTCGATCTTAGTGTAGGGTCAGGACTGTGTATGTGACTGGTGGGTTTTATTTATTTATACTCATAATAGTGTCACGTAAATATTCTGATTTAATACGTATCTGATTATTTTGCCGCCAGCCTGGTTCCCAGTATAGTTTCCCAAGAGAAACAGGTCGCGAGAAATAATATGAAATATTGTTTATATTCGCAGCTGAGCAAGTAATCCCTTTCACGCGGTGCTGTGTAATGTTCCTCGGTACTGTATTGTGTGCTGCACAGCGATACCCCGAAATACGCGACCCCGATTAACGCGAATTTGGAGTTACGCGAATTCCGGGTTATGCAATTGTTTTTTGTGAGTAGTGGGTCGTGGATTTAATTCCACTACTCACAACGCGACTTTTCAAAGTAATATTTGAAACCATTGTTATTTAGGTGTCGCTTTAAGTTACGTTGTCTGATTTTGAGGTGTATTATACTTCGTATAAACTTTCACTGCCATTTTAACGTTATGTTACATATGTGTATGGTAAGGATAATATTGCAATTTATTTGATTATATTTGATATTTCGTCAAAAGTAATCATATTTTGTTCCTGTTTATAAATTTTACCCCGACCTCCGCGGGTTCATTTTACGCGGTTATCGCTTAATCCCAGTTATCGCAAAAATCCGAGGTACTACGGTGCTTCACACGGTTTAAAATCGCTGCGAAATGCGTATGCTCATTATTTCCGAACTGATATGAGGTTGGAAAATATGAATTCATTTGTAAATTATATCGGCGAGTGTAAAAATAATGAGGGCATTGTGTGAGCGACTGCACAGCAGGGGGCTTTGTGTTGGACGATGTTATATCAGGTCATTCACATCTCTCACCAATACTTTGATTAAACTGTATTGGGGACTAATAGGTATGTTGACTCATGCTACAAATTCGCATAAAAATATTTTTTACACGTTAAAATTAGTATTTTAAAACCTAATGTAATATTTTGAGAACTTAATTGTTGTTAAAAAAATAAATAAAAATATTTTAAAATGTTTTATTAATTCCCCAATATCACGTGACTGCAAACAGTGATCGGAGTGCGCTGACGTCACTGCTCGGCGGCAAGATGAAAATATTTGTTCATTTTTATAGAACGCGAGACTGTTGCCGATCGCTGACGTTGATTATAGTCACGTGACAAGCTGGAGCGTTTCAGCGGGAATAATGAAAACTAATTTTGTTTATTTATTTTTAAATTAGAATTCGTCCTATGTTTTATTAAAACTAATTGTTATTGATAATATAGGGTCTATCTATAAAATGAGAACATTGAAAAATACATTCGTGGATGGCGTAAATATTCCGGGCTGATAATGAATAGAAAAATCCAATATCACTTTGACCGACCCGAGATTCAAACCTGAGACCTCCGCTTTGCTATCACATCATAGTACAACTGGGCCACCAATACAGTCCAGCACTAGCTAGAAAAAATGCATGATAAAAAGAAAAAAAATGGCTTAAGCATTAATATTCCGAGATTCTAAACCGTGAATCGGTTAACAGCCAATTCATTTGCTGTTACTCATGTTTCCTTACCTTACCGAACCACATTTATGAGTATACATCCAAATAGAACTCTTGAAGTTTCCAGTATGCGTTGGTTATAATGCCCCAGTGCAGGCTTCAGTGTCGGCGTGTCACGTGACTGCTCTCACGACACCTGAGTACCCGATATCGGACACCGATAATAACTTACGTAATTCGCGGTGCGCTTCTTAGCTTGTTCGGCGCTGGATATAGAATTTACTTTCAGTTTACATGAAGCTCCACGTTTCTTGTTAGCTGTTAGCTTATTATTATAATATATTTACTATTAGCTGTATTATGACGTCATGCTATTACCAGTTGGAGCGAAGTATTCATAAAATATGTTGCAAAAACGGTTTTCCCGTAAAGTAACTGCACCTGCACAAAGCCGGGCTGAGCTATATAAAAATATACTAGTAATATACTTGTTGCTTTTATAATCCTATCTGTCTTCTTTAACTTATGAAATTCTAATACTGATCAAATTAATTTAGCATTTGTTCACATCGAACTATTGGAAGCAACTTCCAGCGATTATTAGTAACTTTCATTATTATAAAATATTGTCATTTAAGATGATCATTTTGCCCAAAAGTTTCAATGAATTAAATCCCGGGAATTTGTCAGGAGACTTTTCAAGCGAAAAAATTCATTCAATGGTTACATCGACACTTAGAAAACGTGTGTTTATGTACTAGTGGGTAAGTAAAGCGCTTATTAAAGCGGTTCGGTGCCATTGCATTTTATATAATAATACGTCAACAACTTTACAAAGGGTCTAATAATAAATAGCTCTACTATTAATAAATCTACGTAAATCTTAGCCCCGTCTGTGTAAGTTTATATAAAATATTTTTTATTCATTGTGTACTGAAGGCTTCTTTGTTTGATTTCGTAATTAAATTTAAACGAATCACGACCCCGCACTCATAAAAAATTAACGAAGTTCTCGTGTGTTGTAAGGGCGATGGCAGGGTTACTCACCATTGTAATATTTCGTCATATCTTATAGTGCTTTAAGTCCAATTATAGGGAGAGAGTTTCTCGCCTCGAAGATACAATTATCGTACGGATAGAAAAAAAGTCGCATCGTGTACATCACTATAATAGAGATTATCGTATACAATTCTCGAAAACAGTTGAGAATCCTATGATCAAGATATAAAATATGTTCTTGAAAATTAGATATTCTAGGTTATCAGAACATAAACACCTAGGATGTGATTCTAAGTCCATTACCGTTTGTATTACATTGAATACTGTGTGGATGACAATCGTATACACAGCCGTATTGTACATTTTATTTAAGTTTATTCAACAACTGAGCTGCTACAAACATCACACATATTTAGGTAATTCACAAGTTGTTTGGCAGTGCAAACATTTCATCGCATTATTTAATTGCAGGTGTGTACACAGGGTTGTAAGAAGCCTCGGTAAAGTTGTTGGCCTGTAGTCTGTACTAAGCCGTACACTCACAATGAGACACTGAGACGTTAATTTACAAAACCGCACTCTGTGTCAACAGCCTGGCCTCACAACCGCCCTCTAATTATGTGGGCACACACACACACATACACACAGACACACACACGTCAGTACAGTCACACACACAGGTGCAGGTGTGGTACAGTTCAAACACTTAGCGTTTTATCAGCGCTCACTTAACACGGCGTAGTAGGCAAACACGCGCTCCACCGGCAAATAGAATTACTGAACCCGCCGCGCGCCACGCATCGCAGGACTTCGCACGCTGGAAACTACACGTTCACCTAATAATTTGTCGTGATTGGAGAATAGTATCGGATGCCATATTCAATTTTTAAATCACTTCTTAAATGCCAAATATCTAGTATTGAATTGTACACATTCGATCAAAATTAATTGCAATTGTTATAGAATATGTATTTAATCGTACCTTTGTACATTTTCAGAAGAACTAGTACAAATTTCCTGCATCTTTAGAGCGTAATTTGCTGCTATGTTTTCTTTTTTTAATTGGTTTATTTTTTTGCGGGTTTGTGATAAAGCATCAGGAATAAGCCCAAACTATTCTCGCGAGTAGTAACTTCGAAGTTACGTCTATGATACTAGAATTATCAAAGATAACAACCATAGCTAATAGACTTATTTAAAACAATAACAATAAGTTTACCAATGCTTACCAACTAAAATTTTGTTCTCGATATATTGTAAACCTTTTCAAAAGCGAATTATTTAAATAGCCATTTTTACACGTGATCAACGTTCCTTTTTACTACATAAAATGTACGGAGTTTGTTGCTGTGATTTTTATTCATTTGCAATTTGAAACCGGATATCGTATTGTTTCCGCTTTGAGATATAATATATTTTCACTACAGTATAAATAAAAGCAGTAACAGGTGTGTCGATATGCATGCCTCTTTTAAAATATGTTTATATAGTATCAAATAGATTATGTCAAAAAAGCCATTTGAATATAATACAGTCTTAATGCTGAAATTTATATTTCAGAAAATCAAAATTCACGCTTCTCCATAGTAGCCAATTCAGACATAAAAATAGTATATACGTACAGGGTATATTAAGACTGCTACCGAAATCGAAGCCGGGTGGTAGTTTTAATGACTACAAACACAATGCAACTACAAATTTCGCAAATAATTGATATACCCTGTGTAAATAGACTATAATTATATTTCTTATGTTTGCTCCCATTTATGTATGGTATGCATATTATATTTTTATGTTTGTGTATATACTTTGCAAAATCATTTGATAAATAATTTTATCCATAGCTCCTCATCCACTCTTGAATAAAATATTTTCAGCGAAGCGATTTATATTTGCGCTATGAATAAACCGATACACGTCATTGACTGGCGAAGCGAAGGTGCATGTTATATCATCACCATGTCAAATTTTTATATAGTCACTAGATCAATCAATCATAATCATGTACAAACTCTGTATGTACTCATTATGTTATGTATTTAAATATTTATATAATATAGGTAGGTATTCAAATAATGTAGTTTATTCATTGTAGATTATTATTATTTCTTTTCTTTCTCCTATTTGACATCCTCCGTGGCGCTGTTTTTGGACGCCGACTGTGAAACGAGTAGTTGCGGGTTCGATTGCCGCACCGAGCCAAATGCTTGTGAATCCCACGAGTATTTGTCTTGGGTCTGGGTTTTCGTGAGACCGAAAAGTGTATCGTAGTTTCTAATATCCACGATACAATATTTAATTTATCTCAGTGTGGGGTCAGGATTATGTATGTGACTGTTGGTATTTATTTATAAGAAATATATAAGTTTTCCTCTTCGTCTTCTACTAGACGATATCCCGGCCGGTGCCAGGGTTCGCCTTCCTGCAAATTCTTCTCCATTCACAAGAAGTATATAAGTATCTGTAAGAAATTAAGTTTTGTGGTAAGGCCGCCACCTTACTACTATTATTATTATGTGATTTCCTTGTTGTTTCTCTGTATATATCCTTACATATGTCCATATCTAAATACTAAAGAGATGTGTTATGAATAGTATTTCACGGTTCCCATACCTTGATTCACTGCAAAAATATTTCCATTTTCCACGAGCTTTCAATTCCACGTGACACAAATCTCAAATCAACACAAGTTATTATACGCGGCGTGAACATGTATGTAAACATACCTTTACATACGTAACAAATCCAAGCGGTGAAAGCGCTTAGCGTCGCTTTGTGCGGCCGCGTGTTTTTACATTGCAGTGCTTGTGGCGCTGGATGGTAATTACAAAGTATTGGGTGTTGAGGGCTGTTCACACTCGCTGGGGGAACTCATTGAATTAGATACGGGCATAGACGTACTCACTAGTAGTCTAGACTCACTTCTATAAAATACTTCAATCGATGAGTCTGCGGAGTGATTAATGATCATCTGTAATTAACAAGCTATCTAATTCTTTTTGTATTCATTTTGTATGTATAATGGACACGATAAAGTGAATGCAAAACCACGTGATTAATTGTATATCTATATTTTTGATATGATTTAGTGACTGCAAGGCACGTCATAGTACATCGGCAATACAAAAATATTTTTCGGTGATGACGGATAGTTATCCCTAAATGGATTTTAAAGTCGGTTTTTTTAATTGCAATGAATGGCGAGACTAGCATGCCATTCGCCTCATGGATAGTAGCAAATCCAACCATGAACTAAAAAGCAATGCTTGGCATTCCACTGAGCCCGCCATGCTGAGACATAAGATATGTCAATATGTCCAGTAGTTACTCTAGCTACAATATCCTTCAAACTGAAACACAACAGTGCATTTACACTGCAATGCAATGCTTGTGTGGGTCACAATTACGAGTATGTATTTTTTTCTCCATCAGTTACTTTGCACTTAGAGTCTTTAGGAAATAAATAATCATATAAACCCACTGCATGGATCTCTTCTATAATTGAGAGTCCGATTGAGAGAGGTTAGGCCATATGCGCTGGCCTATTACGGCTGACGGACTTTACATACCATATATATTACCTGTGAAACGAGAGGCTGCGGGTTCGATCCCCGCACCGAGAGAAATGTTTGTGCGGCCCACAAATATTTCTTCCGGGTCTGGGTGTTTGTGAGACCGAAAAGTCTCTCGTAGTTCCTGATACCCACGACACAAGACTCGATCTTAGTGTGGGGTCAGGACTATGTATGTGACTTTTGAGTGTTATTTATTATTTATATTTTTACAGATCGCTATAGTATGCAGGGTTCCTCACGATATTTTTCTTCACCGTGGTGATTGACTATAATTTCACACAGGAATCCGAAATTTCAAAACCAGGCCACCACGCTGTTGTCAGATCGTTAATACAAATGTAGTGTAAAGTACTGTATGCGCATAACATTCATAATGGTGGGAGCACATGTTGTAAACTGCTTGTTCAATCGCCTTGTATCGGTGCGGCGAGCCTTCGGCGCCACTCATGAACAGTACTCGCTACTGATACCGGTGCATACAGTTGCTTGGTAATTATACAACGTGTAACATACTAGGAGTTCATACATAACCTGCAGAAACATGTTCCGATTAAGATCCTGAATTGAAAGAATAAGAATTTTAAGAATTTTAGAATACCTCGTTATTGTTACCAATTACAATTTTCAATATTTTGTAAGCCATACAGGAATCATATTTTTTGTGATTTTACCTGCTGAAATATTTGTTCATTGTTATATTTTTATATCTTTGTCGCCTTAACCTATTCTTAAATTTCGGTCGAGTGGAATGTTCAATTTGATGCGTGACAGGTTTGATAAAAGATAATTATGAAATGAACACAAATCTCGAAGTGTTTTTTCCTTCCTATGAATAAGATAATGTAGAAATAAGACCTACAATATCCTCGTACCTCCTTTTAGTTTTTCCAGGCAACCGGGAACCTTCTATCACCCATGAACCGTGTTGTCGTCAGCACAGCAATAAAAGTTACCTAGCGACGACATATTAATATGCAGAGCGAAAAGGGAAGGCGATAGAGCAAAGCGTTATTGAATTCCAATATTTACTGACATTTTGATGTTTAAACCAAAGAGGACATATTTTACGTTCACGCTAAAAACGAATCCAGTATACAAATACGGTAATAAAAAACATAAAAGCGAAATGCCATGTGTAAGCAGGCAAGTTGACCGCAATATAAAAGGTTTATTCCAACATTAAAATGTACATTTTCAATCGAAATTGGAAATTGAAAATAATTAAAAAAAAAATCTCCAACCCACAGATTCTGCAAATGCAATACTGTACTATACTATTTATACTACAATCGTCCACAAACATGGCGGTATTCTATACCAGTATTATAAAGGGGAATGATTTGATTGTTTGCATCGAATAGGTTTGAAATTACTGGACCGATTTGAAACATTATTTGAACTGATGAATGTAACTTATAGAATATTTTAAAAAAATCCGAGCCGGTCAGCTAGTGGCTTATAAAAACATCAATTAACCACCTAACATTTGCCAAGTTTATATATTTTACTCAAATGGTCCTGACGAACGACAAAGATATTGCAAGCAATTGCGCAAGCCAATAGCACAAACAACTTGCAATATTCGTAGCTGAATGTATTTCGATAGCGCACTACATACCAAACCCGCCGACCTGCCACTTTAATATGTTGGCGAGTTTTTGTAGCGGGCTAGTTGGCGACTTCACTCATTGCAAGTCGTAAAAGTTTGGCGACGGCTCGACATGAGAGACTTTGTAGATGATATTGTCGAATTTCGTCGTGAAAAGTGCGGACGCATGTTGCCGACATGATTTTTTCTTATAGGCCACCGGGTGTTGCCGACCGGCTACTTTGGAGTGTAGTGACCGAACCGACACTACGTTCGGGCACCAATTAGTTTGTGTATCCATTAGAGATTTTTTTTATTTGGTTCAGAAAACTGGATACAGCCTTAAAATAAATAACTAACTTTTAATATGTAATTACTATTTTTAGACTATATCCTACTCGATGTGAACACGGCATGTTTCATGAAGTCACAAAGTGGTTTATCTCGTGTCACATAATGCTACACCAATATAATTCTGTTAAATCTGTTAATAGATATTTGAAGACGATGAAGGGTGTTCTAGGAAACCAGCCTTCATAGGCCTGCTTTTTTTACTTTCGTAGCAGTTGATCAGATATCGGCTTTGAAACAAGAAAAAGTATTTTCGATCCCCGCGCCGACATAATAATTAATTTTGTGTACTCATAAGAGGTTTCAGGTCTGGGTGTTTGGGAGAATAAAAATTTGCAATCTCTCATAATTCCTGGTACCCATGACACACAACTTATATCAAAGTGCGGGGTTAGGTCTCAATGTCGCTAAGCGCAGGTTTGATGGATCGGTCAATAATAAGAATTATATTTATGTACAAAATGTGTGTCACGAACTAGTAATCAGTGCGAGGCAATATAGTGAGTCAGACTTCTGAGTCTGTGAGTTGCACGATATATGATTTCCTCCGGCTTCCTACAGCTCAGCAACATCGTTTAACTGCGGCGGGAACGTAGCCTTAGAACAGTCTGAATTTTACTATCAAAGACTATTTCTTATATATACCGATACTTAATACTAGACAGTTGGTGGCTAAACGCCTAAGGCCTCGCGGCGTCGAGAGTAGAGCCAAGTCGTTTTCAGTAATTACAACATCTAAGCAACGAGCAGTAGATTTTCTTGACAGTTTTTGTTTGTGTGGTGAAAAGGTAGTAGAGAATGAAATTGAATATACATATATTATTTAATATATAAATGTATAAATGAATGTTCGACATTTTATATGTTAGATGGTCGGTGGTGGGTTTCTCATATGTGAAAGGCCGCCCGGGTAGATACCACCGCAATGTCTATTTCTCCTACCAAACAGCAATGTAAATGCACTGTTATGTTCTGGTTTGATGGACATTGTAACCAGAAGTTAACTGTACATATCAAGACAATTCTTATGGATCAGGATTCGCGCAGTGGAATGCCAGACGTTGCTTTTTAATTCATTGTATTGTTTGGTTTTACTATCCGTGAGCGTTCGTATCGTTAACCATCAGGCGTATGGTATGCATGTTTCGCCATTCATTGCAATAAAAAATAATAAATATTTCCATTTTCATTTCATAAGTTGTGTTGCTCTATACATATGAAGCTTAAACCACCAAGCGAGCGACCTGCTCGTCAATTAAAAAAAGGTCATAGGGTAGTGAACGTAAGCGTCACAGATCACGGCACGGCAAATAATACAAAATAAATAAAACTCGTTGAGGAATGTTTGCATCGGTGTCGTGCCCGGCGCGTGCTTCACTCATTCCAATATTTTAAGGCTGGAGTCGGCACATCGGCGTGTTTGGGCCGCTTTCATGCCAGATTGTATTTGGATGGAAATATTTTTCAATATGCAAATGGGCGACGGTCCATGGGCTCTCTATAGCTGCATGTGTATGTATGTGTGTGTATGTATGTGCGTGAGTGTGCGTCCTATGTATTTGCACAAATATTACCCTCGGTAACAGTTGTGAATGCGTCGACAGTATGAAAATGCGAGTGCTTGTCGTTTTAAATCCGTGTGAATAACTGTGTAAATTCGAAAGCAATCGACTCACAATTGGTTTTTGTGTAACTCTATTTTATGGAACAATCCTGGTATTCATACAAACAACTCATTGAACCGTAAGTTATTGTTCTACAGCACTTCGATAGTAGGTGACTTACCGGCTACTGGAACAGGGGGGAAAAGGGACAAACAAAATCTTTTACATTTGTAATAAATCTGCAGCACACTTCGATAACTATCAAAACAGAAGCAGTGTTTATAGCATTCTAAAATGCAAAGCGAATTTGCATACCCAGTGCCGGAATCTTAGCAGTATTTATGAAAGAGATAAAACTAACACACGCCGCATAGATCTGCTGCGCGGAGCTCGTAAGCGGCAGATAAACGAACACCATAAAGAACTACCCCTCCACCTCCCCCCTCCCCCTTGCTCTGCTACCGTCCAAGATACAATACAATGAAACGTCTTTTCCTTACAAGGAATTTACAGTTTAACTTCACCGGCAGTGTCTAAATATTTTTATATCGCCTCGATAGAATTGACAATGGAATAAGAGGTTTTGTTGTGTCACGGTCGCGGGATCAGGACATAATGCCTTTGTATCGGATTGATACAATATTATTAGGGTGGGAGGGAGAATGGATAATAATCGATTACAGATGGGGGAAGAGAGTCGTGTTGCCGGGGGAGATTTTTAACTCACCTTTTCGCTGTAATATGATTATTATGAAGTGGTGTTATTTTTTACTGGCAACGAGTGTCGTATTGAATAACTGAATAAATAATATTTAATTTTGAATTGATTTGTAGAGTACGTAACGAACTAAGTAAGGAAGAACGAGCAGGCTGTAAATATGTTGAATATTTGACGCAAATTTTCGTTGTCTCTCTTTAAAAGAGTCTAATTTTTCATTACCTTGATAAGTAAAAAAACACAAAAGCTCTAAAAATAAATTAATGAACTAAATTTCAGGCACGAAACACCTTAACAAACACTTTATACAACACAGAATAATAAAACATCTAATCACAGTAACATTCAAGAATTGATGTACCAAAACCGTAATATATACAATAATTATTTCTGAAAAAGCAAAAAACTACCTTTCTAATATTGTTTGGTTTTATCCAAGCCGCTGTCCTCCACACCTGGCGTCATTAGGACCTATCAATTTATTCTATAGAACAAGACCAGGGCGAATAGACGGTCGTTAATCACAACTATTAGAGGCAGGTTCCAGTAAAAAGTGTAAAGTACGCAGGACGACGCACAACAGATGATTGATCGTGGCTCGTGACTCGTGACTCTTGCCTCGTGAGTCTCCGCGTGAGTCACGCCTAAGTCTCGATTGTCGAGATCTTAAAGATCGTTTGTAATTGTACTACTGAACCATTAGTGATGTTTAGGAGTGATTACTTGTTATTACGTTTTAGGCAATTATCCGAATGAAAGATTCTAAGTGATAATGATAATCCCATCAAAAACATCCTGTAAAAAAATTCCAAGTCTCGCAGCTCAGGTTTTCTACCGCAAAAAGTTGTGAGATGTATGTAATACCAAGTCGATTAATTTATTTAGTCCTTAAGGGACCTTCTATATAAAGTTATTACGTAAGTTATTACCATATCAATATTAAAAACTCTTTACGTTTTAAATAAATGAACCGACTTGGCCATCGAATGGAAACATAATGTATCGTACAATTTATACATAATGCTGCTGGCCAAGTCGATCTATTTATTTAAAACGTAAAGAATTTTTAATATTGATATGGTAATAACTAACGTAATAACTTGATATAGAAGGTCCCTTAAGGACTAAATAAATTAATCGACTTGGTATTACATACATCTCACAACTTTTTGCGGTAGAAAACCTGAGCTGCGAGACTTGGAATTTTTTTACAGGATGTTTTTGATGGGATCTCACGTCTTTTTGTAGAGTCCTACTTTTTTCCTTTTCGGTACTTCTTACTTCTAGAATATCACTAACGATTTTTCTTAAAGCCCCTGTCTTATGGATTTTTCTTATTTTTGTAGGTATCAATTTATCACAAATATAGCGGATTTGATTATTAATGTTCTTTCTTTCATTGTAATAATTGATATTTTCGAGCTATTTAGTCTATTTATTTGCAAGTTTTTCTTCGTCATGTTTTTCTAGAGGAATGTTATACAGTTTCATGGGCTGAATACACCATTTCCCTCTCTATATCCCCTCCTGTTATGCCTCATATATATAGATATCTATCTACAACTATTATTCCATTATATACGGGTACAATGATTCATTAACTGCAAATGTAACTTTGTAATCCTATACATTTATATGGGATTACAAAGTTATTCACGCAGTTGGTCTATCTAGAAAACTAGACACAAATTATGAAATGTTTGAATTTTCCCTTACATTAGACACTAAACACTAATTATATTCTAAATTTGAAGGTTCTATGTCTGCTAGAAGTGCCTTAGACTTTTGATGATCGGTCAGTCAGTGAGTGACAAAATTAAGAAAGTTTGACTAGTTACAATTATTAAACTACTGGTTTAAATTGAATGAAATTTTAAATATACCGTGTTTACACAATGCCTGCTTAGTAACTGAAAATTCAGGCTTCATGCTTTAGCCACAACGAAGTTATAGGGGGTTGAAAATGGTCTGAATTGCTTCGAGAAAAGGATGTTACGGCCTATAGCTCGACTTGGAGGGGGCTCGGCCGCGCCCCCAGATGCCAAACTTTCTACATTTTTTTTGTTACACTATTTTAATATGGTAATAGTGAATTTGCTTCAAATTGGTATATCCGCTTATTCATATTCGTATATCGCGTTTCATTGCCTAAAATCAATATCCTATTCGAGTAAACAATCATCATCATCATCAGCCTAAACTGTTGTCCACTGCTGGACATAGGCCTCCTCCAAGTTCCATTTTACCCTGTCTTCGGCTTGTCGCATCCAGCATCTGCCAGCGACCTTTCGCAAATCGTCACTCCACCTAGCCGGTGGGCGTCCTACACTACGCTTGCCAAGACGCGGTCTCCACTCAAGAACACGTCTGCTCCAGCGGTTGTCGGTTCTTCGACAAATGTGGCCAGCCCACTGCCACTTCAGCTTGCTAATCCTATGTGATATGTCTACGACTTTGGTTCTCTGCCGGATAAGATCGTTACGGATCCTATCCTTCAGAGAGACTCCAAGCATAGCACGCTCCATAGCTCGCTGAGCGACACTGAGCTGGCGGACCAGTCGTGCTGTGAGTGTCCAAGTCTCAGCACCGTAGGTCATAACAGGTAGGACGCACTGGTTGAAAACTTTAGTTTTCAGGCATTGTGGTAGGGGTGACGAGAAGACTCGACGTAGTTTGCCAAATGCTGCCCAGCCCAGCTGGATCCTCCTCGTAGCCTCCTTCTCAAAGTTGTTCCTACCTAGTTGAAGGATCTGTCCAAGGTAGGTATATTCGGAAACAACTTCGAGCTGGTGGCCACATACAGCGACAGGTCTTAGATCAAGGTGGTGGTGGTGGTGGAGTAAACAATATGGTGGTTTAATAAAGATTTCCTAGTATCTTAACTATCTGTATCAGCCCATATACGTCCCACTGCAGGGCACGAGCCTACTCTACAATCGACAGTACGATTGAGAGTGGTTAGGCCATATAGTCCACCACGCTGGCCTAGTGCGGGTTGGCGGACTTACATACCATAGAAATTCTTATAAACCGCTATGGTATGCAGGTTTCCTCACGATGTTTTCCTTCACCGGTTTAGTGCGTGGTGATTGACTATCAATACACACAATCAATCCGAAAAGTCAGAGGTGTGCCCTGGGATTTTAACCCGCGATCACCGTGAACATCTTTCGTATCTTAACAAACCAATTTCAATATTGTCATAACATGTTTCGTTTATATATTAAATTCCTTTTAAAACAATATTTTTATTCACTCTCAAACATAAAAAGAGTAAAACTATGGTAACAGCTCTTAAACTATTCAACAACAAGTCCGCCCATAGATCTCCCTACAATACGTGGCCGCTGTGTAGGATCCCGCACAGCGCCGCATCTCATATTTCATGACGCGCCGCTTCGGATCCATTGTGTTCCATAATTAACTAACAGGAAGTATTTCCCGCGGGATGTGACGTCCGCCAGCCGCGCCGCCGACAAAATGAACACGTTTTTTTGGAATATGTTAACTACAACTTTATGGGATGTGATGTGTTTGGCTTAGAGGAAATATTTCGCAACTTAGTTTTATAACCAGAAGTAATACTACAAATTGGTTTCAAATACGTATTTTTATTGAAATATTTTTTACGATAGAAAACGAAACTCACGACTTTTACCAAGAAGGAGTAGGCAGAGCCGTCAGTACACCCAAGTTTTGACTTGTAAGTTCGGTCCCTTAACATGATAAACAGCGATCCTATCGCCATATCAGGCACAAATTGACTCCGGGTTGACAATGAATAGAAATATCCAATATTGCCCGAACCGGGATTCGAACCCGAGACCTCAGTTTTGTAGTTGTGCTGTGGTACAACTTCGCCACCGAGGTAGTTAGTCAATTATGATAGATGGGGCTTTTTATTTTAGCTGGGCATTGTTCCAGACGCTAAGTGCAATGCAGTGCAGATAGAATGCTGAACAGTGATAGACAATAGTCTCTCTTAATTCAACACAACTATCCCGAAATTTTAACTGTCCATATTGAGGTCATTTCATATTTAATTAAATCAATTAATTAATATACCCAACAGTCACACACCACACACTATGATTCAGTCTTGTGCCGGGCGATAAGAAACTACAAGAGAGTTTTCGGTATCACAAGCACCCAGACCCGAAACAAATTCCTGTGGATCTGGTGGACTGGTGGTAGGTCTCTCATATGTGAGAGGCCATCTGAATAGGTACCACCGCAATGTCTATTTCTCCCGCCAAACAGCAGTGTAAATGCACTGTTGTGTTTCAGTTTGAAGGTCGTTGTAGCCAGAGTAACCACTGGACATATTCACACTTAACATCTTATGTCTCAGGATGGCGAGCGAAGTGGAATGCCAAGCATTGCTTTGTGGTTCAAGGTGTTGTTTGGTTTTGTTACTGTTAATGAGCGGTCGTATCGCTTACCATCAGGCAAACGGCATGATCGTCTCGCCATTCATTGCAATGAAAAAAAAACCTCACACAAGTATTAGTCTGCATGGGGGGATCGAATCCGCAGCCTATCGTTTCACAGACGGCGTCTAACCTTTAAATATAAGTACAATTTTGCCCTCCACCGTAATTAACATCTTCTAATTTCCTCCTTTCAATTATTATATTCAAGTTTTTTTACGCTTTATTATTATATCCCAAAATAAATATGTGTTTTTACGCCACATATGTGAAACTAATTATATTTCGATCAGCTTTGTCTATCTTTAGTCCTTTGCCAATACGAGACAGATGTTCATTATTACTAGAACAATAAGACATATAAACACTATCAGGGAAAGCAAATATTTCATCTTATTGTATTCTCGTTTAATAATGGATCTCATATATTTTCGTACGAGAATAAATATTAAATAATAGATCAGTTGACTCCTCCCAAAGCCTTCGCGGCTGAGAAAAGGAAAAACCGCTAAGGGATAATATAATAATAATATTATGTCGGTGTAATATTTCTACGAGCTCTCAATTGGCTGTTGGGTCAAGAGTGAAATGTAGAATATATTTTTGGAGACGGCACGTGTCGTGCGAGGGTTTCGTATTTGGGGTCTTAATTGCCAGCTATTTGGCACTTGAGCCTTTTAGTTTGAATATAGTTGAATGCCATAGTTATGCATGCATTGTTATACTATGTCAACAAAATTTTTTAAATACCTTTTTTTGTTTAAATTTGATATATTTGGTAAATATAAATATATATTTTTTGGTGCATATAAATATATATATACTTTATTTTGATGCATATTTTATGTACTTTGGGTCCGGAAGTTGCTTGAACGAGCAGGTCTTCCTAGATTTTAATACGACACGGTACAAAACGCTATACATATTTTGAGTTTACTGGTGGCAGTGAAATGCCAAGCATTGCTTAGTACTTCAACATGTTGTCGGTTTTGCTACTGTTCATGAGCGGTCGGTTACCCTCAGGCGAACGGAATACTGCTCTTGCCATTCACAGCAAAAAAAGCTAGGACTGTAGGAAATAAAACAAACTATTAGTTTCACGTGATTTCTTTCTTGAAGAGGCTTGGGCGAGGCTCGCAACTATCAAAATTAAACAATAGTATGACCTTTGTGTTAAACAAAGTCTCTTGTAAAATGGAAATGTTGAATATAAATTAAGAAATTCAAACACTCTCGAACAGGCATCTAAAACATGCTCCTTCTCACACCCTAATAAATGTGTACAAAAGCCAAAGTACACAAGTGGTGGTCTCCCGGCTTCCGCGACTCATATCTAATTTATCGCGAGCACACATGCAGCTCCAAGTTTTTGCAGATAAACCGGCTCGCGGGCCGACGTGGCGTTGTTTAATCGCTGTCATTACCGACGTGACGCGAGGAACACCTCACTACATCCCCTGCCTCCCCCTCCCCCTCTTTACACTCCTCCTACCCGCCTCTTCCCCGCGACGCGCCACATGCTCGCGATTTAGGACGGGTCCACATTGTACTCGATCTAATGTATCAATATCACAAAGATATTTGATCAGATAAATAACATTCACGCTGTATTTACATTGGATTAATGTAAAAACAACGCCGAATGAACCGGAGTTCTGCAACTATTCCACAAAAAGTGTAAACTGAATATAATACAACTTCATCACAATATTTTCATTCACTGTGCGTACACACATAAATGATTTGAATCGCCGACTAGCATGTGCATGTTGGCAGTGGCATCTGATCCATTACTAATAGGCCATCACGCAGTATTAGCTATTGATGGTGCAAAAAACGATATGATACGGGCTGAATCGCGAACCGTATCGGAGCGTATCAATACCGCGAATCATTATTGCGATCGCGACACGCGTCGGTGATACAGGCACGGCATTATGAACACGGCTTTACGTCGCAAGGAAATTCGAATTAATCTTACATGTTATAAAGTTAATTTGCGGATGATAATGTCAAATGCGTGTGAAGGGCGCCGAATATTCGCGAACACGAGTAGCGTAAAAATTGCTGGTGGATTATATAGCGCGTTCTATGCTTGAGACATATTTAAATTAATGAATTGGGTTTGGTAACTTTGTAAGATTTTACGTGTCGAAGTAATATTATGTTACGGTAGCTCGTTTGCGAATTTTACTTTCTTATGCTAATTTAATAATATGGTAGGTTTTTTTTTTTTTTGGAATTGAATGTAATCTACTTCTTGACAAATGAGAAAGCTGCTGTTCGTGCTGCTGCCCACAAATACCTACCATATTTAAAATTTGTAGGTTATTTGCCAGTTTATTTTAATTGGATAGGAAAGGGGCAGTATAAAAGAACGGGGAAGACAAGACAAGATTTATTGGATTTTTATTTCCTTATATTTTTTTTTTATCACAACAAATGACTAGACGACCATGCCGTTTACTTAAAGGTAAGCGATACGACCGATCATGAACTGTAGCAAAACCAAATAACACCTTCAATTACAAAGCAATGCTTGACCTTCCACTGCGCTCGCCTTCCTGAGACATAAGATGTGACAAGTAAATATTAAGTCTCAACATGTCCAGTAGTTACTCTGGCTACAATATCCGTCAAACCAAAACACAACAGTACATTTACTTTGCACTCATTTAATTTGCACCACGCAGTCATCGAATTCTGGTCACAAAATTATTCCAGGTTTTTTCAACAACATTTTAAACGGTATATTCGCTAGTTTAAAATCAGAGTGTACATTTAGTGGTAATGGCTGGCCAATAAGCACTGGCGAGGTAGATTACCGTGGGGCTTGCGGCGACCGCGCGGCCGTCGAACCGACTATCCAACACCGCTACAATTCATACTAATATATTTTATTACGCGTGTGATTAACTGCCAACGGTTTATTAATTATCTTTCTGATATTTTAGGATTAATAAATAAACATTATATATATATATATATATATATATATATATATATATATATATATATATATATAAATTGACCCAACAGTCACATACATAGTGCTGACCCCACAGTAAGATCGAGTCTTGTGTTGTGGGTATCAGGAACAACGAGAGACTTTTCGAACTCACAAACACCTAAACCCGGATTTAACAGCCTTTGTCTAACCAACTGCGCCACGGAGGCTGTTGCTGTGATAATACAAATTTATATCTGCCAAGTTGACAGCCTCCGTAGCGCAGTTGGTTAGACGCCGCCTGTGAAACGAGAGGCCGCGGGTTCGATCCCCGCACCGAGAGAAATGTTTGTGCGGCCCACAAATATTTCTTCCGGGTCTGGGTGTTTGTGAGACCGAAAAGTCTCTCGTAGTTCCTGATACCCACGACACAAGACTCGTTCTTATAGTGGGGTCAGGACTATGTATGTGACTGTTGGGTGTTATTTATTATTATTATTAAGTGACGGATAACTTAAAGCTTGTCGTGAGGTAGTCAACAATGCACCCTATAAAGCTTTTTCTAAATAAAATATACACAAAGTAAAACGTTTGAACGACTAACATAACATTCAGGTTTGATGTTTTGTGACATAACAAACAGTTACATGGTGAGTGATGAAGGTGACTTTATTCAGGGTCACGGCTGGCTGATAAGGGGCGGCGCAGGTGCTGTTTGTACAGGGATATTCTGGCTCAGACGGCCGTCTAGACGAGGTTACTGCGAGTTACATCAAACATATGTCAAGGAGAAAAAGGAGAGATAGCGTGTGGGATTATGTTAATCCTAGTCATAAGGTTTCAACCGTCATAAATGACTAAAATATTCACTCGTATAGTCCACATATAGAGAGCGTGGTTGCTTAGTGGTTACGGTCGCGAGTTCAAGACTTTTATCATGGCAGCGTGAATAGGCCGTGCACAAAAATGTCTTGGGTTCGATAACCAGGTAGTAATGAATTAAAAATTAAACATGATTTTTTCATTATGAGTTTTCGGACTAGAATTAGCTCCAGGCGTGGCGATATGACATCGCCTTCTAATGTATTTTAAAGGAGAAACAAGAACTTTTCTACCAATACTTTTCGGGTATATAAGCTGTTAAGGTTGCAGGAAGTTGCTAGATGCAGGCCGCTTCCAACAGGTCGATATGGAGATTTGGGGGAAGCCTATTTTCAGCAGTGGATAGCCACAGGAAGGCTGAGGAGAGAGAAAGAGAGTGAGAGAGAGCGAGAGAGGCATAAACTTGTATATGTCTTAAGTTAAATTTCAGTCGCACGCATCACTTCACACTTAAGCATAGCGATGCATAATTGAAATTATAATAATATTTGAATTGAATTGAAAGTGATTTCAAGGGCATACCCTTAAAACCCTTTCATTGTTAAAAATAGTCAGCTAAATATTTTTACATATTTAAAAGCACATGTTTAAGTGAGTAACTCGCAGATTGGATAGTGTGCCAGTGGACAGTCAGTTGAGTGGCATAATCTGGATGTAGACGCGCCGGCGATCGCGGTGGGTGGTATTGTCATCTCCGATCACCGACCACCATACTTACTAATCTGTTATCCGATTACCATAAGAAGCTCTGCTCTGATGTAGCAGTCGTCCTATATCATATGTGTATTCATCTATACCTTTATCTGTTATTGTATTCATATAAAACATCAAATAGATGTCCCAGTCGGATTATCTATTGTAAATAACTTCTTGGGAGTCGTCGGGCACTGGACAATAGGTTCGCCTTCTATCAAAAGTTCACACAGAAACAAATTTGACGATAGAATTTGTATCCAACAAGACAATAGGCTCACTCTCTGCCATATCTAAGGATAAAATTCATTTAGCAATATTTATTTGAAACGAAAACACTTCTGCTTACCCTAAAGCTGAAGTTGTATTTTAAAAACCGAAGGAGTCAAACCAACAGCACGCTACAAAGACAGCATTCCACAAAAAAGTGGCTTACTAGTAAACAGATAAGTGAAAGGTATCTGCAAAAAGATAATAGTGTCAGCGCGGTGTCACCACACTCGCCGCTCCTGCTCGTTTCATTACCCGGTACTAGCCCGTCGCAGTGGCTTTTAGCTACTCTCAGTATTTAGTAGATAGGACCCACTTCTCAGTACCTAGTATTTTCCTAGATAATGCCAGTCTGCAAACGCTCCACTCGCGACTGTTGTGTTGTCTTAGCTTTGCTTTATTCGCTTCGCGTTGAAATTGCAATCTGATTTGCATCCGTCTACTTTAAAATAAATAATGAAAGCGGAAGATTAGTTGAGTGAGAACTGTACTCAACTGTTAGAACTTATAATACGTGCGGTGGATTTCAAAGTTTCACGAGTATTCTGTGGTAATTACCGCAGGCTTTGACCGTTAAGGAAAATATACGTAGGAGACCTGTATTCGTAATAAAGTTGTGCAATTGCATTACACTAGCGCGGTGGACTAAAAGGCGTATTCTCGAGAGGGTTGTCGCGGTCGGCCGCTAGTAAAAGTATAAGCTAGACCATATGCGCGGGGTCCTTTGCAGAAGATGAATAAATGTGAATGAAGTCGGGATTTTCCTAATGTTTCGTGATTTCGCTAGCTGTTCCCGAAAACAACCCAATTACATTTACTGCAAATCGTACATTTTCGGGTCTTTCAAGATACACTTGCCAAACGCAGCTGCTTGTAAATTCTTGTATGATTACTTAAATAACCTGATCATCGCCGAAATAATATATTGCTATAAAATACATAATGGTTTCTTAGATTCACGTGAATATTACATATGTTTGTATGTTTTTATTGCGGATTTAGTATATTTTATTTTAGATGTTTAATATGAGGACACCTAATGTTGACTTAAATCAGTTCTTGTTTTTATTAAATCATAATCATAATAAGTAGATATAATTCCAAATACGGCTGTAAAAAATAAAAGCAGATATTTCATTTTAGTCATTAATATGAATGTTTCAAATTAAAGAGCACTTGAAGGATAGTACGGATGTAAGTAGTGCTGCCTGTGCTATTAACATGAGGAATGATCGCGCTGTCTGTTTGTTGCACGCCTTGCTGCGTAAATCACTTAGCCGGTTTCAATGCTCTCTAATAGCCGGTGACTTCTTTCATAAATACTACTAGTAGATATCTTGAATTTTGTTGCTAATTTAGAAAAATTACTGACTGCAATTTTTGTCACCACATAATATAAAACAAAGTTGCTTTCCGCTGTCTGTCCCTATGTATGCTTAGATCTTTAAAACTACGCAACGAATTTTGATGCGGTTTTTTTTAATAGATAGAGTGGTTCAAGAGGAAGGATTACGTGTATAAAACATACATATTATGGGTGGTTAAGAAAGTGATTATAAAATTAGAGTTTCTGTGTTTCAAAATATCGTGTATAGATAGGAAGAGAAAAAAAGACGTAATATCTAAATAACTATGATAAAAGACTGGGTTTCTTGTTGTAGAATCAATACTGTAAGGAACTGACAGATTTATTTTTAGGCATAATGTCTGTAAGATCTACCCAACACAGATGTTGAAAATATTTTTGTAATATAATACATTTAAGTCTCATCTAACCAGAGCAAATCATACAATAAATTTAAGAGTATATATATGTTCGGAATATTCAGGATGTGCCATTACACCAGATATTTAATTAATACCCATACTGCAGCGTGCACGGAGTTAACACAATATGACGCGCAAATACACGAACTGTGATACGCTGGTAAATGTCGATTAATTATTTTAGTTTAATTACAGGGTAGTAAATAATTTGAAGTGAATATTAATCATAATTTTATCTCCAGCTAATAATCCATTTACGAGTATTTTATTTTAATTGATATATTTTTGTATTATTTTTGTGACGTTGAGTATTGAAATGTGTAACAATAGATGTATAATATGTTGTTCTTGTTGTGATTAACAAACATTATATAATAAATAAACTGCCTCTTAAAGGATGCTATACGCTTAGAAATTACCGAAAGGAAGTAACAGGCTTGCGGTTCTAACATATTTTGTTTTGTGAATTAAAACAGTTCTTACCTTTTCTTTCTCTTTCTCATACTTTCTTCTTACTAATATCCACCCAATGTCAAAGAAAGGTAGAGCATTTACGGTCCTCGAATTTGTTTGTTGTTAAACCAATGGTGACCTCGTTCATTTCATTTAATTCATTATTTTTTAAATGGTAGAGCATTTACAAAATTTACGAAACCAATTAAGTTGTCCTCAAACTTGCCCACAAACAACTAATACTGCCATAATTTCGAACGTTCTAAAATTGATATTAATAACTGAATTTACGGAGAGCGCGAAATTTACGCGCTCTACCGCTGCCGATATATTGTCTTGTCTAACAAATGGCACGCAGCGTTGTACTCCAGCACTTTGCAGGACCTCCTCGTATAAATCAAAAGTCCAGTTTAAACGCAGCGGTAGAGTGGAGGTAGAGACGACGCTACAATTCATCATACCATACCACAGTTTTGCATCGACATGTTCAGTTAAATCGTAGCGGTAGAGTGGAGATAGAGACGACTCTACCATTCATAATTTAGCATTGACATGTTTGTAGCTTGTATTTGCTTGGTGGTCTATCCTCTAGGTGTACATTGTTGTTTGTATACGGAAATCGTTCGGCAATAATAGACATATAATGGTTTATTAGATTTACGCGAACGTTACACACTGAAATAAAACTATTATTTACGGATATTATTTATCGGGGGTTCGGTTTATTTTTTATATTTTTGACTTCCCAACGTTTCGATCAATTTACAGCTTTCGTGGTCACGGGCGTGTGGAGGTATTAGTCATCCGCTCAGTGACTGTAACAATATAACTACCCTTAATTTAATTATTGTTAAATTACAAAGTTAATTTAAAAAGTTATTTAGTTTTTGCGTTCCATAAAAATTAAACCATATCCGCAATAAAATCCGTAAATCATAGTTTTATTTCAATGATATATATTATGACAATCATCTACGATAAGTAAAATCTGAAAATTAAAACATTTAGACATAAAACAAATTCCTACAGGGCGACGATATTAGAAAAATGAAACAAATTTTTATCAAAAGTATTTTGTATTCAAAAAAGGTTGGCTGAAAATAAAACGTTATTGAAATTATGTCAGTCAACAACCTTGAGACCTTGAAAGTGAAGAGCTTCAATCTGCTATAAGCATTATTTTTCCCGACTGAACAAGGTTTTTTTAAATATTGCCCTGACACAACAATTTCAGTGACATTATGAAGTGGCTACAGTGCACCTGATGATAGGTGAAATAGAATATTAATAGATAATGCTCTAATTTCTATGAATTTATCAGTGATAGGAGGATTTTCTCGTCGGTCAACACAATACCTTTCCGAAACTGGGTTTTATGTTCTAAAACTGAATCGCGACACACTGGCGTTTACTGTATAATTCCACAAACGTCCCACTGCCGGGCATAGGCCTCTTCGGCCACAATCGGGAGTACAATTGAGAGTGGTTAGGCCATATAGTCCACCAGGCTGGCCTAATGCTTGGCGGACTTTACATACCATAGAAATAGAAATACTTATAAATCGCTACTGTATGCAGGTTTCCTCACGATGTTTTGTTTAAACTTTTAAGTGCATTAATACACACATAACTCCAAAATGTCAGAGGCGTACCCTGGGATTCGAACCAGCGACCACCGTCAACATGTTGGCAGCCACGTCTGCTCTCTTCACCTACTAGCCACCACGCACGTTTGCGTTTATCAGTATGATAAGTTTTCATCACACATTATGGTTGATAGGCGGTTATGACTACCTTCCACCAACAAATGCATTACCATAACTTATTAGCTATGACACATATTACCCAGCTAAAATTACACTGGCACAATGCGCATTAAACGTCGTGCTAAACGCTATTATTTCATTCTCTCTTGTCCAAAGCGGTGGACAGTACAGTGAACGCGAGCCAGGAGGGGGGGAAGGAAGGGGTAAAGGGGAGGGGGTGTTGCGAGCCGGCTAACAATATAACTGTTCAAATATTCAGCAACAAACTCAAATTAGAATCGGAAGCCACACAAAAATAGTTTTGTTCTCTTTTCAAATGTAAATGTAACAATTTAAATTGGAGAATTAAATGAAATTTCATATTCATTGGTTGTAGTGGGAAATTATATATGTTTGTTATTGTTTGTTACAAATAAAATTAAGTTACAGATTCTATAGAATGTTCCGATATGAATATATCTATTAAATCTGGGAGCAGAATTCTAGGAATCTCCGACGCTACATTGTTTTGCTATGATGTAAGCATTTTTACTCGACTTCAAAAAAAGATTATTTAATTGATGTGTATGTATGTAGTTTTAACAGAATTGCAGTTTTTGGATATGTTAGTCTATACAAGCGTCTGAACGCGAACTTCAGTTAAAAAAAATGTATGTATGTTTGTCCACGCATATCTCAAAAAGTATAAGTCGGATATCAAAAATTATTTTTGCGTTCGATTCGTTTATTAGCTAATAAGACGAAACGAGCCACTCGCTCGTAATGACATCGCTTGCCCACACGCAAGCTAATCAGGACTCATAATGAGTAACCGTTACGTGTCACAGAAAAGGGCTCGTCATCCTAAGATATTAGGTGTTAACTCTCTGAACAATCACTCATTACATTGGCTGCAATGTCCAACAATACCGAGTAACACACACAACTACGTGGAGGCGAAAATAACGCGTGTGTGTTTACCCAGACAATCTCTCGGTCACTGCCACGTACGCCACGTAGTTGTTATACGGTACGAATACAAAGCTAAGGTTTCGGGTTCGAATGATACTATATGGCCTAACCACTTTCAATCGTATTTTCGATTGTAGAGGAGGCCCGTGCCCTGCTGTGGGACAGATATGGGCTGATACAGATACAGATGGCGATAGGCTCGCCCCCTGTCACATCGTGGAATAGAATATACAAGACGAAACGTGGGTGTACTGATAGAACTTCTGCCTACCCCTTCTGTTAAAAAACGTGATTTTATGTACATACATATGTCTCTCGCACATGAGGGTCGGATCGCCTAATGTTTATTTACAAAAAAATAGACATTTATTATGATTATAACCTTCGATTTCACACCTCCTTACCTAGCTACCCGCTCAACGAAGACCATTTATTTCTCCAGAACATATTTTCAAGACTGGTTTATGTATAAATTATGTGTACAATATTTTAAACAAAATAATTAGCTGCAGCACTATCTCAGCTTGTGTCCATTACAAATTACAAACAAGCGTATTTAAATTTTTAAACCTTTATGAAACTGCAGTGGACGTCTCGCTTTAATAATTAAAATTTATTTTCTTTATATTTTACTGTGAAAACTGTAAAAATTCTAAATAATAACAGCTAAGCAACAACAACAGATTGTCAACCGCAACATTTATAAATTGTTTGCTGTGTAAAGTGAAAAAATACTTGTGTGTGTTTGTCGAATGAAAACTATTTGTGTTTTGTGTTTTTATTGAATCTCGTGTTGACTCGTGTTGGGTTTAGCGCGTGGTAACGATGTTGACGCACAGCTGCGCCGGTGAGGGAGCGCTAGTAAGCCGCATAGGTATTCAACTAGAGTGGGCATTGATAACTAATACTCTAAGCACGAACCAGGGGGGCCATTCTACACTCCGACATGATGATTTAGATTTCAAGGCTTTTGATCAACCCCTACAGATACCAAATCTTTTTACGGCTCAGGTAAGTTCCCGAACTAAATATCTCTATAAAACCTATCTCATACTTCGAACTTAATCTAAGATTACGACGTACAATACAAAAATCAAACATTCTGTAAAGTATTTTGGAATATTTGTACAGTTTTACGTGCGATGTTGGAACATTCGTAGTCGTATCGGACTACAGTGAAGGTTACTCTGTTACACGCAGGAAGATATATATATATATATTAAATTAACATATATATAAACAATAACAACGTGACCATTCGAGCTACAATGCATTATCACTATGGTTCGCAGTTTTCTATTTCATTTTATACAGTGCCCGTTCTACTACAACATCCTAATACAGACCACACAAGAGTGTACAACACAAAGTACGAGATAATTCGATGTGGCTCTGCTCGTTTATGTTCGTCGTCTTGCCACGAACACGGGACGTCCCTCGCTTGTGTAAATATTCTAAAATAAATTTTGATCTTTATAAGAAAGACTGGGCAGAAAATTCACTAATGTTGCTATACAAACTAAACGACTGTTTACTAATAACCACTTTTCGAAAATAATTACGTAAAAAGTGTATTTCGTGAGATTTTAGAAAAAAAAATCTGAGTATTTTATAAATAGTTATTAAACCGAATATATTTGACTAAAGTACCTAGTAGAAGTAGGTGAATATGATTTTAGTCATACAACTACAGTTTAGTCACTACGTGCAAATCTTGTGTCGAGGAATTTAGTAACTACGGGATATTTTCCAGTCTCACAACGCGTAGAGGCAAAACAAAAACCTGTGGGCAGACCTAACATTTGTCTCAGTTTGGGGATCAAACCTAAGGTGTCTCATTACTGAGCCATCTCTCAACCATCTGCACCACAGAGGCTGCCTGATAACATCGTCATCATGAAGTATATGACGTAAAATGTTTCTCTTCTGTGCGAAAGCAGATTCTTCGACACAAATGAAGTATACCAGCGACTCAAATATGAATTTATTAAATAAGAAAAAATCATTCCCGAAATACATTTTTTAAGCAATAAGATACCACTTATTTAAATATAATTATTTATTTATTTAAATTTGAATTTATAAAATAATAAATATATATTTCCGAAACAATTTTTTAAGGAAATAAGATATCATTTATTAAAATATTGTCAGTACTTTCAAAGAAAATGTATCCAGAAAAGTAATTCTTATTTCATAAGGAGAGACGTTGGCCTGCTTATATTATTACGAGTCAAAAGGAATATAATTTGCGAGAGACGCGAACAGAGCTGATGTTACATAAAATGTATTAGCTGAACGAGCCGGCGTCATATTTATAAAACAAATCAATACGTCGAGATATTCATGTCTACACAGACAGACCTACATACAGTAATGATGACTTGTCTCGGATCTGTGTGTTTTTAAGAACAAAAAGTTTCTCGTAATTTCTGTAATCGCGATACAAGACTTAATTGATCTTAATGTGGGGTCTGGACTACGTATGTGACTGTTGGGTATATTATTTATTTATTGTAGCCACTATATCAGGCAATTAAATCCCACTGTAAGGCACAGGCCTCCTCTTTAATCGAGAATACGATCGAGAGTAGTTAGGCCATATAATCCACCCTTCTAGCCTAGTGTATTCAAAGCCAAGTAAAATTTAATGCTTATTTTCACATACATTCGGTCATGGTTTTCTCACCGAGAGGGCAACCAAAGTGCTACTAGATTTTTATTAACCCGAAGTGTTTCGAACGAAATATGTATAGGTACAAACAGAATTAAATATAATAATTGTTTTAACGTAATCAATATCCATATTAAACCTACAGAAAACAGGAAAAGAATATGAAAGATGTACTAGTAAATAGGTAATCAGACGATGACAGCACGAATCAATCAGCCAATCATGAAATTACTCCATAGCCCATCTATAGAAATAAAATCCCTGGTACCAAAACAAAAAGGCTTTCACCATCCATCATTAATATCTCGTGACAACTTACAATAGAACAAGACAACGCCGCGACACCGCAGTGTTTACGAGCGCCATACATTACAGCGAATCATCGTAAAGGTCCGGCAAGTGAAGTGCAGGACCCAACCCTCATTGTGATTCATCGCGGGCGGCGGGTCGAACAGGCCCCGTGCCGCCGGCGACGGGTTTTAATGGGCCTTTTACTGTTTGTCAACGGTTTTAGATGGATTGATACGTTCGTTTTTCACGTGAAAGGGTTAAGCGATGTGTCTGTAGTTGATGTCGATTTGTTTGAGTACTGGTGTAAATAAATACTCGTACGCTCTATAGTTACATAGTTCTGTCCTCACAATATTCAAGTTAAATACAAGTCTTGTATCGTGGGTATCAAACACTACAAAAGATTTTTCGGTCTCAAGAAAACCCTCCATCCAAACAAATATTATTAGTGGATCTCATAAACGTTTGAGAAGGTACGTTCTAAATCGTGAGTAGATCCTGACCTTAAATTTCTACATCATAATATTTTCTTTTATACAAGCGTGGTAAAGACATGACAATGCAGTTGATCGCAAATGCAGACCATATCAAACAAAGTATATATCTTGTAAACTCGCTACAGCAAGGCTCTATCACTTAAAACGAGATAAATAAATAACACCCAACAGTCCATATATATTCCTGACCCCACACAAAGGTGTGAATCTTATATCGTGGGCATCAGGGACTACGAGAGACTTTTGGCACTCACAAACACTCAGACCTGAAAGAAATATTTGTTGGGTGCACAGTTCTCTCGGTGTGAGGATCGAACTCGCGGCCTCTCATTTCACAGACGGCTTCTAACCGACTGCGTAACGGAGGCTGAGGATAATTGCACATATGAGTCATATTCCAAATTTTACAAATTATACGAAAACAAATACTACCTACCTTTGTCTTCGGGCACTCAAAGCCCACCACTGAAAATAGATCTCCAAGGGTTTCCAATGTCATCCCAGTTGTATTAATAGTTGCAGAAGATCGTTCCGCCGAGTCACTCCCCGGGTGAATGACCGCTCGCAGACAATTTGGCATTCGGACAATACAATGTTCATTTGTAAAGGTTTGTTACCAGCAATAACAGAAGATGAGTCTACAACAGTATATAATTAATATTGTGCCCTTGACATTTGAGTTCACGGTAAGTATAAAAATAGTTCACGAACCCGTGTTGTAGAAAATAATGGTATACGAGTACAATAATTTGTGATATTTTTCTAGTCTTGAAAATTGTTTCCAAGATAATTACTATAAAAATTCTTTCGTAAGTGATAATCTACCTTAAGATCTTCTTTCCAACATTGATATTTCGTTTCTAATTTATGTAAATGTCTTTTTTCCATCTAAATTAGTTAGAAAAAGTTTAAAACAAGGCTTATATTTGTTAAAACAGGCTGGAACATTGTTTCTTATACAATTAATAGCTTAAAAGAGTTAATACAAGGAAGAAGTCGATCATTGCAGAGACAGACTATCACGTTAAAATAAGGTAAAAGGTCTATATTCTGTAGTGTTCAACGCTGAGTTTTAATACGTCTTTTAACTTCGAGTACGTTTCACCTTCTCATGTAAGTTTGTCGGCTGCGAATGCTCTTGATTTGAAGTCTTGGCTATTTCGTTTAAGATAAAATTATCCCGCATATCCCCATAGAAATAGCCAGCGGCGTCTCTAGTGGCCGCCGAACTTCGCCTTTATTTCGTCCAAAGAGAAAAATCTAAATACTTTTCTCTTCGTAGCTATAATTTCAGTCCTGATTATAAATTATACTTTTAATGTAATCATCATCCAAAGTGAAATACCTAGGGTGCAATTCGTTATCTATATACATTGCCAAGGGACTAAAACCGCACTTCATTTTAATATAATACACTGAAATAAAATTAAACAATGAATAGAAATATTAAATATTTTCAAAAGATTTGACCTTTTCTCTCGCGTTAATGTCAGCAAAAAATTAAAATATAATGAGCGTTAAAAGTTGTCGAGACATTTTTGTTGTGATTCCCAGGAATAATTAATGTTAAGCACCGATTAATTTTACGTTGCTTAGATACAACTTCTTCAAATTATGACCTCAGATTAAACAAATGACGCATTTTTAGCAGCAAAACGAGTTTTGTGCAAAGGTTTAGAAACACTTATAAGTATAATAAAATAAATGTTTCAATAATATAATTGTTTTTTCAAGTACTACTTCTGTCCATAATAATAATGCCTACGAAAATGTAATTATTTCGTGGAATATTGAAATACTCTTGCTGTGTAATTTAATTTGGGTAAGTTAAATAATATTATTCTGTGGTTGAGAATAAACAGTAAGAGCTTGTCGTGTTTGCGTTTACAATAAAATGATATAACTTTTTGCCGTAATGTCGATTTTGGGGTGTAAGGGGACACCCCCGAGAAACAGACTATATACATAAAACATACAATTATGTCATTTATCGTATGTGAGATATCCCACTTCATTCCTGCTAATATGTTTATTTTATAGTTTCGGCAATCAAATAAACAGCTTATCTATCAGAAAGTAACTATCACTACCTAGAAACTTCTAAAATACTTGGCTCCTAGATGCCTTTCCGGCTTATTAAACTGGGAGGAGTAGGGGAAGGAAATAGAACGTGAGGTAAAAAATTATATCAGGCCAATATGAAACTGCAAACATTCAACATTATTTAATGTAGGGGGGACAGGAAAGGGAGTTGGGTGTATATGCAATAACAGGACGCACACAAACTATTATAAATATGGAGTATATGATTAAATATAATTAAATTAATTATCTCTAATAATTCGTGTCCACGTGGCGCCATATTTTCAAAGTATTAAATTGCAAAATTGCTCGTTCATTTATTATTCAGTTTAGCAGGACAGAATAACATACTTGTTAATAATATAACACTAATTGTGATAATGAATCGCCGGACTAATGTGCGATGCGTATATTCAACGCGATTTCCTCTTTCCTGTATGTTTTGCTTTAAAGGCATGCGCACAATATCCACTTTTAAATTAAGAACATTGTTCTGGAGCCAGTTTGTATGGCCTATGAACTGGAATGTCTCAGGTTCATTTCTCCTGCCAAATAGCAGTGTAAATGCATTGTGGCTTTTTGGTTTGAAGGAAATTGTAGCCAGAGTAACTACTGGACATATTGAGACTTAACATCTTATGTCTCAGGATGGCGAGTGAGTGGAATATCAAGCATTGTTTTGTAATTCAGGGTGTTGTTTGGTTTTGCTAATGTTCATGAGCGATCGTATCGCTTACCATCAGGCGAACTCGTCTCGCCATTCTATGAAATAAAAAAAAGTCTCTGTGTGTTTGTTTGAAAATTCTCCTATGAGTTGTACTGCGTTCCAGCTCTCCTTCATCTATATGTGATAAATATAAGTTTGCTGAAATGCGGATGACATTAATGGCGATTAGATTAGTACCTGACAAATTAATGTCACGGTGAAATTCATTGGCGTATGTCAATAACGAATTGTGTGTAAACAAAAGCGTTCTCTCTCAAATAAAATAAACGATTCCAAAAAACCAAGTGATTTGCTGAAAGTTTAATACACGACTAAAAATCGACAGCGTACGGGTTGCTCTAATAGTTACGCATGTGTGCTACATTTAGGATTCGCATATCATTAGCGCTTGAAAATTAACCGATTGCGCTTCATACGATCACGGGCAGTCGGCGTTTATTCATATCCGCTTACACTGATGTTGTTGTGTCCGATAATTCACTGCAATATGATTAAACGATCGCCTATATATTGCAAATAACATGCATAATTATTATAACACAAATGACATTATTAAATTTAAAATTGCAACTGTCGAGGCTTGCTTGTGTTGTTATTAAATAATATTTAAATATGTATTACTTACTAATGCATCGGCCCGAATGGCGTAGTGAAAATCGACTAACATAAAGAAAATGAAATAGAAAAGATTTCATCGACTCCATTAAAATGTTGAAAAATGTTCAAAATCATTTAAATCCTGTCATGTTTTGTACTACCACCCGGTTTGGAAAGTGTTTTTCACTAAATAATAATGGGCAAGAGACTCTAGTGTTGCTCTTTACAAAACCACTTTTACAATATAAAAGTAAAAAAAAAATAGTTGGCTTAAATCAGATCAGTTAATTAATAATTTATTGTAAATATACAGTAAATATTTTCATAGAAATTAGCTGTTGTGTATTTTGTTCGCGAATGAAATTACTTAGGACCCAAAGCTGATGGTGGAAAGCGCGTCGCAATTACTTGTTACATCCCCCACCAACACTTTGGATATATTCGAACTTTACCTCACCTGGGCATCAAACTCGAGTACAAAAGTTTCTATTGCAGTTTATGCGTAGTTCGCGAGTACGCGTCTCGATCATGTAAGCAGTGCGGCGTTGTACTGAAGACTAAGTTGCAGCAGTTGGCGCTCTCACCAAACTATAACCATAAAGATCGCGTAATAAAACTATTTTTATCGGATTTTATCACTAATGGATTAATTTTTAATTTTTTTAACGTTCAGACGTTTACTTTACTTTATAACTTTGGTGATCACAGGGTGGACTGAGGTGTTAGTCATCCGCTCAGTAAATGGATACGAAAGCTACCTTCATTTTACAGTAATCAAAATTAAAAACATTATATTTTCACACCGGTAGAGTCCAAATTTCGACAAACTTATGTTATACGACAGGTTTAATAATATTGTGCATGGTCGTCGCTACTCAGGTTCCAAATATAATAAACATTGTACCACAGGCTCACGTATGAGAATTTACTGCGCACCCTGAAGGCTAAGTTTGTAAACTGCACTCGCCACCATCTTGTAAGAAATTAATTTACATCGCAAGCGGCTCGCCATTATACTTGCGCGCTCCACACATTGTTACTTTCGTCGGCGATGGTAAACTTTCAAGTAATTTTCTTAACAATATTTATTGGTATTTTGGAGGATTAGTAGTATTAGTATTTTTGACAGCCTCCGTAGCGCTGTTAGAGGCCGGCTGTGAAACAAGAGGCTGCGGATTCGACCCCCAAACAAATATTAATGCGAACCATAAGTATTGGTTTCGGGTATGGGTATTTGTGAGAGTGAAAAGTCTCTCGTAGTTCCCGATACCCCACACAAGACAAGACACAAGACTCGATCTTTGTTTGGGGTCAGGACTATGTATGTGACTGTTGGGTGTTATTTATTTATTTTATTTATTTATGAGGTGGTTACCGGATACGGCACTATCCATAGTTTTCAAAGTCGACTCTGTCCATGTCCAGTGGTGTGAGGTTGGTATGCGTCTCACGCGTCCACTTGCCCAAATGAAATGTAATCGACGGGGCGCGTGTGACGAACGCGATGTATTCCGCCCGCGTCGCGATTGGCTCGCTGTTTACGAGCCTTGTTTATATCGGGAGGACAGAACCTGTATTCATTAGTAATGTGTATTTATTTCATACAAGTTGGTATATTTTGTTTATTTCTTTCCGAATTTTCTTTATGTTAATTTAAACATTTGGTCTAGAGTGAACGAGGTGCAAATTGAGAACTTCAAATATACAATTCCCAGACCGGAGAATTAGGTGATTATTTTGATTAACAGCAATTTATTTAATGTCAAATACTTTACTGAAAATTTTGATGAAGGCTGTAGGCTGTGAAAACATCACTAATACATAATATAATAAATATAGAAATAAAACAAATCTTGTAATGGATATTTTAGATTTGTAATTATTTAATTTTGTCTATTTCTATTATAGTAATTAAAACTAATTACTAGCAATTTTTTTTTGTAGCCAATACACATTTTCATAATATTCAATAGGATCTTTAAGATACACACCTACCTCAGAGGGTCGAAACTCCTAAAGAGTGCACTGCGAACACACCACTGCGAAGTGTTTCGCTCTCTCTGAATTTAATTTTTTGTGATTAACTACCTAATAACTTGTATATTTGAACCAACTTAATAGGTTAGGGTGCGGAAAAAAGTAGAACATACAAACATAAATATTTTCAGACAGTGGTATAGTCTAGAATCCCCAAAAACTGGTCAATTCTGAATACTAACGAAATAATCATATCTCGTTTCTTTCTTTTTTGTAGTCAAATAATAAACAAAAAACAAAGTCCATCAAAAGTCATAGGATTTTCTTTTGTTAAGAAAACGGATTATTCAATTGAAAAAGACAGAAAATGAATCGAAAACTAATATTACTTACATAACTAATTTAAGTAAACCTTCATCTAACGACGCTCTTACTAACCGGGCAGATGCTTCAGGCATAAAGAAATATTTCAATAAGGCCCGCTCGAAATAGACTTGACATTCAACATACGAACCAATTAGAGCTACACGAGATGATCCCCAGAGTCACAATATACATAATCCACTGCTAGAAATGGCGATTAGTACTGAAGAAGGCTTCTTACAACCCTTGGGTAGTACACGTTTCCATGGCAACGGACGTCCACTCTGCGGATAAATCATTTCTCGGAATTCCGGTTTATGCTGCTCCCACGCGTTCGAGTTTGTTCGGTTATTGTCCAATCTTTTTATGATTTAGTTCAGCATAATTCGCTTTCGTATAAATAAAATTACGGGTATTCATAAGTTTATTAGCCTTCAGTCAAGTATGATGGATATAAATAAAATTGTGTGCCATATAAAAGAGTATCGGACGTTCCATTAAGTAGACGGTTCACCGACTAAATTCTGCGGGAAATAGCATGAAGCTGAGCGATGACAATGGTTCGCTATAGAAATCTTCGGGGAAGGTCTTTTGCAATGCTATAATGTGGTTGAAAATTATATTGATAATGAGTTACCAAATGTTATTTCCTTACATTTTGATATTGCCGCAAGTGTTCCCGCCAACAGAAAAGTGACATTTGTCTGGGCTTTTTTGACTAAGCCCCCAGATGAGAGTTTTCCATCTTACAAACATTATAATAAATAGGTAGGAGATATTAAATGAATTAACATCAAAGTGGTGGAGACAAGGTGGAAGTTATAGTCCCTGCCTAACACAGGATTCAGTCGTAACAATGTTTGTAGCGTAATTGCTTATACAGCAAAAAGGGTAATAACATAATACGAACGCGATGTTAACTGTTAACAAAATGTGTCAGCGCGCGTGTTTATGACCTCTAACATCAGCAAACTTTTCATACTCTTTTCAAGCCTTTTTCAACCTCCTTTTTTAGTACACTGGGTAATATATCTTACTCTACTGGCCTTTGAACCACATATTACTACGACCTCTTTCAACTTGACATCTTTCTAGTGTGAAGCTTTCGGATGCAATTCCCTCGGGCAGTATGAAGGCAACGCTGTTGGTATCTTTAGAAGCCTTTCGGAAAATAAATGTTTCTACTACTAGGAATGGTTACGGAAGACTTGCTATGGATGTTTATTATAACCTGTTACAGTTGTTATAAACGAATCTTAATTGATGTTGAATGAATATGGATGAGAAGTAAAAGAGCCAAGCTCAATCATGACTCAACATATTATAGGATCGTTCGCGGCGGTACCAGTGTATCATAAGAATTCGTCTGCTTTGGTATCATGTTTGGCTCGGTGAGTAAGATTGCCGGATAAGGAAAGGAGTATTCTTCCTCATCCCATCGGTTTTGCTTCCCACTCTCCTCCCAACTTCATGGTTCAGTATGGATGTTCATAGGTGGCAGTTTACACTTACCATCAATCGACCTGTATGTTCGTTTGCATGTGGCAGGACCTATGATGTAAAAAAAAATATCTTGTGATTCAATATTCGTTCTTCCCCTCCCATCCTTTCCATACTTGTGGGACGTCAAATCACCACACAACATAACATTCATTAGTGTATGTAAAAGATGGAGAGATGTGAAAACTTAAAACATTCGTGAAAATATTTTCATATCGTAATATAAAGGTTGGAATAATTTATAACAGTTACATTGAAATTTGTACCTTATACTTTCATGAAAGTTGTTTATGATTTTTATTATATTATAGTACGTTCTATAAATATGCGATATTGATACGTATATTATTAAGCTTAGTGGTGATATTTGGATATCACAATACAGGTATTGTGATATCCAAATGTATCAAGTCAGGGCCTGATTAGACTTTAGACTATTATTTTATTGCAATGAACGGCGAGACTAGCAAGCCGTTCGCCTGGTGCTAAGCGTTACAACTGCTCATGAACAGTAGCAAAACCAAACAAGACCACTGGGTTCGCCACTCTGAAACATAAAATGTTAGGTGGCAGTATATCCAGTTACTTTGGCTACAATACCCATCACACCTTAACACTACAGTGTATTCACACTGCGGTTTGGTGGAACAATAGACAAATAGACACGGTAGTCCACCCAAGCGGCCTCTCATATATGACAAACCTACCACCAGTGAACTGACCATATAGGCCAGAGTGGTGAACTATATGGCCTAACTACTCTTAATCGTATCCTCAATTGTAGAGGAGGCCCGTGCCCCGCAGTGGGACGTAAGTATATGGGCTAATACAATACTGTAAAATGTCTTCGATTGTATGAATAATAACATACTTCACTCAGTTTTCCACCAAGCGCATAAACAAAATAAGCAAAAAAGCGGCGCCGATCCACAATAACGCGACACCGCGCATTATTCTTGTGACAATGAATTCTGTTCGCGCGAGAACACCCTTTATTCTACTTTAGTTATTGTTCTGAACCATATTCTGCCACCTTCTGACACTTTCTGACATCATCTGACACTTTCTGACATCGTCTGACACATCTGCTGACGTCCCGCGGTGACGTGTGCATGACAGGGAAGTGATACGAGGGAAGGGGGTGTACTCCTTGCAGAAAACGTGAATAAGCAGCGCAGTTACACATAAAGCAGGTCTTTACTACTACTAATGCACTCAAATTCTTATATATTTTATTAGTTACTTTATATTAAATGTTGTGTACAATACTTTGTTTAACAAATTTATCACTGTTATTAGCATAGGTTAAGTTAGTTAAGTTGTATTTTGTTAAATGTTTTGTGCCTAATTCAAATAAAAATAAAATAAAATAAATGGTTTGGCACTGACGTCCCGGGACAAGCGGAATAATGCGATGCTATTTGCCAACTAATATTAAGTAATATGGTTAATTCTGAGAAGTGGTGTAGACATTTTTCCATATCTATATTGGCACAGACGTGTAACGTACACTCTTTGCCTCTTAAATGTTCTTATACCGGCGGTTTAAAGTGCAATGCATATGATAGTGAATGTAATGCTATACAAATAGCGTACTCACCGACGATATAAAAATGTATGTTATACCACTCTACACATTTTTATTATATGTGGAAATTTCACACTCTCGCACGCGTATACTCTCCGATCGAAAGAATGGCAGTCCCTTAGGCCATTATTCTTATGTCTAATTTTCTTGGTGTTAAAGGTTCTGTGATCTTGTAATGCGTCTTTAATTATTCCTATCCATGAATATGAGGTACGGAAGTAAGGTGAGCCAAAGACCTAGGCTACAGGAACCCACTGAATGCAGACCTCCTTCAATAAATGATTGTGGAAATCCTAGACTCTTATATTTAGCAATTGCTTTCTTGGGAATGACGATCATAATTATGATAAATATATTATTGTTGTGACGTCGAGGTGATTTTTTAATGTATTCCAACACAATGTAATTTCTAAACATCATCCACTTTTCATACGAATATTATTCATGAAGTGCGAAAAAACCATTAACCCAAAAAAAAAACTGGAGAAATTCCCGGCAACCTCCAATTTCTTGTCACGTCAACCCCGAATCGTTGTGAATGACGAAATTAAGATTAATGACATCGCCCACTGTTTACAAGTTTTAGCACAATTTCACATAAATCAGTTGAAAATGAAAAAAGGCTCGTCACTTCATTATAATGAGTTTTTATTGCGCCAACTCGTTCTGATATGTTGATTGATGGTGGCCAGTGGTGCAGGTTCGATGCCTTGTCATGGCCTTTTGATTAATGAAGAGAAATTTCATAATTTTAAATTCGGTCCTTTTCTTCCATGACTTGTACGACCGTTATCGGCCACAATTAAAGCAACTACGGCGATTTAACCTTCAAGAAAATTAATTATTTATACTAATTAAAATTTTCCTTATGTTGATTTTATTATTTGATCAGATAAAAAGCGGTTATATTAATATTTTAATTAGTTTCCGTTACAACAAAACTGTCCGTAATGTCCTTAACTAAGCTTTATAAAAAGCTACCAAACATTTTCAAGTGGAATTTTATTTAATCTATCGTAAAATATTATCCTCTGATAAAAATATTCCCAAGAAAGGAGATAATGTTGAATATTATATAAGATAAGCTGTGTTTTACAAGAAGCTATAAAAAACTTGTCTAACTACGTACAAACGTACACTAAGGTTGCATGCCAGTTTCCACGGCAGGCGATACAAAACGAAGAATTGGAGAGAGGAAGGTCAGAATACGAGGTGGGGAGAGATCAAGTGAGGCGGGGAAAGACCAGGCGAGGCGAGAAGAGTCTCCGCGAGGCTCACCGGGAACTGAGCATAACTTGAGTGTAATTTTTCAGCGAACTTAAAGCCAGCACAAAAGCGTATTGTTTATTAATGCGCCGCGTCACTGCGCCGGCCGCGCGCACACTTGCGACGCAACTCGATACAGGTTAAACATTTGTTCAAAATTATGCTTAATTTTGATGTGTTATTAGTACAAACATCTTTAGAAAGAGACACTTGGAATTTGGACTTAAATAATCCCAATTCCAATAATTAAATTTAATATAAAGAGTGTAGGACAGCCGACTTCTTGAAAAAAAAACACACACTCTCTCTTGGCCAGCAATTATTACTCCCTCCTTTTTCCATCATTCATTCTCGAGCGCTATCGATTGTTCAATAGTCAATCAACTTCCTTTTTATATTTATTTTACTTAAAATTACGGGAAACACAAATTTTAAATACAACTTTCCAACATAAAATCTACTGAACCTTACACGAGGCACATATTACTGAGAATGTAGTCAGAATATTACAATTACATTACGTTTAAAAGATGAAACTATTTAATACATATATTAGAATGTAGAGGGTACTGAATTGTGTTTAATAAACAATGTTCTTGATAGTCAATTATATAGTCGGTCATGTTGGATGCACCACAAAATGTTGTGTATTTCCTGTAAATTAAATTGTAAACAGAATAATTCCGTAACAAGCCCACGACATTGTTCACTCCATCACTTATGTATGAAAGCGTAAAATAATTAACTGGATTTAAGGTTCTGAATCTTGTGTAGGCTTAGTGTGAGCGCGCGGTAACCGCAGGGGAGCGCGGGGAGCGCGGGGTGGAGCAGCCTCAGACCGACCCATTTTGGCCTATTCTCCTCGGTGTTTTGTGCCGGCGTGACTCGTCACTAACGCATATTAAAACGTTTCCATTTTACACAAAATTAATTGAATTTTTAATAACGCTGCGGCGGGCACTTCCACGTCGACAAGGGTTCCTTGCCCCGACCTCCCCGCGCCGCTCGTGCGCCGCTCGGCCTCCATTGTTACTAACTGTTTACTTGTTAAATGGATACACTGTTGGCCCCGCGGTAATCAATAAAGCATACCGCATAGTTAAACAGTTAAACAACTGAATTGCTGTTTACTGCTTGATGTCATAAGTATACACCTTCCCTGAAAAGTTATTCGAGAAACAATTAAAAAGCATATAGAAAATGCTTTAAGAAGTTACAATATTACAACTTGTTGTTAAGAATACCAAAGATCAGGTAGATACCACTGGTGATAGCTCTGTCATATGTGAGACGCCGCCTGGGTAGGTAGTATCACCGCAGTGTCTATTTCTCCTGCCAAATAGCAGTGTAAATGCAATGTTGTGTTTTAGTTTGAAGTACATTTTAGCCAGAGTAACTACTGGACATATTGAGACTTAACATCTCAGGATGGCGAGCGCAGTGGAATGCCAAGCATTGATTTATAATTCAAAGTGTTAGTTGGTTATGATACTGCTCATGACATGCTCGTCTCGCCATTCATTGCATTAAAAATAGAAGGAGATAAAGAACTATATAAATACATGAAGAAAATACATGGCTGGTAATGAAAATACCCACTCCTAACAGAGCTGTCGAAAATCATAACATCGTAATAAGTCAATGATAACAAAGCCATTACCGTCCGATAAATTTATTTATAGCCACTTCTGACATCAATAGTGGGTGCTTCAAAAACACATAAGAAAAATAGTATCCCTCGATAGTCACTGAAATTGCGTTACATCCATATAATATAGGTTACCTGCCATAGCATTCTTCATGCAGAATTTTCCCCTTAATGTTACCATCGTTTACAAGACAGCCATGGTGACTGATACAACTCTGTGCTCGCGCGTCTAATAAGTATTTTTTTAATGCATTTCGCCTGAATGTAAGCTGTACGACCGCTCACAAACAGTGACAAAACCAAATAACATCTTGAATTAAAAAGCAATACTGAGTATGTCACTGCGCTCGCCATTCTGAGATTTAAGATGTAAAGTCTCAATATTTCCACTAGTTACTCTGGCCACAATGTCATTTAATCCAAAACACAACGGTGCATTTACACTGCTGTTTGGCGGGAGGAACAAACATTACATCAACATAGGCCTTTATTCCCCAAAGAAGTAAGCAGAGGTGCTACCAGGACACCCACATTTCGCGTGGTGCGTTCCGTTCAATGACAGGATTATCGCGGAGCCTATCGCCATATCGAGCAGGAATTTCTGACTCCATGCTGATACTGAATCTATCACTTTAATAGACCTAGAATTCGAACCCGAGACCTCTGCTTTGTAATCATAAAACATACCTGGTGGTTGGATGGTTATAGTACAACTTAGCCACCAACGCAAACAACCGTAATAACGAAAACGTTGTAACTATAACACGCATTGTATACAGAAACTTTACCGTACTAAAACATCGTCGATTGTCCCAAACACGCGAGCAGTTGTTTGATGTTGTTTCTTTCATGAAGTTGAGCGCAGTTTATCCAATTTCCTTGCTCCTTGTACCGGCGCCATTATTCCGCGTCATCGATATCGTGTAGCAACTACTTTAGCCTCTTCTGACGGCAAGAGGTGTATCGAGGAGCGAAACAGTAACTAAGCACCGCCTTTGACACTTTGAAGGAAAATTTTGAGGCGTTCAGGATGTTTAAAGAATGCGTTAACGTTTATTGTTTGACACTGAGTCTTTCAGAGCCACTAGAATTGTTTATAATTATTATACAGGGTATATCAAGACTGCTACGGAAAACGAAGCCGAGTGGTTGTTTTAGTGACTACAAATACAATGCAACTTTTTTTTTTTTCTAAGAAACGCGACAATTTAATTTGTGATTTTTTAATATCTTCGTCTTGGATGGTTAATCAATATTTTTTGTAGTGTACTCGTATTATCTATGTTTTTTTGTTTAATAATAATTTAAAGCTTTACGTTATATAACCTCATTATGGTTTACACTATTATTTTTGAGAAAAACGATGTATTTACCATCCAAGTAGGACGATAGGAAAAAAAAAATCGTCCCTGTTTTTGCAAAATGTTTAGTTCCATTGTGTCTGACCTCACGGCTTCGGCTTCGGTAGCAGTCTTATTTTAAGTAACATCGTAAATATTAGTAAAACAATAATGAATAGCTGGTTGGTGTTTTACCGGCCTCTCATATGTTAGAATCCGCCTGGGTTGGTACCACCACAATGTCTATTTCTCCCGCCAAACAGCAGTGTAAATGCACTGTTGTGTTTCAGTGTAAAGGACATTACAGCCAGAGTAACTACTGAACATATTGAGACTTGACCCCTTATGTCTCAGGATGGCGAGCGCAGTGGAATGCCAAGTATTGCTTTGAAATTTAAAGTGTTTGGTTTTGGCATTGTTAATGAGCAGTCATATCGCTTACCATCAGGTTAACGGCATGCTCGTCTCGCCATTCATTGCGATAAAATAGCTGCGTATGAACTCAACACAGAGATAGAAGAAAATATATTCTATTATGGTCGCATTGTCTTTAGTGGTAAATGTAATGCTCAAATACTGTATCCACCAACTTGCATGCTTTAGTTTATTGATGACAGATAATCGTCTCTCTCTATCTTCTACCTACATCATCAGATGCTCAATTACTTTACCGAGCCAGGTAAAAAAATGAAACGCTGAAGATTTACATTTCCTAGTATCCTGTAACAATTCCCAGCCTGGTGTCTGTCGATGGCAGCCGCGACGCTAATCCCGACGCGACACAAACACCGCGCACCGCGTTCCGTCTCCCGACGCTCTGATTTTCATTATATCGCTGTATATCGCGATATTTGCCGTCGTATAATATCATGCCTAATTTTGACAGCCTCCGTAACGCAGATGGTTAGACGCTGGCTGTGAAACGAGAGGCGGAATCTCGATCTCCGTAATGAGACAAATGTTTCCGAGGTTCACAATTATTTGTTTTGATCTGAGTGTTTGTGTCTCTCGCAGTTTCTGATACCCACTGATGAAATTTAAACAGATTTTAATTAAATATTTTTAATAGACCACACAATAGACAGAATAGCAGATTATTGACAGAATTCGAATGAAGAAAAACATACGTAATAATTAAAAATATTAAACTAACAACAAGGAACTTAACATTTTAATACGACTTTAAAATTAAATCTTTTACACCTACGATATAAAAGTTATTAATTGATCTTGCGGATCATGCGGGGTCAGTCACATGCATGACTTTTGGATTTATTTATTTAATTATAGTAGATTTATATTCCCTTTAAGCAATTAAAATTGTAATGAGTCAGACAATTTGTATTTTCATAATTCCTCAGCGTCATATACTTGACTGAAAAGGCAGTGGTTATAAGTTATAGCTCTTCTAAATCTCATAGGTAGCGAGCCTATCGCCATGCCGGGCTCAATATCAAATCCCGGGCAACTCTTGTGTTTTTCCATTATGTTTTCTTTCGCCTTCAAAGCAAGCAATACCACGTGTGCCACATGTATTGCTTTATGTTAATTTTTATGTTCATTTTCCTTTATTTTAACTTTATGTTGTTATTATTGTACCTTTCTTTCTGGTTTCTTCTTTTCTTTTTTTCTCTCTCTCTGTTTCTTTTTAACTTTTTTTTCTTTCATGTAACTTGCAACCGTGTGGGAATTAGGTCGAAACTGTTCTCGAACATTGTAGAATTCCATGCTCAGTAGTGAGGTGTATTGAATGCTATACAGTATGAATGTTTCATTGATTATTCATTTTTGTAAGCTAAAACTTAGAGGTATAGTAACTAAAACTTCGGCGCATACCAGACCATCTCCAACAAGGTTGTCCTCTCAGTACAGAAACAATACTAAACTGAATTAATTTCTGGCTCGTAATATTATCTGGTGAACAAGACTGTCAGTTTCATTACAAGACGTCGCGAGAGTGTCGCGTCCCCCCTCCCCCTCCGCCTCCCCCCCCCTGTCTCCCCCGTCTCCCCCGCCGTGTTGTATTCTCAATATCAGCTACTCGTTTTCTTATTTGTTTTCATTTATTTTAATATAAACGCTTTGAAGCGAGGACGTACATCGTTTATTAAAACAGCTCGGTACGTTAGAACACTCCAGAGACATTTATTTATGGTACAATATTTATATCTAACTGCATCTGGGTTCTATTACTGTATAAGAAGGAGTAGCTCCACATGTATCGATTAAAAATAAGAATACATATGAATTTGATTAGATTAGCTATTGTGTTAACCAGAGAGACGCGATTCTGATCCTTAAATGGTGAATACTCCGTTCAGATAGTTGTTTCGTCAATTCAAAGGCAATTTTTCGTCGAAAAAAGAAAGAATTTAATTTTAAGGCAAAATCTCAACTATTTTCACGTAGCGTTAAATAAATAGAGCTAAACGGATCATTTTATGACACGTTTTGGTATTAATAAACTTTTAAATAAATAACAAGCACAATTAAAAACATGCGTTTGATGCTATCCTATATTTAGGCTTTCAAAGTGTTACATACTTGCAAGGTTAAACGTAAAAATGTACATTTCATTTCGTAAGATAATTTACTCAAACACATCTGCCATGTAATTACAGTATCTGCAATTCAATTATGATGGTTTATGGAATTTATTTATAACACCGCAACGCTTACTGCTCGTTTACCGAGTCCCTTTGCAGATAAGCAACACTTGAAGACCGTGAGATCTCCCCGGGCTATTAATATCGCGGCCACGGCACAGATAACTTTAACTACAAAGTGAAGGCTTTGCATCTTAAACATAAAGACGCCAAGTTCCGGCGCAGAGCAATAAATCAGCGCATTTGCAACGTTCTTTGTGGCTCGCGTCTGCTTTGTGGACACGCGGCCCTGCTTGTGTTGCAAATTTAATTTCTTAGACATTAACCCTCACTAAGGAGGTGGCTAAGATTTTTTTTCATAATAATGAATATTTGTTTCACGTGTTTTAAAAGTACTCTGAACCGACTAGAATGCATAAAAAGGTTGATGAAAGTGGATGAAGCGCAAGTAATATGTCAGGCTCGAGCAAAGTGGCGGTCTATAGTCTCTGCCTACCCCTATGGGATATAGGCGTGAGGTTACGTATGTATGTGTTTCACATTTTTATTAATCAAAACCGGACTGGTGGCTAAAGTTTTCCCCTGCTCTTCGTCCACAAATTAAAGCAGTTTTAGAAAATATACTCAGTTATATCGCAACCAGTTTTTTAAATATAATCATTTTTTTTTGTTCTATAAAATAACATTATAAACTAAAATACCATTGAAATAAACTAAATTTCAAGCCAGTGTACTACCAAATACTTCATCATTATACTTACAAAATGCTATATCAATGAGTGCTGTATAAAGGACCCGCTGTATTTAAAACAGGTCCGACAAACTTTCAACCACTCTCACGATGGTAAATAATCACTAAAATTCATAAGACCAATACCGCCTTTGTCTGTCGGCTTCTAAAGACAAAAGTTAAGAGGAAAATACAGAAATCTGAGACTTCGGTAATCACACTCATCGAACGCAAAGCAACAGAAATACTGGTATTTCAAATCGATTTCTATGAAACAGCTGTACTGGTCCAGTCGACCCGACCAATCGGTACTGTTTCACAAGCTACAGCAAGACTGGCATCTGTTTCCATTAGGTTTTCCGTGAGGCAGTGTTAGCGTTCCGATGAACTCGACTCAATCATTTAGTAGCTTTGCTTGTATACGGCTTTTCCGAATGCTGAAATCACTCAAATTACGTGATTTTGACTATTCACTTTAGTGTACTGACTGCCTCAATGGCACAGTTATACTATGGTACGATTGCAAAGCTGAGGTCTAGGGTTCGACTTCCGGGTCGGGCAACGGGAAATGGGATTTTTCTATTCATGAAAAATATGTACCCGATATGGCGATACGCTTGCCCCCTATCACATCGTGGGACGGAAAATACAACGCGAAACGTGGGTGTCCTGGTTGCACCTCTGCCTACCCTTTCTGATAACAAGGCGCGTATTTATGTATTATTTATGTGCTTAAGTATAATATTTTCTTTATAAAATAACAAGCGGTACCAAAAGCAATTGTCCTTACTAATTTATAGGTCTATTTCGATCGAACTAATTTATAATTTACGATATCTTTACTGTTACTTCCATGTGTTTGTTTACGCATATTATGTAAAGTAAAGGTCTTCATCCGTAATCCATTCATCCATTTTAATCAAATTAATGTAAAAGGGACGCGAGGAGATAAAATTGTGTCAACTACAAAAATCACGACCGTTAGTTTTCAATTACTTATGAAATAAAATGGGAGCAGCGATCACACACACACATCACACAGGCATTTATCTGCCAGTTTGATTTAGTTGTTTGGAATGCAATGTTTATCTAAAATTAAAATCTTTAAAAAAAAGAAGAACATACAGTCGAATTGAGAACCTCCTCCTTTTTTGAAGTCGGTTAAAAATAGGTGAATATGTTTTTATTAAAGTTAGCAACGAGATGTGTAGGACGCTCGCCTGCTGAACATCGTCACAAATCTTAACAAACCGGAGCTATACCAATTACTCCTAATTGTTATTAAATATTGAATGGCATTGTACTGCTCCCCTTGCTTCAGACATGACGTGCTCTATCTCTAAATACTCTTTGACATTGTTTATCCCTAGTAGTAGTAAACAAAATGGTGGTATGTATCCAAACGGTGCCTTAAAAGCCACTCATTGTTGTAATGAGCGCAAGTTACAAAACAATATTTTAATATCTACGACCAAATACTTCACCACAATCTCACGCCAACTAGCATCAAGCAATCACATAAATAAAATATCAGTTGTTAGGTAAAAGCCTTCGGTAGTAAAAGGAGCAATAAATAATCAAAATGAAAATTGATTTCAAATTGAAGCTTAGCGGGTTTGGTTCGGGAGTAGCGGGTGGGAGTGCGGGAGAGAGGGAATAAGCGTCACGTTGGAAGGGCCCTTAGGCTCGTTTTAATGAAGGAACAATCGAAATCTGCCGCGCTCACAACTGTAGCTGTGATCATTATAATTAGAAAGGTCGCCAGTACCACTACGCATTGATTAAACAGTAAGTCATCTCCGCACAATGTGCTATATCTTCTATTTCAATAATAAATATTGGTATTGCTTTACGCGTCGTTGTAAGTTCCACAAATATGTTGGGTTAATTAGGATTTACAAATTTCCATTAAAGACCAAGAAGCTGCCTTCATACCTGAGGCTTGAATATATTGATGATAGCCGAATACCATTTTTCTGTATCAAAGTGTATTATACTAGCTCGCACAATAACGATTATATCTCGTGCAATATTTGTGGCTTTTAATTGCTCTACATTGCACGAAATATTCTTTCGAAATGTTTTGCTCTTTCTGATATTACCTTACATCCTAAATTCTTGGAAATTATAATGACAACTATCCTACTGTAATCTGCTCTCGGCCGTGTCCACAGAGTAATGACCTGCGGCACATCGGCGCAGGCGATAATTGCTGGAAAATTGTTCTAACTACAGCTGTAAAGATGTGACGCTGTGCGCACGTTTGCACCATCCAACACTGAAATAACGCTAACAGTTGTGGCTGAATCGAGGCGCAGGAAATGCACCCTTATTGCAACACTATGTCTGTCGGGTGGTTAATGCTGCAGTAACTTACGTTATGTAGTGGTTAGATGGTTTTCTAATTTAAGACTGGCTGGAGACACAGCTTATTAATTGGTTGAGGCCGAATAGGGATACATTCCTGTTGAAAATATTTGTATGACCATATAATGGTATTTGTATGGTCTATAGACCAGAGTCGATAATTTTTAAAACCAATAAAAATAATAGTAGGATGAAACCCATTAGAAAAGGAGGGGGATAGTATAAAAATGAAAGGAAAAATAATTTACGGGCGATCTGAGGCCGGGAAGGGGATGGGGGTGGGTTTTTAAGGGTAAAAAACGGTTTTTCTCGATTTCCGGCAAAACTAAAAGTCCTATCGAAAAAAGTTAAATGGCAAAGTTGTAGGTAATAAAAAGATCTAAAACTTTTGTATTTACACTTTTTTCACAAAACCTCAAAGTTTATGTGAAAAATTCAAAAAACCAAGTTTTTGGTTTTTTATTTTTATTTTTTACAAAAAAAAATATTTTTTTAACGAAATTCGGTGAAAACTTACCTTTTTATGTCCCAAATACGTTGTAATTTAGTTGATTAAAAAAATTTATTTTTTCGCCTTATTTTGAATTAATATCGAAAAAGCACCCTAATTTTCAATCGAAAATTCAGCTGTCAAAATATCAGCTTTTTTCAAAAAATTGGTATGTTTTCTGTTCGTTGAAATCTCTACTTTCCGATGGTGAAAAAATATATGTATGTTACTATAGTAAATCTTCTCAGAAAATGCAAAGCAAAGTTGCTTTTTTATTTCATACACTTGCTTATCATCTGCCTTATTGCAGATGATACAAACAGATTCATCCATACTGATAATCTGAAACACAAAATCGAATTAATAATGCCTTCACTATGTTATGGTGAGTATATACCCATGAAAAAAAATATATTAAAGAAATAAATGTCAAAATGTATAAAAAATATATTATGAATATATTAAAAAAAGCAGCTTTGCTTTGCATTTTCTGAGAAGATTTACTATAGTAACATATATATATTTTTTCACCATCGGAAAGAAGAGATTTCAACGAACAGAAAACATACCAATTTTTTGAAAAAAGCTGATATTTTTACAGGTGATTTTTCGATTGAAAATTAGGGTGCTTTTTCGATATTAATTCAAAATAAGGCGAAAAAATAAATATTTTTAATCAAATAAATTACAGCGTATTTGGGACATAAAAAGGTAAGTTTTCACCAAATTTCGTTAAAAAAATATTTTTTTTGTAAAAGATAAAAATAAAAAACCATTAACTTGGTTTTTTGAATTTTTCACATAAACTTTGAGGTTTTGTGAAAAAAGTGTAAATACAAAAGTTTCAGATCTTTTTATTACCTACAACTTTGCCATTTAACTTTTTTCGATAGGACTTTTAGTTTTGCCGGAAGTCGAGAAAAACCGTTTTTTACCCTTAAAAACCCACCCCCATCCCCTTCCCGACCTCAGATCGCCCGTAAATTATTTTTCCTTTCATTTTTATACTATCCCCCTCCTTTTCTAATGGGTTTCATCCTACTATAAGTTTTTTTTCACTTTTTATTATTTTTAAAGGCTTCTACCCTGGTCTACTAAATATATTTTTAAAGAAAGATTGTGTGGAATGAAATTTTCTTCGAACGGTTTTCAAAGACTATAGGGTTTAAATAGCATATTTGATTAATCCGGTATGTTCATTGCTTCGAAAATGTTTTTTTGAGTTTTGGTAGGTAGAAATTAAGCCCGGAATAACAATAAGCTCTTCTCACATAACTTTTGGGATAGAAATGAGTTCGCAAAATGTTAAGTGGCAATAAACGCACCTCTGCCTACCCAAGTATAAACGCTAATTTGTAAGTACAAAATATACAAATTACAAATACTCAATTCAGTTTCGTAACAAACCATACCATTTAAAATTCGTAATAATGAATAGAAGTTTTCCAGCGGCAATAGGCATTCACTTACCGCTGGAAGTTGCCCGTGCGGCGCGGGGCGTGTTAATCACGTCGTTTCGCTTTATGGACCCGTTCCTTTATCATAACGACATCCATCTGTTTTGACGACTGCTCTACAAATTACCTGCTTTGCGACTTCAGTAGCATTTTATGAGATTGATATTTGATAATTTCAACAACGGTTATTTGTAACTGCCTCATTTGGTAGTCATTGCGGTGCAGTTGTTGCAGTCGGTATTGAAACGTGGGGCTGTGTGAAAATCCACAGTGTGCGTGTCGTTTATATTTTTATACGTTTTTATTTCTGCTGTAGGTTTTTTAAAGGTAAAAATATATATGACGCTGTATATTTTTAATATTTTGTCTATCAGTCTATTGAGTTTTATTTATTTGTGGATCTAGTGGAACTGTCAAACACAGTTATATGTATTACTAGCTGTCGGGCCCGGCTTCGCCCGGGTGCAGATAGTTTTTGAGTCCAATCCACATCAAGAACATATTATTTCGCGTGTCTACTAACTATATTTCCCGCGTGCCGTCGACTATATTTCCCTTCCGTAGGAGAGGACATCCCGTGCCAACAATTTGAATTTGAAAGAGTAGAAAATATGTATATTTGGTTTCCTGACTCATCCCACGGGAACACTACATTTTTCGGGATAAAAAGTAGCCTATGTGTTAATCCAGGGTGTCAGCTATCACTATACCAAATTTGAAAGAGTAGAAAATATGTATATTTGGTTTCCTGACTCATCCCACGGAAACACTACATTTTTCGGGATAAAAAGTAGCCTATGTGTTAATCCAGGGTGTCAGCTATCACTATACCAAATTTCATCAAAATCTGATGAGCCGTTTTTTCATGAAAGAGTAACAAATAACAAACATCCATACATCCATACTTACAAACTTTCACCTTTATAATATAGTAAGGATAAGGATATTCGCATAGTTTCAATATGCCTACTATTATTTTTTCATTAATCAGGATGTGTATATTCTTGTCACAATCTCATTGCTTTACTCTGCTTACTCTTCCATATTTAGGCAATATTCTATGCGGCTTAACGTGTTTATTTTACACGGCACGAGTACCCCGGGTGAGCTTCCGCGGTTAGTATAAGGAGCGGGCGAGGCGATAACGCCCTTAACTCACAACTTCACACGGCGCCGACCGCCGCGATGCCGCGCTCTCTTGTATACCAGCGCGAGTTATTGCTACGAGTGTATGTTGTTATTTGGAAAGTGCATTGTTATGGAAGAAAATTACAACATTGTTATTGCTGGTATTGAGAATTGTACTCTCTGAAGTTAGACGAATAGGTCAACTTAATATATATCCAATGCATGACAATAAGTATGAATTTTTCCAGACATTTTTTTCTCATCATCATCTTTTTCAGCCACCAAGACCAGTGCTGCATAATTTACGATATCTACAGTTACAATATTGCTATACTTTGCTCTTTATCGTTGCAGAGAGTCACTCAATGCAGGCCGCTGTTTAAATTCTTGGAAGCCCATAATCAGACGTAGACTTTCTTGGCGTAGTAAATATAAGAATATTATAAAAGCTTACAAGGATTTATACCAAAATCAAAACAAGCCAACTGAGTCTTATTCCCTGGATATACTCAGAACTGGCTCGCGTCACGTAGTTTCCAGTGGTAGTAAGCCCACTGAGTTTGTTTCGCCGGGTCTTATTTCTTGGGTCTTAACGTTTTAATAATACCTATGGTCCACCAATTAATTTAATTTGACTAACGTAAATTATTATGAAGTGCGTAGTGGCCTAGTGGTAAACGGACCAGACGCGGCTGCCAACATGTTCACGGTGGTCACGGGTTCAAATCCTAGGACACACCTCTGACTTTTCGGAGTCATGTAGGTATTGATAGTCAATCACCACGCACTAAAACGGTGATGGAAAACATCGTGAGGAAACCTGCATACCATAGCGGTTTAAAAGAATTTCTATGATATGTAAGTCCACCAACCCGCACTAGGCCAGCGTGGTGGACTATATGGCCTAACCACTCTTAATCGTACTGTCGATTGTAGAGTAGGCCCGTGCCCTGCAGTGGGACGTATATGGGCTGATACAGAACATTAATTATGTAATTCTTTGAAAAACTACTGTTCTGCAAGTACATACGTGTCCTAAAAGTTTGTAATGAGCGTCGATCTCGAGAGACTAAGCGGCGCGGCGGCGATGTGCACGGGTCGTGCGAGTGTAGTGCTCTGTGCTGGACGCCGCGCGAGTCGCTCACAATGCGCCGCTGTTCCGCTACGTCGCTACACGCACACAGTGCACGTCGTACCGTAGGCTAATAATTAGTCTACTGAATGCTTGAAATGATTTGGATTGAAGGTAAATAATAGAACGTGATTACAATCAACATATAATTAGCTATTACGAGAACTAATATTAAATTGAAGTATTCCTTGAAAGTGAAATAGGATTTTTTTCTAGTCTATTGATTCAATAAAATTATTGTTTAAATATGTAATCTTTTTACAAGAACTTATTGTTCGTTTTTTAATACTAAGAGCCCTCTTTCGATGTAAAAAATATTTCTGTGAATAAAAAGGCACAAATAGTTTATCTAAAAAGACACGAATTCTATAAGCAGAAGTAAACCAGTCAGAAAAGACACACCCACACACACCCGCTCTGATTTAAAAGCATCTAAATATAGCCGTGAAGTGGTACCACTGCGGTGCTACTATGCGTCGCAGCTGCACTGTGTCATGTGTGGAGCCGCAATCACGCCGCCCACCGCCGCCCGCGGCGCCTTTGTGTTTTTACTTTGTCACTTTTGTTAGGACGCATCTACATGCAAAAACGGAAAGTTGACACATTTTTATATCACCGAAACTCACATGCCTCTGTGAAAGAATATTTTAGTTTTATATTTATTTTGGTACGGTACAGCAGACAAATTATAAGTCAGTTCACTGTACAATATGTGTGAGCAGGTATTTTCCACTGTACATAATAATGACATCAAGGAGCACCAGAGAAAGATAGAGGGCGCTCTCTGCGATCTTTACAGTTTTCTGGTTAAGACACCTTCCAACGTCAAAAATCGGTACAATTCTTGGAGTTTTGTGGACATTCATAATAAGGATATTATGCAGACAACAATTTTGTATTAAAAATAAATATTCCTCTAACACACCAAATTTAGCCTTAGCCCTGAGATCATCATGGACGATAGTCAAATCAACTCGGTTACTGTTGCGTTCTGTTTATTTTTGTTGCAGAATTAAAGTAAACGCTTTACTAGTTTCCTTTAAATGATAATATCTTTATGAGGGTATCTCATCGTGGCTAGCGTAATAATATCGGGTTTCGTTCCACGTGCGTTTCATTTAGTGGCTCTACATTTTAAATCTGATTGTTCGATGTATCGGAAAAATTGCCCACGCTCGCTAGAAATGTAATACAATTGCAACTACAGAAATGCAATAAAATGGAATATTTTCAGTTACTTCGTTCCAATTTAACGAACCAGAACTGATTCAATGCGATATGAGTAAATTGGATTTACTTTTAAATAAGCATTGGTGGCTTATACTTTACAAATATCTAATATAAACATCTGTCGCTCCGTTGTCCCGACAGTCAGGTAGTCTTGTCTCGTGGGTATAAGAAACTACGAAAAACTTTAAAAAGATTAATAAAGAGACTAGGTGTTTTTCTGCGGGAATTTCTTGCACTGTTTGTGTCTTACAACTAAAACACGTTGCGAAGCAGTCATTACTTTATTTGTCGTCCAATTTATTCTATGATGTTACTATTATCCTGTAGCGTCCAAAATTAAACTAATATTTATTTCCCCTTGGAAATATAATAATAGTATCCCTATATTTATTACCAGTCTTTCTTTTGATACTGGGTTTGCCGCTCCCTAAGCTGTGAATACTGTCAATTATACAATCAATTTTTATAATATTGGACTGATGAGTTTATTAAATAAAGGAGCTGTAGTTAATCGACTTAAAAAAAGGAGATTATCAATTATTCGATGTGTGTGTATGTGTGTGTGTAATTGTAATTTTGTCACAATTGGATATTTTTTGGATTTGTTAGCATATCCCAGCGTCTGATCACGTGTAGCGTATTTCAAAAGGGTATGTTTGTATATTTGCATGTTTATATGTAAGTAAAAAGTGTAAGTCAGATTGTAGGCATATTTTGGTATTTTAGATTTAGTAATAGATTCTTAATTTTTTTTCTATATTTATCATCCTTAGTGAATACGCGAAATCGCACGATTTATCGTCAGATACACTTTATCGCATCTAATCTCCGATAATAACCGCAACAGCTTAAAGTCCCCATGTATCCCAGTGGAGGTTGGCCGAGTGTTTACATTGACACGGCGCCTCGCATTCCGCCCGCTGTTCCGGGAAGCGGATCATGAGGGCACTTGCTCTGCCTGAGTAAACCTGAACATTACTCACCGATGAGATTTGCAACTAGAATTGTCCTGTATTATGCCTTGTTTGTAACAGTCGTTATCTATAATCTATCTATCTTTAACCAAAGATTTCGTTAGATATTTTGATGCATTTTATGTTTCAGTCAACAAATGTAGAGATGTGTAAATAATGCATATATTTATAGATAGCTAGGTAAGATAAATATATCTCTCTATATTTGTTTATTGAAGTGTAGCACTGTATCGACATAGTAATGGTAACTATTTTAACCTCTTGTTAAAGACAGATAAGATATAGAGAACGACCGGTAATAACTAACGGCAGCACAAAACAAGATAGCCGATGATTTATAAGCCACAACTATAGATCTTTTATTCATAACACAAAGCTAACACGTGCCATTTATAATTAAATATTTTTACCGCAGATTTGGTTAATTTTTTTCATTTTTTATATTCCAACGTTTCAATTACTCAACAGCCTTTGTGATAAAAATAAAAATAGTCTTATTTCAATGAGTAGCTATTGCGTAAAAAGAAATCATTACGTAACATTTAGGTTCGTTCCATATCACAATATTGGATGGAATCGAGTCCGACAAAATATGTAGGTAGCCTCAGCGGCTCCTTTGCTTATGCCCTCGAGTATATATGAACGTCAGCTTATATTAATAATAATCAATGAAATAAAACTGCTGAGAGCTATAACAAATCTCTAACACCAGGCGGTTGGTACCTCGTATGCTGCGGGAAGCGTTCTAAGTACCTTCGCTTTATTTATTTCTACCGTTAAACAGCAGTGTTTAAGCACTGTAGTGCAAGTTGTAAGGAGATAGTAACCAGTGAAATTATTGTATCTCAAGAGTAATACCAACTAACGTGTTGCGGTGACGAGCGCAGTACAAAACCAACTAGAGCTTAGTAAATGTTATTCCTGAGTACTACTAGTTTTTGGTCCTACGTGTCCCTTACTATGAGACAAGCTTTACAAGGACATTTGAATATTCTGATGTGCCACTAATGAGTAATTATACAAGGTTAGTCACATAAAGTATATTACGCCGAAAGGGGGATTCTACACTCATTTTGCGGATTGAAACGATTATTTCAGTATGGAACAACTGACTTTTCTCGCGTATTCAAGGTTGGTCCCATTGTAAAAGTTTATTATGATGAGTGTATCTTCCCCCTTTCAGCTTTATATCCTGTTTATGATTTACATTGTATTCCGCGTGACGTCACTAATCATGTTGCATACGAAGGCAATCACCTCGCGAATAAGCCCTGACTGAACGTCACTACAGTAACTGTTGTCTGCCAGATATAAGCCGCCGAGTTCAATTGCGAGCGAGTCTCGATCAGTCGTGGATTATGCCATATTCTGATCTTACATCTCGTATCTCGTCACGGTGAGGTTTGGAGAGGTGGATAAGACGCAGAGATAAGGCGACCGATTTCTATAGGCACCTATGAGGCCATAGCTTGGTTACATACGAATACGGCTGTATGTATCAGCCGAGATACGTCCCACTGCAGGACACGGGCCTCCTCTACAATCGAGAGTACGATTGAGTAGTTAGGCCTATAGTCCACCACGCTGGCCTTATGCGGGCTGGCAGACTTTATAAGACGTTCTGTGAATCCGGCTGTGATCCAGAATATTCCTCCGTCCCCGTACTCAGATAAATATTTGTTGATCTAGTAAATTGGTTATTAGTACCGAGACAAATATTTCTTCCTCAATTCATATTTGTTTCAGTCCACCTTCTCTTGAGAACGAACAATCATAATTTTATGAAATGAAATGAAATGTATTTATTTTTCATTTTTTCATTTAATATATAAGTATATATATTATAGACACATACGTGAGTCTTATCGTGAAATCAAGGCTATGACATGACTATTAGGTGTAGCCACTTATATTACGTAATTATAACTGGAACAATTCGTACACTGTCCCAGAACTCTCTATTTCTGCTTGGAAATGTTGTTTGACGCTCATTTGGCACTTAAGGTGTCCACTGAAAATCAGCGTTATAATGTGGTTTGCACCACATCATAACATTTAGCTGAGTCTAGTCCATAGCCATTTTTGTTTACCTCTTTTTTTATTTTTTATATTACCCATGTTATGTACTTTACGTCTGTGACTAGTAAATCGTCTTTCTTTCTAAGCCAGGGGTAAACTGTTACATCTGATCTAAAACATTAATCTCTATTGCCATTAATGTTGCTAACACGATATAAAAGTACAACAATCGATTGTATTACAAGCGTCGTTTCCCGTGACATTTGAAGGTCACATGATGGCGCACACCAGCAAGTCAGTTGTCAGTCGGCGCGCGCTCCCCCGCGGCGCCGTGATTTACGAGCCCGGAGCCGGGAGACATTACACGATAATGCAATGCCGCTGTCAACTTCATCAGATCACGAGTAATGTAATGCTTATTTAGCAATAACATCATGTAAGAGTGCATTTAAGAATTAACAGTAAGATGAAATAACACATTCATCCTTTATTGCACAAAAAAATAAAATAAAACAGTGAGGAAACAACACAATAATAGTACAAGAGGCGGACTTATCACTCTCGATCATTTCTTCCAGGCAACCTTTATATTGTGTAATATAATATAAAGGTATAATATCTGATTTATATGGTATATGATATAATTGTATAAATTAGTTTGAATTTCACTAAAAATACTGGTCCTTAACCGAACAACATGTTTCATTAATACACACTACAATTATACGTGTGACCGTTATTTAATAAGGGAACCATGTAATATGTTTTCTTTATGTAGCTGTAACATGTACAAAAGGGCTGATCATTATGATAACAAGATTTATCTTGTTATCATAATGATCATAATGATCAGATGATCAAAGGTTTACCTTTGTCTAACAAGTTACTTCCTAGTACACACCACACAGCGCTGGGCAAGTCCCCATGCATCGCAAAGCGGATTGGTGCGTTGTTGCGCTATCGGCTCGCAATTCACAACAATTTTTAAGCCGTGTCGCCTCGGCTTAGTGAGTGCGCAACCGACGCACATTCACGACACATTCAAGCGTGCACGATGTTTATGCGTTTTTTTTTCACTGCATTTATATTTAATTTTAAAATGTAAGGTTGTTTATTTTTATTGCACAGTACCGTCAACATATCCCCTGACGGTAAGTGATCACTGATGTATTGCCGTTCCGTCAAATCGAGAGAAATCGAAGGAAAATCCTTCGCACTTTTGTCCCGATGGGAAGAGGAAAAATGTTTGAGCTTCCGGCAAACTCACTCACCGAACGACACGCGACAGCAAGACTTCACATCAATCTCCTGTGTGACAGTGGTACCGCCCCATCTGTCCATTCATGCTGAGTTATCACGGACAAAAACGTGGCTCTACCACTTTAATGCCACATATTTGTATTTATTTGTGGACATATTGTAACAAACTAACAACAATACAATAAACTTTCACGCGCCCACAACTCGCTTCATAAAAGGCACAATCACGGAGTTTCACTGTTTTTGTGTGAAATGATTGAAACAACAACAAGAGCGGCGACAATCACGCTGCAGTTCCGAAGCGCGGCACCAGCTGGCGCCACTCATTACAAACTCGCCACACGCGCCGATACTGTTGCAAACTCCGAGTACACCGCACCGCTGCGCCGTACCAATGCACAAGTACGTGGAAACACGCCTTTGTCTTGTTACGCTAAGAGGGATTGCAAAGCGACAAATGCTGCACATCATATACATTTGACATTCAAATAAGCATGCGGTGTTTTCACCTAGCAGGTCAGCAAAGCACCACATATCATTGGTGTATTTAAGTTTTTTTTTTTTTTGCATCGTATGTTTTGTTGTACTGATAAGTTGTTTGAACTAAATAAAAAATTACCATAACTATACTCGTATAAGATCATGACGATATCATTGAAGGAGTGGATAGTCATTGATATTGTCGCCACAATAAAATATGATTGAAATACACATAAGATTCCTTGTAATATAAATATTTGTAATAATTTGTGAATTTGAACTACCCAGTTCAAATATAAAAACATGTTTAGTATGCAATCTGTGTCAATTGGTAGTGGGGCGGTTATTATATAAGAGCGTGCATTGTGAAATATAGTTTTGTTAAGTGCAAACTGTAACCACTGCATTACTAAGAAATAAATAGTGATCTAACATTGGTGACACCAATATTCTGCAGAGTCTATTAGTTCAATTTCATTGTGTGATAGAAAACAGACGTAACGTTATGCTCGACGCAAATAAAAAATACTTACCTAGTCAAAAATCTACGTCTTCTACTCGCGTCTTAACCTAACAATACCTGGGAGTGTCACAAGGGTAGTTTAGTTTAACACAATATTACATTAGTACCGGACACTTTACCTTCAGGTGAGTCGTCTCGGCGCCGGAACGAAGTGCACTTTGACCTTAATCACGTGATTACGCGCGGGACAGTTTAACATCCACAGTATTAGCCAGAAAAATACGTGTTTTTAAGATAAAGGAAAAATAAACCATATTATTTTTTAAAATACAGCGATTTGGGTTTTGTTGCCATAGAAGAAGTTGTAGCATCTGAAAAGATCTTTCCATTGACATATAGCTTGTCGTTATTGGTCGATAGGCTGGAGTCCATTCATGTCTGCCCCTTCTCCTTTATTATGATTGCTATACTGTGCATAAAATCAAATATCCATGTGACAGAGGTGCCACGATGATGGAACAGGCCCATTCCTAAAATTATCTAAGTCGGCTCCGCCGTTTATAAGAATATCCAAACGTGTATTATCATCTGTAAAATTATAAAAATATCTCGCCACATTATACCACATATTATAAAACATATTAACACACAATATGTCACGATGCAAGATAATTAGCAAACGACTCGCGCCCAAAATCCAGTGCTAATTGGAAGTGTTGTACGCGACGCGCGCTGCAAACATCGCCGACAATGCAATTCTTTAAAACGTTCCTCGCCACTAATTACCATAGCAACACCAGCGGATATATTGAGCAGGCGAGCGAGGGGGAGAGGCAAGATAGGGAGGGGGAAAGGGGAAAGGGGGGTGCGGCTTCACTGTCTAAAAATTCCAACTAGAGTAGTAAGTCACACGCCGCGTCGTATCGCTGCCCGTCAATCTCTTTAGGATTTGTGTAAAGGATTTTACGCGAGGTCACGACTCGTGCTATTTTAAATGAGAAAAATGTTTTTAAACGTACCATGTAGAAACAAGTATGATGTAGGTACGTCTTGTGTAAAATACATAAAGTGTTATTAGCATGTTTGGTTGGATAGGCCAGAGCTTGCATTCTCTTCTCTGGTATCTATATATTAATACGTGATGCAAAAACTTTGGACCCCTTTTTACGAAAATTGCGTGGACGCAGGAGCATAAAATTTGGCACACTTATAGTTTATGTGTAGGAGAAGTGGAGAACGCTAATATTTTTCAATAATAATGCTTATAAAGTACATTAAATCAATAAATAAAACATTACACACACTACCATACATTTTACACACACATACTCTGTGGTCAAATTGTACCGTCGATACGGTAAACTCTTCCCCCAAATTAAATAACGTATTTAAATAAAGGTTTTGAATCGACAACATATATCCGCAATATTAGATTAATGGCGTATTTTAGATTTTATAGATGTAAATTAATGACAGTAATGAAAAGTGATTGTCATTTAAATTGGTTGTCAAATATTTATGCATGCGTTCAGAAATTTATTTTGTGTAAACTGTGGTGTAAACTAAGGAGAATATATCAAGCTACTTAAATATAGGACAATGAAATAAATAATGTTCACAAGCAAGAAGTTATGCTTACTCCTTTTCAAGATCGAATGTAATTTTTTTCACGAATTTTTACAGTGGCCTTTCCTTCGCTATAATTCACTGATAGAAATGTGTATCGTATCGGAATAGGATAGGTTATATTATACCTAAAAGGAGTGAAAAAAGGGTTGAAATATTATGCCAAAGAAAATCGAAACCACTGAATTTATTTCAATGAAAATTTATATTTTAACTCTATTACTACAAAAAGCATTGTGGGGCTGAAATAACGGAAAGAATATTTGATGGACAATCAAAATCGCTAAAGTTTTCAATGTCAAAAATTCATAAGACAATCTTTTTGTATATGAAGAGACGGGATATAATTGAGTGGAAGTTACGGGAGAGGGCTGGGATAGCTGACAGATTTGATAAGACGAAATGTAAACGCATGTTATAAGACGGGATGGATGATAAAGAGAAAGGACGGGACGGATCGGGAAGGGACTGAACAGATGGATGAGACGGGATTAAGCCGGACAATAGGATAGCTACGTCAAGTTTAAGTATACAAGAGTTTATACGAAAAATAACATGTATTTGGTGCGAAGTGGAATCAAAAAATATATGCACTCAGGCGAAACTGGGTTGGGCCCTTAGTTATATATTAATACGTGATGCAAAAACTTTGGGCCCTTTTTTACGAACGCTAATATTTTTCAATAATAATGCTTATAAAGTATATTAAATCAATAAATAAAACATCACAGACACTACCATGCATTTCACACACACATATTTCATTTCATATAATTGATAAAAAAGAAATGGGCAAATAACAGTCTTGGTCAAATCTGTGGTTATAGTAGTTTAGTTTTCGACAGTAGAACCTTAAGAATGTTTAAATATTATATTTTAATAATGTATATTAAGTGGTCGAATTTCGACCATTGGGCGACCTCTAGTCTGTGTTAAATCAACATAGGCAAATCAATTATATGGCCTAACCACTCTCAATCGTATTCTCGATTGTAGAGTAGGCCCGTGCCCTGCAATGGGACGTATATGGGCTGATACAGAAATCAATTACAGAGTCAAGATTATTTTGGTGACTTTTTTATTTTATTTTATTCATCAAATCAGTTTTTAAATGTTAATTAAGATATTTCATCCAATACGTCAGAATAACAAAAAATAAATTATGAAACATTTGTTAGACTGCCTCGTTGGCGTAGTTGCACTACGGTACGGTTACAAAGCTGAGATCTCGGGTTCGAATCCCGGGTCAGGCAAAGTGATATTGGATTTGTCTATTTATTATCAGGCCAGATTCAGAAATTCGTGCCCGATATGGCGATAGGCTCGCCCCCTATTACATTATGGGAAATGTGGATTTCCTGTCACCTCTGCCTACCTTTTCTGGGAAAAAGGCGTGAGTTTATGTATGTAGGTATGTATGTTAGTCTCCTTCTAGGAACGAGGTTCTTGGTACTTATAAATGAGAATATTGTAACGTGACGTCACTATTTCATTCGTATTGTGAACTGCAAAACACGTGTAGTGCACAATACAACTCGCCTAGTCGGCACAGCCTCGTCGACGCTGCCTTATTAACGTCTCGCATTACTTGTATATTAGTTTACCTGGAATGCCTCGTCTGGGTAATGTGAGTACTGCTTGGCCCGCTCGCTCTGCGCTTTGTGCGTCTGACTTCGCTTTTTCCTCAATTTCAATATAAATATTATTAACCTCGAGGTAAATATGTTTGGCATCAAGTATAATAGGAATTTTGTATCGAATTACAATTTGGGTAGTATTTATCCTTTATTTTATAGCTGTTTACATTTTTACCAACTCTAGGTTTCATTTTCTTACGGATTTATTTTATTGTAAGCTAAAAATAAGTTTTTCGGCGAGCAGTGTCCATAGAATGCAAGTTTGGAGCTCGGCGCCATTCAAGTACGTGTTGTTGACACCGTCTAGAGAACAATATACGAACGAATACATACGTTTACGCTCGTATATTCTCGACAGAAACCACTAATACCACACATAAGTCGTCTAATTAATTACGTCCCAATATACATAGGCAATCATATACTACAACATCACTGTCGCCATCCCGAGAATAAATTCTAATTCCAAGCCACTCATATGGAATTTTTAAATCCTAAAATCAACCACCGTGACTGCCTCCGTGGCGCAGTTGGTTAAACGCTGTCTGTGAAACTAGACGCCGCGGGTTCGATCCCCGCACCGAGACAAATGTTTGTGTGGCCCACAAATATTTTTTTCGTGTCTGGGCGTTTGTCCAATAAAATAACATAATATCATCGTCACACTCAAACCCCTCAAGAAAAATGTTTGCTCGGGTATTCGACGTCCGGAGTAAGATATAAGTTTTCCACTTCTAAAAATCAATACTATTTTCTATTATACTTATAATTTTCTCCTAACTTAGTCTATGGTTACGACGTACGATAGAGGATTCCAAAATTTTGTGAATTATCTAGGCGCATGAGTGAAGGTTTTACGTACGGCGTCCGAACATTCGAAGTTCGTATCGTTTCACAGAGTACCCCACCCGGGCGGTCGCGCCGGCTAATAAGTGCAATGACGTCACCGCACCGAGCGCCCAGACTAATCGAGCGGGAAATACGCGACGCTGCACACATCACGGTCACCCGAATCACGGGGATCATGTCTACATCCCGCTATTTGAATATGCAAAACAACATTGCACTTTTTAATTGTGTACGTAGTTTTTTTATTGCATTTTAGCGACTCGGCCCGGCTTCGCCCGGATGCAGATAGTCTTTAAGTACAGCAACAACATGTTATTCCCAGCGCACGCGATGTAAAGAATATCTTAGGTTAATTTTTTACACCTTGGGTTACATTATTGGAGTCTTAGTAAGGATCCCAATTTTATTGAAAATAAAATATAGTCTGTCACAAGGTGTGCTCGTGTATTCGTACGATCGTATGTTTGTACATTTGTATCTTTGCACTTTATATGTGGTCCCAAAATTTAAACTTGACACTGATCTCAAAAAATATTTTAAATTAATTATAAGATTTTTCTTATTTGTCTCATTTTATTATATTTTTCCATTTCTTAAGTACGATGCAAGTTACGATGAGACTGGCATGTATTATATAGCGGTTCGCGCTTATTTATTATTCGTCGTCACTGGTCTAATACGCATAATCGCGTGGATTTTGCATCTCCGTTTATTTGAACACTTGACAAGGGGCTACAATACATATGCGAGAAAGCACAACGTAATCCAATATTTGCAAAGCAGTTCGAGAGAGAGAGAGAGAGAGACAGAAATTTGATTCCTTAAGCCAGCTAGAGTGAATTTAACTAAAAATAAATAGAGGTAGTTGTAAGCCGTGCGATCCAAACAGAGCGTACGCGGGCAAAGGTGAATATTTGTACAAGGCTAAATAAAACACAACCAGCCAACTAAATGTATAAGCGATAATTACCGAGTTGAATTTATCGCAGCAATTACTAACGAACAATTATCACATTTGAATACGGACTAGAATTTAGATAGCATAATAATTAATAATGGATTCATTGTATTTAGCGATGAACAAAGGGGATTAATTAATTTACTAACTAAATACTATTTAACAAATATGATTATTAAAAGAGCGTTTAGTTCGCACAGCAGTATTGTGACGCTAATGCGGTGCAATGACGTGGTTTATTGCAAGATAAAATAGTCGCATTTTGTGACAATAACTATCTGACGTCCACACGCGCCGCTGCAACTCCTATAAGCCGGCGCGGACAATGGACGCGTGGATCGAAGCCCCGCCTGGGAATGTCTGAGTTGTCTTTTACCACATTTGGTTGGAAAAAGTTATCAGACACTACCATGAAAAGCGCTTTGGTTGGAATATCAGATCTCTTTGAGTGAGTTTTCGAGTTGACAAATCTCAAAATTGGGGAATATACTCTGCCATGTTAATTACCAATGAATACCTACATTTTTTATCAAAGAAATAAAAATATTCAGCTTACATTTATGTATGTAACTCTTGTATATATGAACATAGTTCTTGATTCGGTTTGCAGCCGCGCTCGGCGTGTTAAAGAATGCAAGTTGGATTATACGCTGTTGGAAATATTTTTGCATTCTGTGTGCGTTCCGCGAATTTTTAACAGTGCTTTATAATAACTGTGTTTTCTTTTTTACTCGAGTTTGCGGCGTGAGTGTGTATTTGTGTGCATTTCAAAAAATCAGAGTACTCGTTAAGTACCCAATCTGGTTATTTAAATTTGGCTAAATCATCAGAGATGTAGTGCGTGGTAGCCTGTTGGTAAACGGATCAGACGCGGCTGCCAACATGTTCACGGTGGTCGCGGGTTCAAATCCCAGGGCACACCTCTGACTTTTCAGAGTCATGTGTGTATTGATAGTCAATCACCACGCACTAAAACGGTGAAGGAAAACATCGTGAGGAAACCTGCATACCGTAGCGATTTACAAGAATTTCTATGGTATGTAAGTCCGCCAACCCGCACTAGGCCAGCGTGGTGGACTACATGGCCTAACCACTCTCAATCGTACTTTCGATTGTAGAGTAGGCCTGTGCCCTGCAGTGGGACGTTATATGGACTGATACAGTAGAAACATCAGAAACGCTTTGAATTGGTACAAATGAACTGGCTAACTTTATAAGTTTACCCAATACAAAAATGTTGAAAAAAATATAAGCTGCTTTGCAAAGCCTAACTTTGATCTAAATGATGGTAAGTATCTTATTTGGGATAATATTGTATCACACTTTGGAATGTTGTAACGTAGAGACAACTAGTTCTGTTCAATATTGGCATATCAAATCATCATCATCATCATCATCATATCAGCCACAGGAAGTCCACTGCTGAACATAGGCCTCCCCCAATGATCTCCACAATGACCTGTTGGAAGCGGCCTGCATCCAGCGACTTCCTGCGACCTTAGTCAGATCGTCCGTCCACCTTGTAGGCGGGCGTCCGACACTTCGCTTGCCTGTACGTGGCCTCCACTCGAGAACCTTTCGGCCCCAACGGCCATCGGTTCTACGAGCTATGTGCCCGGCCCACTGCCACTTCAACTTGCCAATCCTATGGGCTATGTCGGTAACCTTGGTTCTCCTACGGATCTCCTCATTCCTGATTCGATCTCGTAGGGAAACACCGAGCATAGCACGCTCCATGGCTCGTTGAGTGACTTTGAGCCTTTTAATGAGCAATCTTAATGAGCAATTTTAATGGCATATCAAATAATTAATGAAAAACATAGTCAAGCTTGTAAAGTAGTAAAAAATATGAAGTTTAGAAAATGAAATGGTTAAAAAAGTTATTAGAGAACACATCAAACCCTGTCATAAAATAATCTCAGCTCACCCGATATCTGCTGTGATTGATTCAAAATATACATACAATTTGTACTTCCTAATATTCGTGATAAATTGCTCCAGTTTATATAATGTGCAGTTCACTTGAAAATTATGGTCCTATGTTGCCGTTGTTTTAATCCACAACAATTTCAATTTAGGTTACAATTTGTGGAAAATGATCAGTTTGGCAGCAAATTGATTATGAACAACCTTGTTATTACAGTGTATTTTGCGAACATAATGTCTATTTCTCCCGTCATACAGCAGTGTAAATGCACTGTTGTGTTTCAGTTTGAAGAATATTGTAGCTATTGTAACTACTGGACATATTGCGACAACATCTTACGTCTCAGGATGGCAAGCGCAGTAGATTGCCAATCATTGCTAATGCTTTGTAATTCAATATGCTGTTTGGTTTTGCTACTGTTCATGGGCAGTCGTATTGCTTACCATCAGGCGAATGGCATGCGCGTCTCGACATTATAATTATAAATAAAATATATAATTATAAACGCGTTTCATACGAGTCCCTTCAGTAGTATAGCACGTATTGGCTGTTAACTATGTGGTTGTATCAGTAAACTTTTATACAGTAGCGCTTTCCTTTATCATATCTTGGGATGAAAATATTTGTATATAATGCTAGTAGCCCCTACGTCCACCTCATTCAGTCACAAAGGCGTTAACTTACATAATATACTTATGTACACGTTACCTTTATCAATCGTAAAGCTTTCTATTGTGTAAAACACTTAACTCACATAAATACAAATACGTTAAATGAGTCAGTGAGTCCCATCCACTCGGAATAATGTCGAGACGCTCCAACATGAATCTTGTAGCGACGCGGAGGTACGGTGTAATGTATTACGCATTGACTCGCATGAAAAGATTTTCGGAAATAAATGTTCACACTGGCTCGGAAAAACGCGCAGTGATTTGCGAGGAGCTACTTGCGGAGGGAATAAATCACGAGCAAACAGCCTCCGCGCTCTCTCGCCTACATAATTATTAACACGCTGATCCGCATTATAATACCGACGAGCCTACATGTGTCGTACTCGCTGTTACTAACTCTACGTACATTATGCTTGTTCGTGAGTACTTGGAATCTCAGATTTGCATGCGTCATTACCATGTTAGCTTTTGGCATGTGCTGTGTGGAGTGGAAGTTTAATCCTCAGATATGGATTACCAAATAATTTGCTGGTTCATTTCGATCTGCGGCTGCACGAATCCGATTAAAATCTGAGAATTCGTATGGATCAGTTTCACGCCTTAATTACTTAATTGCCCATAACAAACATTTGCGGACCCTTTGCGGAGTACTTTTCACAAAATAAAACAGTTCTGTTTTACATGAATTTATTGGCAACCTAAATTGATTGATAAAACTTAGATAAATGCTAAATAAGCCGGGGCAAAAATCTAGCCTAAAATCGAAACTTTTCATCGCCAGCAAACAATACCCGACCGCAGCGTATCTGTGTCGGCTATGTCCCAGGCTCGCTCGTCACTGTGGCACGTAATTTTTCGGTTATCGGCGCGCGATCGTTCCGTAGGCTTCGGCATTCTGCTCCGCATTCAACCGGCGAAGATTAAGGGCCGAATAATTCGAAGAAGGGTCGCGGGGCGAGGTGCGGGGCGAGAGGAAAGGAACAGAGGGGAGGGGGGGTCGCTGCACTGACAGCCTTTGTGACCGAACGAGCGTCCGTTTAATGGATAAAGGTACGCATTTAAAGTGAATAGATTAGCGGAGTTTGGAGATTGTGCTCGTTAGAGGAACAAAATGGGCGGCTTAATGACGACTTGAACGGTGGGCGCTTGTTTAGCGCGCGCTGCGAATCCGATCGTATTTTAATTGAATTAGTTCATTAGGAGTGCGGTGAGGCGCCGCCGACGCGACCTCCGAACAGCTGCTGTACTCACACGTCACGTGACATGTAGATGTCGAATCTCACATGCACAGCTCTTTGGGTGCATGTTTATTAAAAGTAGTCGGCAGGATACAAATATTGTTCACATAAACATGTATTGGTGGTAGGTCTCTCATATGTGAAAGGCCATCTGGGTGGGTACCACCGCAGTGTCTATTTCTCCCGTCAAACAGCAGTGTAAATGTGCTGTTGTGTTTCGGATTGAAGGGCATTGTAGCCAGAGTAACTACTGGACATATTGAGACTTAACATCTTATGTCTCAGGATGGCGAGCGCAGTGGAATGGCAAGCATTGCTTTGTAATTCAAGGTGTTGTTTGGTTTTGCTACTGTTTATGAGCGGTCGTATCGCTTACCATCAGGCATGTACGTCTCGCCATTCACTGCAATAAAAAAATGTTACAGTAATTATCAAAATTATCGTGCTGTATTCGAAATTTTGTCTAGAAACTTGTAATCATTACAAAAGTCTATTGTACTATAAAGGGTAATATTCGTGCCCTAACTTAAATAATACATCCAATACCTTTGTGTTTAAGCAGTGATCAGCGTTGGCTAAGAGGAATAAACATCACGCATCACCGCGCCTTCACGTTGCGTGTTAACTATTGCCGCACGTGCTCCCAGCTTGCACAGCGGGTAATGTGCGCTACTCTACCCCAGTAGTGTATGTAATAGTCTGGAGGTGAGGCATACTTATTGTTTGAGTTGTCCCGCCGACTCGCGACAGTTGTTTGCTCGCGTTAATTGATTCGCGCCGTCCTTAATAAACAGTTGCTGAGCCCGTCACTACTTTGACAGCCTCCTTCACACTGATTGTTAAGGCGTTGTCTATAAACTAGAGAACAGGCTCGGTTCTTGCACTGAAACAAATGTATGCCATCAAAAAATAAAAGGATACAATTGTGTCAAACGGCGACATGCTAATGTTTGGCGCCGGTCGGTACTGTGTCTTAGCTCTACTATACCTACAATGTGATGCTGCAGACATATTGTCGAGCTAGTATAAAATAAAATAAAGTCAAGATATTGCCAAAATCAGAACCTCGTACATTTCTCATACCCACGACGATAAAGTTTTTTATTATCGTAATAAATGGCAAGACGAGCATGCCGTTCACCTGATAGTTACCGATACGATGGCTCATAACTGCTCGACATTCCACTGAGCTCGCCATCCTATGACATATGATGTTAAGTCTCAATATGTCCAGTAGTTACTCTGGCTACAATGTCCTTCAGTCGGTAGCACAACAGTGCATTCAGACTACAGTTTTGCGGGGGAAATAGACACGTGACACCCAAGCGGCCTCTCACATATGAGAGACCTTTTTTTTGTTCAAGAGGAAAAATATTAAGCTCCCCTTTCGATACCCCGGGGGAAGCCGAAAGGGGTATTTCAGTCGCTCTGATATATGAGAGACCTACTACGTATTCGCTAGGTCCGAATAATGCATGTAACAGTGAGGTGTATAGTCTCGCTGCGAGGCGTGTCTGCAGCTCGTCGCCTCTGTTGTGACGCTGTATAGTGTGCGAGGTGCGTTGTGGCGAGCTGCGGTCTCGCTGCGTGCGGTCAATCGTCATCGGGTTACTGTAGCTACTGGCCGACGAGTATAACTGAAACCCCGGGATTAGTTGCATAGTATATTGCGTTAATAGTCGACACATACGTATATTGACAGCATAGCGTAATTGGACATATATTTATGTAATCCACATTGTGTTTCGGATTGGGTGTTTCTGATCACGAAAAGTGTCCCGTAGTTTTTAATGGGACACAAAACTTTTCGGACCTTATTATGGAATCACAGTAATGTGTTTATATACATATATTCCAATTTATAAACATCCCTGATTACTATCTACAGCATAACGATATCATTATTAACAAGTAACAATTGTACAGAAGCCACAGCTAAGTGTTATAATTGTATACTCTCTTTATTATTTAACAAAGTTTTAATAAAGTGAGAGTTAACTCGTGTAAGGTTTAAAGTGCAGTAATGTTATTTTTCCTCAGACGCTCACAATGTTCCCGTGAGGCGCCGTGGCCGGCTCGGACATACCTTATCACATTACATCGCAGTAGCTGCATTACTAGACTGAACCGGGGGCAAATAAACTCCGAGCAATGCTGGTAATTAAAGTGTTTTCTTTGTATACTAAAATTAGTGTTATAAAGAATATTTTCATAGTATTTGTCGGATGTTCAGGAATAAAACCTTGTGTTAATTAACCAGACCGGTGATAACGTCACCGGTCTGTATTCGTTTATTTATTAATTACTGCTATCACGACACGTTATAATTAACTGATTAATAATTTATCAGAGTATCTTCGATAACTTGTTACTTTTATAGTAAACACGCGTATGCCAATGTTTCAATGCCCTGACTACGATCCGGAGGCGCTTTATATTGCAAACTGTCATGCTCCCACCCTTACTCTGATTGTAGGTGAAATAGAATCACAACAGGGTTTCCTTTAATAAAATTACTTCTGCAACTACCCGTAGATTCCTAAAGGCCGATTTACAACTATTTAACATAATATGGGCTTTACATAAGAACACCCCGACATATTCATCTGAAAGAGAAAGAAAAGAAAGAAAAGTGCTTTATTATCGCGCAAATTAGCCGCATACAACACAGTACAATAATTATAAAAAATGTAACAATACAATAAATAAAAAAAAAAAAAAAACAAAAAGAGACTAAATATAAAAATAGGAGAAAAAAAATAACAGGTAAGTATGTTGCGCAGCTCACTCGCGATAACAGGTCAACATCTCAGCATGATGCTGTGTGATAACAGAAGCAACCACACAGCGCTGGTTTTCAGATGTAACCTTAGGCGACGCGACGTACAGAAGCTAAGCTAGCCCAGCAACAATTACAATAATAACAAAGATATTGTAAATAGGAAGAAATAAATAGTGCAGGCAATAAGTAGTAATTAAAAAATGATAAGTCCAAATATAATGCACAAGTAATCAAAATTAAAAAAAAGTAGAATTAAAACCAGTGTCAGATAAATTCAATCATATAATGTCAAGAAAATAATAATAAAAATTAAATGCATAAAAATAGTGTTTCAAAATGAAGCAAATTGAAATAATTAATATAATAAGTGTCAATTTAAACATCGACAAAACAGACGTGAACAAAATCGTGGTATCGGATAACAATTTAACAAGATTTTATATTATATTGTCTCGCTCGCACATCGACGCTCGAACAACAACGCACACGCCGTGCGCGCCGAGAGCCCGGTGCGGCGCGGCGCGGCGCAGGGAGTAGGAGTAGAGGTAAGAGGAGTAGGGATGCGACCGGCCGCGGTGCCGCGCCGCTCCCGGTCTTAAAGACGAGCGCTGCCGGCGCGGCGCGCTGACCGTAACTAGTAACTACACGACCGATAATAAAACCAAGAGATATAATAATTTAGTATTTCAAAAAGGAGTGCAATTGAATATTAATGCAAAAATAAAAAAAATGACAAAAATGACATCGCCGCCTACACGTTGCTGGGATGACTATTATTGCTATGTAGCGAACAGGTCATGCACATAATGTAAGTATAATTTATGTATTCAATTAATGAGAATGATAAATGTGGGTATATGAAAGACATACATCTCACAGATTATTGTTGTTCATTCAATGTTGCTCCACATTAGCATTGCTCCTGTATTGTGGGTCTGTTTAACAAACGCACAAACACCCGTACGGGACAAACAATTGTAGGCAATATAAATATTTACCCGTGCGGGGATAGAAACCACGTTAGGCTATTTAGTTATGTATTTGAACGACGAGTTTGCAGATTATTATCATATATTTGAGTTGAGCAATTTTTTAATTCTTGCGTTTTAGAAAGAAGCCTTAGTAATTTTATTAGTATCCAGCAAGATTAATGTATATAAAGTCAAATGGTTGAATACAATTAGAATAAAATATTTACATCTAATTTTGTAAAAACGAGTTGGTTTGGAAAATGGCGTTAAGAAAATGAACCGACGTAATTGAAGCGTTTAAAATACAAAGTAGTACATTAAGTATAAATAATTAAACCTAACATCAAGTTACATAGAGTACAGAACGAGCCTTGATTTGCGAGTCGTAATCTACAAAGCTAATTACGAGTTCGAGCCAAACACAATGAGTGGCCGAACAGCAGCAGTTATCTAAAGCTAACTGACTCAATTACATCCCTCTGTGGCACATTCCGCCTCTTCGTCAATACTAATGCATGCCTATATACGCTTACAAACAGACACACATTCCTGTGTATACAAATTCTCTGACATTTTTGAGGAAAATCAAATATTTCATACCATATTATCGTTTCATATATTAAGTTTAAATACACGCCTTTTCCCAGAAGAAGGACAGAGAGAGGTGCTACGAGGCATCCACTTTTAGCATTGAGTGTTTCGTTCCATGGTATGATAGAGGACGAGCACATCGCCGGCACGAATTCCGGACTTCAGACTGATAATGAATAGAAAAATCCAAAATCACTTTTCCCGACCCGGATACAAACCTGAGACCTCAGCGTTGTAATCGTACCGTAGTATAACTGCGCTATTAAGGCATTCGTATCCAGGCGTATTAAGTTCCATCTGTGTTTATCTGGTTTCGAGCGGACCAGTATAATCATTATTGTATTGACCAAAAAATTATTATCCATACCCTGTTTGGATTACACTGTATTTAAGTATTTACCACCCACTTGACGAAACCCGGCGAAAAGTGTCTCACCCATACGACGCGCCACACTACGGCGATACACTATACTATTAATTAACGAAGGTATGACCAAAAACTATAATATTTAAATAGGAAAGCTGCTAACTAAAAATTTCAGACACTGGCGCGTATATTATCACTAGGCTTATTCTTATTTTCTTACCTCTCGTTTGTTTTGTTTGAAATAATGGTACCACTCCACTTGACTCACTTATAGTATTATAGTCCGGAGTCACTACAGCGGAACTACTGTAAAAAATATAATAAAAACGGTCTCCTCATAATTCACGACTTGCATTTGCTTCAAACTTTACACAATAATTCTCTCAATTCGCTTTTGTTTGCGAGAAGTGTACTCGTATGCAATTGTGCAAAATGTTGCTCTCAGAACTCTTCTTGGTACAACGACGTCGGTGTAAGTAATGCACACTTTTAGAAATAATATTATTCGGTATATTTATCAAGAAACTTAATATTTAATTAATAAACTTTATTTTAGGGAATAGAAATTCCATGCGTAAACCTATGTACCTTGAGCTCTCTACAATAATTTCAGAGCTGTGTCAAGCATTTCATCCCGCAATAGGACAGCATTATCGAGAAAAGGTCATTTTTCTCTATCTCACAATTAGAGTGTGCCCAAACCCAGTGTACTACTCTCGGTCGTCAAATCAAGGCAGAATTCCTGCAGGTATATCTAACACAAACAATGTCAAGACGACAGTGGAGGCACATTGCTATGCAAGTTGGCAATTACTCGCTCCATACTAAAATCAAACACGAGCTGTTAATAACGAGTGAGTTGCGTGACGCCGCGCCGCGCCCTGTTCCGCTCTGATAAAGTTTTGTCTTGTTGATTCAGAAACTGTGACGCTTCACACTGTCTACCTTGGTAATATTGTGTTAATAACTATACATCATGTTAGCGAAATGGCAGGGAATTATTACTGACTTCTTTGATTGCGTGGCTTGTTAAATATTAAATGTAACGGATGGATTCAAGTTCTGTAGGACTGGGTCATTGACACCTTCTTGAGTAACTGGTGGACGGCGGTAGGCTGAAGAATAAACTGATCTATTGCAGCAATCCGCTATCTACAAAAACCCACTATACTAGAGTTGTAAATGAGTTGCCGGTATTGTAAGGTGTATTATTTATCATAATATTAGTATAGATTGGTCACAGTTAAAAATACGATTGCATAAATGCTACTCCATTTCAGTTCCCTGGAAAGTGGTATTACCACCTCGGTAGAACGATCCCAATCCGTGTGTGACACGTTGACAGCTGATTTAAAGTCGACTGTAATAATATCTATACTCAACATAAATCAACATTAATATCACAGGTGGTAGGTAGGTAAATGCACTGTCGTTTTCAGATTTGAAGGACATTGTAACTATGTAACTGTAATGAGAATGAATATCTATTGTCTCAGAATGACGAGTGCAGTTGAATTCATGGTGTTGCTTGGTATTGCTACTTTCCAAGAAAAATCGTATCGCTTACCATCAGGCAAATGGCACGCTCGTCTAGACATTCAGAACAATAAAAAATATGTCAAAAAAGAAATAAAAGGAATATAGTAAATGTAAAAGCGGCAGATGCATCACGGATTCACGGAGGCACTTGTGTGACAATAGTAATAGTGTGGCGGCACAGAGCCGCGCAAAAAGAATGGCGATCAAGTTAGCGCTGAGTCGACGCAAAGCGCGGCTTTTAGCGCCCGTCTGCACTTAACCACCGCTCCCTCCCCCTCCTCACCCCCGCACCCCGCACCCCGCACCCCCGCGTCACTCCCGCGCGTCCGCACTATAACCGACAATTGTATTTTGTCTTCACTCGTCCATTGTGACTTTTAATAGCCATACTATCTGCCATTGGTGTAAGTTATTGCCAAAATAAGAAGTGTTTTCTGGGACGCAGCTAGTTGAGCCGTTCAACCAGAAACCGAGGGTTTAATCCCCCATTAAGGAAACTGTTAGTGGGATCAACAAATATTTGTTTTGATTCCATGTCTTGTGAGATCAAAAACTCCGTTGTAGTTTCTGGTACCCTTGAGACAAGGCTTACATTCCCTGTGTGGTTAATATTGTATGCGCGACAGTTGGATGCATAATTAAAAATATTCATCAGAAAAATGACATCCCAGAGCGGTCTCACATTTTTTACATAATAAGTGGAATAAATCAACTCATTGTTATCTAAATCTGCTGAATCCATTCTCTTTGACAGTGCAATCAGTATTCTGATCTGAATGCAAAAAAATATTCAATTCCCGGTGTTAAATACGGTTTATAAGATCGCGCTCTTAATGCGACGTCATCAATAAGATGCATTAAGGTGCGGTTCCACTGGCGCCGACACTTGGAATTGATGCAAGCGAATAACGTTGTGAAGTCAGTCGTGACCTGATGGAACAGGTCTCTTACTGTCGTGTAACGAAGTGTTGTAATATAAATTATTGTGATTATGTGAATTTTTATAAGATTTTGACGTTACGGTTAAGACAGAAGATATGTCGCCTTTTTTTACTAAAAATAAAGGGACTTTTATACTTTCAGATAATACATGCCAGTCCCATCGTACCTTTTAATAAATAATGCCACAATAAATTATTTCACCATTCAACAAATCTAACATCTCAACAACCAATTAAACTAAAACAAACTAAAATACTAAGGAGAACAAAAAAAAACATCGAAAAAATCTGAATCGTTACATTATAAACTTTAATAACTTCGAACAAAATATGATGAAAAAAATAAATTATGATGAAAGCGCACAAAGTTATTTTCAATAACATGCAATTCCATCATCACATTTTGTCTCCCCTCTCCGTCTATATTCCACAAATAAATTCATTACATCTTCCACAGTAGCACAAACCAGTACTGTTACATTTAATACATTTGGGTGAACTGGTTTTTCTAATTGGGTTGTTAAAGTTGCTAGGCGGAAATTGTCCAGATCTTATTCTCAAAGCAATCAATACTAACATGTTGCCTTGGTGTGCTGTTTTATCACAAATCTCTGGCAGATCAATTCTTTATTTTAAAAAGCCTTCGTAGCGCAGTCGGGTAAAACACCAGCTGGAAAATGAAAGGCAGCCTGTTCGATTCCCAAATCTATCATGTCGAGAAAAAGAGTTTATTTAATATTTAACTGCACAAAAAACGAAAAATAAATAAATAAATAAAACCTCTATTTAAATAATTTTGAATTCACACTAAGATCACCATTTTAATTTCCAGGGAAGTCACAAGTGAAATATTTTATAATAATATGTGCGAATTACATTTCAACATCACTGTGTACATCGCAATATTTATAATTATTTTATCGCTTCGTACTTAGTCCTTTTATCGAATTAACAAACACAACGTAGACCAACCATGTACTAACAACGTTACAGTAAAAGCTGAGTGTTATATCGCTAAACGCTTTACCTATTCATTACAGAGTAATTTACCTGAACATCGTTTGTATATTTTAATTTTCAGAACAATCAAGTTATATTTATAGCGGCCTCCCCCGCCCCGTCCCAACGCCTCAATATTGTACTGTACGCTGTTACGCACACTCTAGACAATTTTGTATTAAACATTTCATTATGCTCCTATAACGGTTTAGACACGAAGAGAAAACTACCGACGTTTAAATTGAGCCGGTATGAACGACTCTTAATAAAAGGTCGGCGCTTTATGTACCCGCTGTTTCTACAAGTATCTCGCTGTGTTGGTACTAAAAATAATCGAAAATTACAGAACAATGCTCTCGTTTATACTTATATATATTTACAGACACTGTTTTGGTTATATTAGGAATTTTAATTCAAATGTAGAATCCTGTTGGAAAGTCCTGCCTGTCTTGAAGATACAAATGTTGCAAAGTAAGCAAATTGCTCGCTTTTTAAACATGCATAACTATTTGTAATATTCAAATTTTACTACCGCCATTTCATGAAAAACGACTCAACAAGTTAACTCCAAAAAAACTAGTACTAATTTTATGTCACCACACAAGATGATAAATGGATGAAAGCCATTATACGAAAAAGCTGAAAACACAAAGTGTGACAGTTTGCTAAAAAATAAATCTCGGAGTTTAGTGAGGGCCGCACAAAAGATCGCGCCGGAGCTAAGCAAGAAGAATGGAGCGCATACTTTAAACAGCGGAGTGCACACGCGCGACCGCTCACACACACATATTGCGGCTGTGTACACACTGACTAATGACATGTAAAAACCATGCCCGTGGCTTATCCATATGATATGACGGGTTGAAAACTACCACCTGTTGAGAAACATTTAGTCTGCAATTATGAAGACTACACGATTATTGTGTTCAATGTCGGCAGCCCCGCAATAAGGCAGCGTAGTGGACTATTCCGTACTCTATTGTAAAAAACTATCATAATCAGCAGTGAGCATAGATGGGCTGGTATATTAGGGGTGTTGCTCTATGAAACGAGACGAATTTTCGGATTTACGACGTCCGAGGTAAGATTATCTATTATACTTATCATTTTCTCCGAACTTATTCTATGATTACGACATACGATAGAGGATTCCAACATTCTGTGGAGTAGGTAGGCACATCAGTGAAGTTTTACGTACGACGTCTGGACATTAAAAGTGAGTATTGTTTCATAGAGTAGCCCCCTTGAACACGTACCATGGTTATCAGGTTCACCGATTCACAGCTTAGCGATCTAAATGAATATTATAATGTTTTTGTTTGACAATACTGCCCTGTAGCAATTTGCATTCAGGCCAGGAATACACGCGGCACATCCAATGAATAATGAGACAGCCAATGAATCAAAGCTTATCTTACATATTATATTACATAACGTTGTACTTAGTATGTTGATGGCAATGATCGGTTACATAATAGTTTATAGGGTATGATTATTTGCTGCGGAAAGAGTACTTCCTAAAGATGAGTGTGCAGACGAACCTGGCAACTTGATTGTACAAGAGGTATCGACCTAATGACGTAATAGTCAAAGTAGCTAGTGGTAGTTACATTAAAAATGTTTGCATTTAGTTACCTACTTGTAGTTTTTGACCAAAATTCTAAGACGTGTCTTCAGAAAATTCTAAGGAGGTATTTCTATACACAATAACGTTCTAAAATGTATTATTCCCATTTTTTTCTAAACATTTCATTAGGCTGATTTTTATAGCGTTTTCTTTGAGGGCATTATTTTTATTACACTATCCCTAGCCCCAGTGTGGTTGCTTTTTGCGTGTATCACAAACACCGCTTGTCAGCCCATTAAGCTTTCTCCTTCACGCCTTATGTTAAAAATGAAGCATCCCTGTCGTTAGCAATAACTCAATATTCATTACGGCGCTTCAGAGGTGCAGATAAGGCTAATTATGTGTCGCGGGCTCGACTTAACCCCCTCCCCTGATTTCCTCCCCATTCCCTCACGCTGGTTACCTCGGTCGCGCGGCACAACGAGTCCTCTTTAAGTTATTCAGTTTTTATGTCCTCCGGGCATTATTTCAGTGTTCACTCGTTAAGCGTTCGATTTTATGAAGGTGTCAGGCGGCGCTATTGGGACACCTGCAGCCGCGGAAACCGTTTGTTAATCGTCATCTCCCCCTCCCCCTTTCACCCCCTCCCATCCTCTTTCACTCGCCTTACACCCTGCAGGTATTTTCATAAAGAAAATGAACATTTCTATTTCATCTCCTGATTACACTCGTCAGATATTCCTAACTCATCGCCTTAAGAGATTTACTTTAGAGATTTTGAGACACCAAAAAGTACAGCCAACCCTTAATTTATGAAATATTCGTATTACCAATGAGACGTATTGTGAATACCAATACTGAGTAGTTAGAACGGTAGCATTCCAAATCTATTTATACCTACTTTAGCTCAAACACAGGCGTTGCATCACAATAGCTTGTACCGTCGCCGAGATGATTAGTTCTCGTAAGCGAGCGTGGGAACACGCGGCGGATCCCGTCCCGCAGCGATCAGATTTCTTCAGACGCAGATTTCTGAGAAATTCTGTTCAACTCGATATCGAGACCGGAGAGACTTCACCGTGTATTAAGCAGTAACACGATCGCGTGGAACTGCTTCACGCCTTGTTCCGTAAATATTGTAGTTGATGTGATGCAACAGATTGTTGTTGAAGTTGTTAGGTTTCATTCTAGAAAGTTGTGTGAGTGCTGTGTTTCTGTTTATTGGAAACCTCACTTACACTACTACAAGTCATGATCACACAATAGTAAATAATTATTGGGTCTCAATATACGTAACCCAGTTAACGTATATTGTTTTATTTACTACACTAATACGTTTATATTAAACAGCGATTTGAATGAATTTCTATAGTAAGTGGTCGCGGGTTCAAATCCCAGGGCACACCTCTGACTTTTCGGAGTCATCTGTGTATTTATAGTCAATCACCACGCACTAAAAGCGGTGAAGGAAAACATCGTGAGGAAACCTGCATACCGTAGCGATTTATAAGAATTTCTATGGTGTGTAAGTCTGCCAACCCGCACTAGGCCAGCGTGGTGGACTATATGGCCTAACCACTCTCAATCGTACTCTCGATTATAGAGAACGCCCGTGCCCTGCAGTGGCACGTATATGGGCTGATACAGACAGAAGATACGTAACCGCTATATAGGATATAAGTGTTGGCAGGCATTAAAAGATTTAGCTAATTAGCGACACTAAATTATTAGTTACGGAACTAATTGCATTACTTGTATAAAATGTGGTCTTCACTACCAACTGACAGTGCTCGAGCCGTGATCTCCGCTCGCCGCCGCAATATCCATTATAGTGTGAGCCAACAAGTCGGCGCCCTGCTACGCGCAGTTTGTTTCTTATTTGGGTGCAGTCGTCCACAAACCCACCATTAGCTGTAACGAGGTGAGCAGCGCCGGTGTCGCCGGTGCCGCGGGGCAGGGGGGAGAGGGGGAGGGGGAGACACACAATGCGGCCCCGGAAATCTTCACAAAAGCGCCATTTCCAAAGGCGAGCGTCGTATAACCTTTATCCACGTACAACTCTTTTGGTGGGTTTTTGGTCATTTTTCACGTTCCCTTTGCGCGAACGATTCAATTATTTTTCCATTAAGCTTCGTCGCGGAACCACGCCGTCCGCGATCTGAACTCTATACACCCCCCCCCTTCCCCGCACCGCACCGCGCCGCACCCGCAGCGCCCCTCTAAGATCGCGCTTAAAAGCCCCTAATTCACTTCTTTTGAAGTGGGCTCGACCTATTAATTGGCTGAAAGTCTTCGTTAATACTTTTTTTTTTGTGTCAAATCTTTAAATATCAATTATGCAATTTATTTTCTACGTTTGAAGCGTTGATTTTTGCATGTCCTGAGAAATTTGTATCTTCTTTACAAATGGAAAGCAAAATATACTACAGGTGTTGCAGTTTTTTAACGTATCTAGCCATTGTGAATGTCAGCCACATAAATATTAAATACATTTACAGATTAATCTCGCTAACATAACTAACACAAATTTAATTAAACATAGATTTCTCAGAAACTACTCACTCATTGATAAATACCGACATACAATCAAATGATAACGTGCTACAAATCGCTACACGATTGAGCACTACGAGCTACGATTTACGATCTACGAGCTACGAACTACCGATATGTGCTACGGTGGAAACTTCAATTAAAAATAATTGCATTAAGTAAAAATGAAACCAATATTAAATGGCGGTATTCCAAACTAACCACATAATGATAATTGAACTAGCGAATTTTCGAGTTTATTTAAAGTTCATCGGTTTACGGTGCAAATGATATTGCAGCCCGATGGTGTTATATCGCTCTGTGGCGGCTCGCGACACGTATTTATAATGCTTTAGTTCAAATCAGTGAGTTTTATTTGTATGAAGTCTGACCAGTTCATCTGTGTCTGTCCTGTTTTATTGAATTAGAGGAGAAGGGGGAAGTATTTTTCTTTATTGCGTTGAATGGCGAGACGATCATACCATTCGCCTGATGGTAAGCGATATGACCGCTCATGGACAGTAGCAAAACCAAACATCACCTTGAATTACAAAGCAATGATTGTCATTCCACTGCGCTCGCCATCCTAAGACATAAGATGTTAAGTCTCAATATTTCCTGTAGGTACTCTGGCTACAATGTCCTTTAAACCGACACACAACAGTGTATTTACACTACTGTTTAGCGGAAGAAATAGACATTACGGTGGTACCTAGCCACATAATTATGAGAGACCTACCACCAGTAAAATTATTAAGAATAGTACAACATCAAACAACATCTTTTCTCCTTTCTTTGTCACATTTTAGCGGATGATAGGGACAAGCAAAGTACAATAGTAAAATATCTGCTCTTCCGTCAACCCTACTATTTCACTAGGAGAGCCGTGAATGTTGATAAAAACTAAAAATAGCGGCAACGGAAATACATAATTAGTGAAAATTTCAGCTTTCTAGCTATCACGCTTTATGAGATACAGCCTGGTGACAGACAGACAAACAGACAGCGGAGGCTCAGTAATAGGGTCCCGTTCTTATCTTTTAGGTACGGAATCCTAAAAAACTAGTCACTATACAAGCACACTATCATCCCCGCACTACAAGCCGCTACTAGCGCTGCCCTGCTCAACACGCAAGCTCATTGCTCGCATTTGTCGAGCGTCAATATACAGATGTAAGCAGATTTCTCTAGCTCACATGCAAAGTTGTTGCATTACTTTACAGCTGCGAGTGTTTTATCCACTTGGAGTTTGAGCGTAAAAATACATTTGAAACAATTTTCAATAACCTTATTTGTAGGTTTTTATTGTGACTGTACGAGAGCACTTAATAACTAATCATAATATTTGTTTATTAAATATCCAATGCAATACCGTGTCGCCTGCGCCTTTTTCCATGCGCTGTAATTGGCATTATAATTAGCAGAACATTTTCAATCCAACCCTACGATGTTGCTTTAAGATCTAAACTGGCAAAACCATGCTGTCTTCAGTCCACGTCGCAGTAATATGAATACAATACATTTTGTCGAAGGGAAGAATGTTGATCCGCCGGCCAGGGAGACCCGTAGAAACGGTTGTCCGCTGGCCGCCCGCGGTATAGTACAGGGGCCCAATCGGGGCTAACCACCTCGAGAGGCTGCCTCACCATGCCGCGCATAATCTTGGGTGGGTCCGTCGTGCCGGTTGGTGACCGGAAGTGGGGTCCCGGCGGCCCATCCCGGGAGGGTACGGGGGCCCTTCCGTCCGGCGGATCAGCTCTCTTCCTGCCGACCCTTTCGTGCCGGTGCCCATTCGGCCTTCTTAGTGCCCGTACTTAAGCTCCTCGTTGCCTCTTCACCAATCCCATCCTTTCTACCATGACAGTGCAACCAAACAGAGCAGGTCCTTCAGCGGTGCTTAACCCCACCACCGCCTTCACTATGGAGTTCACTAACATCCGTGGACTCCATACGAACCTCAATGCCGTCCACCACCATCTCGAGACGGCCCGGCCTGCTTTGCTCTTCCTAACGGAGACGCAGATACGTTGTCCGGCCGATAATTCTTACCTGTTGTATCCCGGTTATTCGCTTGAAGCAAACTTCAAGCCTAAAGCCGGGGTATGCTTGTATGTTCGGTCGGACATCTGCTGTCGCCGTTTGCACTGCATGGAGGACCCCTCCTTCTCCGCTCTGTGGGTGCACGTGGATCTAGGTTCCCTGAGCCGCATCTACGTGTGCCTTTACAGGTCTCACAACGGGGATGATGAGACGACTCGGCTGTTCAGGTATCTTAGCCAGGCGGCTGATGACGCGCAGGCGCAGTTCCCGTCGGCCGAAATGGTGGTCTTGGGGGATTTCAATGCTCATCACGAACTGTGGCTGGGCTCCTCCAAGACTGATCATGCTGGCAGAGCTGCCCATGCATTCGCTCTGACTCATGACTTGACACAACTGGTGAACCAGCCCACCAGGATCCCAGATGTGGCGAGTCATGCGCCTTCTCTGCTGGACCTTCTGCTGGCGAGTCACCCAGCCGGGTATCATGTGACCGTTAGTGCGCCTCTGGGCACTTCCGATCACTGCCTGGTTGGGTCGTCAGTACCGTTCGCATCTCCTCCACGTCCCGTGCAGGTTAGGCGGAAGGTCTGGCATTACTCGTCGGCAGATTGGGATGGTATGCGGGAATATTTCGCATCCATCTCTTGGGGGCAGCGCTGCTTTGAGGGTAAAGATCCCTCAGCGAGTGCCAACGCTATTGCTGACGAGATCAGACTTGGAATGGAATATTACATTCCGTCCTCTGAGATCGCCAGTAAGGGCCGTGGACGCTCCTGGTTCAATCGTGCTTGCGCCGATGCTGTCGGTGACAAACAGGCGGCGTATCGCGCTTGGATCAGGGGTCGCGCCATGAAGGATCCGAATGTCAGTTCCCTCAAAAAAGCCTACAACCGTGCCACCAAGGCCTGCAAGAAGACGTACGTTAGGGCGGATGCCCAGCGCGTTAGCAGGATTGGGCGTGCGTTGGCCGATCACCCAACTAGCAGCCGTGCTTATTGGAGGTTGGCCAGGGCCGTCCAATCTAACTTCTGCCGCCCAGCGTTGCCACCGCTGAGGTACCCAGAAGGGTCGCTGGCCCACAAGCCGCAGGAGAAGGCTGCCTTACTGGCAAATCTCTTTGCGGCTAATTCCCGCCTCGAAGACCGTGGTTCCCAGACGCTGCCCACACTGCCTGATTGCGGTTTCTCAATGGCGGATATTCGCATCAGGCAGTGTGATGTGCGGCGTGAGTTACGGTCTCTCGATGTGCGGAAAGCCAGTGGCCCGGATGGGATACCAGCGGTGGTTTTAAGGGCTTGTGCAGCCGAGTTGTCTCCTGTACTGACTCGCCTCTACCGAGCGTCCTGCCGCACAGGTGCTGTGCCGGAATCTTGGAGGGAAGCCAATGTGCAACCAATCCCTAAAAAGGGTGATCGGTCGGACCCTACCAATTACCGCCCTATCGCTATCACCTCAGTGATGTGTAAGGTCATGGAGCGGATCATAAACGCTCAATTGGTCCGCTACCTGGAGGGTCACTCGTTGATCAGTGACCGACAATACGGATTCCGTCAAAATCGATCAACGGGTGATCTTCTAGCGTTTGTCCTGCACCGCTGGGGTGAGGCGATTGACCGGCGTGGCGAGGCTCTTGCTGTGAGCCTCGACATTGCCAAGGCGTTTGATAGGGTCTGGCACCGAGGTCTTCTGTCCAAGCTTCCGGCATACGGTCTGCCCGGCAACCTGTGTTCGTGGATTTCCGGCTTTCTGCATGGGCGTAGAATGCGTGTAGTCGTTGACGGACACGCTTCGGCGCTCATGTCGGTAAATGCCGGAGTTCCTCAGGGCTCGGTGCTGTCGCCCACCTTGTTTATTCTGCATATCAATGACATGTTGTCGCTTGGCAACATTCATTGCTATGCAGATGACAGCACGGTTCATGGGCGATACCACTGCGGGCCTCCAGGTTGCCGAGTCGAAACTGTGAAGGGACGCGAAGATCTTGTCATTGAGCTCAACCGGACCTTGGATCTCATTTCTACATGGGGTTCTAGGAATATGGTTGAGTTCAATGCCAAGAAAACCCAGGTGTGTGCGTTCACGTGCAAAAAATCCCCGTTCTCTCCCCTCCCCATTCTTCAGGGTGCTCCCCTTTCAATGCGGAATGACCTAAGTATCCTTGGTGTGGATATCCGCTGTGATCTCAATCCAAGGGACCACATCGAGAGCGTAATAACTGCCACATCACGCAGGGTTGGAGTCCTGAACAGGGTGCGTCGGTTTTTCACGCCCGGTCAGCTTTGTCGCTTATATAAAGCGCAGGTCCGGCCGGGTATGGAGTACTGCTCGCACCTCTGGGATGGATCCGCCCAGTACCTGCTCGATGCCTTGGATGGATTGCAGCGGCGGGCCATCCGCATTGTCAATGATGCAGACGTTACGAGCAACTTAGAGTCGCTACAACTCCGGAGGGATGTCGCCTCTCTAAGCGTGTTCTACCGCCTGTATCACGGGGAATGCTCTGAGGAATTGTATAACTTGATCCCCTCCTCTCCATTCCTTACCAGAACCACGCGGGCTGGCTTGCGAAGCCATAGCTTGTCGGTCCAAACCATCCCGGCGCGAACCAAACGGTTCTATAATTCTTTTTTGTGCCGCACCGTCAGGCTGTGGAATTGTTTGCCATCTCACGTGTTCCCTCCTTCCTACAATCCTGGGTCCTTCCGCCGTGGTGTGAAGAGGCACCTTAGCAGGCCGGCATAATTGTTTCCATTGGCATGGGACTGCCGTCCGATGCCAATGGATACTCTGCCTGGGCGGCATTTGCGCTTACCATCAGGTGCAATGCCGCCACTATGCCGGGCCATTATAAAAAAATAAAAAAAAAAAAAAAACAACCCGTCCATTTCCCTTCACGCAACGGAAAATCCAGGATAAATTGTATCTCTTTCTTTCTCTTTTTATTTCTCTTTTTTTTTCTTTCTCCCGCTTTCTCTTTTTGTTTTATATATCTTTCTCCTTGTCTCTTTCTCTTTTTCTATCTCTCTTTCCCTTTATATTTCTCTCTCTCTCCTCTCTCTTTCTCTCTTTTCAGCTTTGAGAAGTCAAGATTATAGGTTTACCGCATGGATTCATACCCATCTTTAAGGCCAGCGCGCATGTAGCGATTTCACAAAACCAGAACTATGTCTACCCGCAGAACTATAACTAAAAACCGTATTTCTTTATACACATTTACATTTACATAATACATTTTAGAAAAACCAACAATTTAAGTCTACTTAAATACTCTTACCTAAAGGTTGACTGGGGTAGGATGCCTCAGGCATAAATTAATTAAACAATTTCTAAGTATTCTATCACGGTTTAAGTAACTGTGAATGGCTGATATTAGTCCGCTCCGAGACTACGCCAGATGTAAAGTCTTCGAAACACTGACAAGTTGAAACAAACCGCGATACAATCCGTTAAATTAGTTCCACTTCAATCTTATATATTTATCGGAGTGTAACTGTTCGGAGAGCGACACGGGTAACAGGCGATCAGTAACAAAGTGCCCCAAGTGATGAATGTAGAGGGCGCCGCGCTCGCCGCTCGCTGCGGAGTGATGGAGGGGGCGATATCATCTGCACTGATGGGGTTACTCGCGTGTTGTTCATTACATGCCCATATCTGTACCCGCAGGCGAGCTCCAAGCGCAGCGCAGTCTCAGTCACTACTGATAAACTTAAGCAGTATAAAGCCGTATTACCATTTTATCAGTTTCACATGTGAACATAGATGTACATATACAAATACTATGGTCATACACCAACATCGAGTCGTGTGTTGTGAGTGTCTCATAATCACACAGACCCGAAGCAGAATGCCTGTGGATCTCACAAATATTTGTCTCGGTGCGGGATCGAACCTACAATATCACGTTTCACAGCCGGCGTCTAACCAACTGCGCCACGAAGGATGTCTGTCTGACAAAATTCTGGGAGCTCTGAGGCGAAATAAGATTTTAAAAAATTCGTCATTCGCAGCCTAATTGTATATGGGATACCTAGAAAAAAATTAAAAGATTTCACAAAAAATATAGGCAGCGGCAGTATTTATACATTCGAACATCAGTTGCAGGAATACAGAAAAAGAGCAACTCTATCTCTCAATGGAAGGCTAGTTGTAACAGTTCCATCGTCAGTCGGAACTGAGTGGGCGTGTGTGCGTGTTGAGTACGGCGCGGCAGGTCGCGAGCCGCCGGCGCTGCGCCGCGCTGCCTTTAAATACATTTTTTTCCAATATTCATTATTCGATGGCGCTCGATATGCAAACTCGAGATTGAATGCGCATTCAACAACACAAACACATACAGATACAAATACACGCGAGCGGCTCGCGAATCACCTCGCATTTCACAGTTTATTTACTGTTTTACGAATATTACTGTCCCAAAAGGTTCAGTGCAAATAAAATTCACTAGCACTGTTTATTTACATGCATTGTGAATATGTGACCGAACAAATAGCCGTCGTCGTCGCTTTACAGACATACTTTATAAGACAGAGCTACTGCCTGGGTAGATTCGACTCATTATTTATACAATTCTAATCGAGGTGTAAAAATATTAAGCGCTTCATAATTCTATTGGCATATAAGATATTGAATTATTGCTTCTCCATCCTGGAGTTAATTATCAATATTATCAATTTAATGTATCTGCAACACAGTTACTAAACATATTAAAAATCTATTTTACCAACTAAATCAAGGTCACATGCCGTAAAAGTTTTTAATAATACTTATTTTTCACCTAATATATATTTTTACTCCGTTTTCGTAACTTTAATTATATTCGTAATTGACTACATATTACGCAGCAGTTGACGTACATTGTGAGTGTAATGTCATTTGCATACTGTTCATATTATTGGAGTGCCGTCCTAATATATGTATCCTTGGCTAAGTCACCTTGATTGACCGGCGCGACATTCGTGTCAGCTCATATCTCTCAGGTTCGGCGTACAATATACTCACATACTAGTGGACGACCACTCTAAGGAACATAAACTGTGTCCTAGGTCAAGTCACGCACAAATCTATCTTGACATTTATACCAGAGACCGAGTGAGTTGTAAACAACAAACACAAGTACAGGGTTAAGTAACGAGTATGCTTTTTCATTTCACTATTTCACGTATCTAAAGTATGCACTTATTCCATATTTTCATTTATTTTTGCTACTTATGATAATTTAAGTATTAAATGTTATGATATTTTAACGTTGTTTACGTAGTAGGAGTTATGTAGGTACTAGTTCTCAATTTACATTATTTCAATACATGTATAAAGCTCGTTAATCAACTTCAAACAATAAATCATCTCACATGTGACATTTAATGTATTCACATTATACAATATCTATACACATAATGTTGAGCACGTGTAGAGCAGCTACTAGGAAGACGGAGCGGCCAGGAGGTGTCGGCTGCTGGTGCGATAGCAACATCTCCGCTATCTGCTGGTGCTCGTGAAGTATGAGCGCGGCCAGCAGCATGATCACCCCGCCCCTCCTCTCCCAGCACACCCCGCACTCCCCGCGTTCCCCGCACACACATCATACCGATGTGCGTTTAGTGAGACACTGTAATGCGGTCAGTTGTAGCCACAGTAACTACTGAACATATTGTGACCTAACATCTTATGTCTCAGGATGGCGAGCGCGGTGGAATGACAAGCATTGGTTTGTAATTCAAGGTGTTTGGTTGTGGTACTGTTCAATTTATAATAAGCGAGCTATATTAATTTATATCTGCTCTCCGAAGTAAAAGTCAGTTAATGCAGCATGTCGTGTTCCTTAATGAGCGTTCGTATCGCTTACCATCAGGTGAAAGGTAATCTCGTCTCGCCATTCACAGCAATAAAAACCCCTGCACGTGTGGCGGTCCCGCGCGGCGCGACTCCGCACAAAAGCCGCGTCATCGCTCAGCTGCCGACACGCGCGTGATGCTGCCATTTCCTCCGCAACTACACGCTAGTCAGTCTTGTCGGCGCACTCCAAATACTTCCACTTGAGAACATCCTGTTATTTTGCAACACATTTCCCACTACAATGACATTCATTTTGACGTGACAACGTCTTAAATTAGGTTGCGGCTGGGAGTCACTTATGAAAAAGTGTAACGCCCGGTAACGTTACGATGAGTCACCGAACGAGAGAGAGGCCCGCCGAATGCCTTGCGTCTCTCTCCCACTCAACTATGATCTAATTATAGTTGAGTGATTAATTTAATTATATTCATATCAATAAATATTCTACCGAGAAAAAGACGTTGTCACGTAAAATCTTCGCCCGTAAAACCGACTTTACAGGCAACCATTTTAGTATATATTATTTAATACGCTTTTATGAGCTTCAGACGTATGTTAGTATGAAACGGAATCTTTGAACATGATTTTGACCCGCTTCAAAACGTTGGATTAACAGGAATTTTGCTTACAACCTTTACTTAATCTCCAGCACCCTACGCTTTATAACAATAAAATGTATGTATTTTACTCCATTTATAATCTTAAGCTCATTATCAATTATTTATTTGCTTTTTAGTTGGATCGTTTAAAAAAGTTTTTTTTAAATTATAATTTAATTTTGTTATGAGATTGGGAAACGAGTGATCCGACAGTATGGAGTTATATATAGAACAGAATTCAATAATTAATTTAAGCACTTCATGGCACTGCGATCGTCACCTCCAGACATAGACTATTTAGACTGTTAAATGCCCAGTAGTTGCTGGATGCGATGTCCTTCAAACCAGACACAATATAGTCTCGCATCGCTGCTTGGCTGCAGAAATAGACAAAGCGGTAAAATTATGTAACTATTTGCAATTTGGGTTATATTTTTAACATGGTATAAAAAAATATTTGTGGAATCAAATAATAATATTGTTTTCTATAGAGATAAATGGCAGTGACTCAAAATAATTATTGATTTAAAAAATCAAATTAATTGTACATTTATTTTATTTTATTTTATTCTCTTAGGGAAACTTACAGCTAAATTAAACTAATAACAAATATTAGGTACTAGCGGCCCGGCCCGGCTTCGCCTGGGTGCAAATACAGATTCCAGTCCATATTTTATTTAAAATCAACATGACTGCCGTTGCCTAAGCTGCTTATCCAATCCAATCCTATACCTATTCTTCTGTCCCATTTTATCCACCTTACATTCTATTCTATCCCATCTCTCCAATAGTAAGTAGGTAGTTTTAAATTTGATATTTACAGACATACTGTTATGATAGTCTATGTCAAATATTATGACTTTATGCTGAAATTTAATTTGTGACATAACTTAAGATTTATTAAACTTATTAAAAAAATAATCGGACAGATTAACAACTGAAGTTAGTTAATATTAAGTTTCTCAAGTTTAGTGCGGGTTGAAGGATTTTATTTAATGTAGAAATTACTCCGAAAAGTCAGAGGTGTGTCCTGGGATTTGAACCCGTGACCATCGTAAACTTGTTGGCAGTCGCATTTGGTACGTTACCAACGGGCAACCACGCGATTCTGTGAATTACTTTTATTTATTTGGTAAGACTATCTATACATATCGACGGCGAAGTGCCAATAAATCCTAAGTGACAAAGTCATAAATTCACACAAACTGAAAAACCCCTAATTTTTTGTTAAATTAAAAAGTAGTTACTATATTTATTAATGGGGAATAGTAATAATGTAAATGTATAGTAAAATACACTTAGGAGATTTCACTAAAACATCGGCATAATACCTTTATATTTAAAAAACGATTAGAAAGTTTATTTCTTATAAAAATAGTTAGGAGGTATTGGTACTTCACCGTCGATATACAAATTAATAAAACCTTCATACTGCCTTACCAGGCGACGTAAGTAATAAAACAAATATTTAAAAATATAAAACTGCATATCGTTTCATTATAATGTCTAGATGCAGCATCAACGTACCAATACTTTTATTATTCTTGAGTCTGAAAACAATACAAATGCGGAATTTAAATATGTCCCCCAACGCATCTAAACGTATCAATTCAAAAAACAATGTCCTTTATGAAAACGAAAAATTATAATTAGATATATTTTGGTGAACTCCGGCAAAACGCTTCGATAAAGTATATCTTGTTTAAAACTGTTGCAATACTCTCAAAAAACGATGGGCTATTTTTGTAGATATGGACATCATTTAATTTTACATTTAACGAATTACGCGAAAGACGCCGTATCTAGATATTATATACACAATGTACACACTTTTTGAATTTTGTTCTATTTCGTCAGCCGTCAATGAAAGACAATGGAAAGATAGATCATTTTACGTTGGTTGGTAGTTGAACCTTGACCGTCGTTTACCTCTCCCGTCAACCAAACAAAGGTCATCCTATATTGGCTGGTCACATCACGCTTGAACAATTAAAAAATTGGCTTTTCCTCGCAATTTTTCCATTTTTTCTCACCGTTTAGACCTTCCCTAGACCTCCACGAACATTTCAAGACCAAGATAAGATAAATCCGTTCAGCCGTTCTCGAGTTTTAGCGAGACTAACGAACAGCAATTCATTTTTATATATATAGATTATGGTAGTTACATGCCAATTACAAGTTTCCACATATATACACATAACAGAATGCTTTAAACATTACGGTCGGTTGACTTTACTACACACAATTACCAGTTATATATTAGTTACAAAAGAATGCGTTATTTAGACATCTCTTCAAACTATTTGTGGAGGTATTAAATATATCGATAATTGGAAATTCACTAGTCAGTTTATTATATCAGCTGCTTGTCCTGATAACAAACGCGTTCCGTCTGTACTTACATTTGGTTTTTGGGACATCAGAAGATCATAGTTTCTGAGTGATCTAGAATAGGTGCGCAGTCCAAGTTCACCTAACAGCTCTGGACAGTCAATCGATGCATTTGCTATATTAAAAAGATAGGCTAGACCCGCAATATTCCTTCTTTCATATAGAGGAAGCATGTGAAAGTGTTTGCAACGCGGTAAATACCCGTCAAAGAATTTTTGACTACGAAATTGTAAGAATCTAAGAAAACGCTTTTGAATGTTAGATCTTTCTTTACTGGAACAAATTAGTCTGGAAAGAATAATGCAATATCCCCGCTTCAAAACATTCGTGATCAGTGCAATTAACAATGCCGTGTACCGAGTAATTAAAGAGACGCGCGACTTAGCCAGCACTCTCCAGTCGACGCTAAGCTAAAAGTGAATTACTAAGCTCTAACTTAGTTCGCACATTATAAATGTATGCTTTGAATTGAGCGCGCTACATTTAAACGCACATCAAGAAAATCTAAGATGGCGTCAGTTCTCCGAGAAATACGATAAAAGTCAGCCTCATTTCTCGTCACACAGCACCAGTATAAACCAGATTAGCAACTTTACGGACGAGTAAATTCCAACGGCGGGACTACAGCCAGCGCCGCGCCGAGCCATTCAGCGCCGCGCAAACTTCACACACACTGAACACTCGCGGAATCTCATAAAAATAGCGCACGCTATTCAATCTTTTGAATCATTAATGTTAAACAATGTCAAGTTACATGAATTATGCGAAAATTTATAATGAACGAGTTGTATCAATTTATATCTGCTCTCCGAATTACAAGTCAATCAATGGAGCATGTCGTATCCCTACGTAGCAACGTAGCAGCGTAGAGTCGTAGCAGTGTAGCCGCACTCCAGCGGGCAGAGATCGCGTCGCGTCAGCTCTACAGTCGGCGAAGGCTGACGATGACAAACACAAGGGCCGACCTCCCTTTGTTAATAGAACTTTATGTGTCGAGTCGGAATGTCTCACGTAGACCTCAGTATTTTTTCGTAGCTCTGGATAACTACTCGGGAATTTTACTTGTAATACTATGAGAATAAAGGTGATAGTGGCGTGAGACGTCAGACCTCGTCGGTCTAAGATGTAATTAGCGAAGACAAGCTCCACTGACTCTCGTGATGTAGTGGCTTAGTTCATTGTCGCGCAGTAACACAAACCGGTTTTATAAATAGTTTCTTGTTGCGGACTTGACTTTACTCGTCGTCGAAATGAATGTTCGTGTAATGAATGGGGACGGGAACAGCTGAAAATCAACACCACCTAGTTACGAGTATGTAATGTTACACACAGAAATGTTAATTAATATGACAAATCAAATATTACACGCGACTTTTAACTTTAAAAGTGTATATTTTGTTTTCAAGTTCGTAAATATTTTATTCTATTATGTTGTTTAAAGTTCGTATTTAGAAAACTGACACTGATTTTCAGACTAACTTGTATCTCATGACAAGGGAAGTTACAGCATAACGAGGATAGTAAATTCCTTCCTATATATTATGAATTATATTGTTGAATATTAGTTACTGGATGTGTGGTGACTGTCGCTGCGAGTGCGAGTGCTGTGAGTCACCGAGCCGCATGCAGTGTCGGCGGTGTCGACGAGCGGCTCCGTGCGAGATGACGCTCGATGTCAACAACTCTATAAGAACACGTCTGTCACTTCACAGCTTCCTTCGTACAGATGGTTAAGACAACCTCTGATATAGGAAGCTTTGAAGACGGTTTGATTACAATAAAACGTATTAGACGGTTATTCTGTGACCGCTTAATTTCATTTCATGATTTGATGATGCGAAAAAGATCTCGTAATTTCTGATCTCTATTCAAAACTTGTTTCTTGCTGTGAAGTAGAGACTACGTGTGATACAGTTTTCGGTACATATTTACCTGCTTGGTGAAGCAGGTAAATAAAATGTATAAACTGTACGTGGTGACGCACAGTTTATAAATATTGTGTGTTATGTAAACACCGTGTATGGAGTACACTTCCGCGTGTGAAAAGGCTTATCTGTAGTGGGTGATATATGGCGCTCGCGAGTGTCGCCTTACGGATATTACACTCGCAACGTCACAGCGAGCCTGCGACACTTCACACCTGTTTATTTTCGCTCCATCATGATTCATACCATTCCGTTCGCATTTAACAGAACAATTGTTCATCTCAAAGCTCGTCGGCAATTTTTTTATTGGTCTAGCAAAGAAGTATAGAGTTCACGTAATGGTAAGTAATTACTACCGTTACCATCTAAAATACTTGGATGAAAGGCACGTTATCGGCCCTCATAATTATAGTAAATTCCTCGCTCCGCATGGTAATCTTTGGCATAGTTCCACCTTACTTGTTAGCTGGACCATTCCTATTGTCTCTAACAACTTTAAAGTTAACTGAATAATCGAGATAAACCGCACAGTTGTGTGCATGTCTCTGTATCTTTTGACATTCCGAAGGCGCTGAGTGAGTGCGGCGTGGGTGTCGCAGAGCGCTTGCTCTCGAGTCCTGTGCACACGGGGGGCTCGTGTTTGAGTTGCGCTCGCCTCCTGCAGGACTTACTCTTCACACTCGGTGTAAGTACACTCTGTTCAACATGTATAACTCTTGTGTCCCCGACACATTTTTTTTTATTTGATAAATCCATATCATTTTGCAATATTTGTACCCCGTTTTCTATTAGCATGTTCTTGGCTTAGCTTGCAGCTATATTCGTGAATATTCAGTTCTAAATTGGAGTGCGTGATGGCCTGTTGGTAAACGGACCGGATGCGTCTACTAACATGTTCACGGTGGTCGCGGGTTCAAATTCCAGGGCACACCCCTGACTTTTCGGAGTCATGTGTGTATTGATAGTCAATCACCACGCACTAAAACGGTGAAGGAAAACATCGTGAGAAAACCTGCATACCATGGCAATTTACAAAAATGTCTATGGTATGTAAGTCCGCCAACCTGCACTAGGCCAGCGTGGTAGACTATATGGGCCTAATTACTCTCAATTGTACTGTCGATTGTAGAGTAAGCCCGTACCCTACAGTGGGAAGTATATGGGCTACTAAAGTTCAAAATTAATCTATCATACTGAAGATAGAGTTTATATGCGTTTATTTACGTACTAGAAATGAATTACAGACTTTCGCAACCAAACGTGATAATTTCTCATATTTTGTATTATTTCCTAGTACAATTTTGTTTTTTTGTTGGAATAAAAACAATTCAAGGGGCATAAAAAATAATATATTCAAATCATCATATTTTTCCGGACTTCATATTTTATTACAATTCTGCGTTTAACGCAGCGTCTTCAGTATCCTGTCGAGTGCTGGGACGGCTGTAGGGCGGAGTGCAGTGCTGAGTGCAGCGAGTTTGAGTCCTCTCTCGATGATTGCATGTATGGCGCGGCGGCGCTGCGTCGGCGGAGCGCTGTCACTTGCCGGCTACGTGCTTGAGAGCTCATAAATACGAACACTTACCACACCACACGTGCTTTATCGACATAATGTGTATAATAGGAGGTTGTTTGAATCATCTGTCGACAGTTCAGCTTTGCTGTTGCGTTTCGTTCGTTAAATTTAATTGCTGAGAACTCTATTCTAATAGTTGGACGTTGGCGGAAAACTCATTCTAGCAACACATGAGAGTGCATCCCATTTCAGACTCATAAATAATTATACCACGCCCGTAGATATCTTGTTTCTATGGCCCGGTTCTTACTATATGCGTTGTGGTGGTCTTACACACGGAGGTGTGTCGTATGTTGTGGTACGAGTGTATTGCTCCTGTGTGCGGTCCCGACGCTCGCGTTGTACAAGCCGCTCCGTGTAAGGATATGTTTCGAGTAGAGCCCTCTCGTCCAGCTCGGAAACCCACTATCATCCGCTGGCGCAATTCTGTCATCATGTTATGTTCATGTTAATGTCTTTAAGATAATATGATGCGGCGGGTTAGGCCGCCCACAGGTAGGGGTAGATAGAAAAATAAGAACACAGGGTAATTACGTGGTTCGTGCTTTAATAAATTCGCATCACTGTTTACACCCGGCACTGTTGCTGGTGGTATGCAACGGGAGTCAATGGCCTTCGCTGGACACTGATCCGGGTCTTCGGCACGTGGCGGAACCCGGCGACAGCTCGCCGGCGAAGTCTGCTGCCACGTGGCCGGACACGGTGCGCAGGTCAGCGGCGCGGCGCAGGCTCGGTTGCAGTCGGGTTGGAAGCGGTGCGGAGCAACAGCGGGCAGCGAAGTCAGCGCATGGAGTCAACACTCCGTTCCGTGCTGGTAAAGAAGCGAAGTAGGCGAAAAATGAAGAACGCCAAGAACGCCAAGAAGAACCTGGAATCAGTATCCAAGAAATCGGAATGCAAACTAGGCTTGCATTCCGTGCCAGTGACTCGTGATAGCTCACAAGCCCGGCAGACAGAATACACTGACAAACAAGCAGTTAAGCGGTTAGCAAATAGAACACTTACCCCAGCGGGTTCGGAAAGACGCGTGGGTAGCACGCGGCTTTCAGGTTATAGAAAAGAGGACGCGAGCGACGTTACACGCGTATTTAAGCGAGCGCCGATGACAGTTCGCACGTCACGTTTGACAGATGTCAGAAATTGAATCAACCAATCAGCGCAACGGAGTCGTTGATTGCCAAAGACAATATGATTTATATCGACTATTGAGCCATAGACGCAACTATTAGAGGTGACATTCTACAACGTCACAATGATTTTGAAACTTGTTTCAATCGCTCGCGACACTGTTTGCACGTTTATAAACATTAATTTTAAACCACCAATTTCCCAACTAAAATGTGTCATTAGGTCTTGTCAAAGCGTTGAATCGTGGTGAATACAACGCATCAGCTGCACTATCATCAGTGACACTGATCAATGAGATACAATCAGTAAAATGTAGGCGAAATGTTTGTAATATGTTAGAGAGCGGGTAAAACGAGTTGGCCCGATCAAGGGGTCGCGGGGCGCGCTGCGTGCCACAACACATCACACGTACAGAAGGCGTATGTATGCACCGCTGTATTCGGGTAATAAGTCAATAAAGACTATTCTTATAATATTAAAATATAACTCGATTGGTGTGTTGGTAACGTACATAGCCTATGGCCCGAGAGTTGTTGGGGTTGATCCAATCTAGTGACGTATTTATACTCGTACTGTTGTCTTAATTAAGTGCAGATTTGCGCTTAGTGAACAGTTTGATTAATTCTAAAATCAATGTTTGCTAGTAATCAGCCGTATCCAGAGCTCAGTCATGCATCTGTCCACCGACGTATTGTGCGACAGTTTATGGTCGCTACGCGGGCGCGGCGTGTGAGGAGTGGGGGGAGGTGTCGGTCTGTATGTGCCGGTAATGTCATTACCGTGCATCCATTACTCAGTAATGGGTTTCCGTTGGCGCTGTTTTACGAGTGGCGAGCGGCGCGATTGCGACACCTCCCCCTCCCCTTCCCCCGCGCCTCGTCACGCACCGGCCCCGTGGTCCGGCGGCAGCACGCAGGGTTATTGAGTGTGAACACGGTGCGTCGAGCAAACGGTGCGGGTGCTTACCGCGCACTGCACGCATGACACGGCACTACTCTACGCGCTACTGCACTGCGACCTGTCGCTCAACTCGAGTGCCGCCACTGCCTCGAAGCGTGAATAATTTGCTGAGTAAGCAAAGTTTATTCCATAACTTCAGTAAGCTGAAAGTGCTTTACGTCGTTGTCATTATTTATCAGGAAATCCAAAGGACCCAGTACAATCGATAGCTGCGTATTGAGACGAATAAAATTGTCTCGTATCTAGCTTTCTTCTGATCGTTTGTATTACTCTGGTTGAAGAGTCCAGCTACAGCGAATGAAAGTGGCCTACAACTAGCGAGCTAGCACCCTCTATCCTTATAGTCAACACAGTAAAAACGCTGATAAACTACAACCACCGCCATAGTACAATACACTTACCGCAGCCCGTACAAAATACGCTCAGAATAATATAAAAGTTGATTGTTTGGGAGCGCGGAGTGACGTGTGCCAGTTGGACAAACTCTTTGGTGGCGGCGAGCGGCGCCGGTGTGTACCGCCACTTGTTCCGCGGCGGACTTGTTGTTATTGACTTGTTCGGAAGCGTCACGTTCCGCCGCGCCGCTACTGTGTTGCCAACCACACGGAAACGTTCATTAGTGCACGCGACCCGCAGACAACTCACTGCTCCATTTATCTACGTGAAGCACTGCCAATCGGACGATAAAAACATTTTTCTCCAATATGCGAATAACAATATTGGCCCATATACGTCCCAAATATTCTCACAAATTCTTTTGGCATACAGGTTTCAACACGGTATTTTCCTACACCGTTATAGTGCGTGGTGATTGACTAGCTAGTGATCAGTACAGACATGACTCCGAATAGTCGGAGGCGTGCCCTCGGATGAAACCGCGACAACCTTGAAGATACGTGTTACGTGTTAAGAAAGTTTATTTCTCAAAAGAATTACAAATTCGCTTAAATGAGAAATTAATTACCTTGAAGATGACAATAAATACATAAATAAATAACACCCAACTATATCGGGGTGGCGCGGGTGAGGTTCTACCGACAACTACGGCTTTTATTAACTCTTTCTAACTTGGATGTTCGCAGCGAAAAAAGACAAAAGAGCGATGCGAGAGAGTTCAAATTAAAAACGAAAAGTTCCGCGATTAATTTGGGACTTATGAAATTAATCCGCCAAAATGTAGAGTGCCGGAGAACTGACAACGTCGCGCGCAGTACTGTGAGTGACAGTACGTGGCGAGTCAACTTCTATTACGAGTACTGGAGTGGTAGTTTTCACGAAGGCTTTTGTGTACTGCCTGCCTCACCACTCATATACATGTCATGTTTTTAGCTCATGGCCCATACTGACAATCTGATTGCTCAGTACTCAACGCTTAGCGCTCGCGAATCTTATATGACAACAACAAGCGGTTTAGTTGTACATAACTTGCACCACACACTACATATATAACATTCTTATGCTTTAAAAACTAAACTTAAAAAGTAATAGAACCTTTCTATAGCCGTTCAATTTGCAGTACGTGTAGGTCGACTGGATCAAGGTGTCTATTTGTCTCTTATAAAACCGATGTGAATTAGCAGGTTTTCTGTTTCATTTTAGTTGGTGAGTCAAATCGCCTTATATCCTGTGGCTTGTGATGCTAGTAGGATGTGATGTAATTAGTTGCAAGTCGCTTTGCTACATCAGTATACAATCTGTGCGTGACGGGTAACGTCATCCAATGTTGACTCAGGCTGTTACTTGCGTAAAAGTTTCATTGAATGTCACACGCATGGCTCGTAATAACATAATGGCGTACCCTGGGACTCAAACGATTGAATTTTTCTTCCAATCCGTTACTGACAGACCACAACAAACTTTAATAAAATATGCACTCCGTAATATTATCCTTATAGAAAGTTTGTAATAGCATGTGAGCGGCCCAGGCTATGTGTATTTGTGTTTGAGCATGTGTGCGAGTGTGTGCATGTGTGTGTTTCAGCAGTAAGTTTGCGCGGTGTCGGTTGCGGCGGAGGTGCGGATGCGTGCATACAGCACCGCTCACTCCGCGATATCGCATACATTAGCGGCTAAATTATGTTTATATCGTACTATCTTGTACCCATAGCGCATAAGCGCCGCGCTCGATGCACGCCGTTCATATTGCAATACATTCCCTCGGACCAGAGTGCAGAGCCGGGCCTAGCTCCCTATTCATCTTACTACATCACAAGTTTCATTACTTGCGTTCATTTTTGTATATAGTAGAGCTTGGTCGTAGGTTGTCGATTAACGAGGTGCCACTGCCTCAAACTACCTCGACGTTAAGTGCATATCGTCCATTAAATGAGATGCCCGGAGACCTAAAGCCTAGCAGTCTATGCGTATTCGCTCGGATAGGTATTATCGTACAAAGTGATGCATAAAACGACATACAGACATGCGCATGGTTGTCTCGTTTCGAGCTTAACCTATATATACATATATAATTTTCACGAGGCTGATATACATTATAAGATTTTTTTACCGTCGTAAATTCTTTTCGGATGTCACTACTCTTGTCTATCAACCCATATACGTCCCACTGCAGGGCACGCGCCTCCTCCAAAATCGAGAGTAAATGATATAGAGTAGTTATATATAGAAATTCATACAAATTGCTACGGCATGCAGATTTCGTCATGATGTTTTCCTTCACCGTTATAGTGCGTGGTGATTGACTATCAATACACACGTGATTCTAAAAAGCCAGAGGACAGGAGAGGAGTGCACTGGGATTTTAACCCGCGACCACCGTGAGCATGTTGGCACACGCGTTTGGTCCGTTTACCAACAGGCCACCACGCACTTATTACACTTACCATAAAGTAATTACTATGTGTGTTTTTATTTGACTGTGTTGGTTGCACCAAGCGACCAATTCCCTGTCTGTGCGGCTCACTCGCGCGCCGCATTTCTATAAAATATGAAATGAAAACATGACCGCAATACCTTTCTCGCATATTAAATAGCGGCGAGCGATTGTGACGCCCCGAGCCGCGCCGAGCCGCCCGGCGCAACTCGCACGGCTTGCACAGAACGCCCACCATGGCGCCCTCAGCCACGTAATATATGCATTCCCAGTGGACGAAGTAGAAATAAAACCTGTCTTTTTAGGTCTGAGAATCGAGAAATGGTCAAAGCTAATAAATAATTAACTCTCCTTATTGATGTAAATCATTGAGAATATTTTATAGTCTTTTGAGTAAAAATATACTTGTAGCGTAGTAAAAAGAAATGACAGCAATATTTGTGACCCTTGCAAAAAAAATATCAAATCACATGCAAAAGGAATGTTGTTACCGTGAATTTTATATAAAAAATAGCTGCCAGCCCAGCCGAGTTACACAGCACTTAAGCCAGAACAGCTAGGAATTAGGAATTCTAAAATAAGCTGCATTTACATGGTGTCGTGTCCATGATCTTGTCGCCCATACATTACTAGTATTAGAATCTCGTTGGTTTAGTTTGGTCCCAGGAACTTCCGATCAAAGGGAAACTACAAGAATGTCGAAACACTGTCCTGCTCATAAATATATTCATACGAGTTATAAACGTAGTTAGGTACATTGTTTCCACTTGGCTCGCAGTCGGCTCTCGACACTTGACGCTCGACACTCGACATTCGCTCTCGACACTCGACACTCGGCGCTGCGCTACAGAGCGAACACACGCCACTCGAAGTGTAAATGTACGACAATAATAATGTTTGCAGCGCGGCGGGGGTCCCGTGTGTTGCGAGGTTCGCCCACGTTTCCGTACAAATGGTTTGTTTTTTGGACATTCAATTAACTTGATTCTTGTGTTACAAGTTTGTGGAAAATCAAAGCGATTCAGATTCCCTTGCGATTGTGTTTGTTTCATTTGATGCTGGCTTCAAAGAGCGACATCAGTAGCACGAACATATTATGTTCTAGCGAACATTGTGTTATATGTATTACTTTAGCTTAAGTTTTCCTTTGTGTGACACAATTCCTAGTAGTGAACAGCATTAAATATTTATTTTATGTTTTCTTTAATATACTAACCTTATGATTTATAGATAATAAGCTCACGTACACGACCGTGAACGTCACATTTATTTATACCAACAATATTAATAAACTTCAATATGCTATAGTCTACGTATACTGTAAATGTGTGTTTATTGAGTAGTAACAAACAAGATTTATTTTATTAACATAAACAGTTTAAAGGCAAATATCGTGTAAAAATGGTGTACTTAGACACCTCGTCTATTTAACAATTATGTATTAACACTCAGTAATATTAACTGTAGTACTGGTACTAACTTAGTGCCTACTGCATAATTGATAAATAGGCACAAAACATTCGTTAGGCAAAGAAGTACAAAGTGCAATCTGTTCCAATGCGCACGAACCAGCTAGCACTCATCGACGATATCTCGAGTGCATCGGCGCGCTCCTTCAGTTCACACCAGCGCGCGGCGAGCGCTGAACTCTTCGCTGCATTGAATTGAAGCGGAAGGCGACACTGCATTGAACCCTTTCTCCTCGCTGAACCTTCAATTGTGCACTTATTATAATTTAATAATAATGCTCCGATACCGTCCCCTTATTCGTCTGGTCGAATAGGCTATAAACCGTGCAGGTCTGGCTGCAAATTCTAAGTTGAAGAATGTTATAAGTTTTTCTTTTTGTGTTAATGTTTGCTTTTAATTTCAACCTTATCGTGTGAAACCGACCAACTTTTTAAATTGCTCTGTTATATAATAATAACTGTAAATTAAGGGTAAGTTATATTGTAATAGTCACTATTCGGATAACTAATGCCTCAGTCCGACCCATGACCACAAAAGCGGTAAAGTAATCGAAAGGTTGGGATTTTTTAAAACTTTTATCCATATATTCCGTAACAAGTATTTAATACCAATCTCACTAGTGGCATGTTTCCTATACCTACGGGAGATAGACGTGATATGTATGGATGTGGTACAGAACATGAGACGCTATACACACCATGCTATCTCGGCTCGCACATGAATCAGTTTACTCGTAAATGCTTTTAAATTAACACACTACCAAATTAAGATTCCTACACACTAAATGATAAAATAATGCACGTAGCTGTTCTGTAAAAATCAATTTAGTAAAAATATACGATGGCTATATACGCAGCCTATCGTAGGTTACTGCTAGACTAGCCTTCTCTAAGTAAACGCCACCCATATCGGTTTTGAATAGCTACAATGTCTCCACTTTCCGCCAAACAACGAACATACAGTTTATAATTGAATATACCCCAGAAACTTCCGACGCGACACGTACGTAGTTTCAATCAATGATATCTCTGCTCTATACGAGTACAAGCTGGTTGCAGTGTGTGGTCCCCCGCGGGACTGGTGTCATCATCGAGCCAGTACGTGGCGAGTGCTATCGCGTGCTCTCTCGCAGTGTCACGATGGAATCGCGCGTGCTGTCGCGACACTCAGGCGACGTGCAGAGCGCCCTCGCGGGAGCCACTGCACCGCACACACACTTATAATGCCGTTTGTAGTTCTTATTTGCGGTCGTAATCCCTCTGTGAATACCGGACATCGGTCCATTGTTTTGTGTTTATAGGTAGAACTGAGTACATAATGCTGATCTGTTTTGTTTGTGACCACAGCGGGGACTGTATAGCGATGAGCAATGGCAGGCAAAATTTAATATTAAAATTCCAAGCAAATTAGTACAGATTCTTTATGAAATATTTATTTAACAAAAAATGTTCGCTGTGTTCAGCGACCAGTATGTATTAAAAGAGTCCGCCGGGTAGTGCAACTCGGAACAACGCTTTTCTTGCTCCAACGAATTTTCTGTTTATTTCTTTAGCGAATGTGTTACGTTAATTGGGATTAAGTCGTTAACGGGATTCACGAGCGGAATAATTGCACCAACTCCTCCCTTTACGTGCCATCCCCGCGCCCCGCACCGTACCCCGCGCCGTCTCGGAACCGCACCCTGCACCAATGACTAAAGTTTTATGCGAACGAACTTCTTTTGTCTTTTGGTTACGCTCACACAAAAAAAAAGTGTAGCTATGTATATCGCGAATGGGTTGACTCTCGTAGCGCGTAGCAGCGTAGCGAGTTCGTAGGCGGCTACGAATCACTGGCGATGAATGATAAGCACACAAACTGAGTGCAGCGGAGCGGGGACGTGGCTCGGGAGTGGTGCGGTCGACGCCACTCACGCCGCGCAGTTACTCTCCTAGTCTACACTCGGAGCGTGAGGAACTGTGCCTCCATATCATACAGTACTACGATTTTGCAGCACAAGCGGTCTACGGATGTGAATTAATTGATTGATGCATTCATTGCTTTTAAGTTTGCATTATGTTAGTGATCACCTAAAAATATTAGCTTGATGTCTTCAAGGAAATTAGAAAGATAGTATTACTATTGAGGACTCCTGGATTAAGAGGAGTAGATTGGTAAGGAAAGTTGAATTAACGCAGGAAGGATACCCGAGGTATTTTTTACGTATTTCGGTAATGAATAAAGGTGTATAATACGGTGCGTGCAGTGCAGCGCCGGTTATTACTGTCGGCATCGTATGTGACGTCACGTCGCCGCGTGTTGACTCTAATATCCGCACGCGTCTCGCGGCTGAACAACACGCAGTAATTTTATCAGCAACGTAAATATAGTATTGTTCCAGTGCTGGGACATGCCTTTTTATTTATTTTTATTGTAATCTAATACGATTCCGCTCGCTCAACGCCTTGAAAAGACTTGTTTATGATAGATGATAATATTGCAATGCAAATGCCGTCTAGGCAGAGTATCATATGGCATGAGACGGCAGTCCTATACCATTAGATACAATTATGCCGACCTACTAAGATACCTCTGATGATTTTGTGCAAATTATATCTTCTAAGAAAAGTACTCATTCTTTTACAATAAGTACATTACCTCTAAAGCCTTGTAACCCATACTGGAAAACACAGCCTTACATGTTGTCTCCTCGTCACTGCGACGTAAAATGGGCGCCTTTATGTATGTAGAATCATGATTCGCTTCATTAACGCGAGGGAGGCAAATACGTCACTGAAATTTCAACCTCACGACAATATAACGCTAAAAGGGGCCGTGAAAGATATTTTATTACGACAGAATAAATTGAATGACGCCGTGTCGGAGTGATCCGATCCGGCCGCGCCTCCCCACGCACCCCGCACTACCCCGCGTCGCCCCGCCTCACGCCAAGCGGCACGCACCATGCGCTACAAGAGGTACGAACATGTATTGTAGAGTGCGGCTCATAACAACTTGCTGGTGAATGTACAATTACGTAAACTGAATGAATTGACAAAGGAATGTTACGATCATTAGGTTAAGTTGGGTCATGTAGAGGGGGTGGATGAAAGGAGATTAACCAAGCGAATATACAAAGCGAGTGTGGATGGAATAGTCGGTAGGGGTCGATCTCAGAGAACCTACGCCATCCAAATCGGAGATACTCTCTACAAGGCTCAAGTCAAAAGTACTGAACCGCCGAGAACGCATGAAGATTTTGATAAAAGTGGATGAAGCGAAAATAGTATGTCAGGATTGAGCAAAGTGGCAATCTACACTCTCTGCCTATCCGTGTGGGATACAAGCGTGACGATAAAATATACGTATTTAAATGAAGGAAACTACCGATAAAATAATGGCCTGATGGGCAAATATTTCGGTTCAATAAAGCTAATACCTATTAACAGTGGACACGCGACAAGTGAACGAACAGAACGCGTCAAATACAGCCCAAATTGAGAAATATCTCACGACTGCCGACATCGTCGAGTATGTGCTGACTGCAGACGGCACTCTCGTATATTTTGTGAAGTGGAGACTCCACCTGGCTCTACACAGATAGTGCAGCGACGCGACGTATTAGTATCGGGACAGGGATACTACAGCAAGCAGTGAGCAGCGAGCGGTGAGCGGCCCCGGGTGACGGCGGCGGCCGTGCAGCGCGGTAATTGAACCAATGAGTGTTGCTGACAGCCCGCTGCAGCGACGCACCGACACGCGCGGGGGAACTGTGGGGGAGGGGCGAGGGGGGAGGGGCTAGCTGCACACTCCAGAAACACTCGATGGAACGATTTACTCTTGTATAACTCTACTTGGAAAAAAACTGTTCACTTGGCGGTACCGATGCAGAGACATGTAGAGATCGCTTGTTTAAATCGCGTATGATTATATGTTTTGGTATTCTTTAACCACGTTCCGTGCTGTGAACACGTTAATTACTTTAAATACACATAATGTGATGTGGGTAGACCGTAGACTACCTACTATTGTGGGACATTAACTTAAATAAATAAGACTACAAAGTACTCTCTTTATACTACAAGTTAAATTTTATTCGACACACAAGCTACATCGTCAAGTGTGCAGATCGTGTACATTGTAAGTAATTAGGCTGTTCGTCTAGATGTGTCGGCGCCACGAATTCATAATCACCTGACATCCGCGCGACGCACTTCACGCGAATTACCTCACAACGTCGTTGTGTACTCACTAACCTGCGGCGAGCCGACCTTGCGCGAGTGATGTTATTACCTGTTATCCTCGGGGAATTTGTCAGTTTTGCTAGTTTAACCTACTACGTCCTTTAAAATAATGAGTCGTATTAATTCACATATTAACACGGAGAACTCGTAGCCACATTCGGTGCTCATGCGTTTGTTGTCCACCGTATTCGTCTGTTTACATCGTACAACTACGGCAGTAGCATGATGCGAGAGAAGACGGTGCGTGTCGTCTTTGAAGCAACATGCGTGATATCTAGATTCGTTGGAAGGGCTGCTGGACAGGTTGTGTGAAGTTAAATGAAACAGAATTTGTATGTAAAATGTTAATATTTAATTATATAACAAAGATGTTCGTCAAGTGCCGTGGCGCAGGCGGCGCGCGCGCGGCGTCACATGAACACGTCGTCGCCGAGACCCTTCTCCAGCGGCCGGTCGTCCTCGAACGTCACCATCTTGTCGCGGCCGCGCCCCCCGCCCCCCGCCACCAGCAGCGCCCCCCCGCCGCCCCCTACGCCTCCCGCGCCGCTCAGGTTGAACTCGCTGAGGCTGCGCGGCACGAAGTACTCGACGCAGCGGTCGGCGTGGCCGGCCGAGCGGCGCGCCGGCGTGTTGCGCTGGAAGCCCTCCTCGCCGCAGTGCGAGGACTTGCGGCGCGGCAGGCTGTTGAACTTGGTCGGGTTGGAGCTGTCGATACGGAACTTAACCTGCTGGCGCTTGTCGAACGCGGCCGAGGGCGCGGGCTCGGCCGGCTCCCTGTGTCAGGACACCAGCGACATGGCGATTTTGTCGTCGCACACCGACTCGGCGCTGTGCACGGCGCGCGACTTGGCGCTGCCGGCGCACAGCGCGCTCACGCCGCGCACCAACGAGCTCATGTCCTCCTGGATCAGGTTGAAGCACATCGCCACCACCACGATACCCACTAAGATATAAATACAACACACCCCCACCGCCATGTCCTCGGCCTTGGCCGACACCGTGCTCGCGTACGACCCCGGCTTCAAGTCCCCGAAGCCGATGGTGGCGAGACTGGAGAAGGAGAAGTAGCAGCCGTCGACGAAGTCCCACTTCTCGGTGGCGTGGAACACGACGGTGCCGAGCGCCACGTACAGTACGATGAGCAGCACGCTGAGCGGCAGCGGCACGCGCGTGTGGTCGCGACACGTCCAGTGGTAGCCGCCGCCGAAGCTGTCGAGGTTGAGCGCGGCCTGGAAGGGCGTGCGGCGCGGCCGCTCGGCCAGCTTGTCAGGCGGCGCGGCGAGCGGCGCGGCGAGCGCGTCGAGCGCGGCCAGGCAGTCGGCGCGCGAGTGGAACGCGTCGGCGGCGAGGCGCGCGGGGCACAGCCGGGAGTACAGCACGCGGAAGTTGCGCGCCAGCGCCTCGCCTAGCGTGGACAGGTACAGCATGATGATGGGGATGCCGACGCACGCGTAGCACACCGCCGCCACCTTGCCGGCCGGCGAGCGCGGCGTCACGTTGCCGTGCCCTGCCGACAACACCCACGCCGTACAACTCTCAACTCTTTACCATTTTATATATTTAGTGGTCCACACGGGTTCAAGAAGATAATTATGGTGGTAGCTGGTAAGTTAAGAAGTCAGAACCATCTCCCGTAGTCCGCATAATTTCTCGTGAAGGAAAAAAGGAACACAATCAATCGTTTCAGATGGTATCATTATCAACATGTTAAAAGACAAAGAACAGAGCAGGTTATCCGAGTTGACTTGAACTTACCGGAATAATAACAAGTGTTAAACAAACATAAATAAAAACCTCCAAGTAATTATTTTTGGCAGAGCCGACAACCTCTAACGGATTCATATGAGATGAACCAATAATGAGATCGGACCTCGAAAGGAAGTGAAAAAAATAAGATATAAGAAGAACATCTACTGGACTATAAGATGTTTCCCGTAGGGTGACCATCGCTAATGAAATAATAAGAGCTGAGCAAACCTCACCGATAGTAGTGATGAGTGTTAGCGCGTACAGGAAGCTGCTGGAGAAAGTCCAGCGGTAGTCGGCCTCGTGCTGGTAGCTGAGCCGGCCCTCCGGCGCCGCCCCGCCGCCCGCGCCCCCGCCGCCGCCCCGCATGCTCTTTATCAACACCTTCTGGAAGTCCATGAGCTCCTTGGCGGCCAGCTTGGTCCAGTTCTCCTTGTAGAGTATGTTAAGGTCCTCGGTGATGGACCAGAGGCGCTCGACGGTGCGCGAGCGCAGGTCGGTGCCGGCGTGCGGCTGACTCAGATTGGGCTTGGAGGCGGCCACGGCGGTCTCCTCGGGCGCGACGCCGCCCTCCAGTGCCAGGAACAGGAAGCCGCCCAGCAGGTTGTACACCAGCACCAGAAAGCAGATGGCAAGGCAGGCCAGGGGCGACGCGCGGCGCTTGTGCGCACACCGACAGCACAGCGGCGCCGCGCCCGCCGCGCCCCCCGCCCGCACGCCCCGCTCACCCCCCGCACCCCAGCAGCACCGCGCCTCCTCCACCATCACATCACACATCCCCGCGCGCTCCTGCTCCGCGCGCGTCTCACCGCACCTTGTACTTCTTGTGGTGTCTTCTCTTTTTCACTGGGGCCATCCTCTCCGGCTCCCTACTAGTGCAATGTTGCCTCCCGGATCTGCGACAAACAACACACACACGTTATTGCTCGCTTCGACACTAAGATACCAACACACACGGCAGCTATAAGAATTTATAAAGGTGCCGAGATTCGCAAACAATATAAACGACGCAAACCGGTGCCTGACGCGCCGCCGTTTGTGTTTACAAATGGGAGCTATTATTTATTGAGTACTAAATTTTTTACTCTGACGTAAAATAAAGAAAATGGCTCATAATAATGCGTCCGTCGAATCTGTTTCAATAAAAAAAAACAAAATTCATGGAATATTTGAGCAGTAAACATTTTATTCCCGTACGGATGGCCCGCGGCGACAGGCGGTGCGGAAGCGCTGCCTCGGCTCTCGTCAAACATTTTACGACGCTATAAACAGCCCACGACGGGATTAGCGCACAATATCTACAACCACTCCCTTCCCCCAGCTCACCGCACACCCGCACACATCTATACTAGTGACAAGGCCAGGCGCCTCCAATATAACCACATGCCAAAATTACGACTAAGTAACAACTATCTGTAGCCAACACACTGACTGTCCGAAACTCGCACCCTCTCACTCGCCACTGCAACTGCCGAAAACCAACATCACCAGAGACATGCGTATCGACCTTACTAATAACACCCAGCATCAAAGCTCAGGCAACTCTGAAAATGTCTTTCACCACAATTTTACACATGTGTACATACAGACTGTTGAATACGTTATTCCGGGCCGCGTCTACTCGGGCGAGAACCACATGATAATGTGCTAAGAGCTAGTTCTACATTATTTATCGCACTACACTGAAGGAGTCTACTTACTACAGCCGTTATGCTCCTAACAGACATAAAAGGCTTATAACCTACTCTTATAAGGTTGTAATATGAGTACCCACTCAGGTTTTTATGCTTGGCGCACGGTTGTCGCTTTCCTTTGGATACGAATACACTGGCGTCAGCAAAAAATACTTCTCTGTTGTTCTGTTTGGAGGTTGTTATTACCAGGGATTTAAAATGTCGGGTATTCTCGAACTGATAATCCGCCTGTATATATTCAGTTTTGACTAGACCAAAATATTTACCTTCATATCGATATTAAGTGCGTGATGGCCTATTGGTAATACTCGTAGATCATACGCGGCTGCCAACGTATTTAGGGTGGTAGCGGGCTCAAATCCTAGGGTACACCTCTGACTTCGTAGTCATGTGTGTATTGATAGTCAATCATCACGCACTATAACAAGAGGTTGATATAATAAGACATTGATTGATATTTATTATAATAAGAGATTGCCTCGAGCGATACGACCGCCTTTTGTACCGCGTCGAACGAGGAGGAGGACGTCCTCCAACCACGTGCAGTGATGATATAAGAGAGGCCTATTTCCAGCAGTGGACGCGGATGGGCTGATGATAGTACATATTATGATGAAGGTCGGTTCCAGGTGCAAAATAACCTAGATAGAAATAGCTTTACGAGACGAGCTGAACTAGACAACAGTTCTAGTAGTGAACTAGTGCAGTGGGTCATTGCCGTGACTTGCTATTCAAGTGCTGCGGGCGCGCGTTACTGAGCCCGCGCGAGCCTCAATGCCGACCATACTTTATACCGAGCTGCCAGCATCCCAGCGAAATCCCTTATCTGCCGTTTTGGATACTTTTACGAAGTTTAAATAATATCATTGTTGTTCTTTTAAGGCTAACTATTTAATTATACATTTTAAAAACGAATAATAAATACCACTGTAATGCAAAAATTAATATTTATTTCATTGTACTTGTACATGCTGATTAATTTGCTTAATAACTTGACTATCCAGAATACAAATCACTAAAATTGTTATTAAAAAAAATAAAAATCAACTTCAAACAATAATAATACTATAAAGTAAAAAAACTATAGTAAAAATACCACTGCAGTGCACTGCTTTTACTGGTAGGCCTCATATGTGACAGGTTATCTTGGTAGGCACCACCGCAATGTCCATTTCTAAACAGCAGCGTAACTGCACTGTTGTGTTTCGGATTAGAGAACATTGAAGCCAGAGTAACTACTGGCGAGCGCAGTGGAATGCCAAGCATTGCTTTGTAATTCAAGGTGTTATTTGTTTAACGGCATACTAGCCTCGCCATTTTATTTAACTCTTAATTCTAATAAAGCCCCGTTCGTGGTAGCGGATGACATGGTTTCATAATAAATTAATGATTCTTATCAGCTGATTTTGTATTTGAATGTTGATTGATACATCGGTATTATTAAGGCCAATACATATTTTCCGCATATTGTTTGATACTGGGTCACTGAAACACACCGCAATAGATTGCTGTTGACCCACTCAACCGGGAAGTTATACCGGCTGATTTTTGTTGCTACGTGTAGGTAGCACCGTTTGATTGAGAAGGCTCACAGTCTCTCAGACTGAACTATTTCAGGTTGCCGTGCTTTACATACCACGGACATTTCAGTAAAATACTATACGTTACGCAGATTTCACCGCGATGTTTTCTTTCAATTTAACGATACGAGGTAAAGTATAAGTACTCACAATCGGATTACTCACTGATAAGGTTTTGTAGGGTAGAACAAGAAATAGAGTTATACTTAAATCCAATCCATCGATATGATAATTATAAAACATTAATATGAATGTAGAGAATATGGTAGCAAAGGCGAGAAAAAGAGAAAGAGCAGAGTTAAAAAAGGAAGAGACGTGTTTGTTATTTATTCATTTATTTCCTTTATAGTACACTGAGTAAACTTAATAATAGAACATGATATTACATAGTTGTACAAACGGCGGTCGTATCGCACGAGGCAATCTCTTACCGACTACCCTGGGGTGGACAATAAGAGACGGAAAAAGAGAGTTGTTAGTGCCACTCCTGCAACTTGAACACTGCATCAAAGCTCATTCTCTTTCTCTCTTCAGCCACAGGAAGTCCACTACTGAACTACATGCATGAATTTAACCTCTTTTCATGGCTGTAGCCTCATTTTGCTTCGCTGAAGATAAAAAAGATAATTGTCGCTTGTGTCATGATCGTAATTTCACCAGCAATGTGGTTGACCGAGTTCCACGTATACTGGGATTTATATACTTGAAAACTGTACTGGGGAGTATTTTTTTTAATCAAAACTATCACGAAACTACCAAATTATTAACTACGAAAAAACTTTATTAATTAATTATTTTTCAAGGATGGATACGAATTCTGAAGTGTAGTTTTTATGGTACGGATACTTCTAAGTTTATTTTTCTATTTGAATCCTATACCTAAGCACTTATAACTAATGAACATGGTAGAGTCGCGATATTCTCCAAGTCAGTGACATCTTTAATAAAAGTCAGTCAAAATTACTTCAAAGTGACAAGAATATACGAGGAGATTTAAAAAGTGGACGAGCCCAATGTGGTATGCTGTCAGGATCTAGTAAAGTAAAATAGAGATCCATCCTCTCCACTTACGTGCCAGGAGTACAAGCGAAACAATTATTCGTAGTTATATGTAAACATTACCAAGTGGATGTGTGGTGCGCGCTGCACACATTCGGTGAACGTTATGTAGGTCAGATTTAGGTAGTAGTTTAGATTGTTATTTAATAAAATACCATTCAATCATGTACTAGCGCTCTGAGAAATCTGGTGTTTTACTTTTACTTAAATGACTCATACCATCACGCTACACCGATTCACATATGTGGACAAACAGTACACTTACAGATGTTATTGCACTACTGAATTTGTATTAAATCCATAAAAATTAAAGCGCAAACGGCGTCCACTTCTGTCACTATCATTCCTTCGCGTTGACTCGGCCCGCGATACCACACCTAAAACGTGTATGCTCGTGTAAACTCTACATAAATAGAAAATCATCACATCATCATAATCACAGCCTTCGTACTACAAAAACAATAAAAGTTCTGGTATTCTATCCGGCTTTGTACCTCATTGGTTATTGATCAATTATTAAAAACACTGGCCAAGTATCCTGCGGAAATTCACATTAACAATATCTCAGAAGCCTGTATCGCATATTGATGTTTGGATTTGACAGGTTTGTGTACTACTCACATGATTTAGTGGATAAATTTGCCAAAAGTATTCTTGATGCCTTGAGAGTTAACTGTAGCAATCTTTCCCTGTACAGCATGATGGATTTTAATGCTCTCCTACGATTAACTATTTGAAAAATGATACTTCTACACCTACTAGTTGCTATCACAAGTTGTTTGTTAGTGGGGTGTTGAACTTCATTAAGTAGTTGTGCGAGGTGTCATCCTTTCTCACGCTCGCAGACACTTGAATATCGCGCCCAACTTACTAAACTACGCCTCAGCGTGTGTGCGGGACTCGCGAGAGAGGGTTGAGTGGGAGACGGAGGAGGGGCAGAGGGGGAGATGTAGTAAGACGATGAACACAATGCGCGCCGCCGCCGCGTGTACCCAGCGTGTTGTGTGTTGTCTGCAAGCTAATGAAGGCGGGAAGTAGGCCGCGCGCCGCCTCGACCTCCGCACTACACGACCAGCACCGGCGAAACTTGGGAACTATTGCTGCCATGCCACCACCATTATAAGGCATATTAAATTCCATTGAAAGAGTGGTCTACACAGGTACTACACAGGTGTGATGTGATTGATCTAGATTATTTTCTTATAGTGATCCACCTTGAGATAAATTGTGGTTCAGGACCTACCACGCGACGCAAATAAAATGAAAAACCCCCAATTTTCCCGCCAAACAGTAGTGTAAATGCACTGTTGTGTTTCGGTTTGAAGGACATTGTAGCCAGAATAACTACTACATACACTACATATTGACACTTAACATCGTATGTCTTAGGATGGCATGCATTGCTTTGTAATTCAAGACGTTATTTAGTTTTGCTTATTTCATGTACGGTCATATCTAGTGTTGCCAGGTTTAGTTGTTGAAAATTCGGGACAGGACATTAAAATAAGCGGGATTATGAGTTCTTCAGCGGGACGCCTATTAAAGAAGAGGGAATTATATATTTTTTTGCTTTCACACATTATTAGTCTCCCTCTTTCTAGCAGGATATACTTATCACATCGAAAAACGTCGCTTGTCTGGAGACAAGACAATAGCCGTTTATGGTTATTATTATAATAATGGAAGCGCAGCTCAACCAGACCAAGTACCATATCCCTCGAGGCTTCAATTCATGAGGCGCCATGGTTTCATATCATGCATACATACATAAATTGACGCCTTTTTTCCAGAAGGGATAAGCAGAGGTTTCTTAACTTACTCCAAATATTTCAAAATTTTGCATTTTCCTCTAGCGTTTACTATGGGTCTTCATCGAGTTATTCCTTAAATTCTCAGACTATAACTTTTTAGATTTACCAGAGCGATCTTTATAACCAAGATGAAAATTGATATTTTCCGACACGCCCTTGCACATGAATTCTGACAAATTATGCTCGCTATAATGCTCGTAGAGAATTAAGTGAAGTTAAGATGCGTTTTTCTTTTAAATTACATCTACATGTACGTGTCGTAAAGTAAAATTCGCCAGAAATACTCTCTAAACGGTATGAAACTTGAAATTATTACGAAGGAATTTTCATTGGAGCTAGCTTATATTCACGAAGAAGATAAGTTCACTAACAGTATTTCCTTGCACATGTTTTACCATCTAAAATAAGAAAGCTAGGAATTCGTGAACAAACCGCGAGAAGTTATTCAAAGTCCTGTATTTTTTTGGAATCAGCCTATGGAAACAACTTTAGAATCGAATTAGATACTAAGTAGGTTAATAATTGTAGGAAAACGCGAAATATAGTACGGATTATAAATAAAAGTGTGTAATATATAGGTTTTTATTCGTTCTGAGAGGGGTGGTCAAAAAGCGGGACATTTGGCGTCCCGCCGAAGGTTCAATCGGGACGCGTCACCAAACCCCTGAAAAGCGGGACGTCCCGCGTAAAGCGGGACACCTGGCAACACTAGTCATATCCCTTACCATCAGTTGAACGGCATGCTCGTCCCGCCATTAAATGCATTTAAAAAAATAAAATAAATAAACTTTATATAATATATGTCAGATTTTATATATCTAATGATTGCAGTTTGAAAAAATCTAATGTGAGTTTTGGGCCATGGTGACGCTTCATCACGACAGACAAAATACAAAGAGATGAAAATCATAGCCGTGCCAGAAGAGCAGTGAAAAAGGGCGGGAGGGGCGCGACGGTCAATACTAGTGCTACTGTACTGTTTAATTGCGGTCTAACGAACACTTGATTGTACTAACTGTACAAATAGGTCAACCAGCGCACCACACGCGCGCCCTCGCACCACTCACGACTAATTCAATGAAATCTCTCCGTGTACCCCCCGCACCCCGCCTCGTACCCCGCACCACACCCCGCGCCCGCCCGCGTGCTGGCGCCGGCTAAGCTTGCAGCCCATATGGCCGCCGACGCACTGACACCACTCCAGCCAACGATTACCCTCAGACTGTGTTTCAACTTCAACATTCCTAGACGTTTTAGAGAAATACTGCATGTTTTGATTAATTCAAAAAATATAATAATACTACAATTTGTTCTGTAAGACGGACCGTGAAACCGAGTGTAACAACATGATGAACTATAATTGTCTTATTTATTGCATCCAGTGGAAAGGCATATAGGTTTTTTTATAAATTACAAGTACGTGGTGGCCTGTTGGTAAACGGACCGGATGCGGCTGCCACTGTTCACGGTGGTCGCGGGTTCAAATCCTAGGGCACACGTCTGACTATTCGGAGTCATGTGTGTATTATTAGTCAATCACCACGCACTAAAAACGTTGAAGGAAAACATCGTGAGGAAACCTGCATACCATAGCGATTTATAAGAATTTCTATGGTATGTAAGTCCGCCAACTCGCACTAGGCCAGCGTGGTGGACTATATGGCCTAACTACTCTCAATCGTACTCTCGATTGTAGAGTAGGCCCGTGCCCTGCAGTGGGACGTATATGGGCTGCTACATGCAGACATGGCAAGACGAGTATGCCGATAGACTGATGGTAAGCTATACGACTGCTCATGGACAGTAGCAAAACCAAACAACACCTTGAATTACAAAGCAATGCTTGGTACTCCACCGCGCTCGCCATCCTGAGGCATGAGATGTTAAGTCTCAATATGTCCAGGTGTTACTCTGGCTACACTGTCCTTCAAACAGAAACACAACAGTGCATTTAAAATGCTGTTTGGTGAGCGAAATAGACATTTCGGTGCATGAGATGACCAGATCACCCAGATGGCCTGTCACATATGAGACCTACCACCACGCCATTCGTTTTTCGTCCTCTAGGCATACTGAGAGGATCGTGTGCCCATATCAATAGTGACTCCGATACGGAGAACGTGGCTTCGTAGTTGGGGAGGACATAAATATTTCTCCTGGATAAAACCAATAGGTTTTATTCGCCATTCTGGCGTATAAATTGTTGGTGACCCAGCCCCATCACTATATCTGCTAACATATCAGAGTGGACGACCCACGGCACAGGCATACATGCAGGTCTCTGCCAGGGCATCGGAAAGAAAAATATAACATCTTTCATCTCGTTAAAAAATAAACAGAAAATATCAATAATGACAAAGTAAGCGGTGCGACTGGTCGTAGTAAAATAATGAAAGTAATTAGGTAGCGGCCGCGGCGCTACCGGCGCAGGGTTCAGTTACCGCGCGAAGCCGGTCGCCAGCCATGGCCAACTGCACCACTCTCACACTCACCTAGTCATAGCTACCTACTGCTACATATTCGTATCTGCGCGGATTCTTTTTCTCGGATTTCTCGCGGGTTCTTGATTATCCACAACACAGGACTCGATTTTAGTGTGTGGTCTTTTATTATGTGACTGTTTTTTTTTTTATGTTTGTTACCTCGTTTCTCTGTACTGTGTGAACCGATTTCGACTATTCTTTCTTTGATTGAAAGCTGGTGCTTGTCGTTTGGTCCCATAAAAATATGGCGAAAATTTGATGAATATCTTCGGAACTGGAGAGGGGAACTCCTTAAAATTAAGTAGGATTCCAATGGTTCTTTTTGCATTACGTTCATTATTAAAGTTAAGTTACAGTGAGAGAGGGAAAAAGGGGTGGGGGTGAGGGGGGGTGGGGGATAAAATTAAAATACACGTAAATTCTAATATTTTCGGCAGTTTTTAACCGATTTTAGTGATTTCTTTTTCATTGGAAAGAACGTATTGACAGGTTAATCCCAGGAACACAACATGAAGATCTGATGATCATGTTCGGACCTTGAGAGTAGAACTCTTCAAAATTTAATAGGATTCCGATGGTTCTTTTTGCATTGGGTTTAGTATAAAAGCTAAACTACAGTGGTGGAGGGAAAAGGAGGTAGGCGCGAAGGGAGTTAGGGGGGGGGGGGGGACTAAATAATGAACATGTGAATACTCTAATATCTTCGGCAGCTTTTAGCCGATTTTCGCGATTTCATTGTCATCGGAAAGAACATATTCCTTGTGGGGACCAAATCTTCTTCATTTTAATTCCTATCAACACTAAAAAGATACAAATAACTAAAATTTTAAATAAAAAAATAAAAACCGACTTCTAAACAAAACCAAAAAATAATAAGTACCTCTGCAAAGCAAAAAAATAATATTTATTTCATGCAACTTGTGCATGTTGATTAATTTGTTTAATGACTTGACTAGCCAACAAATCAAAATATATGCGTAACATATTAAAGGCGGGCCGCCATGTACCAAACATATAGATATTTAAGCTAATATAAGGCATAGGTCCTACAGGCATCCGACAATAACACTCACCAAACAAACCGTGACAGCTGAACTGTCGCTTCGCATCGATTTCCTGTGAGATAGCGATACCCCACTCGGATGAGCCTGTCTGTCCATTCATGCTGAGTCATGGCAGAAATCAGCATGGCTCTATCGCTTTTAGATATTTTAGTATAGTAATAAGGATATTAAATAAAAATACAAAATAATTGGAATTTTAACCAACTTCAAGACAGAGAGGAGATTATCAATTCGACGGAATCGTTTTTTTACGTATGTACACAGATTACTCGGAGTCGCATGAACCTATTTGAATTCGATTTTTTTTGTTTTGTTACTCGTTACAGGTGGCCCCATACAAAATAGAGAGAGTAGGACTCTTCAAAATTGAGTAGGATTCCAATGGTTCTCTTTGCAAATAGGTTGTACAGTATTAAATTTAAACTATAGTAAGCCAAAAAAGAAGAAGTGGGGGTTTGAAAACCAAAATACATGTACATACTAAATATCTTCGGCAGCGTTTAATTGATTCTAGTGGTTTTTCTTTCATCGGAGAAAACATATTGTTAAAAATAATATTGTTTTCCTTATGTGACCACCTCTCCGTCATTTAGATGCCTATCAACACTAAAAGACACAAATAACTATTTATTTAATTAAAATTTAATCCAGTTTAAAAATACACTACAAATTTCAAAATAAATATTGTTTTTTGCTTTGTCACTGCAATTATTTCATTGTACTTGTACATGTTGATTAATTTGCTGATTTAATTGACTAGGCAACAAATCTAATACATGAGATACATATTGCAGGCGGGCCGCCAAGAACCAAATATGTAGGTCCACAATGCCCTTTATTAATTTAAATTTATAATCTACGATTCTGGAAGCTATTGAATACGATTCACAAAGAGGGACATACATTTACTGGTGGTAGGTCTCTCATATGTAAAAGGCCATCTGGGTGGGTACCACCGCAGTGTCTGTTTTTCCCGTTAAACAGCAGTGTAAATGCACTGTTGTGTTTCGGATTGAAGGGCATTGTAGCCAGAGTAACTACTGGACATATTGAGACTTAACATCTTATGTCTCAGGATGGCGAGCGCAGTGGAATGCCAAGCATTGCTTTGTAGTTCAGGGTGTTGTTTGGTTTTGCTGCTGTTTATGGGCGGTCGTGTCGCTTACCATCGGGCGAACGGCATACTCGTCTCGCTATTCATCGAAATAAAAAAAAAAAAGAAAGTTATAAAAGCGGGTGAAAAAACATTTAATAGTTTACATTTTTAAACCCACACGCAAAAAGAGAAGTGTAATAAGTTTGAAATATTTGTGAACTAACATTTGAAACACCCATTTATAAAATATGCTAATATAAGCAATAAAATGTATAAATAAATGTATGCTGGCACGACTGAGCTACTTCAATGATGGAGCTCAAAAATGAAAGACGAAACCCTGAATTGCGCATTTGTAAACCCCAGCACATTTGGGCTCATTAGATTCGTCGTAACGAGTTACCCTGACACATTTTTTTTATAACTTTTTAAATTATTTGGAACTTAGTGTTGGGAACATCAGCTGCTTTCACTCCTTAATATTAATACGGTTGCGTCGTACTGTTGCTCTAGCTCTTACTCGGGTAAAGTGCTGACGCAGCAATCACGCCGTCGAGACGGGCTGCGCACCGCGATCGCCGCGATGACCCAGAAATCATTTCTGCAACGCATGCGAAACATCGACAAAACAACTAACAACTGTTAAGGCCAAGCTATATTAATTAGATAAATTAATTTGGCCAAACTTCGGTTTGGCCATATTAATTTAATTTTAACAATAATAAAAAATTTAAACACTCTCACCATTAAGACTGAAACGGAACAAGTGTTGTACCAGCTGTACAATGAAGAAAAACATCTCCGTGAAAAATTGGAATGCTTAGTTAATGAGCTCCAAATAAAAGTAGAAAATCTTCAGCAACAACTGCGTAAAGCAGAAGAAGGCAACAAAAAAGAAGCCTGCGTCAAACCAGGAGTCAGTAAAGAAGTCCCCTCTGAAGTTCAATACGAAACCGATGATGAGGAACTCGCGAGAGAAACTGAGTGGATACGACAAGAGAGTAGAAAGAAAAGAAAGCGGAACTTAACACCTTCCCCATCACAACAAGTCGAGCCCAACAAAAAAGTCCCGGAGAAGCCCAAGGAAAAGAAGGCACTTCTACCGCCTCCTATCGTTGTGGAAGGAATCAAGAACTTCCAGAAATTTTATGATTTACTCAGTGACAGTATTCCTAGTGAATCATTCACTATTAAAATGATGAAAGGCGATATGGCCAAAATAAATACCAAAAGCGAGAACTCGTACAAGGCCACCACTAAACTACTAGTAGACAATAAAAATCACTGGCACTCGTATGAGAATAAACAAGACAGACCGATCAGAGTAATGGCAAAAAATCTTCACCACACGTATGTACCGGGAAGAATTATTGAAGACCTTAAAACTAAAGGCTTTAAAATAACGGAAGCAGTAAATAAACTAAGCTGGAGGACTAAAGAACCTCTCAATATGTTTATGCTGTCATTCGAAAAAGAAGAAGACATAAACAATATCTATAATATCAGCTCAATTCTCGGCTGCAAAGTGGAAATACAGCCAATCAAAACATCTAAACTGATTCCACAATGCAAGAAATGTCAAGCATACGGCCATACTCAAAAATACTGTAGTAAGGAGCCTAGATGCGTTAAATGTACGGGTAAGCATCTTACTCGTGACTGCCCAAAACCAGCGGATGCTAAACCAAAATGCATACACTGTGGTGAACCACATCCTGCTAATTATCGAGGGTGCATAGTAGCCAAAGAACTTCAAAATATGAAAAATAAGGTGATGAAGAGTAGTAAAAATACAATTAAAACACCAGAAACCATTAGACCTAAAAAAATAATAAACACTCAAAGTGTTAAAAAAAATGTGACTTACAAATGGCAAAAGCTGGACAGATGCAGTCAATACAGCCACAAGTTCTGCCACAGTCACAACAAAAACAACAACCACAAGATTACAATATTGAAGACAAAATCAACAACATTCAGCAGAACATTCAACAGACAGCCTCCGTGGCGCAGTTGGTTAGCCGCCGCCTGTGAAACGAGAGGCCGCGGGTTCGATCCCCGCACCGAGAGAAATGTTTGTGTGGCCCACAAATATTTCTTCCGGGTCTGGGTGTTTGTGAGACCGAAAAGTCTCTCGTAGTTCCTGATACCCACGACACAAGACTCGATCTTAGTGTGGGGTCAGGACTATGTATGTGACTGTTGGGTGTTATTTATTTATTTATTTATTTATTTATTTATTCTGAATTTTATGACTTCATTCGATAATCGCCTAAAAAAGCTGGAGCATAGCACCAAAACTGCTATCTTACCAAATACCAAACAATGATGCTCAAAATCATAGCTTGGAATGCCAATGGACTACTTCAACACCTGAATGAAATAGAATACGTCCTAACCACTGAAAACTTCGATGTCTGCCTCATATCAGAGTCGCACTGTACGAAAGAAACAATAATAAAAATAAAAGGATACAAAGTTTACCATGCCTTGCATCCTTACAACACACCAAGGGGGGGCAGTTCTCTCATAATAAAAGATAACATTTGTCACTACGAACAATGCAAGATAAAGGATGAAGATATACAAGCTGTGGCGGTTTGTATACAGACAAAACGCTATCCTGTTACTATATCAGCTATATACTCCCCACCTAGGTATTCACTAAAGGCTGAGCGGTATATACATATGTTTAAACAACTTGGCTCCAGGTTTATACTCGGTGGTGACTTCAATGCAAAAAATACCTTCTGGGGATCTAGACTCACGACAACCAAAGGTAGAGAATTATTATCAGCCGCTAGAGAACTCAAATGTGATGTGATATCTACAGGAAAGCCTACTTACTGGCCTACGGATACCTCAAAGATCCCAGATCTAATAGACTTTTTTATATTAAAAAATCTCCCCCTCGATACTCTACATATTGAGGAGGGCTATGACATGAGTTCAGATCATTCGCCGATCGTCTTAACTTTATCCGCTGGAAAAATTCAAAAGGAAAGTCATCCCTCGTTATCAAATAGATACACTGACTGGAAAAGCTTCAAGATAGATTTAGAATCTATAATTGATCTAAAAGTTCCGCTTAAAAATTTGGAGCAACTCGAACAAGACCTGAGACAGTTTATAGTAAACATACAACAATGTGCCTGGCGCAATACACCTGTGGCTAGGTTAAGAGTTAGAGGCAACTCTTACCCAGTAGAAATCAGGGACCTTATAGCGGAAAAAAGGAAACAAAGAAAACAATGGCAAATAAACAGATTTCCTAAGGACAAACAAATTTATAACACACTCGCAAAAAGGCTCACAAGAGAAATAAAACGCTTCAAAGACGAATCGATGAATACCTATCTTCGTGGGCTATCTAGTGACCGTATGTCAGATTATTCTCTGTGGAAAGCTACCAGACATATTAAAAAACCAATTATGCAAGTCCCTCCTATCAAAACAACAAATGGAAACTGGGCCATAAACAATGAACAAAAAGCAAATATATTTGCTGAACATCTAGAGCACATATTTAAACCAAATGAAGGTACTGTATTGGACTTCACCCTAGACAACGTATCACAAGATAACCATCCAATAAAATTGGTTACACCTAGGGAGGTAACAAATGAAATTAAAAAAATAAATCAAAAGAAATCTCCGGGTTACGATCTGATTACAGGAGAAGTACTGATCAATCTACCGCGTAAAGCAGTTGTCAAACTGACTACTTTGATAAATGCCTCGTTCAGACTGAAACATGTACCTGACATTTGGAAATTTGCTGAAGTAATTATGATACCAAAGCCTGGTAAGCCTCCTCATGACGTGAAATCCTATAAGCCAATTTCCTTGTTACCAGTAATGGCTAAGCTATATGAAAAAATACTTTTGAAAAGGCTTAAGCCTGTTATAGAAGAGCGGAAACTAATCCCAGACTACCAATTCGGATTTAGAGAAAAACATTCGACAATAGACCAAGTCCACCGGATAACTAATTTAATAGAAAAGGCTCTAGAAGAGAAAAAAGTTTGCTCAACGGTATTCCTAGACGTGGCACAAGCATTTGACAAGGTTTGGCACCACGGCCTCATTTATAAACTTAGGAAAATGCTGCCCAAGCAGTTCTCAGACATACTGGAATCTTACATTTCTGATAGAATGTTTCGTATCAAACATGAAGATTTGACAACAACATGATGATTCAGAAATTAAGCATATAGAAGCTGGAGTACCACAGGGAAGTGTACTAGGTCCGGTCCTGTACTTATTATACACCTGTGATATTCCTAAAATAGAAAAAAATGCCATTGCAACTTTCGCAGACGATACGGCAATTTTAGCCACAGGATCGACTCACGAAGAAGCAGTGGATAAAGTGCAAACAGCGGTCAATGTCATTTCCAATTGGACTGAAAAATGGCGTTTGAAAATAAATGAATCAAAATCAGTTCATATTGACTTCACCAACAAAAAGCCAAAGTATGAGCCTGTGTTCATTAACGGTAAAACTATACCATATGAAAATACGGCTAAATACCTTGGTATGACTCTGGACGCAAAGCTACGCTGGAAGGCACACGTCAAAAAGAAACACGACGAACTAGAAATTCGCTACAGGAATATGTATTGGCTACTTGGTAAACAATCTTCGTTGTCAGTACACAACAAAATACTTTTGTACAAACAAGTCCTTATGCCTGTATGGACTTATGGTATACAGTTGTGGGGATGTACCAAACCAAGCAACATGCAAATAATACAGTGTTTTCAAAACAAAGTACTGCGGTACATAGTAAACGCCCCATGGTACGTAAGAAATGAAGATCTTCATTGGGACCTCAAGGTAGACTTCGTTAGAAATATTGTAAAAAAGTATGCTGAAGCTCATGAACATAGGCTTCACCATCACGTGAACGTCGAGGCTATCCAGCTCCTCGATAACACGGACCTAGTGAGAAGACTGAAAAGGACAAAACCTTTCGAGTTAGTGATGAACAGTTAGTGAAACATAGTGCAGTGAGTGCTAGTGAAAAAGAACACGCGAACATTGTGTCTTCCCCTTAATAGAGACAATAAGAAACGTGTTATTGGACATATTCTTAGTCGTAGTCTCTTTAGAAGTTTAGGTTAAATTTAAATAACTTATTAGTCATAAGGCTAGATCGTTATTGAAATGTTGTATTACGGCATTCGCCATAACACAACATTTAAAATAAAAAAAAAATTGTAGTTTCGTAAATATGTGACGCAATGGCTATCTTACTGTAACACTACGCTACATTCTGTTTACTGAGTATAACTGTATGCTCTGAACTCTGAAATTCATATAAAATAATTTAACTTCGACGATGTTGCCACGAACGTATGAACGTGAAACCACTTACAAATTCAAGTTTCTCGCAAATAGCAGTGTGTATACATTGGCTCGTTGTTCTAGATGAAGCATACATAAATGGTCTCCGAACTTTAAGAGTTCGAGTTCATATATATCAGGTCTGTCAATCTAATGATTTTTTTTAGCTTTTCAAATCATAAAAATAAATTATCGTGATGGAAAATAGACTTTTCCTATCATAAAACCATAACTCTGATTTTATACAGTATTCTACATCAGAGTATGTGTGTACGTCGATTTATGCCGACTCTACATATAGCGAATAATTTTATGTAATTAGTGTGCAAATATCGAACGAATAAAAACTCATCACGTATAAGAAGAAAATTTGCTAACGAAAGTAACGTGTTAATCAAGAATAAATGTTTGAAACTTCAACTGGAGTCTGATTCTGCTGCGCCTCAACTACATCACATACATACTAACTACCATTCATCCACTGCTCCAACGAACTATTATTTTACTATACAGAACCTTTACAATGATAAGATTAAATGAAAGACCGTTTTGCATCAAGCTTTGTTTATAGAGCAATCGCAATTAAATTAATGTTACAACTCAATTTAACAATCTCAAATTATTGGACTTAGACGTTTTTTGCATGTACTAATACCTTGAAAGACCGTTGCAATATTCCCTGACACTTGTCCGTGAATATTAATGTATGTGTTTATGTTGTTAAACCCGAGGAATGGGGTTAAATAAAGTAAATAACCGTTATGTTACAACAGGCGACACAAAATACTTTAGCAAATTACTGTATTATATGTACATAATATCACAAATAGTACTTGCCTCAACTTGCTGCATAATTATATTTTGTATTTCAACGTTTAGAGAAGATAATATTATGGTAAAACTTTATTATATTGTAACTCTTGCTAAAGAATATAAAATAATAAAATACTTATTGTGTTGGTTATAGAAAGGCTTTTAATAATTTATTCGCCCACGAGCACTAGGCCTCCGTGGAATAATAAAACACAACATCTACTTACAGTAACAACCAACTTATCCCACTGGCATCGTGGGAGGAACTAGCATAATGGATTGAGCAAAATAAAACCGGTACAGAACTGCACATCCGTTTTTGACTATATGACAACCTCCGTGGAGCAGATGGTTAGAGACCGTTTGTCAAAAGTTAGACAGCGGGTTCGATCTTCTTTATGTGAGTTACAAGTATTTGTTTGGAGTCTGTAAGTTTGTGCCACCGAAAAGTCTACTACCCATGACACAAGACTTGATCTTATATCAGATTGGGGTTAGGACTATGTATTTGAATGTTGGGTGTATTTATTTATACGTACCTATTACACATACATACATACACGAGACCTAATTTCAAATTATTATATTATATTTAATGTAAATTTACAACAAATTATGAATGAACTGGTCTGATTTAAACCAACTTGTAATTTTTGTTATAATGACAACATTGTAGACTGGTTTTCAAAAGAGCAACTCTAGAGTTTCTTGCTCATTATTCCCTAGGAAACAACGCTTTCCGAACCAGGTGGTAGATACAAAAATGATTGAATCTAAATGAATGAACATTTAAATGGATTCAATAAAATATTTTTAATTAAAATATGAGAATAATAAAAACTAAACATTACTTAACATCGTCGCGACTCTACCATTTTAGCATAATTTTAATCACACACACACACACACACACAGACACTTCACACTCTGATCTACTCGTACTAACGTGACAAATCTCCTTCATCTCCAGCTACAACAATAATAAAAAGAATTTGCTACCCTCCTTCTTTCAACAAAATATTAATACGTATCTGTACAAAGATAATACTATAAACACAAAGAACCTCGACCTTACTTTGTTATAAACGTTTAGCTGCGGCTTATGATGCTTGTTTATTATTATTGTTGTTTCTTATAATATTGTTTGTGGACGATACGTATATAAATATAAATTAAAATTATTAAAGAAAATAAATCACAGAAATAATAATATTTCAACCGTAAGCTGCCCATACCTCCTAAGCGTTTTGAGGCAAGGTTATAAGAATCAATAAAAACAAAATATAATAAACAATACAGATGATATTTATGAAGCCAAAATCTAAGTTAATTAATTTTATATTAGTTTCGTATTTTTAATGAGACAATATTAGCAATATTAAATAGATGGTGTAAAAAAACAATTTAAAAAATTATTTTGTTGAAGATGTTAGTTAGGAGGTATGGGCAGCATACGGTCGATTTATCTGTGATGATGAGAGTGATATCGTTCAAGGGGACATTATGTTTATTTTGGCGTGAGCTGAGAACTAGAATTCATTCATCGTAATATTTCACTGCGTCGAGATAAATGTTCTCGTGATTATTAATATTCGTGTTTGTATGATTTTACTCGTAGGGTGCGGAGTAGGTGAGATCACAATGATGTGTGCTTGTTATGATGGACGCTTTCTATTCACCTAAACTTATGTATACCGCTTCATCTGTTTAATTTCGGTATCAGTCTCACAATATAACTAAGAATTGTCGTTTTCTCTTATCCATTCTATGGGTGGTTGCCTTTAAAAGATCGCTCGGAGCGATAAGACCGCCTTTGTTCATTATTTCTATTTTGTTATTTCGATCTAACCCGTCTCAATCGGACTCTCGATTGTAGAGGAGCCGTGCCCTGCAGGGAGACGTTTAAGGGTCGATACAGTTATTTATCTTGTCACAGGTATACAATAAAGTATTAAAATATGTTTTTTTTAGTTATCCTTGCTCAAAACATAAGTATAGTATTGAATTAATTGTAATCAGTAACACAAAGAGTACGAGAGTTACTCACTGCAATAACGTAAAGTACGTTTTACGGACAACAATTACTGACAAACGCAAATAAATAATTAATTATCTAAACAATTAAAAGAGTTGCCAGAAAAATCAAGGAAAAATCGTAATAATTATCGTTATCCTTAACCAAGATTTCCACATTGACCTGCGTGCAACCTCTACATGAAAGAAAAATATAAGATTATATCCGGCCTCGTTATTAGTTATAACATCTGTACAATGTTCATCTTTTCTGTACCATTTAGTAGAAACAAAAGAGAATATCAATATAAATGAAGAAAAGTACAGTCAGAACATTAAGTTAAATAAATCTGTCAATCACGCAGATTTCAAGTGATATCATGTATTTTTTTAATGTTATAATGATAGCATCCTTTGAGCTAGTTAATATTGAGATATTCGCTTACACTACACTATCGCTAGGAACATTTCATTTCATAACTAACAAAACTAGTGTACGATAATTTTTCAACAATTAACGTCAACATTTATTGTACGCAATTCACATTTCTATGTAAGAGCGGAAAACAGAGCCTAATGTTGTTGATTTTATTTCACGAGTATTTATTTACGTTCTCTCTTTTATTAGCAGCCACACTGACTCGTATAACCACGGCTATTTGTTAGCCAGACTATTGACTATCCTATTTAGGTGCCCAATCGATGATTTATATTCCCTGCTTTGTACTGACTTCTCATAAAGGCGATATGATTACTTATGTGAACAATAAACGAAATTTAATTCTACTACTTTAATGTATATGTATATGTATATGTCCTCACCACTCACAATCGTACTCTCGATTGTAGAGGAGGCCCGTGCCCTGCAGTGGGACGTATATGGGCCGGTACAGATATAGACTTTAATGTAGGAACTTAGTGTGTTTTTCATTTTTCTCTACTCTATTGAAAATGTAGATGCATCCGACTATCACACATATCGTCTTAACCTCATAGTGTAGTAGAAGGCAAAGTCTAGTGTCGTAGGTATCAGAAAACACAGATTTTTTGCCCTCACTACACCTAGTCAAATATTTTGTAAAATAAATTAATAAACGAGTTTCTAGGTGCCTAATATAATCCTAAATTAGGAATATCAATATCAAGACAAATTGCTCGTACCGCCCAGCTCCTGCTACTGCGATCTACTTCGACAAATATATAATAATAATTCAATTGTGCACCAATACATATATAATCCAGTTTAAGTATAACATATTAAAACCCTTTGATACAGTGTGAATATTGTAACACAAAACCAAACAACACCATGAATTACAATCAATTCTTGGCATTCCACTGCGCTCAATATGTCGCATAGTTGCTCTGGCTACAATCTCCTTCAAAGCGGAACACAACCGTGCCTTTACATGGTTGTTTGGCGGGAGAAACAGACATTGCAGTGGTGCGTACCCAGGCGGACCCTCACGTAATATGAGATACCTACCACCGATTATGCTCTACCACAATGTCGGCCTCTGTGCAGAAATTGTGCCGAACATCATTTGCGTTTCAATTTTCTTTCGCATTTGATTCAATTCTGCATAAGATAAATTTGTTTAATAAAATGGGCACGTGTTTCCGTGAAAGTTGAAGTTGTACATGGATGATAAAAAATGCCGATAGCGCAGCAAAGCCGACAAGGAAGATACCACATCACATGATCTCAACACCCTGTACACGTGTGTAGAGTACTGAGGAGGCGCAGCACGTCGCCCACACTTACAGGAGTGGTCCACGCCGCTGCCGTACCACTCCAGCGTCGCCACCACCACCACCACGCACTGCACCACCACTCCACTACAATCGCGAATGCACTAACTCTCCGATCCTCACGCACTGCACCGACTACTTCTAAAAATCAGTCTTTTCTCACTTTTACTATTATTAAATATTTTAAAGTTTATTAAAATCCACGCATTCCGTACAGCACTGTTAATATAAAGTTTAAAAACGTGTTGTTTCCGCGCGGCCGGCGGCGTGAGTAGCGCGGCGGAGAGCGGCGCGAGGACACGTGCGAGGCGGCGCGCGGCTCGCGAGCACTGCACGCCGCCGCGCCGCGCCGCGCCGACACCGCGCGCGCATGCGCACACACACACGCACACACTACACTCTACTGCACTCACTGCACCCACTGCACTCTACTGCACTCACTGCACCGCCTCGCTGACAACACGACTGCAAGTGCACGCGCATACACGGCGTTGAACAACAACTTGCACACGCTCCCATACCAACACCTGCTCCACCATACTTATGTTGCCACTATTAAAATGGCTTTTACAATACGATAATTACACCAAAACGGCACCTCCCGAGCCAACATACAGCTTCCCAATTGCAGAACCGTTTCACTAGCATGCCATGATTACCTTCCACGTCAAGTGTCATGTATAAGGTGTCGATTCTATTATCGCCCGTATCAAGTCGATATCAATAAGTGAGAGCAAGTGTGTCGCCTCAGCCGCCGCCACTCGAGCAGGGACCGCCGTTTTTTGACGTAAATTAAGTTAGGACGCTGAAAAAGTGGCCTCTAATGCGATTGACGTGAAGAGCCCGCACCGCTCCGGCCTATACCGCGCCTCGCGCACACCCGCGGTGTTAGCTTTACATTACTTACAAGACGCCAAATAGCACACAACTCTACAATCTGCGGCCTTTCATTTGAAAAAAGTCTTGTAAAAATTAACCAGGAATTGCGATGTGTTGATGATTGTGTGTGATGTGTGGATGTGTGACCTCTGTCATCTCAGCACCATCTCCAGGTAGACTGGTAGAGAATGCCTCTGGCATTAAATCCGCCTGTGTATAATATATTTGTACATAAAGTTACATAAATAAAATATAAATAAAATGTGTTGCTGCAGTACATATGTAATTTATTATCTAATATACATTTCATTTAACCATTATTAAAATAAATACCGATTTAGACTCTACATGCTTAATTACAAAATTGATTCCATATAAAACGTAAAAATATGAAAAGATGATTTATAGTTAAAGGAAAAGTGGAGACGAAGTAAAGGAAATCCCAATATTCTTTATTCAAGTTGACTTTACGTCTTTTTTGTAATCGTCAAATATCAACACCTACCACCGCTTTGAAGCCAGTCTTATAGTCATACTCGTAGTCATGGAAAACAATCTAAGTCACTAGTCAGTATCACCAACTGATCTGGAGACACGGTAGTGCCCCCGACGCGATCTTTTCTCGAAGCGCTTTGTTGCTTTTTTAACTCATATAACTTGGGTTTGAATTTATTTTTATTTGATAGGTCCGGCAAACGAGCAATTAGGTCATCTAATGGTAAGTATTCACTGTCACCTATGAACATCTACAACGCATGGATCATGGATGTGCTGCCGGCGCAGCGAATCAGGAGGAGAGCGGAAAGAAAAATGGCTATGAAAAGAAAAGAAACATTGGGCATCCGGCAGTCACACTCACCGAATGTGCTACCGTCCGGACGAGCGTGCCCATTCTATGCTCAGCCATTTACTGAGAACAGCGTGTGTCTACCACTTCTAAAAAGTATACGAGATTATACTTGATAAAGAATATTCTTTGGATATGTTGCCAATAACAGACTTATTAAACTTTTCAAGGTCGGTATATAACGGGACGGGACGGAACAGGACGGGACGGAACGGAATGTGGTGGGTTAAGCAATAATAGTCAACAGTGATCACATCGAGTTAAAATATAAATAAAAGAGTTAGTAAAATATGTTGTTGTGGTGGACTCGATTCAAAAACTATCTGCACACAGGCAAAGCCGGGCTCGACCCCTAGTATATAATAAATAAAAGTTATAAAACACTAATGTAACTCTTTACAAAGAGAACAGAAATCCCAACAAAAACATGTTGGTGTAAAATGTTTGCCAAGATGCGAGTATACGACTCGCACTAACATACGGGAGCTGATCTCACGTAGAGCCAACTCCAACTCCAACTGCCAACTCTACAATGCCTAACTTTTATTTCTTTTGGATTTACTTTCCTATCTTCTCCTATTTTACTATCTCTATTATTATAGTGATACACGCACTTTCACATCTTTATCGCCCGTAGTCTAAAGTTACAATATTTAACTATTTAAATTAGTTCAGAGGAGATTAACAACAAATATAAACCCAGTTTTCGATAATAATAGTCGACTCTTACTTGTAATAGCGCTCACCCCGCGTCCTCCTCCCCGCGCCCCCCGCGCCGCCCCGCACCGCTCGTAAACTCTTCAATCACATTATCCGCCGCGAGTTGACCGCACTTTTACACAATACGCGCGCTTAAGCTCACTTTATGGGCTTTGATTTAATCTGCAGACGTTTGCGGCGGTTTTTACTTCATTCCTTTTACGAGCGCCCTCGCTCTCCACTGTATCGCCGCTTCATTACGTACTCGACAGATACGCCACTGCACCAACAGTAAGCCACAAATATATTATGAGCAGCACGCATTATGTCAAGTACTAACCACATACTAGTATAATAATATTTTAATGTTTGAAAGCCTCCGTTGCGCAGTTGGTTAGACGCCGGCTAGGAAGCGAGAGACTGTATGATCCCTTCATTAAGACAATTGATGTATGCGTGAAACATGTTGTTCGGGTTTCGATGTTTGTAAAACTGGTAAATAGCTTCCGATACCCACATCGCAAGAGATCTGCACGATGAGAAATAGGTGTCTTCTTAAAGTGGAAGGAATTAGATAATAATGATCAATGGATGCAAACAGCCTCAATTTTTGGTGCTTTGTCGTCTTTACCTGTTTTAGATGTCCCTTATTCTTAAACATACTAGTAATATTCCTAAATATTTTAGAAACGAAAGTGTCATTTTGGCACTCTAGCTGATCGACGAAAATATGTTCATTGTACGATGTTCCGTAATGTTCGATCAGTATCTTGCGTCGATATAACAATGTAAGATTCTCGATAATGCTTACTGTACCTTTTGAGAATTGTGCGGTGAAACACATCACCAACTCCACCTACTGGGAACCATAAATCACTCTTTTTCACTGTAAAAGGTTTTAGAGGTTTAGGTATTTGAAATTAAACCATTTTTAGGGCCTTTATCGAGGATGTGGTTTAATTTTTAACTTCCCTACGTTACAATCCAAAAACTCTTTATTGTAACCAAAAAAAAAAACATACATACAATTATAACAACAATAAAAATAGTGTGACAATGAACAGTCTTGTCGCTTAAAGCGATATCTGCCTGGGAGCCGTAAATACTTTTAAAAAAAATTAGCTTTACTTCAATGCGTAACGTTCACATAAATCTACAAAACCAGTATATTTTTGAGGTCTTTAAAAAGTGTCCCGTTTTATATACTCAGCCACAACCGCAGTGAGTGGAGGTTTGAATTCAACGTACATACAATATTAAGCTCCATTAGAATAAATTTTGGTTTCGCCTGTGCCATAAACAACAGAAATAAAACAAACACTTTTACCTTGAGTATATGAATTTAATAACATTTACGTTACATGATTATATTCCTAAAATAAACCTATCATCAAACACGGGTATGAAATAAAGTATCGCCCTTGCCTTCGCAAGTATCGGGCTATTAGTTGTATGTATATAGCATAAACATAATCGAAACATAAGTCGTCTACCAAAGAGTACAGTACAGCCTACCGTGCGCTACACTGCTAGGAACGGTCGCTGCTCGCGCAAGTGTTTTGCATTAACTGGAAAACTAGCAAGCGGCATCTGACGGCTATTGATTCCCGGGGAATAAGCAAGTAATTCCAATATATTTGTAACACTTTCAAACTTAAAGTGGCGGAACATAACTGGGATAATAATAATGGTAATGATAACGGAACGGGACGGCGAAACCAGTATAAGGCAGGCGTCCACAAATTCGCATCGTACGTATCAGATGCATCGCATCAAACGGATTGTTGTTTTATTTGTATCCCATCAACACATTAATTTTAAATGAAAGCCAAGTTAAATATTATGATAATATATGCCTTGGTTGTTGACTTCAATGATAAAAAAGTGAGATCTAAATTGGCACCAAGTTTAATGGTCTGTCCTAAAAGGTATTTATAATCAAATAAAATATGTCATAACAACTTAAAATATAATTTCTTCTTATAGCTTAGGATAATACCTATATTGAAACCTATGGTCTGACTTGGCTAGTTCTAATATTCTCTTGGCTAGTTTTCATATACGGATAATAGTGTTTACAAGTTCAGATGCTGTAAGTTCTTATTTTATTCTTACGAAAATTTGGTTTGCTGCACGATAAGTATCTATGCCAGCGCCGAGACACTATAGTACGTGACACTGGTCTCATCTAGAGTAGTGCCATCGTTAATTTCCTTAGTATAAATGACGCTAACCATGAAACATTTTGTTTTAAAGACAGTTCAAGAGTTTTGAAAATAAAGTTCGCCAAACTTGTAGTGTTCAAATTAAAAGCCGATATGATTTGCGTTTGCGTTTTATCAGTTCGTGATTTTGATTTGGATTTCTATTAGTTTGCGTTAAGTTAAAGATAGTTGAATCCGTCGCCTCTCTGTTACTTATGCACATAATACATCGTGCAGAAGAGATCGGTGCGCATCAACGCTTTTTATAGATACGAAAGGCCACTATAGGGTAGTTTGTGTTTGTGTTATTTCAATTTCATTTAGTCATTCAAAGATAAGTATTTGTTTAATTACAAATTGATAAAATGACCTTTCAAACTACCAAAGGTACTACAATATACATAATTTTAATCAGGCCATTATTTTAAATATGTTCGTTTATAGAAGTCACCAAATAAAATTAAAAAACAAGCCCTCAGAAAAAAAACCGTACGACATAATTCCTGGAGCAAAAGAGCCCAGAATACTGGCTGAAGGTATTTCCTCTTTTGAATGGCGATGGCTATACTCTGCGTCAGAAACCACACAGAGCGATAGTCCCTACCTAGATCTTTAAGATGGCGCCATATGCCTTTAATAAATAATTTGGCCTCAGATCAGCAACATCCAGTCACCTCAACAGCAAAGGGGACGAAAAAGTAATCCCGTAACAGCGGAGCATATTTTGCTCGCTTTGACTCAACAGCTATTTCAGCAACAACCGCAGCCGTCCTCACTGTTCGCTGTAAGTGACTCACAGGGAAGTTACTAACGCAAGTGGCGTCCTAAACCAGGCACTTTCCTCTGTGCCAGAGCAACAAAGTGAGACCATCAAGCCTCTTGCCGTCGGTGCGAACTAAATCAGGGGGCTCAAGCAGGCATGGCACGTTTGCAGACACGAGAGCTCTACGGATAATATCATTGATAGCATGATGTCGTGCAATTCTACCCGAACAACGGAAACAACTCAATGCGTGATGAGCGGTGGCCGCAACTATAGAGCCACAAGTGCAAGTGTGAGGCTCACAGACATTGCAACCCAAGCGCAGGGCTACGGCCACACACAGAGAGTCGTTGTCAAGTAGTGTATCCAGGTGAGGTGACGGCAAGGCGTGCGAACATGCTCCAGATTCAGGAGTGGAAACGCCTTTCCGCCTAGCCACATCCGCACCTGCAGACCCTCTAAAAGTTAGTCCCGTATTCTACTCGCCCACAAGCACTGGCTATTAAGCAGCGTAAGTAACTCCGCTCACGGATTGCAGACCGAGCAGGCTTCACAAGCATCTGCAACGAATGTTATATTCACTCGATCATCATTTGGGGATAAAAAGCTAATGATATTTTAGAAATATTGTCACAATCAGAAATTTCAACAGGGCACAGCTAATCGTACTGTCGATTGTAGAGTAGGCCCGTGCCCTGCAGTGGGACGTATATGGGCTGATACAGATACAGATACAGCTATGTGGGCGCAGTACGCAATAAATAAGTAATCCTTGGTACAGCGAAGCACATTCTTAATAGAACCAAAGCAACATGCCGAGAAGGGTTCTTTAACCGTAATTGAGCCGCAAGGAGTTCTCCACGTTGCTCAACAGCTGTGGGAACACCCTCAGTAAATATCGGCGCTCCCTATTGGGAGCCTTATTAGGTGAAAGTCTCGGCAATGTGTTCAGAGAGACCAGGAAGTATCGCGTTGAATCGGGATATAATTTTATTTTAATTATAATCAATAATGTAATATAAAAATTTACTTTCTTTTATTCATTACTCATTCGAAAAATAAGAAAAGTTACTGATGTTGCAAGACTTAGACGGGTATGTTTTGCTTATTTTCAGAGTATAATGTCCTATGGCATTCTTTTGTGGGGAACAGCTGCTATGTATTGTACCTGTATATATATCCTATGGCATTCTTTTGTGGGGAACAGCTGCTATGTATTGTACCTGTATATATCAGCAAATAAGTTTTGCAGATATATACAGGGTTACAGGTTAAGTCAACCTAGGTCCTTTAAGAGGTTGTAGTTTCCATCATTCCTGACCGTTTTGACTATGAGACCCTATATCCTAAACTTAGCCGTTTCCACGAAATTTGACTTTGAAGATTTTTCTTTAAATTATTGTTTTTTGTCTATTGGTCCATTTTTTTCTGTTTTCTTGCCTTAAATTGATTTGTATTTGCAATGTTTGTGTAGTGTATAAGTTACTTTATTTTACTCAACACTAAAATTACACTTTACTGAACTGGCTGGGTCGTGGGACACTGTTGAAGTTGTAACTTAAAATAAATTCGTTAAAAATATTTTTTTCTTTGCTAAATATTTCAAAAAAAAATCTATGACAGTTATGCTGCAGATGTATTTAATAATATCTACGTTTAATTGGCTATCCAGAAAGGTATAACAAGCTATGTTGTAGTGAGCAATCTTTTAAAAAATCCTGATCAAAGGCTCTCAAATAATAAAGACGGTAAAATAGTATTTAGTTAAGTTACCCTATTGTCCTTCAAGGAGTTGAGGTGCGTGCGAGCGAGATATCAAATAATAGTGTAAGCGAGAAAAAAATCCCTGGACAATTTGTTGTTATTGTACTTAGTCTGTTTACGCGATTCGTCCGTAGATACGATACTTAGTGCTCTTGGTTTTTTTACTAGACTTGGCTTGGATTTCTGGACTGTTTCTTTCGATTGACGTGACTGTGCTTGCAAACTGGACTCTGATTTGGAACTGTTAAAGATGATGACTTTCACAAACGAGGAATATGCTGATATTGTTATTTGTTATGGGTACTGCAATTGTATCCGCCCGAGCTCGTGATGAATACATATCACGTTATCCAGGCCGCCGAATACCGGATGTTAGTGTCTTTGACGCGTATATTTTATACGCATAAGGATAGGTTTACCAAACATTTTGCAATGTAATCATCCATATAATAATGTTGATTTACTCACTTTTTCCCCACTACTCAAATTCATTGACCATTTTTCATTTTGTAGGTCCACCACAACACGATTTTATTAAATTAGATTACTATGTAATTACCTAAGCGACAATTATTTTATATCACTTCACTTCACATACTTCGTTGACTAAATAGTAAATGCATTCCAATGCTAAATGAACTTACTTTAACTCGCGATAGTTTTGTTTATTGTTATGGTTTCTTGTAACGCGCCAGAATGTTAAGTTCCATCACACGTGTTTGTGATGTGTGCTAATATAACATGAACCAAATGAAAAAATAATAAACCAATATTGACATTCAAGCAAAACGTCCAACCCTCAATAGGTTCAATACGCCTAAACATTATTTAATCATTAAAATTTTATAAAAACGTATTCTTTTCTGGGGATTTGGAACGTTGCGATGGAATGAATGTTGGACGAATATTATTTATATTAATCTGTGGTTGGTGTACGGTTCAAAAGAATGAACCAAGGGAACCATGGTTTATTTATGTTTTGTAATACAAGTAAATTTAAACCATGGTTCTGCAGATTAGACTGGTTTTTCTAGACTAGGTTTAAACCAAGGTTTATTTCGCTTTTTGTAATAAGACCGTTACATTAGAAAGTGTGGTTTACTTTGAATACTGCCGGTCTCTATCCCTATCATTAGACGCTGTTACAAGTTATCGAAAAAGGAGATCCTGTGAGGAGGTTGGATTTCTGCAGATTATGCTCAATTCACGCGCAAATTTATATTATTGTGTTTACTGACCCAAGTAAAAAAGCGTTATTTTTTGCTACTACCTGAGAGCCTTTGATCAGTATTTTTTAAAAAATTGCTCACTATATCCGAGGTTGTTATACCTCGCTCGATAGCCAATTGAACGTAGATATTATTAAACACATTTGCAGCATAACTGTCATAGAATTTTTTTTGAAATATTTAGGAAAGAAAAAAATATTTTTAACGAATTTATTTTAAGTTACAACTTCAACAGTGTCCCACGACCCAGCCAGTTCAGTAAAGTGTAATTTTAGTGTTGAGTAAAATAAAGTAACTTATACACTACACAAACATTGCAAATACAAACCAATTTAAGGCAAGAAAACAGAAAAAAATAGACCAATAGACAAAAAACGATATTTTAAAGAAAAAACTTCAAAGTCAAATTTCGTGGAAACGGCTAAGTTTAGGGTATAGGGTCTCATAGTCAAATCGGTCAGGAATGATGGAAACTACAACCTCTTAAAGGATCCAGGTCGACTTAACCCTGTATATGTTATTTATTTCAACTTAAAAGATAGGATAGTTATTATCTCGATTAAATTGACAAAAAAAAAAAAAAACACTAAAAACCAAAAAGTAATAAAGTAATAAGATTAATTTGCTCAATGACTTGGCTAGCCAACAAATCAAAATACAATATGCGTAACATATCGAAGACGGGTCGCCCAGTACGAAACATATAGACATTTTTATTTTTTTGTTTTTAGTAGTTTTTTTTGTTTTTAAGTCGGTTTTTATTTTTTTATTAAAAGTTTTAGTTATTTGTATTTTTTAGTGTTGATAGGCATTTAAATGAAGAAGATTTTGTCCCACCAGGAATATGTTCCTTCCTATGACAATGTTATCGCTAAAATCAGCTAAAAGCTGCCGAAGATATTGGAGTAATCATGTGTTTATTAATTTTTTATCCCCCCTCCCTTCGCCCCTACCCCCTTTGCCCTCCACCACTGTAGCTTAACTTTTATACTGGACCCAATGCAAAAAGAACCATTGAAAGCCCACTAAGTTTTGAAGAGTTCTACTCTTCAGGTCCGAACATGATCATCAGATCTTCATGTTGTGTTCCTGGGATCAACTTGTCTATACGTTCTTTCCAATGAAAAATGCAACACTAAAATCAGTTAAAAGCTCCCGAAGATATTAGTATTTACGTGTATTTTAATTTTATCAACCACCCCCCTCACCCCACCCCTTTTTCCTTCTCTCACTGCAACTTAACTTTCATAATGAACCTAATGCAAAAAGAACCATTGGAATTCTACTAAATTTTAAAGAGTTCTACTCTCCAGGTCCGAACATGATCATCAAATCTTCACCATATTTTTATGGACCAAATAACAAGCACCAGCTTTCAATCAATGAAAGAATGGTCGAAATCGGTTCAGGTCACAGTACAGAGAAATGAGGTAACAAACATAAAAAAGTAACATACAGTCGAATTGAGAACCTCCTCCTTTTTTTGAAGTCGGTTATAAACATTTTTCCATACCTACATACATACGTTCATCGGTGCGTAACTGGTTTAATATTCAAACCATCGATACGGTAAACTCTCCCCTCAACTTAAAGACCGTACCCTATTTAAATAAAGGTTTCGAATCGAAAACATATTATATCCACATTATTCGGATAATGCTGTATTTACAATTTTAATTATGTAAAATAATGTCAGTAATAGAAAAAGAATTTACATTTGAATTGGTTGCCAATATTTATGCGTGCGTTCAGAAATTTATTTTGTACAAACTGTAAAAAACTAAAGAGAATATATATAGTTACAATAATGTAATTTAATAACGAAAATATTGACATAATCAACGTACAAGTTCAGTTTTTTGCGAAAGTATCTTTGATTTCCATTATCCTGTGTATTATACTACTCACTAAAATTAAAGGATATTTTTTTTGATCGGGTTTTTTTGGGTGTTTTTTGAGAGTCTGTATCTTAGAGAAAATTGATCTTTAAGAAATTCCAAAACCAGGAATTGGAAGCCTGGAAGGTCTATTTTTCAGATGTTTGCTCTATTTTTTGATCACATGCCTGGTTGATAAGCAATCGTAAGAAAACCAACGAGAAAAAAAAGTTGCAAACTTTTACTCATTATTGATACCGTGAATTTACTTGGGTGGTGGGTAAAAATGGTCTATCCCACTTTGACACTGGATTCCTCCATAAATATCAATCATGCAGAAAACAAAATTAGGGTTTTGTTAACTTGAAAACATACACTATAAGATGGTATTAAAGTCTTATGAGAAACATCAGTATTTCTGAGTGAAATTGTTGAATGAACACAAGGTATAAAAACGGTTATTTAAGGATATTCAGAAAACTTTGCATATCGTTGGATAAAATAGGTAAACGAAGGATATCGTCGGTAACTTTTCAATCTTAAAGCATCCTAAAGACACCCTGAAAATTTTAAACGGCTACGATGTGATTATCTTAGTGTTCGAAAGGTTTAAAGTTACTGTATTCGTCAAAAATCGTCGTAAAGTCGTAATTTGTCGCATGTTATTGATTTCTGTAACTCCAGAATGCTTTATTTTAGTGATTATCCATACTCTTGTAATCAAATCCTGTTTTCAAACATTTTCACTACTCTACGCACTTGTGAAAAAAACGGCTGGCGTTGGTAGAGGCTGGCTGGGGTTGGCCAAGCGTGTACATGCAGCATAAGAAGTTATACTTACTCCTTTTCAAGATCGAATGTCATTTTTATCACGAATTTTTAAAGTAGTCTTTCCTTCGCTATATATATCGTAATATCTATATTACAATAATATATATCACGACATCGGCCATCGCAGAGAACATAATATGTATCGTACAATTCATAAATAATGCTGCTGGCCAAGTCGATCTATTTATTTAAAACGTAGAAGATATAATGTTGATATGATAATAACTTACGTAATAATTTTATACAGAAGATGCCTTAAGCAAGGATTAAATATATATATATATTGGTGTTGGTATGTATATATATCTAAATACATCATATATGTAATAAAAATAATATAAAACAAACTAGAGAAACACATTCATACAACTAGCATAAAAATAGATACATATACATAGTATGTAATATAATAAATATGTATCCACATCAAAAGCAAAGAGAAAAAATGTATATATATACACAGACATATAATATATATAAATATGAATAAAATATAAGCACTGCCTTCAGTTGTTCATCGATAGATGATGCTGCTTTATTAATCTTTTAAATATGGGCAGAGACTTTGCACGCCGTTCTGAGGCAAGTAATGCATTCCACAACCTTGCAGCTTGAACGGTGAATGATTTGTCGTAAAAGTTTGTGGAATGCGCTGGAATTTTCAGTGTTAAATTCTCTGATGACCTCAGGGATCTTAAATGTGTAACATGAAGAAATTGAAATCGGTTTTTAAGGTACGGGGGAGAGAAAGGATTGAAAAGAATAGAGTAAAGAAGAGAAAGAATATGTGTATTCCGGCGAAACCGTATGGGTAACCACTTAAGGATGTTTTTGATGGGATTTCACGTCTTTTTGTAGAGTCCCACTTTTTTCCTTTTCGGTACTTTTTACTTCTAGAATATCAATAACGATTTTTCTTAAAGCCTCCGTCTTATAGATTTTTTTTTGTAGGTATCAATTTGATTAATGATTTGATTATTAGTGTTCTTTCTTTCATGGTAATTGATAATTTCGAGCTATTTAGTCTATTTATTTGCAAGTTTTTCTTCGTCATATTTTTCTAGAGGAACGTTGTACAGTTTCATAGGCTGAATACACCCCTTCCCTCTCTCTATACTCTAAATAGATACCTATATACAACTATTATTCCATTATATACGGGTACAATTATTCATTTATTGCAAATGTAACTTCGTAATCCTATATATTTATATGGGATTGCAAAGTTATTCACGCAGTAGGTGTATCTAGAAAACTAGACAGAAATTATGTATTGTTTAAGTTTTTCCTTGATGTAGACACTTAACACTAATTATATTCTAAATTTGAAGGTTCTATGTCTGCTAGAAGTACCTTAGACGTTTGATCATCGGTCAGTCAGTCAGTGAGTGACAAAATTAAGAAAGTTTGACAAGTTACAATTCTTAAACTACTCGTTCAAATTGAATGAAATTTTAAATATACCGTGTTTACACAATGTCTGCTTAGTAACTAAAAATTCAGGCTTGTTTTATTCAGAACGAAGTTATAGGGAGTCGAAAAGGGCCTGAATTGCTTCGAGAAAAGGATGGCACAGCCGTGCCACTTTTTAGCTCGACTTGGCGGGGGCATGGCCGTGCCCCTAGGTATTTACAAAATACTATTGTAAGTTAAATGTCTTAATCATAATATGATGATATTAGAATGTTTTTATTTTTTTTTTTGCTGTCGCTTTCTCGTGCATCATGAACGATTAATTCTTAAGAGCGGTCCAATAATCACGTTTTGAAGTTCACGTTCAGATATCACGTATTTTTTTTTCACACTTTATTTTGATTAAAATGATACATCATATGTTTTTTCGTATAATTACACGATTCGTGTATTATTTGTTATGTACGTAATACGGAACACAATCACACAACGCTTGCTTATAACGCACTGATTTATTGGCGGGAAAAAACAGTTGACAATTGACGCGTGCGTTTATGCAGCACGTCACACTTATATGTTCTTAAATATACAACATTATTAATTGTATGCCAAAAAGAAACTGCAACCTTTCTATCTACACATTGTTATCATGGTCCTTAATTTCTGAAAAAAACTACGTTTATACTTTATACCTGTATTTAAAGATAATATTCGAAAAAATTTAAAATTCTTTATAGGTACTGACAATACACGTGACGATGGATGGGGGGGGAGTACTAGTAAACCTCAGGGGGGAAGGGGGGTTTAAAAAAAAAGTGCTAAACAACAGATCACATGATTAATGAACGGCCCTTTATTTCTAAACATCTTGATGATATATCACCAGCTGAAGAGGTTGATGATAATTATTTATAATAAGTGCTCCTCTGGGATCACAACTGTTAACTAAAAGTGCAAAATACATCACTGTTTTATAAATCGCGCCCGAATGAATACTGGAAACTCCTGTAAATAGGTAATTAATACAATACTGATTAGTTTATAAAAACGACAACAAAGTATATACAATAAAAGACATGTATTTAACATATTAAAATTATTAAAATCGATGATTTTGTTTGAAGTTGACCAAATTATTGATGAATCTTGCCATAAGCCTGTCGCAGTTATGATAGTTTTAGAAGAAGGGGAAAGACGGAAGACATTCGTATTTTAAATAAGATGAAATTACATTGAAAATTAATAAGACGATCTGTATTTGATTTGATTCGAAACTGAACTATTCCCACATGGAAAACACATGATTAACTACAAGATTAAGAACGATTAAAATATTGGTATCGTGCCTTGAATTGCACACTAAGCTGTATCTGGACCAAGGAGTTTTTTAATTATTGTGGAAAACAATAAAAAAAACAATAGAAATGAAATGTCATTTTCGTTACAAGTGTGGTGTGACTGATGAAAAACAAAAACAAAAACAAAAACAAAAACAAAAACAAAAACAAAAACAAAAACAAAAACAAAAACAAAAACAAAAACAAAAACAAAAACAAAAACAAAAACAAAAACAAAAACAAAAACAAAAACAAAAACAAAAACAAAAACAAAAACAAAAACAAAAACAAAAACAAAAACAAAAACAAAAACAAAAACAAAAACAAAAACAAAAACAAAAACAAAAACAAAAACAAAAACAAAAACAAAAACAAAAACAAAAACAAAAACAAAAACAAAAACAAAAACAAAAACAAAAACAAAAACAAAAACAAAAACAAAAACAAAAACAAAAACAAAAACAAAAACAAAAACAAAAACAAAAACAAAAACAAAAACAAAAACAAAAACAAAAACAAAAACAAAAACAAAAACAAAAACAAAAACAAAAACAAAAACAAAAACAAAAACAAAAACAAAAACAAAAACAAAAACAAAAACAAAAACAAAAACAAAAACAAAAACAAAAACAAAAACAAAAACAAAAACAAAAACAAAAACAAAAACAAAAACAAAAACAAAAACAAAAACAAAAACAAAAACAAAAACAAAAACAAAAACAAAAACAAAAACAAAAACAAAAACAAAAACAAAAACAAAAACAAAAACAAAAACAAAAACAAAAACAAAAACAAAAACAAAAACAAAAACAAAAACAAAAACAAAAACAAAAACAAAAACAAAAAAAAATTGGGTTAGCAGTGGCAGGATAGTAGCCTACACCGAGCCGGTTCCAATGATACCAAACTCGGTGGGTCTGCGATGGATAGGGACGAAGATAGGTTAAGGGGGGGGTGAGGTAAAAGGGAGGTAGGAGGGAGGGAGGGGTGAGGGTGGGGGTAGTTGCGGGGTTAGGTTAGGCTAGGGTAGGTTTTTTTTTTTTTTTTTTTTTTTTTTTTTTTTGAGCTGTGTCCAAACTTCTCCCCCAATATCTGTCGAGGACCTTTGGTGTGTGAATGCTTTTTTCACAGCATTGATTTATTTCATAAGAACCTCTTTTTATTGGTGTTTTCATAGTGTTACACCTTTCTTACTTCATTTAATATTTTACAATTACAATGTTATCTTGTTTTTAACAGTGTCTTGTCTAAATTATGTCTTTCTAAATTTAGTGATCACATATACACATTTACTTATATTATAACAATTTGTTTTCTTACCATACTCGTTACTACTTATCTACTATATATATATATATATAGATTATCATGTGATTTTTTTTTTGCCTTTTTTTCCTTTTAATTTTCTTTGTTATTTTTTCCATTTTTTGCACATACTTTTTTAGTTTTTATAGTGTTTTATTTTTCTTTTATATATTTTTTTTTGTATTCTTTTCTTTCTCTTTTGTATATTTTTTTTGTGTTTTTCTGTTTTAGTTTTTTTGTATCTTATAGCTACTTAATTTCTACATTTCATAGTATTTGTACATGTATTTTACATACACGGTCTACACTATCTTAATTATACACATATATATTACTTAACAATTCTAATGCAGTTTCTCAGTACAACACTTCACTATCAATATTTTATTGCATTTTTATTCAGCGTTACATATATCTTTTACTATACTATATTCTTAGTATGCTTTTCATATATTTATATCAAAATATAGATCAAGCATAATTGTAATACCCATCATATTTTTGTTTATGCCTAAAACATATTAAACCGCTGACATTAACTGACTTGCACTTTGATTTGCTTCTTTTCAATTGAAAGTACGTCCAAATCATTGGGTTTGCCTTTTTATTTATATGTGTAAGTATTGTAATTTTTTGAATGCATATTTTATTTAATATTTAAAACTTAGAGTTTTTGTTGTCTTTTTTTCTAGAATTTTGATGTTTCAGTTTTGTTATGTGCCTTGTTATAATGTGTGTGTGATCGTCAGATGTGCTCGGTTCAAATATATTTTTATCTTGTGGGACGCCGGCGGCGGCCTCAGCAATAGGCTACGGCCGTCCTCGCTAGCGCATCCCACTTTTTACGAACAGGACACTGATCGCTGTAGACGCTGTGAGCGGTATCATTTAACTTTGCTTTTACACAATTTTTGCACGTCGGTGTTTGGGCCGCCAAGAATTGTTGTTCACACTCTGCTTTTCGGTGGGGGCCTCCGCAGTAATAGCAGAGTTCTACGGTATCTGTGCATATTTTGCGCCCGTGTCCATATGCGAGGCATTTAGTGCATTGCACCAGAGGTGACTGATCTTCTACACGGACGCGTTGAAGGTCTATATATACTCTGCGGACCGACAGTAGCTTCTGGTAAAGTGCGGGCGTCACTTTGAGCACCAAATGGCACTCATGTTGGTTTCGGGCCTTGCGTCTATACATGACCTCAGCTTGGCTTATGTCGGTCGCCAGATCCCCCAGTAGGTTGTCATTTTGCCTTAGTAGGGCGGCCTTAATTTCATCATTTGTGTTGTAAGCCAATACATTTTTGAGTATTACCAACGGGCTCTTATTTTTCGCCTCCTCGAAGGCTATATTCGCACTCTTTTTTAATTTAGCCTCTATCTTATCCAGCTCCGTCCTGGTGGAACAGCTGAGGATAATCTTCCCATCCCGTATTTTCCTCAGCTTCTCCACCCGAATTCCGCTTTTCTTGGCGTCCAGCGCTCCTTTGATGTGCTCGATAACATCACCTGAAGTGTCATGTTGGTCAGTGGAGGAAATGATGAGGGAGTGTGTAGGCTTATGTTCCCATGGTGTTTTTGGTTGCCTCACTGCATCTGCGTACGCGGGCGAAGCTCCAGGGACGGTGTCCCGTGTCTGGAGACTCTCCACTGCAGTTTTTATCTTTTTTATTTCTCTCACCATCTCTCTGTCCTCTTGAGCAGATGTTATGCTGGATTGTAGGACCTCCACTTTTTCTTTCACCTGATTAACAATCGATTCTGTCTGCGCGGGCTAGGTTAGGTTAGGTTTTTTTTTTTCTTTTTTTTTTCTGTGGGCTCTAGGCCCACTCTTCTCCCCTGACAAAATCAAGGCCTTTGTTCAGTTGTTGGTTTACAATGGTATGCTAAGGTTTTTTTTTTTCACTTTTGTTTCAGTGAATATATTGTCATTAATCTTAATCTATATATTTATGCTTAGGATTTACATTTCTTATATTTATGTTTGGCTTATATTCTATTTTATATCTATGCACACATTTATTTTTATTTCAGTTTTTTGTTTTAAACCTTAATTTATTATCTAAATGACTTAAATATCTTATCTATCACTAGTATCATCATATCTTATCTAATCCTAGTTGCTTATATCCTACATTATCTTATTTACTATTCATACATAATCTTATATTATGTATTTAAGTAAACTATTTCTATCTATTAAAGTTTCTATATCTGTTATTTTATGCTAATGCTCTTTTTGTTTTGCCGAACTGATTTGCCAATTATTTATATTTGACTTTTACTACATTATTTTTTACGGATAGGTTTCGTTTCAGGAAATACGGATTCAACGTAACGTGGTTAATCATCTTTCTTTTTCTTTTTGCTTGCAGGTACTCATCGATGACTACTGTATTCGACTCGCGCTGCGCATCGGGTTCCTCCTTCCCCGTTGGTGGTCTCTGCTTTCATCATGGTGAGTTATTCATTCTATAAAGGTAAGTCAATTTAATTTGTTTGATCGTTGTTTTTATTTTTCGCTATTTATATTTATTTATTTATTTTTATTTTATTGTTCTTATTTTATTATAAATCAATCTCCCAATTTAATTATAATGTTGTAATTATTGTTATTATAGGTCTTCATATTTTCTGTGTTTTTTCTTCTCACCATGCCATCTTTGACCTTCGATTCGTCCAGCAGATCAGAGGTACCTTCAGCGCAGGCGTTGTTATCTATATATCCACTATATAGTTTCCCATTGATGTTAATATTTGGGATTGTTCCATCGATGAGTGCCTGCAGGTATTGCTCTATACATATAGTGAGGACTTCTCCCGTCCCGACGTCAGTCCCCGCGCTGCCCCGCCTCTTGCTCTCAACGCATGCGTTCCCCGTTTGGATTTCGTGGGATCCCAGTTTTGCAACCATTTCGGTCTGATCTGGGATTCTGGGATCCACTTTAGCAGTATGCGACTGTGGATCTCGCCAGAGTCTCCCACTTCTTCCTTACGGGGCACGCTGCGCTGAATGCATTATGGTCGGTTCCGCTTAGTTTCGCCCGAATGCAATTGCAGCACGTTGGCGGTACTTGCGCCACCCAGTCAGGGCAATCTGACCTGTGGTGAGGCCCGCCGCAGTGACTGCATGCATCCGTTTGATCCCGGCAGAACCTTTTCCCATGTCCGAAGCCGAGGCAGCGCGAGCACTGCACCAGGGGAGATTGGTCCTCTACTCTGACCCGTTGAATATCTATATGTACAGACGCTGCCTCTGTCAATATCCTCCACACTCTCGTTGGCACCTGCAGGACCACATGGCAGACATGTGGGTTCCTGGTCCTCCTGCGGTATTTGACAATTATCTCCGTCTCAAATTCGCTCAAATTTCCAAGCAGGTGTTCATTTTGGGACTTGAGGGCTTTAATGATGTCTTCGTCAGAGTTTATACTGAGGACATATTTCAGAATGATTAACGGCTGTTTGTTTCTTACGTCTTCCATATTCAGTTCTCCTTCCGCTTTCCTTATCTTTTCCTTTATTTTTCCTAACTCTTCCTTCGTCCTGCATCCGATTATGACTTTTCTATCCTTTGCCTTCCGTATACTATCTACTTTTAGGCCATCTTCTTTTGCATTAATTCTTTTTCTTATTTTTTCAAATACCTCTTCACCTGAGTCTGCCTGATCCACCGAAGTAACTATGATTGAGTGCATTGTTGTAGTGGGCTCTCTTGGTTTATTTATCGGTGGTGCAGCCAGCACATTTGCATAGCTTCCTTTATTCAACCACTCTTCCCTATGCTGTTTCATTTCTTCATTTAATTTCATCATCTCTTCTTTGTTTTCGTTTAGTAGTTTAGAATGCTCTTCAGTTTTCTTAATAATATCATTTTGCCCTTTGTTAGTCTCTGTTTCCATTTGTTCGTTTGCTGTTATTTCTCTCCCTTGTTGCTCGCTGTGCATTTCTTTTCCGGTGCTTTCTCTATAGGCTCTGTCTTCTTCCGCGTCTCTAACCAGCTTGTATAATCTATCCGCGGCCTCTATAACTTCATTTTTAATCTCTGTCTTGAGATTTCGACTATTATTTATCTGAAGTCTAAGTTTGATAAGACAGGCTTTTGCTTCGGATGTCCTATTTAAGTATTCCGTGCCCCTTTTGGGGGACTTGTCTAACGAGCTTGCAGTTGTTGTCGGTTTCTTTGCTATTGTTTTATAATCCGTTGGATTCACGCGTGGCCTCTGCCTCGCAGGCCCGGCGCCAGCTGTCTCCTCTACTCGTTCGAGTTGGGATTCTATGCTGCGCCGCGCCTGCGCGACAGAGGTGCCAGTAGCCCCTTTCGGGCTATTGTTATCTGGAGTTTTATTTGTTTTTGCCAACTTACTGCCAGCGTCCTTGGCGGGAGTTCTAAATCCGCAACCGAACATTTTTAAAGAGAGAGTAGTTTATTGTCAAGGGGATGCGTCAAATTAGTCGAAGATAGATTCTTCACAGGTGTAAAAGGCCTGTAAATGTCAATATTTGTGTGTATATTTCAAAGAAAATATTTTCTTATTTCAGATGGTGTGAGAGCAGCGCAGTCGCTACAGTCAGGTGAGTATAACAACAATATTATGTGAGAATTTTTGTATAAAGATCTTAATATAATGGAAAATAGGGTAAAATTCTTGATGGTATACTAATTTCAGTGATCAAACTAAGATACAATAAGTTAAAAAATTGTAAAACAGAAAATTTAAATTTTTCGAAATTTTTCTATATCAGTTATTCTGAGTCAATATGCCTAATGCCGCTATTGGGTGGGTGGGCGGGGGAAATTTTGCAGCTTTAAGGCGTCTAGACCCAGCATGCGTGGTATCCACGTGTCGGGCTTGACTAGACGCGTCTAATGGTGTTATAATCTGGAACGGCCGGGAGCAAAAAATTTCGAGGGGGGGCCCAAAAACTGATATTTGACACAAAATTTAGTGAATTTAAATATTAATAACAATACAAATTTAGGATAGCCACTCCCTCCGTGTGCCACCGAGCGGCAAGACACGGGTTACACGAAAGATCTAGAATTCTAAACAAAATTTAAATTACCAGAGACATTAATATGAATTTTTCAAATAAATATCGACTTTTCAGGGTTTCCGCAAAAACAAACAGTTTTCTGATCTCCAGATCCCAGCGAGCGTGGGGTCCACGTATCGGGATCAACGGGACACGTTCGAAATTGCAACAATCCTAAACAATCGATACCAAAACTTTGCCGAATTTAATAAAGTATTAAGATTTAAGTAAAATTATGTTATTTTCCAAAATGTAGTATTACAGCTCAAAACCAGTCTGAACCTATCAAAACACTGCGCCCTATGTGCGCTTTAACACTATACGCACCACAACAAAGAAAGAATGTAAATTAAAAACAAAATTGTTAACGTGGTTAGGTTAGGTTAGGTTAGGTTAGGTTAGGTTATTTTTTTTTTTTTTTTTTCCGCCTGTTTTTTCTCATGTGGGGGTAGTGAATTGTATCGCTGTGGAGTGTTGTGTATTTGTGTGTGGGGTGTAATTAACCGGCAAAGAAGTAGGGTCTCGCTATTTGATACGATAACCCGCCCTTTGCCGATTTTATGTGTAGGTGTAGGGGGATCTTCCGGAGTGACAGGACTTCCGCATAGCCATACATCCGTCCGCCACTCGTCGGCCCCCCTGTGGAGTGTGAAGTATATGTGGGTGTGAGTTAGCGTGGTGAGTGATATGTGTGGTCGCAATAGTATGTTTGATTGTTTATTTCAATATGTAATATTGTAGGAATTAAAACAAAACTTCTAAGATATAATTTCACAAAATAATACGAACTTATTCTAGATGCTGCTATAATTTGGCAGCGATCTTTACAAAGTGATCGGAACATAAGAATTAACGAGGAAAACGAAAAAGGGAGGGGGAGGGGGGAGAGGGGGAGGGGGTAGGGGGGAGGTGTTGGAATAGGTTTGTGGGGTCCTTATGATGTTATTACTGAAGAAATGTGGAGGAAATCGTTTTTTGGGGGGAGGGGGGGGGGGGGGGGGGGGAGGGGGGGGAGATTACTCAGGGTGATGGGTCTCTCCAGGCTGATTGCCTAGAGCCCAAACACGGGTATATTATCTTGAGAGTTGATCGAGTTATGCTCTAGAAACTTTGGAAGGGGAAAAGAGGCACCTTAGCAGGCCGGCATAATTGTTTCCATTGGCATGGGACTGCCGTCCGATGCCAATGGATACTCTGCCTGGGCGGCATTTGCGCTTACCAGCAGGTGCAATGCCGCCACTATGTCGGGCCACAATAAAAAAAAAAAAAAAAAAAAAAAAAAAAAAAAAAAAAAAAGTGAGGGATTTGGGATTTCCGTTGGGGCCATATCGTAGAGCTCGCCGAGACGGTTCCAACGATACCAATCACGGGGGGTCCAGGATACATATTGAGGGAGTTGGGTTTAGGGGGGGTGAGGTGAATTTTCGTAGGAGGGGGGGGGGGAGGTTTCATGTGGGAGCGGAATCTGCTATTGAAAAATTTTTATGGGAGAGGGGGGAGAGGTGTTGGGATAGGTTGATAGGATCCTTATGATGTTGTTCCTCAGGTAATTTGAGGAAAAAATTTTGAGGAGAGGGGGGGGGAGGTGGGGAGATTATTCAGGGTGATGGAGCTCTCCAGGCTGGTTGCCTAGAGCCCAAACACGGGTATATTATCTTCAGAATTAATCGAGTTATGCTCTGGAAACTTTTGGGAGGGGAGAAAAGAGGAATTTGGGATTTCCATTGGGGCCAGATCGCAGACCTCGCCGAGACGGTTCCAACAATACCAATCACGGGGGGTCTGCGATAAATATTGAACGAGTTGGGTCTAGGGGGGGTGTGTTTAGGTTAGGTTAGGTTAGGTTAGGTTTTTTTTTTTTTTTTTTTTTTTTTTTTTTTTCTCCTGTGTTTTATTCTGTGGGGGTCTGGATTTGAGTCGCTGTTGAGTGGTGTGCGTGAGTATGTGGGGTGATGAACCGGCAAAGGGATTGGGTCTCGCTATTGGATACGACGACCCGTCCTTTGCCGGTTTTGTGTGTAGGTGTAGGGGTTTGGTTAGGTTAGGTTAGGTTAGGTTAGGTTAGGTTAGGTTAGGTTAGGTTAGGTTAGGTTAGGTTAGGTTAGGTTAGGTTAGGTTAGGTTAGGTTAGGTTAGGTTAGGTTAGGTTAGGTTAGGTTAGGTTAGGTTAGGTTAGGTTAGGTTAGGTTAGGTTAGGTTAGGTTAGGTTAGGTTAGGTTAGGTTAGGTTAGGTTAGGTTAGGTTTTTTTTTTTTTTTTTTTTTTTTTTGTGGGCGTTTAGCCCTCTGCTTCCCCTAACTATAAGGTCAGAGACATTTTGTACCGATCTTCTGTGTATACTTACACCTATCTATCGTCTATAACCTCCTCTTGGAGGTACTTTGTGTACCTAACTCCTTCTTAGGGAGGTCCTGCTTATGGCCTAGCTCAGAGTTTATTCCTAGGGTTTCTTTATTTTACTTCATTTTTTACATTTATCTTATTACTACTTACATAATTTCACTTAAGTCTATTTAAAATCTATTTGCCTACGTTTCTAAAATTATATAATAGCTATTATATATTTTAGTCAAACTTATTACTACTTATTCCTATTTATTACACTACTTGCTATTTTTTTACAATATACTATAAACTTAAGTCTCTTAGTCTTATCACTTATTAACCTACTTATATTACTAACATTCAAATCTATCTCTAACTCTTGCTCGATATTAAATCTGTCCACTATGTGAACGGGACACTCCAATAAGGCGTGCACGATCGACTCGCTCACCGCAGGGTCACAGATGCACGCCGGGCTCTCCTTGCACTTGAATCGGTTCAAGTACTCTGAGAACCCGCCGTGCCCCGTGAATACCTGCGTTGTGATCGGGTCGATCGCGATCTTCCTCACCAGGTTGTAAGCCTCCACAGCGTCGGGGAAGAAGAGCTTTGTGGTAGACGCGGTTTCCCCCGCTACGTAGCGCCCATTCCACTCGTCAATCGACTCCTTGCGGATCTGTCGTTTGACGAATGAAACGGGACACTTGTCATAGTGGGGCCGCGTCTTCAGCTTCAGTGCAGCATCCTTTGCGAGCTCGTCTGCTCGCTCATTTCCCTGCAATCCCGCGTGAGCTTTAATCCAAAATAGTTGAATTTTTTGGTTGCGTTTGGTTGCCAGATGTAGATTTTTGTTCGTCTCAAACGCCAGGGGGTGCAGGGAAACTCCGCTTGCGACTGTTTCCAGCGCTGCCCTCGAGTCGCTCAGGACGCTACACTGCGCCTTTCCACTTTTCACTGCTTCTTCCACGGCCCTGTGGAGGGCCGCCAACTCTGCCTGGTAGACGGTGCAGAAGGGTTCCAGTTTGAGTTTTATAGACTTTTTCTCTGCGGCGTTTTCCCAAAGGGAAACCGCCGCTCCTACTTTACCTTCTATTTTGCTCCCGTCTGTAAACAGACTGAGCCCAGCATTTACAATCTGGTTCACCTCTGCACCATTCACCACGCACTGGTATGGCACCCTTCCTCTTTGCGCCGGATGTTGTAGCTTTTCGAAGGCCACAGGACGTTCCACCTCCCGGTCCCCCACCACTCGCAGGGAGTAACCCCTTTTGACTTCGTACAGGGAAGCATTTTCCCTGGCACGAATGTCGAGGGGCAATATCCCTGCGAGCAGTAGGGCCGAGTTCAGTGAGACCGTCCTGTAGGCCTTCGTAAGCTTTTGCGCAAAGCCCCGCTGTACTACAGCGAGCTGCTTTTTGACGCCGAGCTTTTGCGCGGCTGGAGCCCACACACTTGCGGCGTATAAAATTATAGGCTCTACTACGGCCTTGTAAAGTAATTTTATCACCTCTGACCCCAAGCCCCACTGCAGTCTCGCCGCCCCGGAAAGCCGGTTGTAAAAGGCGAGTGCCTTCCTGCACACCTCATTGATATGCGCCCTAAAAGTGAGTCCACTATCTATTGTGACGCCCAGGATTTTTATTTGTTTTTCCAGGCCAATGTCCACCCCTCCCATGTGAAGGATTGGGGAGTCATACTTAAGTTTCCGAGTCAACACCATAGCCTTCGTTTTGTGTGGCGCGAATTTCAACTTATTTCTGACTCCCCAGTCCCTCACATAGGCGAGGGTTTCGTTGGCCTGGCGTTGAATCTCGGCCATTTTCTCCCCGTCGAACGCGAGCACCACGTCGTCTGCGAATGCTTGGCAGTAACATCCCCTCCCATCCAGTCCAGATAGAAGTGGGTCGAGGAGCAGGTTCCAGAAAGTGGGACCCCCAATGGAGCCTTGGACGCATCCCTTGGAGGTCCATCTCTCTGCTTCCTCTCCTGCGTATCGCACCCTTACTCTCCTGCTCTCGAGGTAGCTATCGATCACCCTTCGGACGTTGACTGGGCAGTCTTCCTCCGCCAGCCTGACCCTTATTGCCGGCCACCAGGCGCTATCGAAGGCTCCCTCTATGTCTAATGATATTATAACTACGATCTTTTTATCGTTGATTTTGTTTCGAATGTGTTTCATTAGGACATAGAGGGAGTCCTCGGTGCTCCTCTGGGGCATAAAGCCAAACTGCCGGAGGCTCGTCCTAGGGTGAAGATGCCACCTCACTCGACCCACCACCATCTTCTCCAGTATTTTTCCCATCACCGGCAAAAGGCCTATGGGTCTGTAGGACTTTATGTGTGTATAGTCCTCCTTGGCAGGCTTACGGAGGATGATAACCGTAGCCTCCTTCCAGGTGGTCGGGAAGTGGCCAAGCTCTAGGCACTTATTTGCCAGTGATAGGAACAATCCCGGGTGACTGTCGATGGCTTTTTTGCAGATATCCGCTGTCAGCCCGTCTGCTCCTGGTGCCTTCTTCGGGTTAAAGCTGTTTGTGGCCGCATATAGTTCTTCGATCGTAAATGGTGGGTCATGTGTCTCAGCATTGACTACGTCATTTACTCGAGCGGCTGCTTCTCTTATCCTCTGATGGTCTGAGTTATCTGCCAGCGGATCATCTTCTGGGTAGAACGTTACTGCCAGCAATTCCGCAGACTCTTTTGCGCTGAGGATCCGTCCTCCACTTTGCAATGGCAGGTCTTCATGCTGTTTACTAACTTTTCCTATACACCTGTATAGTCCCTCCCAGATGTTGTCCCTGTTCTGTACCTTGCAGAACTCCTTCCAACTCTCCACTTGTGCTTTCTTGGCTTCTAGTTCATATTTTTCCTTTGCTTGCAGGTACTCAGCGACGACCTTGGGTCTTCGTATCGGCGCTGCACATCGGATTCTTCTCTTCCTGGTGGTGACATCTTTCTTCATTCTGGCGAGCTCTTGGGACCACCATGGTAAGTTCATGTTATTTTTATGTTTAATTGTTGGTATGGTCTCTTTACATGTTTTTGTGATAATATCTATATATTTATTTACTAGTGTATCTATTTCCATTTTGTTTTTTATTTTATTTATGTTTTCCTCTGTTATATTACTGTCTATTGTGTTTTGTTGCAGTTTATTGTTAAATTGATTCCAGTTGGCCTTTTTTGTATTATATTTCCTTGTTGTTTTTGTAATTTTTTGTTCGTATTTTACTTTTGTCCTGTTTATTTTAAACGTTATACCATTGTGGTCAGAGCTCGCCATCGTGGTATCCACTGTCCAGTCCTCCACCAGGTTGAAAAGATCCTCCGAGCATGCCGTGATGTCTATATGGCTCGTGAGGAGCCTTCCTCCTCTGACGGTTTCAAACGTCGGCAGCAGGCCGTCGTTGAGCACCTGCAACCCCTTTTCCTCCAGCATCCCTGCCATTGCTTCCCCCCTGGAGTCAGTGTCCCCGCTGCCCCACCACACGCTTTTGGCGTTGGTGTCGCCCCCCATGAGGATGTCGCGGGATCCCAGTTTTTCGACTATGTTCCCCAGTTGCTCCAAGTATGGCCCTATGGGATTGTCGGGCTCAAAGTAGAATGAGATGACCGCTATATCTCGGGTCCCGGTCAGGATCTTCACCACTGTGATGTTGGTCGTGGTGAGGGACGGGCATTGGGTCACGGTCAAGTCATCATTGAATACTACAATGGCTGACTTGACCGCGGCCCCCTGCCCGTTTTCTCCCTGGAAGATCCTTACCCCCCGATGGTCCCTCACTCTACCTTGACCCCCCACGTAGGGCTCCTGGAGAAGCGCGAAGTCAACTTTCCGCTGTTTGGCCTCCAGAAGAAACTCCAGCGTTGCTAGTTGCTTCCTCTGGAGGTTGGCTTGCGCCACGGATGTCGGCCCCACGCTCGCTGGGGAAGGAGTCTGATCTGGGTTCCTGGGATCCACCTTAGCAGTACGCTACGGCGGATCTCGCCAGGACATCCCACTTCTTCCTAACAGGGCACTCCGAGCTAAAAGCATTGTGCTCGGCTCCACCGAGCTTGGCTTTTGCGCAGTTACAGCACTGCGGGGGTACCCTCGCCAACCAGTCGGCACACTCCGACCTGTGGTGAGCACCCCCACAGTGACTGCACGCATCTACCTGTTCCCGGCAGAACCGCTTCCCATGCCCGTAGCCCAGGCAGCGGGAGCACTGTATCAGTGGGGACTGATCCTCAACTTTCACCCGTTGCACGTCTATGTGGACCGACCCCGCTTGCGTGAGTCGCTTCCACACGACGGCTGGAACTTGGACCGCAATGTGAGTCGCGTGCGGGTTCCTCGCCCGCCTCCTGAATTTTACTTTCAAGCACGAGCCGTCCCCGCACACGTCTCCCAGCAGGCCTTTGTTCTGGGTTAGCAGTGCCCGGACGACGTCTTCATCAGTATTGTATGATAGGACGTCCCTAATCAGGACCATCGGCTCCTTATTCTGGACATCCTCCATTTTTAATCCATTTCCCGCTGTCCTAATCCTCTCTTTGACCTTCCCCATTTCCTCCTTCGACCTGCACCCTACTATCACCTTCCTGTCCTTCGCCTTCCGGATCCTGTCTATCCTCATACCCTCTTCCCTGGCGTTGAGGGTTGACCTAATTTTGTCAAACACCTCTTCTCCTGACGCGCCCTCATCTGTCGCCGTCACGACTATGGAGTGCATCGGTGTTTGTTCCCCATCTTTGGGGCCTGTCACAACTGCGGCGTAACTTCGCCCTTTTGTCATCTCTTCTCTGTTCAGTTCTATCTCTTCTTTTAACTTGCACATCTCAATCCTATTCTTTTTCAGCAGGTTTATGTGTTCGTCCATTTTTCTTATTAGAACGTCCCGTTTTGTACCTTCGTTTCCTGCTTTCGGGACAGGACCCGGGCTTTGGGTTAGATCGTCTGCCTCCTTTCTCTTCTCCTTTTTCCTATCCGCCTCGCATTCTGTAACTAATTTGTAAAGCCTATCCGTGGCATCCAGGACTTCGTTTTTAATTTCTGTTTTTAAGTTCCGGCTGTTATTAATTTGGAGTTTTATTTTTAATAGGCAGGCTTTTGCCTCCGCAACTCGACTTATACTCCCGGTGTTCCCAGGCGGCGAGACTGTCGTGGTCATCTTTTTTATTTGTCCCTTTGCGTCCACAAGGGGACCCCTCGACCTCGGCTTCGCAGGCACGGCAGGGCCGGCCCCTTCTGGTCTCTCCATCTGGGCTTCCAGACTCTGTCGCGCCTGCGCAACCTTGGTCCCTATGATTTCCTTCGGGCTTTGTGTTTTGTCCGGGGATTTGCTATTCGCTCTGTTATCCTTTGCGGGTGTGCGGAAGCCGAACATTTTGTTGTGAGTCAGAGGTGATAAGTATTTTAGGGGAATGCGTCACTTAATTAAAACTCCTGCAAGTGTATAGGGCTTGCAGGCTTCGGTGTACTTAGGTCTAGTTAGTGAGTGTAAAGCTCACTAGTTGTCAATATATTATTATTAATTCCTGTTTTCTTTTCCAGGTATCTGCGTCTATTGCAGTTCGCCGTGTACTGCGAGTTTATGTTCCCGATTCCGTTCAGGTAAGTAGTCAGATTCAATATTTTATATTAGCTTAACCTTGTCACTATATATATTTTCCTTATACTAAAATCTTAAAATTATAAACACAATTTGTTAATTTCTTTTTTAGATGTTGACTGGTAGAGCCCTGCGTTGCCAGTCGCGAATAACTCCAGTGTAGTGCAAGTAATAGTAAGTATGGGTGTTTTCAGGAAATTTCAAAAATTTTTTGGTGTGTTGGTTTCTGGGAAAATTCGTATTTTGATTGCTCTCAATTGTCGGGCTCGTCGAGACGATTTCCCTGACACCAAACACAGGGGGCTTATTTTAAAAGATGACAAAGTTATGTTGGGATAAAGTTTATGGGGGAGAGAGGGAGGAATTTGGGGATTTGGTTGGGACCAATGTATAGAGCTCACCGAGCCGGTTCCAAAGATACCAAACTTGGTGGGTCTACGATGGATAGGGAAGGAGTTAGGATTAGGGGGGGTGAGGTAATAATTTTTGGGTGGGGGTTGCGGGGGGGGGGGGGGAAGGTTTCGTGGGAAAGCTATTGGGACCAAAATTTGTTTTTGGGGGTATGGGGTTGGGGGGTGATGGGGGGGTGGTATTAGGGAAATCTGTTAGAGCAGGATTGTAGCCCTCACCGAGCCGGTTCTAACGATACCAAACTCGGTGGGTCTACGATGGATAGGGACGGAGTTACGGGTCGGGGGGGTGAGGTAAAAATTTTGGGTGGGGGGGGGGGGGGGAATTTCGTGGGAAGGCTATTAGGACCTTAAATTATTTTTAGGTATAGAGGGTAGTGGGGATGGAATTTGGGAAATCTATTGGGGCAGGATTGTAGCCCTCACCAAGCCGGTTCCAACGATACCAAACTCGGTGGGTCTACGATGGATAGGGACGGAGTTATGCTTAGGGGGGGTGAGGTAAAAATTTTGTGGTGGGGGTTGGGGAGGGGGGGGGGAAGGTTTCACGGGAAGACTATAGGACACTACTTTGGTTTGGGGGCGGGGGAGGGCAGGGGGTGATCTGGAGATCAATTCCTGAAAAAGTGGGCGGGGCCTAAAAATGAGTTAAAATTTAATATTATATTATTGGAGAATTTTTCTAAGATGGCGGGGCTCGACAGATTCCGCTGTCGCCAGTAAAAATGTCAATAAATATTTATTGGTCAAAATAATTTAGGTACTTATTTGATCTTCACAAATCTGGATTTATTTGGTTCGTTATTGGCCAATAGGTCCGACCAGTCACATGGGTTAGGTTAGGTTAGGTTAGGTTAGGTTAGGTTAGGTTAGGTTAGGTTAGGTTAGGTTAGGTTAGGTTAGGTTAGGTTAGGTTAGGTTAGGTTAGGTTAGGTTAGGTTAGGTTAGGTTAGGTTAGGTTAGGTTAGGTTAGGTTAGGTTAGGTTAGGTTAGGTTAGGTTAGGTTAGGTTAGGTTAGGTTAGGTTAGGTTAGGTTAGGTTAGGTTAGGTTAGGTTAGGTTAGGTTAGGTTAGGTTAGGTTAGGTTAGGTTAGGTTAGGTTAGGTTAGGTTAGGTTAGGTTAGGTTAGGTTAGGTTAGGTTAGGTTAGGTTAGGTTAGGTTAGGTTAGGTTAGGTTAGGTTAGGTTAGGTTAGGTTAGGTTAGGTTAGGTTAGGTTAGGTTAGGTTAGGTTAGGTTAGGTTAGGTTAGGTTAGGTTAGGTTAGGTTAGGTTAGGTTAGGTTAGGTTAGGTTAGGTTAGGTTAGGTTAGGTTAGGTTAGGTTAGGTTAGGTTAGGTTAGGTTAGGTTAGGTTAGGTTAGGTTAGGTTAGGTTAGGTTAGGTTAGGTTAGGTTAGGTTAGGTTAGGTTAGGTTAGGTTAGGTTAGGTTAGGTTAGGTTAGGTTAGGTTAGGTTAGGTTAGGTTAGGTTAGGTTAGGTTAGGTTAGGTTAGGTTAGGTTAGGTTAGGTTAGGTTAGGTTAGGTTAGGTTAGGTTAGGTTAGGTTAGGTTAGGTTAGGTTAGGTTAGGTTAGGTTAGGTTAGGTTAGGTTAGGTTAGGTTAGGTTAGGTTAGGTTAGGTTAGGTTAGGTTAGGTTAGGTTAGGTTAGGTTAGGTTAGGTTAGGTTAGGTTAGGTTAGGTTAGGTTAGGTTAGGTTAGGTTAGGTTAGGTTAGGTTAGGTTAGGTTAGGTTAGGTTAGGTTAGGTTAGGTTAGGTTAGGTTAGGTTAGGTTAGGTTAGGTTAGGTTAGGTTAGGTTAGGTTAGGTTAGGTTAGGTTAGGTTAGGTTAGGTTAGGTTAGGTTAGGTTAGGTTAGGTTAGGTTAGGTTAGGTTAGGTTAGGTTAGGTTAGGTTAGGTTAGGTTAGGTTAGGTTAGGTTAGGTTAGGTTAGGTTAGGTTAGGTTAGGTTAGGTTAGGTTAGGTTAGGTTAGGTTAGGTTAGGTTAGGTTAGGTTAGGTTAGGTTAGGTTAGGTTAGGTTAGGTTAGGTTAGGTTAGGTTAGGTTAGGTTAGGTTAGGTTAGGTTAGGTTAGGTTAGGTTAGGTTAGGTTAGGTTAGGTTAGGTTAGGTTAGGTTAGGTTAGGTTAGGTTAGGTTAGGTTAGGTTAGGTTAGGTTAGGTTAGGTTAGGTTAGGTTAGGTTAGGTTAGGTTAGGTTAGGTTAGGTTAGGTTAGGTTAGGTTAGGTTAGGTTAGGTTAGGTTAGGTTAGGTTAGGTTAGGTTAGGTTAGGTTAGGTTAGGTTAGGTTAGGTTAGGTTAGGTTAGGTTAGGTTAGGTTAGGTTAGGTTAGGTTAGGTTAGGTTAGGTTAGGTTAGGTTAGGTTAGGTTAGGTTAGGTTAGGTTAGGTTAGGTTAGGTTAGGTTAGGTTAGGTTAGGTTAGGTTAGGTTAGGTTAGGTTAGGTTAGGTTAGGTTAGGTTAGGTTAGGTTAGGTTAGGTTAGGTTAGGTTAGGTTAGGTTAGGTTAGGTTAGGTTAGGTTAGGTTAGGTTAGGTTAGGTTAGGTTAGGTTAGGTTAGGTTAGGTTAGGTTAGGTTAGGTTAGGTTAGGTTAGGTTAGGTTAGGTTAGGTTAGGTTAGGTTAGGTTAGGTTAGGTTAGGTTAGGTTAGGTTAGGTTAGGTTAGGTTAGGTTAGGTTAGGTTAGGTTAGGTTAGGTTAGGTTAGGTTAGGTTAGGTTAGGTTAGGTTAGGTTAGGTTAGGTTAGGTTAGGTTAGGTTAGGTTAGGTTAGGTTAGGTTAGGTTAGGTTAGGTTAGGTTAGGTTAGGTTAGGTTAGGTTAGGTTAGGTTAGGTTAGGTTAGGTTAGGTTAGGTTAGGTTAGGTTAGGTTAGGTTAGGTTAGGTTAGGTTAGGTTAGGTTAGGTTAGGTTAGGTTAGGTTAGGTTAGGTTAGGTTAGGTTAGGTTAGGTTAGGTTAGGTTAGGTTAGGTTAGGTTAGGTTAGGTTAGGTTAGGTTAGGTTAGGTTAGGTTAGGTTAGGTTAGGTTAGGTTAGGTTAGGTTAGGTTAGGTTAGGTTAGGTTAGGTTAGGTTAGGTTAGGTTAGGTTAGGTTAGGTTAGGTTAGGTTAGGTTAGGTTAGGTTAGGTTAGGTTAGGTTAGGTTAGGTTAGGTTAGGTTAGGTTAGGTTAGGTTAGGTTAGGTTAGGTTAGGTTAGGTTAGGTTAGGTTAGGTTAGGTTAGGTTAGGTTAGGTTAGGTTAGGTTAGGTTAGGTTAGGTTAGGTTAGGTTAGGTTAGGTTAGGTTAGGTTAGGTTAGGTTAGGTTAGGTTAGGTTAGGTTAGGTTAGGTTAGGTTAGGTTAGGTTAGGTTAGGTTAGGTTAGGTTAGGTTAGGTTAGGTTAGGTTAGGTTAGGTTAGGTTAGGTTAGGTTAGGTTAGGTTAGGTTAGGTTAGGTTAGGTTAGGTTAGGTTAGGTTAGGTTAGGTTAGGTTAGGTTAGGTTAGGTTAGGTTAGGTTAGGTTAGGTTAGGTTAGGTTAGGTTAGGTTAGGTTAGGTTAGGTTAGGTTAGGTTAGGTTAGGTTAGGTTAGGTTAGGTTAGGTTAGGTTAGGTTAGGTTAGGTTAGGTTAGGTTAGGTTAGGTTAGGTTAGGTTAGGTTAGGTTAGGTTAGGTTAGGTTAGGTTAGGTTAGGTTAGGTTAGGTTAGGTTAGGTTAGGTTAGGTTAGGTTAGGTTAGGTTAGGTTAGGTTAGGTTAGGTTAGGTTAGGTTAGGTTAGGTTAGGTTAGGTTAGGTTAGGTTAGGTTAGGTTAGGTTAGGTTAGGTTAGGTTAGGTTAGGTTAGGTTAGGTTAGGTTAGGTTAGGTTAGGTTAGGTTAGGTTAGGTTAGGTTAGGTTAGGTTAGGTTAGGTTAGGTTAGGTTAGGTTAGGTTAGGTTAGGTTAGGTTAGGTTAGGTTAGGTTAGGTTAGGTTAGGTTAGGTTAGGTTAGGTTAGGTTAGGTTAGGTTAGGTTAGGTTAGGTTAGGTTAGGTTAGGTTAGGTTAGGTTAGGTTAGGTTAGGTTAGGTTAGGTTAGGTTAGGTTAGGTTAGGTTAGGTTAGGTTAGGTTAGGTTAGGTTAGGTTAGGTTAGGTTAGGTTAGGTTAGGTTAGGTTAGGTTAGGTTAGGTTAGGTTAGGTTAGGTTAGGTTAGGTTAGGTTAGGTTAGGTTAGGTTAGGTTAGGTTAGGTTAGGTTAGGTTAGGTTAGGTTAGGTTAGGTTAGGTTAGGTTAGGTTAGGTTAGGTTAGGTTAGGTTAGGTTAGGTTAGGTTAGGTTAGGTTAGGTTAGGTTAGGTTAGGTTAGGTTAGGTTAGGTTAGGTTAGGTTAGGTTAGGTTAGGTTAGGTTAGGTTAGGTTAGGTTAGGTTAGGTTAGGTTAGGTTAGGTTAGGTTAGGTTAGGTTAGGTTAGGTTAGGTTAGGTTAGGTTAGGTTAGGTTAGGTTAGGTTAGGTTAGGTTAGGTTAGGTTAGGTTAGGTTAGGTTAGGTTAGGTTAGGTTAGGTTAGGTTAGGTTAGGTTAGGTTAGGTTAGGTTAGGTTAGGTTAGGTTAGGTTAGGTTAGGTTAGGTTAGGTTAGGTTAGGTTAGGTTAGGTTAGGTTAGGTTAGGTTAGGTTAGGTTAGGTTAGGTTAGGTTAGGTTAGGTTAGGTTAGGTTAGGTTAGGTTAGGTTAGGTTAGGTTAGGTTAGGTTAGGTTAGGTTAGGTTAGGTTAGGTTAGAGTTAGGTTAGGTTAGGTTAGGTTAGGTTAGGTTAGGTTAGGTTAGGTTAGGTTAGGTTAGGTTAGGTTAGGTTAGGTTAGGTTAGGTTAGGTTAGGTTAGGTTAGGTTAGGTTAGGTTAGGTTAGGTTAGGTTAGGTTAGGTTAGGTTAGGTTAGGTTAGGTTAGGTTAGGTTAGGTTAGGTTAGGTTAGGTTAGGTTAGGTTAGGTTAGGTTAGGTTAGGTTAGGTTAGGTTAGGTTAGGTTAGGTTAGGTTAGGTTAGGTTAGGTTAGGTTAGGTTAGGTTAGGTTAGGTTAGGTTAGGTTAGGTTAGGTTAGGTTAGGTTAGGTTAGGTTAGGTTAGGTTAGGTTAGGTTAGGTTAGGTTAGGTTAGGTTAGGTTAGGTTAGGTTAGGTTAGGTTAGGTTAGGTTAGGTTAGGTTAGGTT